>CM035436.1:125139506-125739506 GCA_020310875.1 Ceratopteris richardii
CATCTCATAGCTCACTCATTGAGCAATGCTTTATTGCCAATGATGTTGTAATTTAACTTGATTTAATTCATGCATGATCATTACTTCATACTCTCATATCTCTGTCACACTCCTTTAGAACAATGAATTTGTCTGAGCTGGTTCTCACTGTATAGTGCATCATTTCTTGTGATTTCAAGCATAACATCTTTAATGTACTGTCTACTTTAATCCTACAAAGTTTCATTGATAGTGCTTCATTTAATCGTCAGATATTAATCAAACATTGCTCACTAGTTTGTGATTGTCAAGACCCGTAAAAGTTGGGATGCAAGATTGACTTGCTAAACATATTTCTTTGCATATAGTTTATTATTTTAGATGGTTTCACTCATGATTGGTAGCTTGTCAAGCTAATTGAAGTTCCCCAAAAGGAATTTTATTGATTACTGTTGTACATAGAGAATTGTGCAAAACTCTGAGTAGGTGTCTCAACAAAAATAACAAGTTTTGTACATTGGATCATATGCCTACCTATCTGTTTTGATCCTATCATTTGTGATTCTCTTCCAAGAAACATATGTGATCATTTATGCTTATTAATTAGCTAAAGAGGCCCACAAAACTCTCTAGCCATCACGTATAGCAGGTGTGAAGTAGGTTTTAGCTGCACCAACTCATCTCTTGTGAGTATCAACCATCCCCTCCAACAGTGGTATCAAAGCAAGTTCAATCAAGATGGGAGATGGTTTTCCATCCTTCATTGACAAATTCGGTAGGAACAATTACTCAGCATGGTCTCTAAGGATGCAACCATACCTTCAAGGGAGAAGCTTATATGGATACATATCAAGAGATGAAGACATGCCAATCTTGAGGAGCAAGAATCAACCAACAAGGGAAGAGCAAGAGAAGCTAACCACATGGTGTGCAAAAGATGCTCTTGTAAGGTGATATCTACTAAATTCAATCTCTGATTTTTTGTTACCACATGTTAGAAATTGTAAAACCTCCCAAGAGACTTGGGAAGTGCTTTCATCATACTTCTCCTCCAATAGAAGAGCAAGGAAGAATCAGTTGTGGATGGAATTCACAGCCCTCAAAAAACAACCAAAGCAAGGAGTTGCTGATTATGTAGCCAAAATGAAAGATGTTGCAGACCAACTTGCAAGCATTGGAGAAGAGATAGAGGAAGAGCACATAGTGAGGCATATCATCAATGGAATTAAGGCTGATGACAAGTGGGAGTCCTTCACCATAGCCATGGATCTCGACATGGATATGCAAATACCTGATCTCAACACCTTGATGGGACAACCCATAAAGCAAAACTCAATAGAAATGGTGACAACTCAAGAGTTAAACAATCTTCTGCCCTTTATACAAATAAGAATAAAGCTAATGATAAAGGTAAAAGTAAGAAACAGGATGAAGAGGCTAGTACCTCTCAAGCTAATTATGCAAGAAGAGGAAGAGGTGCTGGATGTAGGGGCAGAGGAGGTAAACAAGGTAGTGGGAGACCCTACAACAATTCATCATGCAACATATGTGGTCTCAACAACCACACTACAGAAGAATGCTATAAAAATACAAGGAACCAAAGGGGACGAGGCTTCCATAGAGGAAGCTATGGCAAGCTAGAGGCAGGTACAACAATGGTGGAGGCAACTACAACCATAATTACAATCAAGGCTACAACAACAACAATTATCAAGGAGGCTTTAGAGGAAGAAGGGACTTCAACAACTATACTGAAGATCAAGAAGATTCTCTGCTCATCATGAACATGACATCCAAGCAAGATAAAATGATGAGCATCTTTTCTACATTGACTCAAGTTGTTCCAATCATGTGGCAGGAAATGTAGCACTATTATTTGATCTTGAAGAACCCAAGGGGAAGCATGAAGTACAAACAGGTGATGACACTAAGCATTCAGTCAAGCAAATTGGAAATGTAAAAAATTCTGATGGTAGTATGAACCTTTTGAGCAAAGTTTTGTATGTACCTACTATAACCAAAAACTCAATTAGTGTTGGGAAGATAGTAGAGAAAGGTCTACAGGTCAGATTCACCAAGCATGGAGCATATGTGGAAGACCTCCAACAAGGATTCAAAAGGATTGCCAAAGGTGAGAAGTCAAGTAGACTATTTACTTTTGAAATTGAAGACACAAGGAACATAGCACTATTTAGTTATAGAGATCAAACCTTATCTGAGTTGGAAATATGGTACAAGAGGCTAGGGCACATAGGAGAGAGAAATCTAAAGCAAATTTGCAGGGATCAAAGTGTGCTTGGCATCCCTAATGTGACCAAGCAGCACATGATTTACAAATGTGGAGCTTGCGAAATTGGCAAAGCTCATAGGCAACCATTTAACAGAAAAGGATACATCCATGAAGATTATTTGGAGCTTGTACACACTGATGTGTGGGGTCCTAGCAAAGATCCATCCATCCCAAGTATAAGATACTAAGTCTCTTTTATTGATGATTACAGTAGGTGGACAATTCTCTATTTCATGAAGCATAAGGATGAGGTGTTTACATGTTCCAAAAAGTATTTGGCACTAGTTGAAAAACAAATAAGAAGGAGCTTGAAGAGAATCCGGTCTAATGGAGGTGGTGAGTACTTTTCACATGAGTTTGATCTATTTCTAGGAAATTACCTAATTATTTATGGTAAGAGGCTATATCTACAGCTACCTATTTGTTCAACAGGTTTCCATCCAAATCATTGGATGGTATGACACCATATGAAGCATGGAATGGCAAGAGACCATCATTGGATCATTGCAAAATATTTGGGTGCATTGCCTATGCACACATCCCATCACAAATCAGAGGGAAGTTATACACTAAGGCTGAGAAATGTATATTTATTGGGTATGATCAGAATCAAAAGGGATATAGACTTTATAATCCCACTAACAAGGCATTCATAGTTAGTAGGGATGTAGTTTTTTATGACAATAATTCATGGTTTGAAGATGATTGCAAGAAGGTCAGGTTACCATATGACTTGGAAAATGATTTTCCAACCCTCATTCAAGAAGATCAACACCAAGTAGAGGACATCAACTTAGAAGATGAGGAGCATATCGATATCAACCCTTGGAAGTCAAGAGGCAAGTTCAAATACAAGCAATTAGAGGATCTACCCGAGTCTTCCAATCAATCTTTAAGGAGATCACAAAGAGAAAGTAAGAAGCCCATAACGTATGGATATGATACCTCTTTAGTCACAAAGCACTTTGTGTACATGACTAAAGATTCAATGACAGAGGAGCCTTCTTCATTTGAAGAGGCTAAGAAGAAGAAAGAGTGGAGAGAAGCCATGCAGGAAGAAGTGGAAACATTGCAGGAAAACTGCACTTGGGATCTAGTTCCAAAGAAGATAGATTTGAAGGAAGTGGATATATAAAATTAAAAAGAATTTTGATGGCTCTATAAATAGGTACAAGGCAAGATTATTGGCAAAGGGATTTGCCCAAACACATGGAGTGGATTATGAAGAAACATTTTCACTTGTGGCAAAGATGCCAACAATCAGGGTATTGGTAAGTCTTGCTGCATCAAAACATTGGAATTTATATCAATTAGATGTCAAGAATGCATTTTTAAAGGGTTGGATATCAGAGGAAGTGTATATGGCACAACCACCAAGTTTTGAAGATGTAGAAAAAGCAGGTTATGTATGCAAGCTTAGAAAAGCACTCTATGGTCTCAAGCAAGCTCCTAGAGCTTGGAACCAGAGGCTTGTTACCTATTTGCAGGATCAAGGCTTTGTGGCAAGCAAGGCAGACTCTTCTTTATTTGTTAGGAAGAATAAATCAGAGTTCATCTACTTGTGTGTTTATGTAGATGATATCATTATTATAGGTAATGATTCAGAAGGTATCAAGCAGGTCAAGGCTCAATTGATGAAGGAATTCAAAATCAGTGATCTAGGATTGTTAACCTATTTCCTTGGCTTAGAACTTGTGTATATAGATTCAGGTATATTCATCACACAAAGGAAGTACATACACGATATGTTGGTAAAGTTTAAGATGGAAAACACTAAGGTTGCAGGTATTCCTATGGAGATCAATCATAAGCTAAGTTCACATGAAGGTGAAATACTTGAAGATGTTACAAGCTATCAACAACTTGTGGGTAGTCTTAATTATGCTACTTTGACAAGAGTAGATGTTGTATATGCAGTGAGTACATTAAGTTAGTTCATGCATGTACCAAGGAAACCAAACATGGAAGCTACAAAGAGGGTGCTTAAATACCTAAAGGGTACAATGAATGAGGGATCGTTATATCCCTTTACTTCTGACATAGATATAAAGATGTATCTTGATGCAGATTGGGCAGGCTCCAAGGACGATAGAAGGAGCACTTCAGGGTACCTATCTTTTGCAAGTTCAAAGCTCATATCTTGGTCATCCAAGAAGCAACCAATTGTGTCCTTATCTTCCACAGAAGCAGAATAGAGGTTTGGCAAATGCAACTCAGGAATTTATGTGGCTTAAGCAATTCTATGCAGATTTGGAGATACATTCCTACACTCCAACTATCTTTGAAGATAACACTAGTTCACTTCATTTGGCTGCTAATCTTGTGTACCATGCTAGGACTAAGCACATTGAAGTGCACTATCATTATGTTAGGGAGAAATTGCTAAGAAAGGATATCCAATTATCCTATGTATCAACTCATTTGCAATGTGAGGATTTACTTACCAAAGCATTGGATGGAACAAAGATGAATATGTTCAAACTGATGAGTGGGCTGCAAGAGATCAAGGAGCAATGAAGATCAAGCATGTTAGGCTTGGGGGAGCTATTGGTGCAATTAAGCCCAAGCCTACACACTTGATCACTTCACATAAGCTTGATGTATTAGCATATAATTTGGAAGGATTCATATGTACAACCTCTTGTAACTTTGAGTTATAATTACTCATTGTAAAAGTGTAATAAACCCATGAGAAGTTAGGAAGCATATAATCTCGTATCTTTTGGTAGTTGATTCAAGAGAGAATCAATCCTATACTTTAGGATTACTTTTAGGTGGAGATTTGAATTCAAATTCAAATCCTTGGCTCTAACAAAAGCTATAAAAGAGGATATGAAAAGCCCGCATGTATCTAGAGGTTCAGAGATCATTTTCCATGTACTTTCATTGAGAACAAGAGCTCGTCTCATAGCTCACTCATTCCTCACTCATTGAGAAATGATTTATTGCCAATGACATTGTATTTTTACTTGATTTACTTCATACATGATCATTACTTCATACTCTCATATCTCTATCATACTCCTTTAGAACAATGAATTTGTCTGAGCTGCTTCTCACTATATATTGCATCATTTCATGTGATTTAAAGCACAACATCTTCATCGTACTATCTACTTTAATCCTACAAAGTTTCATTTATAATGCTTCATTCAATCGTCAGATATTAATCAAACATTGCTCACTAGTCTGTGACTGTCAAGGCCCGTAAAAGTCAGGATGCAAGATTGATTTGCTAAACATATTTCTTTGCATATAGTTTATTATTTTAGATGTTTTCACTCATGATTGGTATCTTGTTAATCTAATTGAAGTTCCCCAAAAGGAATTTTATTAATTGGTGATGTACACAGAGAATTGTGCAAAACTCTGAGTAGGTGTCTCAACAAAAATAGAAAGTTTTGTACATTGGATCATATGCCTACCTATCCGTTTTGATCCTATCATTTTTTTATTATCTTCCAAGAAACATATGTGATCATTTATTCTTATTAACTAGCTAAAGAGGCCTGCAACACTCTCTAGCCATCACTTATAGCAGGTGTGAAGCAGGTTTTAGCTACACTAACTCATCTCTTATGACTATCCACCATCTCCTCCAACAAAAACCCCCTTTTTTAGTTGCAGATTGCATCAAAACGTTCATTAGAAATCTCATCATATGTTGATTTTAAGATATGATATTTTGAATTTGACCTTCAAGTGGGAGTGGGAAGTCAAGAAAGCCTCAAGAGAATTTTTACCAATACAAGGGGGGAGGGGAGACCATTAAAACATACTTGCAACTTATTCAAATTGAAACAATTGGGGCTTCAAAGAGGTAGAACACCTCTAAGGAGGGTGGAGGTTTTAATTCTCCACTCTAAAGGGAGCATTGTAAAATATAGAGTATACTTACCGACAGCCCATACATAGGCATATCATTTTTATTCTTTCAAAGGTGTATACAAACTTGTGGTATATTTTTCTTGCAGTTGTATCAGGTGGATTGGATGTCAAGGCCTGAGTGTGAATTCCAAAATTCATCTCACCTTCATGCACACTAATACATTGGGAGCTACCATCTACCAAGATGATTGAATGGCCATCAATTGTTGGACTTGGCAAGCTAAGGGATGTGGATCTCGAAAACATCATCATGGTGAGACCTTAGGGATAGTTTCTAGTAGAAAAGATGAGAGGCTATTACATGGTTATAGAACCACAAAGAATCACTCCACAAGGGGTAAAGATCTCAAATATGAAAGAACTTGGACAAGCTTGTAGAAGGTAGAAAAGTGCGTTTTGAAGCGATGAAGTTTGGTCAAGCCAACCGGCACAAGACCAGCCCTTGAGCTTATGGAGACTCAAATAGACCTTATAAGCATGTGATAAGTGCAAAGAAACACACTACGTACTTTGGAGCATCAAGGAGAATGAGTCGATACAAAATAGATAGGTTCGCGGGTCGACTAGCTCAAAAAACTTACTATCTATGGAAGAGACAATGAACTTCAAATGCCCATAGCGACCAGCGTGATTACAATTAGAAAAAAACATTTTATGGGAGTGATACACATAGGGTTTAGTGTATAGAATGCACAAAAGTATAAGGAATAAGCAAAATATGCTATAGGAATGAATACGACATTCACCGGTGGTACTTCCTATTTTTCAGGAATACGCAAAGATTGACCCCGATACAGAAAAACTCAGCTTGCTCCCAATCTACTAAACCAAATGCTATGAAAATTTATATGCATAAACTAGACATGTATAAATTTCCAATGAAATATGTTTCACTCAATTTGGGGCTCTAGAGAGAGAGCAGCAGCCTCTGCAAAATTACTGTTGGCCAAGAAGATGATGCAGAGAATTGAAGGAGCAAGACAATGATGGTCACAAGTGTATGTATATTGCTTCAATGTAATGTACAAGTGATTTCAAGTCTTTATATAGACTCTAAGAGTGTTCCACGACTTCTACAAGTGAAATTTGAATTCAAATGAAGGTGGGAATGGTTGTTGGAGGGAATCAATTCACTTCCCTACAATCTAGGAAAAGTGAAGATCTAGTTTGATTTGCTTTTAAGTGATTGATTGCTTGATTGAATGCAACTTCAACCACCACAAATTCGTGGGATTTGGGCTCTATCTTTCTACCTTTACATGTGTAAAGCTCAAGGCTTTTACAACTGTAAATGAACCATAAAAAATCTCTAAAAAAAAATACAATAAATGAGCATAAGAAGAAGAACTCTCCAACGGATATTCTTTCGATGCGATAGCCTTTGATGTAGATCAAATCCACCTCAAGCATAGTGTAAGCTTGATGTTCCAACAAAATATACATCCAAATTCAAGGCCACAAGACGCTTGAAGTAGAATTGATCCTACCATCTCTAGCACGGACCATACATGTATGAAGGTCATTCATGATGGATTCTTGAAGTTTACTTTGCCATAGAATCAAAAGAATTCTTTTGGGATCTACCACCACCTACAAGAAGAGGTCCTTACCATTTGGACATTCACACGTATAGGTACATGGATCCACTTCTACTACTTATGTTTGAACATCATAGGAACATACCATATTTCATGATTGATGTAGAGGTCCAACAACACGTTACACACCATGGCTTGTTAGTTTTTGAAATGGCATTCCAAGGATAGTAGTCAGTCCAACTCGAGGTCCAATGAATCCCAACCCCTTGATATTGATAGTTCCAACCAACCCTGTAGTCACCTATGTAGTACCCACTACAAGTGGATCATGTCTTAATACCACTATAGTAATGTAGGGTACTCCTATCTTTTTAGCTCAAATAATGGTAGTCTTGACTCTAATGAGAACATTCACATATGTACCCTTAAATGTGACTACCACATGGAAACCTATACCACCATGTCCTTTATGACTATGTTGATTACAATGCCAATGCCATGTGTGCCATCGCCACATCCTACCATTCCCCCAACATTCCCACAATGGCCACCATAAAAAATACCATACCTAATAAATCCATTAGGCCACCAAGTGCCTATTTTGCCACAAGCCCCACCCATTTCTGAGGACTTGACACAACCAAAAATTTCACAAGTGCAAATTGTAAGCCCAAACTTTGGTAGAAGTCTTAGACCTTCTCAAGTGGCCAAATGTATGAGAGATTATTACGAAGGATAGGATGATCCTCATGCACATGAGTCTAAATTCAAAAAGGTGTTGCAGGTTGAAAAAGTGTGCAAATTTTTCACACAATATGAAGCCTTTGGACTCATGTTGAGAGGGACTACATTACCATGGTTCCAACCATTAAAAATACAAAATTTCCAAAAACATTGATTACTCCCAAAAAAACTTCATAGCTGAATTTGCTAAGACATGAGTAAGGCATGAAACGTCAGCAATGGTAACAAGCTTCAAACAAGAAGTTTATGAGTACTTGAGACTAGTTGCTCGTAGCTACAAACAATATGACTGATATGCTACAAGGGATCCCCCATTCGATGCAAAATTAATTTCACATTTCCTTGATTGCTTGAAGACTGCTCAATTGAGAATTGCAACCTACTTAATGAGCCCCACCACTTTGGAAGATTGTATTCAAAAGTGCATCAATGTTGAGGATGACTTAGGTAATTATGTTCAAGTCTTCTCACCATAAAATCCACTCCAAGCATGAAATCAAGGTCCTCAATTATTGATGAAATGGTAGAGGCTATTGCTAAGAAGTTGAACCTATAAGCCACTAGGACCCCACCTAGAAAGTGCTTGCAATGTGGAGGAGATAATCTGTCACATCTGTGTAATAGAACACCATCTCTTCCAGCACAACAACTACAATATTATGAAATTGAGTAGAAGTGGACCAATCACTCAACTACCTAGTGTTTTTTTAATAAGAAACCAATCAAGTAGTATCTTATAGAGCCAAGCCAGTACCAAAGTAGAGGAATGTGGAGAATTATCAAGTCCCAAGGCCCATCACACAACAACAATACCAATATCTTCCCCAATACTCGTATTCAATTAGGCATCATATTGTTGATATATTTAGGTAGTGATGTGTGTGAACACTCTAGGACCGCAGGGGCACTTTTTTCCCTCTTTAGGAGGTTTTTTTCCCCCGGCTTGTATATACGCATATTACCCTAATGGGCTACTTATCTTTGTACATTCTCTAGTAATACATTCAGTCTTGTGTGTTGTGCTCCAAGCTTCTTCTTCTTCTTCCTTGTGCTGTTCGCATGCTTCCGCAGACGTCTAACTCCAACAATTGGTATCAGAGCAGGTCGCTGCTTCATCGAGGGCGTCGTCGACACTTCTCCGGTTGCAATCTCAGATTCGCACGAAATTTGGTGAGCATACTCAGGGTGTTTCAGAGATCATGGCTTCGCTTTGTCGTGCCAAAATCACGATCTGAGCTCGTTTCGGCCTCCGAATGCACTATCACAGTGCTTGTGCAGGCTATTTCGTCTTTTTGTGCCAAAGGTATATACCTGTTTTGATTCGCCAATATAAGCGTCTCGAAGTTTGCTACAAGTTTAGCAGAACTCGTCTGGGCAGTTCTGCTCAACTTTTTGAGATACAGTCAATTTTCTACATCAAGGTATTTTAGTCACCGGCCATGGCTGAAAGCAGTGATGTATTCCGTATGTTGATTGTTGAGGATAAGTTGGATGGTACCAACTACCCATTATGGGCTTATATGATGCGACATGTATTGGTTGCAAAAGGACTGTGGAACATTGTGCAGTGTGTTGAAAGACGTCCTGTTACACCTGTTGCTACAAGTACTGCAAATACAGGTGCTCAAGCTAATGGAGATGATGTCGAAGATGATATTCTGCAGATTCTTGTTCATATTGTTGTTTCTGTTGCACCTACTGCAGAGCAAATTCATTGGGATGGTAGAGATGCTCAAGCACATGCATTGATAGCTTTGTCTGTCAAACGTGCTATTATCCCTCACATTCGCTCTTGCAGAACAGCAAAGTATGCTTGGGATACACTTACCACATTGTACCAGGCTAGGAATGAGGCTCGTGTTGCTTACCTCCGAAAACAGTTGGAGAGTGAGCACATGAATGAAGTTGATTCTATGGACAGTTTTCTATCAAAGATCAAAGACTTGAAGGAATAGTTGATTTCTGCTGATGAGGTTATACTAGATAGCTCACGTGTAGACCGTTCTGAATGGTCTTCCTGATTCATATCAGAGTTTTACTTCTACTCTTCGATCGATGATGAAAGGCAATCCAAATGCCTTGTCATTTGAGGAGTTAGTCTCTGTTCTGTTACAGGAAGATCAGTCCAGGCAGAATAGGTCCATTATGCGTGTTGCAGATCAAGCTTTCCTGGCTAGTCAGAAGGGCAAAGGAAAATGGAGCTCTTCTACTAGTAAGCAGAAATTTGCAAATGCTGCACATTCGAAGAACCAGGATAAAGATGAGAAGAAATCAGAAAAGCAAAAATTGTTTTGCAAGTACTGTAAAGGGAATGACCATATCATAAAGAACTATCCAAAACTGGCTGCAAAAGAGGCAAAGAAAAAGGAGGCTAGAATGGTTGTTGCAGAAGCCTCTATACCAAAAATAGAGTCTGCTAATCTTGTGCAGGAAGAAGAATGGGCGTTTACTACTGTTTGCAGTTTTAACCCATCTTCTCATGAGCAGTGCATGTCTGCAATGGACTCATATGCTTGGTACTTTGATAGTGGGGCGACCAAACATATTACCTCGTAGCGCAGTTTCTTCTCTTCACTCGAGCCTGCCCCTACAGGGAATACTATCACATGCGCCAACAACTCCTCTTATCCTGTTATGGGAGTTGGTAAGATCATTCTGACTACTATTGGTGGTAGTTCTTTCACCTTGTTAGATGCTTTATTTGTGTCAAGGATCAAGAAGAATCTGTTATCAGTTTCTGCATTAGCCAAGATTGGCTTGGTTGTGAAATTTGTTGATGACAGATGTACAGTTCATGATCTGTCAAATGACGATGTTATTATTGCTTCTAGCATTTTATGTCGTGGGATGTATAAGATCATAGACTATGAAAGATCTGTGAATGATTCGGCATGTGCAGTTCATGATTCTCAGGCTATGTGAAGATGCAAAGCTTTGGCATGCACGCTTTGGTCATCTGAATTTTGCTAGTTTGCTACACCTGTAGAAATCTGATATGGTGTCTTCTCTGCCCAAGCTTGAGGCACCTAGAAAACATGTATGTGAAGGCTGTATTTTGGGCAAAATGCAGCATTCCTCCTTTCCAAAAGATGGTTCAGTTCGGGCTACGCAAAAATTGCAGCTTGTACATAGTGATGTTTGTGGTCCTATGCAGACACCTTCTTTTGGAAACTATTTTTTCTCCATGACTTTGATTGATGATTTTTCCAAGCATGCATGGGTGTATCCATTGAAGGCAAAGTCTGAAGTGTTTTTGTGCTTCAAATAGTTTTTGGTTTTGGTTGAAAATCTGTCAGGATGTAAAATGGGCACCCTCCGTTCTGATCGAGGGGGGGAATATATGTCTTCTGATTTTAATGCATTTTTGGCTGAACGTGGGATAAAACACCAGTGTTTAGTGCCGTATACACCTCAACAGAATGGAGTTGCTGAACGGAAAAACAGGTCACTCATGGAGATGGCGAGGTGTATGGTCAAGAGTCAGGCTTTACCACATAGTTTTTGGCTTGAGGTTGTCATGTGTGCAACATATGTACTTAACAGGTGTCCCACTAACGCGCTGTAGTCTATCACTCCATATGAGGCTTGGCATGATTGCAAGCCATCTGTTGCTCATCTCGGGTTTTTGGTTGTTTGGCATATGCATTAGTGCCTGAACAACATCATAGAAAATTGGATGATAACGTAGTAAAATGTATTTTTGTTGGGTACAGTTCTGAAAGTAAAGGCTATCGTCTGTATCATCCACAGACTAAACGCATTCTGGTTAGCCGTGATGTTGTTTTTGTGGAAGATGTTATTCAGCCAGTGCTTTCATGTACTAAGGAGACATATGTTAGCTCCAAAGACATGTATGATACTTTGATGCCTCTTTTTATAGGTGGACAGTCTACTGCTGGTCTTAATGAGGCAACTTCTCAGCCTTTGCAGGTTTCATGTAATGATGCAGATCATCCCATTTTTTATGCAGATTTACATGATGCACTTGTTGATGAGAGAACTGATATTGAGGAGGCAAAAACTATGCCAAAATGGCTGGTGCAGACTTTGCATGATAGCAAATTAGATGCACCTTTGTCATATCGTACTGGTTCAAGCTCTCATAGTGCCTCCTTTGCATCAGATTGCTATGCTATGGCTGCATCTAGTCTCTGTGATGAGAATGAGCCTATTTCTTTTGATGAAGCACAAAATTCAGAAAATTGGATGGCTGCTATGCAATCTGAATATGATGCTATAATGAAGAATGGTACTTGGTCTTTATGTGACTTGCCTCCTGGCAAGAAAGCCATTGGTACTAAGTGGGTATACAAGCTGAAGCGTAAACCTGATGGTACAATTGACAAGTATAAGGCTAGGCTTGTTGCAAAGGGTTATGCACAGGGAAGAGGCATTGATTTTGATGAGAACTTTGCACCCACATGTCGTATGACTACTGTTCAGAGCATCTGTGCACTTGCAGCCCATCATGGTTGGAATGTACATCAGTTGGACATTAAAACTGCATTTCTGAATGGTGACTTGCATGAAGAAGTGTATGTTTTTCAGCCCCGTTTTTTTGTGCAAAAAGGGCATGAAAACCAGGTGTGCAGGTTAAAGAAGGCATTATATGGTTTAAAGCAAGCACTACGTGCTTGGTATGAGAAGATACATGCCTATCTGATTGCACATGGTTTTGTGAATAGTCCAACTGAGAGAACCTTATCTGTTAAGTGTGCTAATGATGTGCTTCTGATCATTGTTGTCTATGTTGATGACATGCTGCTCACTGGTCCTATTGAGAAGCATATTTCTGATTTTAAGACGGATTTGCATGCCTCATTTGAGATGTCTGATTTGGGGCATTTGCATCACTATTTGGGCATTCAGTTTATGCAAGTTGATGGTGGATTGGCTTTGTGTCAAACGAAATATATTGACACATTATTGCAGTGTTTTGGCCTTGAAGACTGTAAACCTATTGCCACTCCTATGGAGATAGGTTTACGATTCAGTCTTCATGATGCTAGAGATGCATTTGATGTTGTCCTCTATGAGCAGGCTGTTGGATGCCTGATTTACTTATGCATTACTCGGCCAGATATTCAGTTTGCTGTCTCACAGATGAGCAGGTTTATGCATTGCCCAGGTGTCAAGCATTGGCAGGCGGTTAAGCGCATCTTTCGCTACTTGAGTGGTATTCGGCTACTTGGGTTGTTTTATCCCAAGGGGGGATCACTACCGCCAGATTTGCATGCTTTTTTTTACTCAGATTGGGCTGGTTGCTATGACACTCGTGTGTCCACTAGTGGCTTTTGCTTCATGCTTGGTAGCTCATGTATATCTTGGTTGAGCAAGAAGCAACCTATTGTGGCCACTTCCAGTTGTGAGGCTGAGTATAGGGCAGCTTTCACAGCTACTATTGAGTGTGTGTGGCTCAGACACCTTATGGCTGATTTGGGTGTCGGTCAGTCCTCTGCCACCACCATCTTCACTGACAGTCAGAGCGCATTGGTAGTTGCGAGGAACCCTGTGTTCCATGCTCACACTAAGCACATTGAGGTGCATTATCATTATGTCAGGGAGAGGTTCTCTGCTGGGGAGATCAGCTTGGCATATGTGCCCACGCAGGAGAACATTGCAGACCTTTTCACGAAGGCTCTGCCTAGGGAGAAGTTTGAAGCTTTCTGCAAAGCTTTGGGCTTACTTCGTTTCGTGGAGTGATTTCCACATAGCTTGGCACTTCCTTATACATGAGTGCCAGCTCCTTGTTCACCGCATCACTCCCAGGGGGGATTTGTTGATATATTTAGGTAGTGATGTGTGTGAACACTCTAGGACCACCGGGGTACTTTTTTCACTCTTTAGGAGGTTTTTTTCCCCCGGCTTGTATATATGCCTATTGCCCTAATGGGCTACTTATCTTTGTACATTCTCTAGTAATACATTCAGTCTTGTGTGTTGTGCTCCAAGCTTCTTCTTCTTCCTTGTGTTGTTTGCGTGCTTCCGCAGATGTCTAACTCCAACACAGATGCCATATCCACCTAGACCAATGTTGGACCTATGTTGAGTCAAAAACTACCCGCTCCTCAACATGTTATCCTACTTAAGTATGGACAATTCCAAGAGCCAATTGAGCAGGCTATTATGCCATGCTCCTCTTATTATTGAAAATCATGTGGCAAGAAAGCACCATAAAAAGTATTCAACAAGAGGCATACCCTCAATAGTATGACCAACCCATTGATTATTTGAGTTATCAAGATTATTCAATATGCCTACTATAGGTAAATTTATGGGTATAGCAAGCCTGATTATAATCAAGTCTATTACATAAATGTCTTGCTACAAAATATGGCTAAAACTCAATTAGGACCCTACTAGGTCCATGCTATAGGTGCAACTGGGATAAGCTCATTTGGGATTTTCCACTAGTACAATAAGTTCCCCAGTTAGCACCCATGCCGTCTGAGAAATCTTTCTGTAATGATTATGGGGAAACTCATCTCTATAAAGACTATCCACATAATCTAGATAGGAGAAAATCCACATAAATCAACATGGTGATTGTAATCCCATCTTAGGCATCAAAAAATCCTAAACAAAAATCCAAAGACAAGAAATTTCTTGTTCCTACTAGTTTTGAAAGTGAAGAAGAGGCTCCAAAAGATTCTTCATCTAAAAACGGGACCTGCTAGACTCAACGGTCATGACAAGAAAATATCATACATCAACCCATACCCACACCTTAACTTAGTCACGCATAAGTTGGATAGGATGCTACATGCATACAATGATAGGATTCAGGGATGTTATCGAACATAGCATCCTAGGAAAAATTAGACAAGGAATGTCTCGCAATGTGTCAAGGCTTCTTTTAAACTTCCTTAAAATTTCTAGATAACATTTTAAATGATTCAAGAAATGATCCAAAAGCTATTTCCATGGCTATGTGTCAAGTAAATTCTAATGCAAATCCAATTCAAGATCAAAGGCCATGCATAGTTGCTCAATTAGGGTACTCAAACCTAAACATATGGTCAAAAATTTTATTGATATGGAGTCCATAACCAATGTGATTTGATTATCCCTCATAGAAGCTTTAAAGGCTAAATTGAAACTCTTTGAAGCCTACTTGATAGGCTTGGGTTGCAAGGAGGTGGAAGTAATGCATGAGGACATAGAGCATACTTGTTGCTTGACTTCGTCATTGTGGTCATCACAATTTGGACCACATAATTTAGTTAAAATTCATGGTAGAGTATATGGGATGAGGGTGAGAGTCATGATCGACGACCATGCCACTCATGATTTCATAAATTATGCTCTGATCAAGAAATTGAAGATTCATCAACAACCCAACGCACATAAATACATTGTATCTATGGTGCAAAGTGAGGATAAGAGGATATGGGACACTATGGTGTCCAATTTGGAAGTCCAAATACAGGGATACATAGATCATGTGGACTTCCAAATTATGAACATGGAGAGGATAGACACACTTGAATGCAGCTATTGGAATGAAACTTTCAAGTTTATCAAGAATGGAAGTAGAATTTGTATTCAAGAAAAGAGAGATGTGCCTAGTGCACCTCTCATCTCATCTTTAGAGTTAGATAGTTTGTTTTATTTTGAGCATCTACAATAGATCTTTTTATTGTATAGCTATAATCCTAAACATTATATAGGCACTTCATTTGATGTATATTTTTATGATAGTAATGTAAATAAGGATAGGACTTTCCATTATTAAATTTTGCAAGAGTCTCTAGTTAAATATTTTAAGGATTTAATGTTTGAATTTAAAGATATCTTTTGCACTAGCCATTCTAGAAAGCTACCACCAGAGATAGGGGACATTGCCCATGCCATAGAGCTAGTTACTAACACTAATCCTATTTGCATATAGTCTTAGGATATCTCAGCATCCAGAGGTAGAGAAGAAACTTCGGGATTATTTAGATATTAAAGGCTTAATTAGACCTAGTAACTCGTCTTTGGTATCATCAATGCTCCTACTAAAAAACGAAAGACGGATCTATGATACTATATATAGATTATAGATCATTTAACAAGATAACAATTGAAAATAGGTTTCCACTGCCTAGGTTGAAAGACCTATTTAATCAATTACATCAAGCTAGGTATTTTATCAAGCTTGATCTTAGGTTAGGATACCATCGTATTAGAATTAGGGTAGAGAATGTCCTTGCCCTTTCATCTCACCAATGATCCTGTCACTTTTATGAAGCTCATGACTAGTGTTCTATAGCCATAGGGCATTTTGTAAAAGAGTTTTTAGCTGATATTTTGATCTATAGTAGATCAAAAGAGGAACATTTGGAACACTTGAAAAAATTATTCCAAGTGTTATGGGAAATTTTAGTCTTTGTTAAGGAATCAAAGTGTGAATTTTTCAAAACACAGATTAGATACATTGGGCATATAGTCTCCCAAGATGGAATCTAGATGGATCCTAAGAAAGTATGGGCTATTATGGAATGGAAGCATCCCAAAAACTTGGGAAAGCTTCAGATCTTCCTAAGTTTGTTATATTCATATCGTAGATTCATCAAGAACTATGCCAAAAAAAATTTTAGAAAGACATAACAACTTAAAGGCAAAAGAAAAACCTTTCATTGGAAAGATGCACATGTAAGAAATAATAGCACAATGGAATAGGCAAATAGAAAGACTTGAAAAAATACAGACAAAGATAGATGTAGACTAAGAGATAGAGAACTCTTCAAACTCTAAGAAATAATGCATTAAGCCCAAGTCTGTCATTTTAAATTCTAAACTCAAGGCAATTTTCATTTGCTGAAGAAAAGCATCATCAGTTTCTTGTAATTACAACGTCATCTACATAGAGCGCAAGCACAATTGTCTTCCCTCCTCTCTTTAGAACATACAAGGTAGAATCAAAAGCACATCTTTTGAAACCTATATCCAAGAGATTCTTATCTATCTACTGGTACCATGCTCTAGGGGCTTGTTTCATCCCATATAATGCCTTCTTTATCTTACATACCTTGTTCTCTGAATGGGGAGCCTCAAACCTTAGTGCTTGAGACACATATACCTCCTCCTTGAGGCCTTCATTCAAGAATTTTGATTTGACATCCATGTGATAGATGAGCCATTATTTATGCACAACCACAACTAGTGCTTCTCCGGTAGTAGTCACCCTTGCAGTCAGGGAAAATGATTCACAAAAGTCAATCCCTTCAACTTGTGAGTAGCCCTGTGCAACAATTCTTGCTTTGTAATTTTCCAAAGTACCATCAGCCTTGCACTTTAGCTTCCAAACCCACTTGGTGCCAATAAATTTGTGCTTAGGGGGTTGATCCACTAGCTCCCAAGTTCCATTCTTCATGATATTGGCATATTATGTTTGCATACCCATTCTCCAATTTGGATCATGGTGTGCCTCTTCCACATTCGTTGGTTCCTTTGCTTGTTCTTGAATGAGCTCCACCATCAAGTATGTATTTACAATATGAGTGCTTTCCCATCCCTACTCCTTTATTCTTTGTGACTGCCTTGGTCCATCTGAAACATGTTCTAGTGATTGTGGATGGGGTTTCTAGAATCATAGAGCTAACTCACCCAACATGGCAATAGATTTTTTGCTTGGGTGACAAAAAGTTGGTGACTTTCATGCTCATCATCGAAAGATGATAATTCCTTCTCTTATGTAGAAGGGATAGCTCTTGGGCTAGGTTCATAGTGGATTGCATGCTTGCCTAATGATAAAGTGGAAGCTCTCTTTTCCTTCTCCACTACCTATGGTTGCTCCTCTTTAAACACCACATCGCGACTTGCCATGATCTTCTTAGCTTCATGGTGGTAAAGCTTATAAGCCTTCTTATCCTCAGGACCCTAAGAAGATACATTTGATGATTTTTGGTTGAAGCTTGCTTGTCTCCCTATCTCGAACATGTACATAACATTCACTTCCAAATACTTTGAAATGGGAAACATATGGATTTTTACCCGTGTAGGCCTCTTGTGGAATCTTTCCATCAAGTGCCTTGGTGTAGCTTTGATTCAAGATGTAAACAACAATGTTAATAGCCTTTTCCCAAAGTTGATTTAGCAAACCCTTTCCCTTCAACATGCACCTTGCCATCTCCATGTTGGTTTGATCTCAATATTCTACAACATTGTTTTGTCAAGGGTTGTGTGCCACTGTGAGTTGATGCTTGATTCCTTTACTTTTGCAAAAATCTTCAAACTTTATTAATGTACACTCACCATCACCATCTGTCCTAAAGTTATTCATCTTCTTCCCTGTTTCAGTGCCAACAAGTTGAAGCCATTCTTTAGAGTACCAAAAACTTGAGTATCACTAAGGAAGTACACCCACATCTTCCTACTATAGTCATCGATGAGTAACATGAAGAAGGAAGATCCGCCCAAGGCTTGTGCGGGTATTTTTTTGCACAAATCAAAATGCACCAACTCTAGAGGATAGCTTGCTCTATTTTTGCTTTCTTGTGGAAGTTCCTTCCTTTGTTGCTTTCCCATTATGCAAGCTTCACATGGTTCCTTCATCTTGCAATCAATGGTAGGTCTGCAAACATACCTCTGTGATGGATCTCCTTTAGTATAGGGTATCCGATATGGCTGAATCTCTCATGCCATAGATTACTTGTGCCCACACTTGAAGTGGTTGTAAGAGCAGACAACTCATATAGGTTGTTCCTCCTTATGCCAATCCCAACATGGTTGTTGTTACCATCCATAATCTTAGCTCCTAACTTATTGAAAGATTTTTCATGACCTTGATTAGTTATAGAAGCTACTGAAAGCAGATTCCATTTGATTTGTGGAACATACAACACATTTGAAATATTTCTGGTAGTCCCATTAGAGTTAATGAATGAAATTGTACCTTCACCCTCTATAGGACATCTTACATCATTGCCTACCGTTACTGTGATGGGTTCCGTTAGAGGCTGTAAGGAATTGTGAAGGTCTTTGTTGCTCATCATGTGATGAGAGGCACCATTGTCCAACACCCATGAGTCGTCTGTTCCTGAATCTGTAGTCGAGGAGCATACCTCCTCTATCGTAACAAATAAATCAAGCTTTGTTTCTATTGTGTTGGTATACTCCTCCCCTTCGCCACCTTTTGAAGAGCCAGTCTTCTCTTTTGCCTTCTTGATGTGATAGTCTTGAAATTTTTGCCTTTCCTCTTGTAACTGAAACACCTTCGCATGAACAACTTTTTGTCATTCTTCTTTTTGTCTTCATCTTTTGAAGAGTCAGCATTGCCTCCTTTGGCATTTGTTGTGAATGCAACATCTTCTTTCCTACTGCCACTCCGTGCCTGGAGTCGAAGCTCCTCCTCCATGAGTAAGGCATTGAATTCTTCAAAAGTTAGAGGTTGAGGTCTGATTTGAGTATTAAGAGCATTTATCAAACCATCAAACTTCGGTGGATAGATTCAAAGACAATGCCAAGCTAGCTCTTCACTTGACTTTTCTACACATGATCCCTCCATTTGATCACGTAGATTCTTTATGCAAGTGGTAAAGACCTCTGCATTCTCCCCATCAACAAACCTTGCTCCTAGCTTATTCTCCAAGTCTTGAATGCGTGTTTGATTACAAGTTTCATATTGATGTCTCAATATGTTCCATGCTTCACAAGCCTTTGTAGTATGTTGAATGAGAGTCAAAACACTATCAGTAGTACTTGTAACAAGTGTACAAAATGCATCTGCATTTTTATGTTTCCAAGCATGTAGAAGATCAGCATCAAGAGGAATTATTTGAGCAAGATTATCTGGATCAGGTGTTTCTTGGGACTGATCATCCTTAGGAGGAATTATTCGACCAAGATTATTTGGATCAAGTGTTTCTTGGGCCTTTGTGGTATATTCAATGAGAGTCATAACACTATCAATAGTACTTGTAACTAGGGTACAAAGTGCATCTGCATTTCTATATTTCCGGCACGTAGAATATCAACATCAAGAGGCATTATTAGACCAAAATTACTTGGATCAAGTGTTTCTTGGGGCTCATGATCAGTCCCAAGAATATTCTTCAAAAGCTCATATGAATCAAGGATAGAAGTGATTTTAAATTTCCACAAGTGTAATTCATACATCAAGCCTACCTTCCATGAAGGTTGTGGTCATATCCACAATGTTGGGATGACCAGCATCATTGTTGCCACTTCTTGTGGTTGAGAATAACACGAATGATTTTGCTAGAGCAATTTTACTTCACGATGGTTGCCCGTAGGTTTTGAGAGAAAAATGAGTGTTTGATTAAGAGAGCATTAAATGGCTCTCTAATCAAACAAACCTTAAAGGTCATTAGGCACATTGGGAAGAGACCCTTCAAGAGTTTGACTATGAGCTTAGGTATAGGAAGAAAAAATTTAAGGCAATGGCTTACTCTCTTAGCCGCATGCCTATGCTCAATGGAATGAGTTTTACTCACATCACGAGTGAGCTACTTGAGTCCATCAAAGGGGAATGAAGGCTTGATCTTGCATATTTTGAGATTATACTACATAATAGATGGTATCTATGCAACATTCAAGAGGAACCTTTTCCACCCACCAATCCCTATAGAAAATGGGGCTTCCCACAAACATTCTCAATCTTTCACATGATAATCTTGGGAGCTCATGAAGTGAATTCTAGTTTTTTTTTAAATTTAATTCTAAATTTTAGTCTTTTATAGTCTAGCTCCTAGTCTTCTTCTCTTACTATATTTCAATCTTGTAATATGAGACTTTGATATGTCTTGTACCTTGTTCATTACTATTAGGAGAGATCTTGTCATTTTCAAGTCATGTTTCATGCCTATGACTACACTTTTTAGGATCCCTTGCACCTTGTCTTGTCTAGTTATTTATAGGTATTCTCTTAGGTTATGGGATCTAGTTCTTCTTATCTGATTCTAAATTTAGATCTTGTATATAGCAATTTTATCATTTTCGTATCATGTTCCATGCCTATACCTATGGTCTTCGGTTATGAAATCAAGATCTTGTTCTTGTCCAGTTCTAGTTCTAAGTCATATTCTTGTGTAGTTTAGCTCATAATCTTCTTACCTTGGCATCTTTTAATCTTGTAGTACAAGATCTTAATCTCTCTTGTATCTTACTCTTATATGACAAGAGAAATCTTGTCATTCCCTATCATATTTCATGCATATTGTCCCAATTTGTGAGATCCCTTGTACCTTATCTAGTCTTGTTATCTATGCCTGTGGTCCAAGGTTTTAGGATCCTCCATATTTTGCCTAGCTTCATCCACAATAATTATTCATGGTGTGAGTTATCCAATGTTAGCTAGAGATTGTGCTATTGTATTCCCATGCATGGGTTACCTTGTAATCGAAACCCTTTTGGATAATCTAGTATCTAGTCTAGTCTTGCATGCTCCCTTTTCCACTAACTTTGCTAAGCAAAGGAAAAATCCATTGGATTCTTTATATAAAGTTGCGGAGATTCAAATATTGTAAATGGATCGAATGATAGACTCATTAATAAGGACAAATTTATTTTGTGTAAAGAGAATTCATCATGGGACAATCTTCTCCAAACCCATTTCCTCATAAAATATCTCAAAAGACACTAGGCTAGACTAACACACTCAATTATGTGGAGTCTATGGTAGAGTTTTTTTATTTTATTTTCTGAGTCGGGGATGGGGGCCCAAGGAGGCTAACCCGCTCAGAAGGCAAAATTTATCCGTTGCTTCATCTTCCGAAGAAGACTTATATGTGACCTTGCAACCCAAAGATTGTGTTCAACTAACCCCGAAGGGTCAATGCGGTGAGATATCCAATGCCCCGGTCACGACACTGGAGTATGCGGACTTGGAACGAATTCCTCACCAAGCTAAACTGCCTACCCGATGTGTTCCCGACAAAGGAATGCCATACCCACAAGAAGTGTCGGCTCACAAGAGGAGTCCGAGTCTATGGTAGAGATGGTAGGATTTGTAGTTTCTAGAGTAAAAATACCTTGCACAAGAGTTTGATGGATTCTCTACAAATGGACATTCAAATGAGTGCGAATCTCCTCTCTAGTGAAAGAAAGTTCAAATTGCAAAGATAAGCATGACAAGGGGAAGCTCGAAAGAAATATTCTGAGGAAAAGGAGAACCTAAATTACATGATTGTTCATACAACAAGAAGAAATTCTAGAGTATCTAGAAGAAAAAAGTAAGTCTAGTTTCCACCATCCCATGTGTCTCTCAACTTTTTTCAATGTCTCTTCGGCTGGCTTCACACAAGGGTTCCGAAACATAGACGCGATAATCCATTTTTCCAAGCAAAAGAGAGAGAGAGATGCAAGATCCTCCGGATGAGCATTCACATATGGAGTGGAACAATATCTTAAAAAACAATTGAAATTCATGGAACAATATCTTAAAAAACAATTGAAATTCATACGTGACAAAGACAAATAGCTTGGGGCGAAGGAAAGAGGTGCCAAAAACATTTTCTTAGAAAATGTTCTATGATGTGGCAAGAGAGAAAAGCAAGGACTCCGCCCTATGTGAATCAAAATTTGAGATTGCTTCCATTTGACAACACATGATTGACGAATATATTTCTTGAAGAAGGGACTCCGCCATATGTGAAGGGCGACTTAATAGCCATCAAGCTTGTGCATCCAGAATAATTTGCTATGGAGACGTTTTACTCTGATTGCTTGGTGGCTCCATATCCTACCTAGCAACTTTGAACTCTGTTTTCTCCACTTAACTAGATTGCTTTTTCTCAAAAAGCAGAAAAAAGGAAGACTATATACTCTCAGTAAGAGGAGAGAAAATTATTGTGAGTGCATACATACCGTTTTGGCTAACATAAAACATCCTTGTACTCTCACAGAAGGTCCTTCTAGGAGTACGATAAATTGAGTAATTCCTGTATTATTAGCGTCATACTAGGGTTTACTCAAGCAAAAACTCTGGTCATTGATTCGAAGCAGCTTTCTTGTACATTTAGGTAGACACCCCATTGCGCTGTATTAAGCCTTCATTGGAGATAGGAGAACAGACAAAACAAGCTTCAAATTACAGGAACTCATTTTATGTTGCTGCAAACATATTGCCTACCCTTTTTATTTAGAGTACAATGAATTGGAAAAACACACTCATACACCCAACCTCGTAAGGTAGAGGCACCCATCATGAGAATCTCATGGACATGTCCAGCCAAGACTTGTACTCAGAACTCCTCATTGGCAAGTAGCGAATAAGCTCTCATGAACATAAGACAAGACAAGAAGACAAGTGTGCACAAGTTTGCTGCAAAGCGGGGGAAACAGACGGAAATTACTGACGGAAATTACTGGGATCAATTGTACAATAAAATAAAAGAATAGCCTGAGCGATGGTTATGATACAAAGCGAATGCCCTGCGTTTCCACAGGCTTTTATTCAGACGAGCTACTCTAAAGGACTATGGCGAACACATGCTGCTAAATGCAAGCAACCCCATAATAGTGAAAAACAGGCATGCTCATGCAATAGTTGGTCGCTTCACAGCGAGTACAAGCAATTCTCGGTAGTACAGATCCTCCTAATCTTCGTCATGCTAGCTGTTCATAATCCCGAGCTGTGCTGTTGACGGAAGAGGTTGAGGTGTTGGACTGCTGATTTAGTCCCCAAAGCAAAGGAAGCTTTTGGGAACACGCCCAGAGGCTCTGAACTTTGCACCTTTTTCATCTGCGAGGACGAACTCCTCTCCCCTCTTCGCCTCTGCGACAGCACGCCTCTCCTCCGCTTTCTTATGAACTTCCGCTATTTGGTTCTTCATCTTCTCGACATATGCAGCTCTCTTCTCCTCGAGCTGCTCCTGCAGATCTCAAATAAATCTCCATCATCAGCACAAGAGAACTACAAGACACATGTGAAGGCATCCATGACCACGAACTGCATAGCAAAGGCTAACCTCTTTCTTCTTAAGCTTTGCTTCTGCTGATGCCTTTCTTGCATTCTCCCAGGCATTAATCTTAGCAACGATCTTGTTGTACCTGCTTACTTGCAAGAATTGAGAACCGAAACGCACCAAAAAGAACGTTCACTTATAGGACCTCTAATCACCTACTTGTTCATTGACTTCGACTTCTCATTTTCTTCCCATGCCTTGATGTGAGACAAATTCTTCTCCTCGTTCACCTTGGCGAGGGCAATATCTGCGATTGATGGAAGATCATATTCACATCAAGGCGAGAGATACAGAAATTATGTTCTAACATCAAGAAAAAAACTCACGAGGGACGCACCCCTATCCATAGATCCTGGCTTCTCCGGAAGCTTTTCCACAACCTTCTCCGGGCTTTCTTTAGGAGCTTCTGGTTCTGGATGGGGATGAAGCTGAGGTTGAGGTTGAGCTTCTCCTGTCACAGACAGAACCAAGCAGGAGTTAGCATGGACTCTATTCGTAAATTAACATTCTCTGCGTGCTAAATTCAGCCGAAAGACTTTAACACGTTGAGCAGACCTGCAGGGACCAAAGCCTTGCAGGCGTCCTCATCGGCATGGGCAGTTTCCTTTTGCGGGACGGGAGGCGGATCGGTTGGCTCGCTTGCCATTGAAGGAGTTCAAGCGCTTGCTTGAATGAGAGCCCAAGACGAGACGAGCGAACCTGATTCTAAGATATCAAGCAGGAGGGCAAGTTGCTGCGCGAAAAACTAAAAGAAAACAGATAAAGAAGCGGAGAGCAAGGGAGACGATGAAGAAGATGATAGAACAGTGCAGAAAAGGTTGCGGCACTCGATGAGGTTGAGCTGTCAACTCTCTCAGTCCTCGTCCTGTTCTTTACAAGACCATCACAAAACAGTTGCTGCCTCTGATCTTATTATATTAAAAGATGCACAGGCTCATGCCTCCTCTGATTTCGCCTCACACACACACACCCGCCATCACCACACACACTAAGGGTGTGCATGTATTTCGGCCAACCAACACATCTTGTAATCCACCGCTGGCGCGAGGACATGTGGCCCCGCCCTCACTCCTCTATCACGTTGAGTGCTCCTCCGCTGGCCCTTTTCATTCCATGGGTGTGATCTGTGTTTGCACGGCCCGTCTTCCAGATTGCAGGAAACAATGGAGACCTTGACAAATATCAATAGCTGCAGTGGGGTCCATTGAAGTGCTAATCGCTGTCAAGCTCTGGACACGTTGGGTTCACACTGGGGCAATGAGACACTTTCATAAAAACATAAAATTTTCTAGTGAATAAATGTTAATTTTCATATTCACATATACAAGGTGGAAGTAAACAAGAAATAGTTTTGTTCCCGCAACCATTATGAAATATGTGGTGGTTGGGTCTTTCGTCTCTTAAGGCAAGAGCACGCATGAGGGTTCAATCTCTCCTTGTTGTTGTTGGACATTGTAATGCCTGTGGGCAGTTAGACAAGTTTTTGTGTTTGTTTTGAGGCTATCTTTTTCGGTTGTCAGCTTTGGGTAGTACGTGACCCCTCCTTTGGAGGATATCGGGGTCCCATGGGTACCATGTCTATTCACCTAACAATTGTTCTTTCAATTAATTCAAGCTATCAAAGAGATAAGGCTTTATCCGCACTTCCTCTTTAAAAAAAGTCTTGAATGTGGTCGATCCGTGCTAGTTCAGATAGTTTGAGCTCTTTTCCCCTAAGACAAAGGCAGGGATTCAACCCCTAGTAGTTGTTGATATATTTAGGTAGTGATGTGTGTGAACATACTAGGACTGTCAAGGCACTTTTTTCCCTCTTTAGGAGGTTTTTTTCCCTGGCTTGTATATACGCCTATTGCCCTAACGGGCTACTTATCTTTGTACATTCTCTAGTAATACAATCAGTATTGTGTGTTGTGCCCCAAGCTTCTTCTTTTTTCTTGTGCTATTCGCATGCTTCCGTAGATGTCTAGCTCCAACAATTGGTATCAGAGCAGGTCGCCGCTTCATCTAGGGCGTCGTCGACACTCCTCTGGTTGCAATCTTATAATCGCACGAATTTTGGTGAGCATACTCAGCATGTTTCTGTCAGAATCAAAATAACAGAAGGCAGCAAAATAAATATGCATCCACAAGTGGAGATGATTCTAAGAAGTTGTTCATGGTTCAACATCACGTGATGAATACAATGTCTACAGGTGTTTCAAAATCGAATGATAATGTCTGGTATGTTGATTTAGGTGCTTCAAATCACATGACCAGTCATGCGGAATGGTTTAGTACTTTGCAAAAATTGCTAGTTCCTGGATATGTTGAAACAGGTGATAACACATCACACCCTATCAAGCATACAGGAAATATAGCATTGTCTATGGAGGATGGGAAGGTAAAACACCTTGCTGATGTGTTACATGTTCCAAATATAACAAAGAATCTGGTTTATGTTGGACAAATGGTTGACCAGGGATTACAAGTCAGATTCAATGTTGATGGATTATATGTAGAGGAGTACAAACAGGGTGGACGATTGATTGCCAAAGGAAACAAAGTGGGTAGGATGTTCACCTTAAATGTGAAAATTCCTAAAATGAATGCAGCCATGTTTGCAAAAGGTGCAGGAGTTATTGCTGATATAGAGATCTTGCGCAAACGAATTGGATGCAAAAGATATGTGCAGCATGTCAATTTGGTAAACAGTCAAGATCATCGTTTCCGCATGACAAGCATGTTAGTAAGAACGTGCTAGAAATAATACATACAGATGTTTGGGGTCCTGCAAAGACCACATCTATGGGCGGTTGAAGGTTTTATGTTACTTTCATTGATGACCATACACAAAAAATGTGGGTCTATTTCATGAAAGAGAAGAGTGAGGTATTCCCTCACTTTCAAATTTTTAAAGCTATGGTGGAAAAGTAGATAGGGAAATATATTCAGACATTAAGATCTGATGGAGGAGGTGAATACATGTCAAATGAGTTCAACAATTTTCTAAAAAGTCATGGAATTCGACGTCAGTTTTCACGCAGGTACACACCACAATAGAATGTGTTACTCAATATAAAAATAGACATATTGTAGAAATAGAAAGAGCCCATGGAGTGGAAGATTGCGTGGAAATTTGAGTCCAACAAATTCATCAAATACATCCAAGAAAGGTAAAGAAAAGCTTTTTTCTGGTCATAAAACATGTGCAAGTTTTGAAGACGTTGATGGAGATTCAAGTGGTTCAGAAACGAGTCTTGATGAGGAACTTGGATTGCCCTCTGTGAAGACTCCATGAGTAAGAAAGGCACAAGCAGATGATACAAGGAGAAGTGACCCAGGACCAAGAAGATCTAGGAGGATGCAGAATTCTGTACAACGATTAACATATGATAGTTACATGGCTCGTCATTATGCATACATGACAAAGGTAATACAAGATGTTGAACCTTCTTGTTTTGAAAATGCAACTGGAAATGCAGATTGGGAAAAAGCTATGGATGAGGAGATGGCTGCACTTTATGGAAATGAAACATGGAAGCTAGTTCCATTGCGACAAGGAAAGAAACCCATAGGCTACAAGTGGGTTTACAAGGTAAAGCACAATGCTGATGGTAGCATAAGCAGGTACAAAGCAGGATTGGTAGCAAAAGGATATACACAGACATATGACATTGATTATGAGGAAACATTCAGCCCTCTAGCTAAAATGTCTACGGTTAGAACACTTGTTGCATTAGCTACAGCAAAAGGATGGACTTTGCATCAGATGGATGTGAAGAATGCTTTCTTACATGGTGAGTTACAGGAAGAAGTATACATGGACCAACCACAAGGATATGAAGATTCAGAGAATCAAGAATATGTTTGTAGGTTGAAAAAGGCTTTGTATGGGCTGAAGCAAGCTCCTCGTGCATGGGATGCAAGGATTGCTGATTACTTAACCACCATTGGGTTTTCTATGTGTGATGCAAATCATTCACTATATGCAAGGAAGGGTGATGATGGCATCACGATTGTGGCTATTTATGTTGATGACTTGATTGTAGGTGGTGATAATGAAGAAAGCATTAAAAAGGTAAAGCAACTTCTTATGCAAGAATTTGACATGAAAGATCTTGGTGCACTGCGTTATTTCTTGGGCATTGAGTTTATACATACAAAAACATGTATATGGATGTCACAAAGGAAATATGCCTTGAATATGTTGCAAAAGTATGGTATGGCTGATTGTAAGCCAATTTCTATGCCATTAGATCAGAATTTGAAGTTGGATACTACATCAAGTGAAGCATTGAAAAATGCTACTATGTACAAGGAAATTGTGGGAAGTCTTATATATCTCACAACTACAAGGCTTGATTTAAGTTATATTGTTGGACTTGAAAGTCAGTTTATGCAGGTTCCCAAGAAGCCACATTTGGATTCTCTGAGGCGCACTCTACATTATGTGCATGCTACTTTGGATTATGCATTGTTTTATGAAGCTGGTGTAGATTTGCAAGTTCATGGATACACTGATGCGGATTGGGCTGGTAGTACTCCAGATAGAAGATCTACTAGTGGCTTTCTATTCTCACTTGGAGATGCAGCTATTACATGGAGTAGCAAGAAGCAACCCACTATTGCTTTGTCAAGTACAGAGGCTGAGTATAGAGGTGCGGAAATGGCAGCATGTGAAGCTTCATGGCTTGAGATGCTACTTGCAGGTTTAGGTGTGGAAGTGCAAAAGCCTATCACTATCTATTGTGATAATCTTAGCAGCATACAGTTGGCACAGAACCTTGTTTTTCATGCCATAACAAAGCATATCCAGGTACATTATCACTTCATCAGAGAGAAGGTATTAGCAGGAGATATTGATCTTGTTTATGTGAGAACAGATGAGTAGGTTGTTGATATTTTCACAAAGCACTTGGAGCTGAGAAGTTGAAGAAGTTTCAGGAGATGATTACAGGATATGACATTGAGCTTGAAGGGGAGTGTTGAGATATCAAGCTCAACATGTGATGATCCAGGATGACACGTATCTGTTTTTCGTTTCTTTGACATGTATAGTGGTCACACTGATATATATCAGGGATACTTCATTGAGCTTTATTAGATTTATCTACCAAAAGTGATGGCACATTTGTTTCTTGCCAGCTCACTCATATGGACATTAGGTTTTTCCTTATGTATTGTTCTTTATATATTGCACTTGTTGTATTCTTGTTTTAGGTCATTCTTGTACATTCCTTTTGATGTAATAGAAGAAGAAGAAGATCATTCTTCCTTGCCTCAATTCGAGTGTGTGTTTCTCTTTGATTGTGAGAGTGTGTGTGTGTGTGAGCTCTCTTCCTTATCTCCTTCCTTGTGACAGAACATTGTGTAGGGTGTTGAAAAACGTCCTATCACACCTGCAACTGTTACAACTACAGATATTGAAGCTGCTGCAAAAGGTGTCGAAGATGATGATATTCTGCATATTCTTGTTCGTGTTGCAGTTTCTGCTGCACCTACTGTAGAGCAAATTCGTTGGTATAGCAGACATGCCCAAAAACATGCATTGATAACTTTTTCTGTCAAACGTTCCATTATTCCTCACATACACTCTTGTAGAACAGCTAAGGATGCTTGGGATACACTTAGCACATTGTACCAAGCTAGGACTGAGGCTCGTGTTGCTTACCTCCAAAAACCGTTGGAGAGTGAGCACATGAATTAAGGTGATTCTATGGACAATTTTCTAACAAAGATCAAAGACTTGAAGGAACGGTTGATTTCTGCTGATGAGGTTATACCAGATAGCTCACTTGTGCAGACCGTTCTGAATGGTCTTCCGGATTCATATCAGAGTTTTGCTTCTACTCTTCGGTTGATGATGAAAGGAAATCCAAATGCCTTGTCATTTGAGGAGTTAGTCTCTGTTCTGTTGCAGGAAGATCAGTCTAGGCAGAAGAGGTCCATTATGCATGTTGCAGATCAAGCTTTCCTTGCTAGTCAGAAGGGCAAAGGAAAATGGAGCTCTTCAACAAGTAAGCAGAAATCTACTAATTCTGCACAATCGAAGAGGGAAGACAAAGAGGAAAAGAAATCACAAAATCAAAAGTTGTTTTGCAATTATTGTAAATGAAATGATCATATCATAAAGAGCTCTCCAAAACTGGTTGCTAAAAAGGCAAAGAAGAAAGAGGCTCGAATGGTTGTTGCAGAGTGTAGGGATAGATGGACAAACACTCAAAGAAATGAGTAGGTACTACCAAATCCTGCTTAGTACCTACCCCTTGTAGCTTAACACTTGAGTTGTGGGCCCTCCTAGCTTTCCAATGACACTATACAAGTGCCTATGTACTTTGGAAATGATGTAAGTAAAGATTGAATCAAAACAGACTACTTCCAAATAGAAGGAACAATGAAAACCTTCTATTTTTTATCATATACCTACTGCTTGTTATGCTCAGTGCTGCTAGTATAGTAGGAATTAGAAAAATTCCTTTAGAGGTATCTAATTAGCTTAGTAAGCTAATGATTCCAAGTGGAATCACTTGAAATGATACCCTGCACATAGAGCAATCAATTTAGCGATTGAATCATTACCCCCAATTTTTTAGGACCTTTGCAGAGTTTGATCAGTGGGTGCTTTGACACGCTTTTCTCCAAATTGGCTGAATGGATTTCCTTCAAAATTTGTGAGCATGTAGATACCTTGAAGCTAATTCCAAGAAGCTATAGATCATTGAAAATGGTGGAGAATTGACTGAGACATGAGCAGCACAAGTTGATAGTTATGAATGACTATAACAGAGAGATCATAGATAAACAATGTAGATGTATTGTATTAATGAACAATGTTATACAAGATCATAGGCTTGACAATCATAGCCTAATGATGGTGAGTAGTGTAGGCTACAATCTAGACCTCACACTCTTACAAAATGGCATTGGAGAACTCGGGAATTGAGTCTTTTTTTCGTGACCTTTTCAAGCCACTTTATATAAGTGATACATTCAAATTTGAATTTGAATTCAACTTTTGGCTCTCTCTAAAGGTAATCCACCAAACTAGGAGTTATTCTCTAACATAAAGTCCTGACTTCTCAACTACTTAGCTCCACGAGTTTGTTGAGAGTTACACAGATTCTTCCAAGTTAAAAATAACTTTTTCAAATGTAAAGGATAAAATTCTCCTAGCAATGGTTTCCGTGGAGCTTCAAGTATTCATGAATCTTCTAACCAAATGTGTAGGTTTGCACTTTGCACCAACAACTCCCCCTCAAGCCAAACATTTTGGCTTGGTCTTCATCTTCAATCTTCGTGAATGTCCTGTAATCCAATCATTGACTTAAACCTGCAAAGTTTTGTACCATCTAATGCTTTAGTCAACAAGTCTACACATTGCATATTAGTTGATACATATGCCTGCTGCAAGGTGTAATGAACTTGTATTATCTCCAAAAATCATTGGAGATGCAGTATGCAAACCCAAATTTGTGTATAACAACCTGATCCATATGGCCTCTTGAGTAGCATTGGCCAATCCTCTATACTCTACCTCTGTAGAAGATAAAGCAATAGTAGCTTGCTTCTTTGAAGACCATGATATAGGCCTATCACCTGCAAAGGATAAGTATCCTCAGGTACTCCTCCTATCATCTTTGCATCCTGCCTAATCTGCATCTGAATATATCTTGATGTCCAAGTCTGATGTATAAGGGAAATACAATCCATGATTTTGAGTACCCTTAAGCTACTTCAAAATCCTTTCGGTAGCCTCCAAGTGAGGTGCCCTAGGCTTGTGCATAAACTGACTTAGAACACTTACTCCATAAGAAATATCAATCCTTGTCAATGTAGCATAGTTCAAGCTTCCCACTATGCTTTGGTAACTTGCAATGTTCTCAAGTACATCATCTTCATGAATACTTAATTTTAGGTTTACCTTCATTGGAGTACTTGCAACTTTGGCATCCTGCAAATGAAACTTCTTTAACATATCCTGTATATACTTCCTCTAAGTAATATAAATTCCAGAGTTAGCAAAGACTAACTCAAGTCCAAGAAAATATTTTAGTGATCCAAGGTCACTAATTTTGAACTCCTTCATCATCTGTTTCTTGATCTGCTTGATGCCATTAGCATGATTACTTGTGAGTATGATATCATCAACTTATACATATAGGTATATTACCTCTGAATTACTTCTTTTGATGAACAGAGAAGTATCTGCTTTACTCATGATAAAACCTTGATCCTGAAGATAAGTGGTCAACCTATGGTTCCATGCCCTAGGTGCCTGCTTCAATCCATAAAGAGCTTTGTTCAATTTACATACATATGTTACCTTGTTTGGGTCCTCATAGCTAGGAGGTTGAGACATGTACACCTCCTCTGAAATCCAGTCATTTAGAAATGCATTTTTTACATCCAATTGATACATGTTCCAATTCTTTGATGCAGCCATACTTACCAATACCCTGATGGTTGGCATCTTGGCCACAGGTGAGAAGGTTTCTTTACAATCAACTCCTTGGGTTTGTGCAAAACCCTTAGCCACAAGTCTAGCTTTGTACCTGCTTATTGATCCATCAGAATTCCTTTTGATCTTATAGATCCATCTAGAACCAATTACCTTCATAGACTCCTTCTTTGGTACTAGTTCCCAAGTATCATTCTCCTTGAGTGCTTCAATTTCCTCATCCATAGCTTCTTCCAATCTGCCTTGGTTTTTTCCTCTTCATATGATGATGGTTGTTTACATGACAAATCTTTTGCAAGATAAACAAAGTGCTTAGTAACTAGGGAAGTGTCATACCCATATCTGATTGGCTTCTTGCTCTCCCTTTGTGATCTTCTGATTGTTGGGTTGGATGATTCAGGTATATCCTCCAACTTCTTCATCTTGACTTTGCCTTTGGACTTCCATGCCTTGAATTCCTCTAGGTTGATGATGTCCTCATCATCTGTGTTGATGTCTCCATTTTGAGTAGGCTCCTCCTTAGTGAGACTTGGAAAATCCTCTTCCAAGTCATAAGGTAGCTTTACTTTCCTGTATTCATTATCAAACCAAGAGTCATTCTCATCAAAGACAACATCTCTACTGACCATGAATCCTTTCTTTGAAGGATTGTAGAACCTGTATCCTTTCTGATTTAGATCATACCCTATGAAGATGCACTTCTCTGCCTTAGGGTCTAGCTTACCTCTTATCTGAGAAGGGATATGCACATAAGCTACACATCCAAAGATCCTACAATGATCAAGTGAGGGTCTTCTACCATGGCATGCTTCATATGGGGTCATTCCATCAAGAGATTTGGATGGCAACCTGTTTACAAGATAAGTGGCAGTAGATACACTCTCTGCCCACAAGTAGTTAGGTAATTTTTTCTCATTTAACATTGACCTAGCTGTTTCAACAATTAATCTATTTCTCCTTTCAGCCACCCCATTTTGCTTAGGGGTATACCTTGTTGTGATTTCTATTCCTCTTTCCTGCAAGAATATATCAAACTCATTTGAGAAGTACTCACCTCCTCCATCTGACCTTAGTCTCTTTAGGTTTCTCCCTATTTGGTTTTCAACAAGTGCAAGATGCTTTTTAAAGCAACTGAATACTTCATCTTTGTGCTTCATAAAGTACAATACAATCCACCTACTATAATCATCAATGAAAGATACATAATACCTTGATCTAGAGATTGAGGGATCCTTATTTGGTCCCCATACATCCGTATGGACAAGCTCTAGGTAGTCCTCATGCATGTAGCCTTTCCTTGAGAAGGGTAACCTGTACCACATTTATAAATCATGTGTTTCTTGGATACATTAGGTATCCCAAGCACACATTGGTCTCTACATATTTGTTTCAAGGTTCTTTCACCAACATGCCCTAATCTCTTATGCCAAATTTCAAGCTCTCATAATGTTTGATCTTTATAACTATAAAGTGCAATGTTCCTTGTATCCTCAAGTTCAAAAGTGAATAATCTACCTGTTTTTTCTCCCTTGGCAATTCTCTTGAACCTATGTTGGGGATCCTCCACAAATTCTCCATGTTGGATGAATCTAACCTACAAACCCTTTTCCACAATTTGTCCAAAACTCATCAAATTCTTGGTAATTGTAGGTACATATAGAACCCTGCTCAACAGATTCTTGTTTCCATTAGAGGTCTTAACATTTCCTACTTTAATCACTGAGTGCTTGGAGTCATCACCTGTTTGTACCTGATGCTTACCCTTTGGCTCCTCAAGGTCAGAGAGAAGAGCTAATTTGCTTGCCACATGGTTTGAGCATCTTAGTCAATGTAGAAGAGATGGTCATCATTTATACCTGTTTTTGGAGTCATGTTCATAATCAGAAGAGAATCTTCTTGCTCCTCTGTGTAGTTTTTGTAATCTTTTCTCCATTTATAGCCTCCTTGGTAGTTGCTATTGTAGTTGTTGTTGTAACCTTGATGGTGATTGAATCTTCCTCTTGATTGTGTATATCCACCTCTTTGATATCCTCTACCTCTCTGATTCTTGAAGTTCCTGAAACACTCATCTGTAGTATGATTTGACAAACCAAAAATATTGCATGGTGAGGAGTTATAAGGTCTCCCCCTACCTTGTTTACCTCCTCTACCCCTTCCTCTTGAGGTTCTACCTCTCCCTGCATAGTTGGCTTGGGAGGTAGTTCCTTCATCTTCAATCCTTTTGTTCTTCCCTTTCTCTTTGGACTTACTTTTATCAGTGTATGGGCAAAAGAGCTATTACCTCTTGATGAATCTCCATTCTTGTTGAGATTGGCTTCATGGGTAAATAGTTGCCCCATAAGTGTGGTAAGGTCTAGAATCTGCATGTCCATGTACAATTCCATGGCAGTTGTGAAGCTCTCCCATTTGTCATCAGCTTTAATACCATTGATTACTTGTATTACAATCTAGTCTTCTCCAATTTCTTCTCCTATGCTTGCCAATTGATCTGCTACATCTTTGATTTTGGTCACATACTCTAAGATGCCTTGCTTAGGTTGCTTTCTTTGAGTGGTAAACCCAATCCACAATTGGTTCTTCCTAGCCCTTGTGTTGGAAGAGAAATAAGAAGACAATATTTCCCAAGTCTCTTGGGATGTCTTATAGTTCCTAATATGTGGAAGAAGAAAATCACAGATTGAGTTAAGTAAGTAGGACCTTGCTAATGCATCCTTGGCACACCATGTGTTGAGTCTTTCATGTTCCTCTCTTGTAGGTTGTCCTTTGCTTCTGAATATGGGCATCTCCTCATCTCCTGAGATGTTTCCATAGAGGCTCCTTCCTTGTAAGTATGTCTTCATCCTCAAGGACCATGCTTGATAGTTGTTCCTATCCAATTTATCAATGAAAGAAGGAAAACCATCTCCCATTTTACCTTATCTTAGCTCTGATACCACTATAGGGATAGATGGATGGACACTCCAAGAAATGAGTAGGTACTGCCAAATCCTGCTTAGTACTTGCCCCTTGTAGCTTCACAGTTGAGTTGTGGGCCCTCTTAGCTTTCTAATGACACTATACAAGTGCCTATGTAATTTGGGAATGATCTAAGTAAAGATTGAATCAAAACAAACTACTTCCAAATAGAAGGATCAGTGAAGACCTTCTATTTTTTATCATACACCTGCTGCTTGTTATGCTCAATGCTACCAGTACAATAGGAATTAGAAAAATTCCTTTTAGAGGTATCTAACTAACTTTGTAGGCTAATGATTCCAAGTGGAATCACTTGAAATGATACACTACATACAGAGCAATCAATTTAGCAATTGAATCATTACCCTCGATTTTTTAGGACCTCTACAGAGTTTGACCAATGGGTGCATCGACATGCTTTTCTCCAAATTGGATAAATGGATTTCCTTCAAAATCCGTGAACAGGTTGATAACTTGGAGCCGATTCCAATATGATATAGATCATTGAAAATGGTGAAGAATTGACTGAGATATGAGTAGCACAAGTTGACAGTTATGAATGACTATAACAGAGAGATCATAGATAAACAATGTAGATGTATTGTATTAATGAACAATGTTATACAAGATCGTAGGCTTGAAAATCATAGCCTAATGATGGTGAGTAGTGTCGGCTACAATGTAGACCTCACACTCTTACAAAATGGCATTGGAGAACTCGGGAATTGAGTCTTTTTTTCGTGACTTTTTCAAGCTACTTTATATAAGTGCTACATTCAAATTTGAATTTGAATTCAACTTTTGGCTCTCTCTAAATGTAATCCACCAATCTAGGAGTTATTCTCTCTAACATAAAGTCGTGACTTCTCAACTACTTACCTCCATGAGTTTGTTGAGAGTTACAAAGATTCTTCCAAGTTAAAATAACTCTTACAAATGTAAAGGATAAAACTCTCCTAGCAATGGTTTCCATGGAGCTTCAAGTATTCATGAATCTTCTAGCCAAATGTGTAGGCTTGCACTTTGCACCAACACAGAGGCCTCTACACAAAAAATAGAGTATGCTAATCTTGTGCAGGAAGAAGAATGGGCGTTTACTACTATTTGCAGTTTTGACCCATCTTCTAAGTTCTCATGAGCAGTGCATGTCTGCAGTAGACTCAAATGTTTGGTACTTTAACAGTGGGGCGACCAAACATATTACCTCACAGTGTAGTTTCTTCTCTTCACTCAAGCCTGCACCTACAGGGAATATTGTTACATGCGCCAACAACTCCTCTTATCTTGTTATGGGAGTTGGTAAGATCATTTTGACTACTACTGATGGTTGTTCTTTCACTTTGTCAGATGCTTTGATTGTGTCAGGAATCAAGAAAAATCTTTTGTCAGTTTCTACATTAGCCAAGATTGGCTTGGTTGTGACATTTGTTGATGACAGATGTACATACACGATCTGTCAAATGGCAATGTGATTATGCATTTTATGTTGTGGGCTATATAAGCTCATAGACTATGAAAGATCTGTAAATGATTTGTCATGTGCAGTACATGATTCTCAGGCTATGTCAGATGCAAAGCTTTGGCATGCATGCTTTGGTCATCCGAATTTTGCTAGTTTGCTACGCCTGCAGAAATTTGTAATGGTGTCCTCTTTGCCCAAGATTGAGGCACCCAGAAAACATGTTTGTGAAGGCTGTATTTTGGGTGAAATGCAACGTTCTTCCTTTCCAAAAGATGATTGAGTTCAGGCTACTCAGAAATTGCAGCTTGTACATAGTGATGTGTGTGGTCCTATGCAGACACCTGCTTTTGGAAATTATCTTTACTTCATGATCTTCATCGATGATTTTTCCAGGCATACATGGGTATATCCATTGAAGGAAAAGTCTAAAGTGTTCATGTGCTTCAAACAGTTTTTGGTTTTGGCTAAAAATCTGTCAGCATGTAAAATGGGCACCCTCTGTTCTGATCAAGGGGGGAATATATGTCTTCTGATCTTAATGCATTTTTGGCTAAATGGGGATAAAACACTAGTGTACAGTGCCATATACACCTCAACAGAATGGAGTTGTTCAACAAAAGAACATGTCACTCATGGAGATGGCGAGGTGTATGGTCAAGAGTCAGGCTTTACCACATAGTTTCTGGCTTGAGGTTGTCATGTGTGCATCATATGTACTTAACAGGTGAACACGCTAGTGTTCTAGGTACACTTCATAGTCCTTTACGGAAGAAAGAAATGCAAGAAGGGATTGATTCTATTCATATGAATCAAACATGGATGCTTTGTGAGTTATCAAAACGGAAGAAATCTATTAGTGCTAAGTTGATCTTCAAAATCAAAAGAAAAGTAGATGGTACTATAGACAAGTATAAAGCAAGATTATTCATCAAATGTTATGCACAAAAGAAAGGTATTGACTATGATGAGAATTTTGCAGCTACATCTAGAATGATAGTGGTCAAGAAAATACTTTCTTTAGCTCTATTCTTTGGTTGGAAAGTATTACAGTTAGATATCAAAATTGCATTTCTTAATGATGATCTTCATGAAGATGTTTATGTTGAGCAACCAGAAGATTTTGAAGCGACAGGTAAAGAGCATTTAGTAGGCAAACTTATCAAAGGTTTGTATGGACTAAAGCAAGCACCAAGAGCTTGGTATGAGAAGATACATGTCCGTCTTCTATCTATTGGTTTTGAAAACTCGAATGGGACTCCTACTCTTTATGTTAAAGCTGATAAAGATGTTTTGATTATTATTATCATATATGTTGATGACATGATCATGACAAGACTCAAAGATTCATACTTTCAGTATTTTAAAGCATAGTTTAAGCATACATTTGATGTAAATGACTTAGGTATTTTGCATTATTATCTTGGGATTGAATTCATATACAAAGATGAGTGTATCTATATAACACAACAAAAATGCATTGGAAAAATATTGGAAAGGTTTGAGATGATAGATTCCAAGCTTATGTAGACACCTATGGATGTCAATGTGTCATTATAGTCAAAAGGAGATTTAGAACCCTTTGATGCTACATTATATAGTCAAGCAATTCGTTGCTTGATATATCTATGTAATACATATCTAGACATTCAATTTGCAGTTTCTCAAGCATCCACGTTCATGCTCAAGATTTAGTGGAAATCAATTAAGAGATATATTTATAGATATCCAAAGTTTTGCAGACATCAAAAGTTTTGTAGGTTATTTAATCTTGTACCATTATGACATTGAAGGAGGGATTGTTGGAAACAATGTCACAATAGTCCATAGTTCAAATATTCTAGCACATAATGTATATGAAATAGCTTATACTATAGTCTTTGTAGCTTCTCCTACAACAAGCATGCCAGACACATTAGATAAGAAAATCACCTCTCATGCTAGCCACACACGTTTGAGTTCTGCTATGATTTTACTATTTTTACAAAAAATATATAAAATAATATCTTTTAAACATCTTCAAAAATATCTAAATAAATCCACCCATGTTCACGCCCTCCTAATTCTTCACCTTCTAAAATCAAAACACAATCACATTAAAAACCTCAAGACATTAAAATCCATTCAACATTCCATTATTCCATAAAGTATAACATGCCTCCCAATTGACAAGCAATTGACCTCAGTTGACAAGAATAAAATAGACATGGATGGCCAGTCACATGTCCCATCACTAAACAATCATAAGCATATTCCATGTAAAAACACATGCATGGAAATGGAAAACTCGAATTTAATGTGATTGTGAATGATATGCAAAAATCAAGTGGTCATAATGTGGACTTAATGATGTCTTATGAATCCATTGAGATTCTTCAAGTGAGTGATTTTTATATTTAACTAAATATCTATGATATTGCTTACCAATGCATCTAGTAGTAACATCATAATCAAGTATTTTCTCTCGAACTAAAATTTCAGCATCCTCTTCTAGTAAAGGAGGATCATCTAAAATAGGAGTGAGTGGTAAAGTTCCTTTAGAGGATTTCAATAAACTAATATGAAAAGAATTATGTATATTCCAATTAGAAGGTATGTCTAATCTAGAAGGATTCTCATTTATTTTTTGAATAATACAAAAAGGTCCATAATAATGTGCTGTAAGTTTAACCTTAGGATGTTGTGAAATATTTTCAAATGTCTTCTAATTATTCATAACCATACAAAGTAATTTTCATTAAATTGTTTAGCCACTTGTTTCTTATTAACATTATGCATGTAAAATTCTTGACTCTTTTTAATGTGCTCATGAACCTCATGAAGTGTAGAAATATGATCTTGTGCAAAAGAATCAACCATAGGAGTATCAGTTTGAGTGAGAGTCATGGGAGTGAGAAGCTTTTTACCATAAACAATTCCATACGGTGCATGTCGAGTAGTGTGCATTGTGTTATTATATGCAAACTATAGTAAAGGAATTTTCTCATCCCAATTACTTGGATTATCTAAAGAATAACAACATAATAAATAAAAAATAGTACTATTTGTAGCTTCACTTTGCTCAATACTTTCAGGATGAAATGCAGAGCTAAAGTCTATTTTGAAACCTAAATTTTGAAATAACGCAACCAAAAGTGATTACAAAAAACATCTCGATCTGATAGAATAAATTTTGGAAAACCATGATGTGGAAAAATAAATTTAATAAAGAACTTAGTAGCTTGAGGTGTAGAAAGAGTCTTTTTACAAGGAATGAAATAAACTTGTTTAGTAAACCTATCAACAATTGTCCAAATCATAGTGGGCACATATGCCAAACCGATCTCTCCAACAGAGCACCTCTCCCTGACATAATGATAGTGCACCTCAATGTGCTTAGTGCGAGCATGGAACACATGGTTCCTCGCAACTGTCAATGTGCTCTGATTTCAATGAAGATGGTCATGGCAAAAGAATGACCAACACCCAAATCAACCATAAGGCATCTGAGCCACACACACTCAACAATCACTGTGAAAGCTGCCCTATACTCAAACTCACAATTGGAAGTGGCCAGAGTAGGATGCTTCTTGCTCAACCAAGATATACATGAGCTACCAAGCATGAAGCAAAAGCCACTAGTGGACACACAAGTATCATAGCAAACAGCCCATTCAGAGTTAGAAAAAGCATGTAAATCTGGTGATAGTGATCCCCCCTCGGGATAAAGCAATCCAAGTAGCTGGTTACCACTCAAGTAGTGAAAGATGTGATTAACTGCCTGCCAATGCTTGACACTTGGGCAATGCATAAACCTGCTCATCTATGAGACATCAAACTGAATATCTGGTCGATTAATGCATAAGTAAATCAAGCATCCAATAGCCGACTGATAGAGAATAACATCAAATGCATCTCAAGCATCATAAAGACTCAATTGTAGACCTGTCTCCATAGGAGTGGCAATAGGTTTGCAATCTTCAAAGCCAAAACACTGTTATAATGTGTTAATATATTTTGTTTGACACAAAGCTATTCCGCCATAAACTTGCATAAAATGAATGCCCAAATAATGATGTAAATGCCCCAAATCTAACATCTCAAATGAGGCATGTAGATCAGCCTTAAAATCAGCAATATGCTTCTCACGAGGACCAGTGAGAAACATATCATTGACATACATGACAATGATAAGAAGCACATCATTTACACGCTTGACATATAAGGTTCTCTCAGTTGGAATGTTCTCAAAATCATGTGCAATCAAGTAGGCATGTCTTTTTCATACTAAGCATGTGGTGCTTGCTTCAGACATATAATGCCTTTTTCAACCTACACACTTGGTTTTCATGCCCTTTTTGCACAAAGCCACGAGGTTGAAGAACATACACTTCTTCATGCAACTCACCATTCAAAAATGCACTTTTTAATGTCCAATTGATGTACATTCCAATCATGAGGAGCTACAAGTGCACATATGCTATGAACAATAGTCATTCGACAAGTAGAGGCAAAGGTCTCATCAAAATCAATGCCTCTTTCCTGAGCATAACCCTTTGCAACAAGCCTAGCCTTATACTTGTCCATTGTTCCATCAAGCTTATGCTTGAGCTTGTATAGTCACTTAGTGCCAGTGGCCGTCTTGCCAGGAGGCAAGTCACATAAAGACCAAGTACCATTCTTCATAATAGCATCATATTCAGATTGCATAGCAGCCATCCAATTTTCAGAATTTTGTCTTCATCAAACAACATAGGCTCATTCTCATCATAGAGACTAGAGGCAACCATAGCATAGCAATCTGATGCAAAAGAAGCACTATGAGAGCCAGAACGAGTATGATATGACAAAGGTGCATCTAATTTGCTGTCATGCAAAGTTTGCACTAGCCATTTTGGCATAGTTTTTGCCTCCTCAATATCAACTCTCTCATCAAGAAGTGCATCATGTAAACGTGCATAAAAAATGGAATGATTTGCATCATTACATGAAACCTATAAAGGCTAAGAAGTTGCCTCATTAGGACTAGCACTAGACTATCCACCTATAAAAAGAGGTAGCAAAGTGGCATACATGTCTTTGGAGCTAACTGATGTCTTCTTAGTACATGCAAGTAATGGTTGAATAGCATCTTCCACAAAAACAACATCACGGCTAACCAAAATGCATTTAGTATATGGATGATACATATGATAGCCTTTGCTTTTAGAATTGTACCCACCAAAAATACATTTCACTGCTTTATCATCCAATTTTCTAGTGTTGTTTTTTAGGCACTAATACATATGCCATACAATAAAAAACATGCCTCAAGCTGAAACTATGTGGTAAAGTGTGACTCTTGACCATACACTTCGCCATCTTGGTGAGTGACTTGTTCTTCCATTCAGCAACTCCATTCTATTGAGGTGTATATGGCACTATACATTGATGTTTTATCCCACGTTTCGCAAGAAATGCATTAAAGTCCATTTTACATGTTGATAGATTTTCAGCCAAAACCAAAAACTGTTTGAAACACATAAACAATTTGGACTTTGCTTTCAATGGATATACCCATGCATGCCTGGAAAAATCATCGATGAAACTCACAAAGTAAAGATGGTTCCCAAAAGAAGGTGTTTACATAAGACCACAAACATTAGTATGGACAAGCTGCAATTTCTGAGTAGCTTTCAAACTAGCAAAATTCATATGAACAAAGCATGCATACCAAATCTTTGCATCTGACATAGCCTGAGAATCATGTACTACACATGTTGAATCATTCATAGATTTTTCATAGTCTATGAGCTGATATAGCCCACAACATGCTAGAAGCAATAATGACATTGCCATTCAACATATCATGAATTGTACATATGCCATCAACAAATTTCACAACCAAGCCAATCTTGGCTAAAGCTAAAACTGTTAGCAGATTCTTCTTGATTCCTGGCACAAATAAAGCATCTGACAATGTAAAAGAACTACCATCAACAGTAGTCAGAATGATCTTACCAACTCCCATGACAGGATAAGAGGAGTTGTTGGCACATGTGATAGTATTACCTATAGGGGCAAACTCGAGTGAAGTGAAGAAACTACACTGTGAGGCAATATGTTTGGTTGCCTCACTATCAAAGTACCAAACATCTGAGTGTACTGCAGACATAAACTATTCATGAGAAGATGGGTCATAAGTACAAACAATGGTAAATGACCATTCTTCATTCTACACAAGATTAGCAGACTCCGTTTTGGGTGTAGAGGCCTCTACAACAACCATTCCAGCCTCTTTCTTCCCTGCCTCTTTAGCAGCCAGTTTTGGACAACTATTTATGACATGATCATTGTTGAGGGATAAGTTGATAAGTCAGAATATGTTCTATCAGAAGTTTGCTGCATCGGAGTTTTGCTAAATCCGTGTTTTGCTGAATCGGACTTTTAATAGACAGTTATAGTTCAGTTAGGTATTGATGTCCCATGAATATATTTTGATATATTTTGTTCATATGAAAGGGAAGAAGAAGGGGAAGCATCTCCAAGAGGAGGACAAAAGAAAAGAAGAAGTGTTTCTCTCATGAAGAAAAAGTTTAGGCATTCATAGTGTGATCTGATATCTGTAATGAAGAAAATTCTTGAAAAGGCAGAAACTTGTTCAATTTGTAATTATTCTCTATAGTTTCGAAGACTCAATGAAGCATTTTTCTTATAATTTGTCTAGCGCAAGTGTGTGAATGTTTTATATTCTTGTGTAGTTGTCTTGTTTAGCATTGTCTCAAATAAAAGGTGGTGAATCTGATTTTCTGTGCATGCTTATTCACTCTATGTGAGGAAGATCAACACCAAAATTATTCTCTGTGTGAGTTTGGTTGAAATCAGTAGAGATGTGTTGAACCCGAACCCCAACACATTTGGAGATCCTATTGTGTTGCTAATGAAGCAAGAGATAAATGGCAGAAAGAAGAGGAAGGTTCAGTAAGGTCTATTATACAAGAGCACAAGCACAATTAGGTAATGTGGAGTCATCCTCTGATCAATACGATTGGTACGAAGCACAAGAGGAATCTAATCTAGAAACTAAAGAAGAGGAAGGAGGAACAAGTGCAGCTGAGGCAAGGCTAGTGGGCAGTATACTAGGAGTGCTATTCCTAACAAAAGCAATTGTAGGAGTTAGAATACGACTCCAGTTCGAACCACTTGCAGGGACGACTGTCAAAGAGCTAGGCGTACACCTCATCCACAGCCAATGGCGCAGACACCTCCAAATCCCAAGGTCAAGGCAGCCCATTTTAGAGGAGGCTCTAAAGAAGATGCTCATTGTCACGTTGCTCGATTTGAGATAAAGTGGACAACCAATGGATATCCAACCATATATGGTGATGGCATCAAACTCCAGCAATTTGCTGCTACATTGGAAGGAAGAGCAATGAGTTGGTTTAGTCAATATGGTATTGCTCATTTCGCTACATATGATGCATTAAAAACAACATTTTTATAAAGATTTAGGAAAGAAAGGACTCCCTCTGATGTGTTGAGGAAGTCGAGAGAAATTTGACAAAGAACCATGTTAGTAGAAGACTATGCTAAAAAATTTAGAACCTTAATGGAAACATTACAGGGTAATGAGAGACCTACCGATGAGATGTTGACAGGTTACTTTCTAAAAGGATTAAGGAGTAGCATCAGACATGCAGTTGCAAGTGTGGATATTGCTAATGGTTTTGATGTATTAGTACTAGCAACTACAAGAGTGGAAAGAAGATTTGGTAGATAAAAAAAGAGACATAATGATTCAAGTTCAGAGGCTGAATCGGATTTAGAAATGGAATCAGAGAAAGGAACAACCGATTCTGATTCGGATACTCACGATGAAGAAGTGATGGTAAGAATACACCACAAGCATAAAGGTAAACAAAGTAAAGATGAAGCTTTGATTAGTAAGTTGAAGAAACATGGATATTCTATAGTAGCTCCAAAATAGAAAAGATTTTGTGACATTTGTGATAAAGATGGACACACAACAAATGACTGTTGGTATAACCCCAAGCATAGAGGGCAAAGTTCAAGGCAGGACAATAGAAATAATAATGAAGTGGCTGCCAATCAAGCTATGCTAGTTCAGGCACGAGGTAACTTTTAGAGGCAGTAGCAAGGACGGTCACCATGGAGAGAACAGGCAAACCAGTAGGGAAATAACCAACAAGGAAATCAACAGGGTAGACCACCTAGGGTGATGCCCTGTGGGTATTATTCAGCACTTGATCATTGGATAGGGCCTAATTGTCCTTTATGGGTGAAGCATAGAGAAGAAAGGGGTATACCAATGGTTCATTACAATCAATATAATCAAGAGGGGCAGCAAAAACAACATGCTAAGTAGGTTGCTCAAGCCAATGTTATAGTTATAGAATTATCAGATCAAGAGTGTCATACTGATGTAGGTGCCAGTACATCAGGAAGCCTACATCTGAATCATGAAAATCAATGGAATTGTGATTGCAAGCAATGTGGTAAGGCTAAAGAAGTGGATGTCTTGGCAGTTACAAGGTCTAAAAATAAAGGTCCCATCAATTGGCACGAACAAAGACATATAAGAGACCAAGTTCAGAAATGGATTTAGCAGGATCAGCAAAAACAGGTGCAATTTCCAAGTTCATCTGAGGAGGAGGAGGATGCAGTATTCTTACAAAAGAATGAAGAAAGAGGATAAGATTAAGTCCAAGCAAGATTTAGATAATGAATGGTTTGAGGTAATCATTAACTCTCCTTTACAATTGTCCTTAGGTCAGTTATTATTTTTGATACCAGCTTTTAGAGAAAAGTTATTGAAGAAGCTTGGTGGACAACAGTTAGAGCCAGCAACTATTGATCGAACTGATGTAGATTTTGTTGTGCTAGTAATTCAGGCACAGTATAACCAAAGGAGATTTGATGAAGTGTTGCTTGATGGTGGCTCATGAGTGAATATATTACTTGAACATATTTTTAAAGAAATGGGGAATGGGGTGTTAGCTCCAACACGTTTTCAAGTAAAAATGGCGGATCAAACTAGAGTTCAACCATTGGGCATTCTAAAGCAGCAACAAATCATAATTTCAGGGATGTCATTCATGGTTAACTTTGTGATAGTTAGAATGTCTGAGTCTACATACCCATATGAAATGTTGTTAGGAAGACCTTGCTTTAGGTTGGCTAAGGTTAAGCAGGACTAGGGATTGAATGTGGTGGTGATTACAAAAGGTAAAAAGCAGGTGAAAAATCCCATGAAAGGTAGAAGAAACATGTCGGTACGAGAGAAATCATTGATGGCTCAGACTATTAGTTTGGTAGATAGATGATGAGGAGGAAGAATTTCTAAAAGCAAACCCAATTGTTGTACCAGTTTTAGAAGTAGATGTGGAAGGTGTGTTAGCAAAGGATGGCGAATTAGTGGAGACGTCAAGTGAGTCAGTTCCAGGTGATGCATTAGAAGGTACACAATTGCAACGAATGTTTGAACAAAGTCTGGAAATTCCTACACAACAAAAACTGGAGCAGCAAGAGAAAGAGGTAATTAATTTGGTTGAAAAGATTTATGATAAAAAATATGCAAGTTCTGGCAGGGTAAAAGAAGACGAACTTCAAGAAATTAATTTGGGGATGGAGACTGAACCAAAGATGGTGAGAGTAAGCAAGGAATTAGAGGTTTAGTTCATGGAAGACTTGATTTGCTTATTAAAAGAATATGTGGATGTTTTTGCTTGGGATTACTCACATATGAAGGGTATAGACCCTAATCTACATCAACATAGCATTAATTTAAAGAAGGATGCAGTTCTAGTTGTGTAGCAAAGCTATCAGATGAATCCTAATTTTTCTAAGCAGGCTAAGGAAGAAATTGATAAGTTGTTGGCAGTAGGATTTATTAAACCAGTTAATTAGGTCACATGGTTGTCTCCTATTTTAGTGGTCCCTAAAACTAATGGGAAGCTGAGAATTTGTGTTGATTATAGAAAGTTAAATGAAGCAACACTTACGGATCCATTCCCTTTGCCGTTTTGTGATGCCATATTGGATGCAATAGCTAAACACGAGATGTATAGTTTTTTGGATGAATTTTCAGGGTACAATCAAATTCGTGTTGCTGAGGAGGATCAACACAAAAGTGCATTCATTATAGAATTTGGTGCTTATGTGTTTAGAGTAATGAGTTTTCGATTGAAGAATGGACTTCCCTCGTTCAATTAGGTGGCACATAAAGTGTTTGAACCTTATTTGCAGGATTTCATGCAAGTCTTTGTGGACGACTTCTTAATGTTTGGAAAAAAGGTACAACACCTGCTACATCTGAAATCTTGTTTTGATAGATGCAAGAAATTCAAGATGGTACTCAATCAGTTCAAGAGTGTTATTGCAGTAAAAAGTGGTATTTTATTGGGACATGTCATTTCTAAAAAAGAAATGGCTATTGATGTGAAAAAGATTGAAGCTATTAGGACAGCAAAAGCGCCCACAAATGTCAAGGAAATAATGAGGTTCGTTGGCCAGATTAAGTGGCATGCTAGGTGTTTAAGGTACTTGGCCAACATTTCTTTACCAAAGAAGGATGTTCCATTTGTAAGGGCTGAAGTTCAAGAAAAAGCATTTTTGATATTGAAGAACATGGTTTCAGTTGCACCAATTTTGCAGCCACCCGATTGGTCGTTGCCATTCCATATATTTATTGATGCATCACATGTGGTTGTCGGAGTAGTTTTGATGCAATAGAAGGAGAAAGGATGGTATAAACTAGTATATTATGTTAGTAGGGTGTTGTGTGTAGTGGAACAAAACTATCTGGTGGCTGAAAGAGAAGCTTTAGCAATGGTGTATGCCCTTAACATGTTTAGACATTATTTATTGGGTAATAGTGATTTTTCATGTTGATCATCAGGCTTTGGTGTATTTGATCAAGAAGCCCTTATTGACAGGAAGGTTGGCTAGGTAGATTCTTCTACTGCAAGAATTCGATTTTGTTATTATTCATACTCTAGGGAAAGAGCATGCAATGGCAGATTACTTTAGTAGATTGGAATCAATTGAAGCACCTACAGGTGTAAATGGTGAATTTCTTGATGTGGAGCTGTTTAATGTAGAAATTGCTGAAGCGGATTCTTAGTATGATCAATTATTAGTGTTTCTAACTGATGGAGCATTACCACAACATTTTACATCTGATCAAAGGAAGAATTTTTCTCTTAAAAGTAGACCATATTTGGTTATAGTTGGTGCATTGTATAAGAAAGGGGGTGGATCAGGTTGTTCAGAGGTGTGTACCAGATTTTGAGCAACCAGCTGTGTTACAAGAAGCACATTCACATCAAGCAAGAGTCATTTGTCAAGAGATACTACAGGGAAAAAAGTGTTACAAGCAAGATTGTGGTGGCCTATGATATTAAAAGATGCTCATGAGTATGCTAAAAGATGTGTGATTTGTCAGAAAATAGGCCAACCAAATAATTCAGATCGAATGTCTGATCATCTTGTTTTTTCGATCCATTTCAAAAGTGGGTTATGGATTTTGTTGGATCTATTTAGCCCATTACTCAATGTGGTAATAAATACATTTTAGTAGCTACAGATTATTGTATGAAGTGGGTAGAAGTAGTAGCATCGAAGGATAACAAGGCAGTAAGTGTGGTAAAGTTCCTCTACCACAACATTATGACCAGGTTTGGTTGTCTTGTAGAGTTGTGAAGTGATAGAGGTGCTCACTTTCCCAATGAAGTGATTTCAGAATTAACAAGAACTCATTTGATTATGCATAAAAAGTCTACATCATATCACCCGCAAGAAAATGGTCAAGCAAAAAGTACCAACAAGACTTTGATGCATATTCTTGAAAAGCTAGTTCATGATAATAAAAAAAATTGGGATTTGCTATTAGATTCAGGTTTATGGTCATTCAGGACAACTTTTAAGGTAACTACAGGAATGACACCATTCAGATTTGTATATGGGCTTGAAGCTATGGTTTCAATGGAGTTTGTGGTTTCGAGCTTGCGGGTAACAACTGAAAAGATGTCTCCTGAAGTATCAATCAAGCATAGAAGTAAGTATCTTCTTCAATTGGAGGAGGATCGTTTAGTTAGCGCCTACATAACAGAAGTAATTCAAAGAAGGAGACAAGCTTGGGTTAATATGAATGTGAAATTCAAGCTATTTCAAGAAGGAGATTGGGTGATGGTGTACAAATCCAAATTAGGGCCTCATCCAGGAAAACTTACGTTGAGATATAAAGGTCCATATCAAATTGTATAGGACTTAGGTCAAGGAACGTTCTTACTAGCTGATGTGTTTGGCACAAGAATGGAAAAGCCAATTAATGGATTTTGTTTGAAGAAATTCCAGAGGAAATTGTCACATATGGATTGGTTGTCATCTAATTTAGTACAGGTGATGTTTAATTTTGAAAATGAGATTAGCAACATTAGTGATCACAGAAGTAAGAAGGCCTATTTATCTACATGGTTTGCCGTACAGGTACTTGAGAGACAATTTGAAGCTTGGCACTTGCATTTTGTATCTGTTGAATGCTACTTCATACCACGAAAGAAGATAGTCAGTGTAGCCTCTACTGCTCCGACTAGCATTACTGCAAAAATGAGAGGTCGAGGGAAACACAGGGAGGTTGCAGCTTGGAAAGATGAGTCCACTTCTAAGGAAAGTGATAACCTACTGGAAGAGGAGGAAATTTCGACATCAACTTCAGCCAGCAAGTTTGTGCAATCACTGCATGCATGCATGCATGCATGCATGATGGATCCCTTCATGGATTTCAAAATGGAGATCGATGTTAGTTCGCCTCTAAATGTAATATGGTTGCATCATGTGTCTCTCTTTGAGTTTGCCTCGCTTCCTTGGTCAACATGGCAGTGTAACTACTATGCGAAGAGCCAATTAGAGATCATCAAGAAGACAAAAGGCCAACTTTCTATGCAGGTAAAATTTTCTCCAAAGCTTATCCCTGAGGTGTTTAAATTACCTTTCTATGAGGTCATTGTAATTCCCAAGTGTTCAGAGAGATGTTAAAGGAGTTTCGACCACGTGAGGGTGGTTGACAATATTACATGATAAAGAATGCTACATATGCACGACACGAGCAATTAAAGTGGTATTTAGAATGTTTATGTTTCATCATTAAGTATGACTATATGTCAAAGGAGAATTTTGCTCCTTTAGCATGTGCAAAAGTAAACGGGAGAGTTAGTTGGGCACATTGGGTGTACGAGAGAATGCATAGTGAGATTTTTGCATGGGATAGAAGGAAAACACTCATAAGTAGCAGGATGGCAACGTACTTGGCTGCAGGTTGATAGGTAGGAGGTGGTCTGAACAAAAGAGAGTATAAGTCAATTGGATGCATCAGTGGGTAAAAAACAAGAACAGATATTTGGCAAGGAGACAGAGCAACATGAAGATGTATATAGTGATATATTTAAAGCTAGCTACAAGACAAAAGAAATAGCCTCTATTGCTCAAAAGTTAAAAGGTGAATCATCTAAGTGATTAATGTTTCAAGACTCATTAGTCCATATTTCGGATAGTGAGGAGCCACCAAGGGTAATTGGGAGGACATTCAAGTTATCAAAGAAAAGGAGGTTAGAGCCTCAAGTGCAAACAGTTGTCGATAAATGTATAGGTGAGCAGAGTCAACAACCAAAGACTGAGATAGGTTCAAAAGTAAAGATGATGGAGATGAAGTTGGAAGAATTCTCCAAGTTCTTATTGAAGCAGGAAGAACAACTGACACAACAGAAACAGTGTGCGGATACAATAAGCACTGAAGAACATCAAGAACTAAAAGTATAGGTTTTGAGTCTTCAAGAGGAATTACAAAGGAAAAGTTAGGACTATGAGGAGGTAAGCACTCAATGTAAGCAACAACAGGCAATGGAAATTTTGAAGGTAAAAAATTCATTGCAGGAATTTGAGTCATGGACAATTCAAATGCAAGAAAAGGTAGAATCTGAGATGAGAAAATTGTCAACTCTGAATTCAAGCTTGCAAATAGAGATTGTTTTTCTTAAGTCTATATTGAAACCTTTGTTAATATTGGAGAGACAGACTCTTAAGAATGAAGAAGTTGACCTTGATGCAGTTTTAATGTCAGAACTGGATATGAGCATGATAAAGTAGCAAATACATAAGTATGTATAGGATTTATGAGAGGTCATTAAGGAGAAATTACAGGCTGTAATTCAATTTCCTTATGAGCAATTGTAGGACGGATTTATTTCTGTGCATGAAAATGAATTGCTTCAGGTCATAGAAAAGTATAAGGTGGAGAACGAAGAAATGTTGCATATGATTAAATAACTTAAAGAGCAGTTGGTGCAGCAAGGTGTGGAAAAAGAGTTGGATAAATTGGTAGAACAACAGATAATATCAGATACAATATTGGATGAGAAGGAACATATGGAGATATGTCAGAATCAAATACAAGTTGACGAGGCAATTGAACAGGAAACAGAAGTCCATCGTAGAGCATTAGAAATTGTTGTGTATGATCAAGGGATTATGGGAACAAGATCAATTTTGGATAAAAATTCCCCACCGAGCAGTGCCAGGTGTTGAGGGATAAGTCGATCAGTCGGAATATGTTCTATCGGAAGTTTGCTGCATCAGAGTTTTGCTAAATCCATGTTTTGCTGAATCCGACTTTTAATAGATAGTTATAGTTTAGTTAGGTACTGACATGGCATGAATATATTTTGACATATTTTGTTCGTATGAAAAGGAAGAAGAAGGGGAAGCATCTCCAAGAGGAGGATGAAAGAAAAGAAGAATTGTTTCTCTTAGGAAGAAAAAGTTTAGGCATTCGCAGTGTGATCTTATATCTGTAATGAAGAATTCTTGAAAAGGCAGAAACTTGTTCAATCTGTAAAGTAATCTCTGTAGTTTTGAAGACTCAATGAAGCAATTTTCTTTTAATTTGTATAGTGCAAGTGTGCAAATGTTTTATATTCTTGTGTAGTTGTCTTGTTTATCTGAAACATAAGGTGGTGAATCTGATTTTTTGTGCATGCTTATTCACTCTGTGTGAGGAAGATCAGTGCCAAAAGTATTCTTTGTGTGAGTTTGATCAAAGTCAGTAGAGATGTGTTGAACTCAAACCCCAACAATCATTTCCTTTATAGTATTTGTAAAACAGTTTCTGCTTTTCTATTTTCTTCTCGTCTTTTTCATCCTTCTTTGATTGTGCAAAATTAGCGGATTTTTGGTTACTAGTAGAAGAGCTCCATTTACCTTTGCCCTTCTGACAAGCAAGGGAAGTTTGATCTAAAACACACACAATGGACCTGTTCTACCTAGACTGATCTTCCTACAACAGAACAGAGACTAACTCCTGAAATGTTAAGGTGTTTGGATTTCCTTTCATCATCAAAGGAAGAGTAGAAGAAAACTCTAATATGAATCGGGAAGACCATTCAGAACAGTCTGCACAAGTGAACTATCGGGCAAGAATTCATCAGCAAAAATCAAATGTTCCTTCAAATCTTTTATCTTTGTGAGAAAATTGTCCATGGAATCTCCTTCATTCATGTTCTCACTCTCCAACTATCTTTGGAGGTAAGCAACACAAGCCTCATTCCATGCCTGGTATAAAGTGGTTAGTGTATCCTAAGCATCCTTAGTTGTTTTGCAAGAGGGAATATGAGGAATAATGGCATGTTTGATAGACAAGGTTATCAATGCATGTGCTTGAGCATCTTTGTCATCCCAAGAAATTTGCTCTATAGTAGGTGGAGTAGGAACCATAGCATGAATAGGAATATGAAGAATATCGCCATCTTCAATGCTGTCTACATCACCTTCAACAACTCTGTTTGCAGGTGTAATAGGACATTTTTCAACACCAGCAAGTGATACGGGGCCATTTTTGTTGAGCATCCATCATCGTAGTTTGAAGGGTTGGAGATTTGGTAGGTTGTAAGGGAGTTGTCTTGTGTATTGGTGAGAAATTATATTGAGGAGGGCACTGGAAAATAGGAGGATGTTGAAAAGTAGTGAAAGTATGCTTGAAAGGAAAATTGGGCTTGATTGGTTGTTGTCATTAATGCATTTGTTGTAAGCGAAGGGACTTGGTGATGGATTGAAACTCCTTCTCAACATTATGTGCAAAAGAGATAGCTTCATAGAGGGTCATAGGACGTAGTGTGTTGAGCTTGGTTTGATTCCCATCTCCAAACCATCTTCATACTTCCATTGCAAGGTATCTTCAGGAACCATTTCAAGCAAACAAATAATTAGTAGTGATTATCAAAAGCATCTAGTGTAGGTAGACACAATATCTCCATCTTTCCATCCAAAAGTTGTCCATGATTGACGGGGATGTAAGTGGAACTAGGGAGGAAGGAAGGACTGCCTTGATATTTTCTTGAAATGCGATCCATGTGGTGGGGTGGTTGATGCTATGCCGCAAAACATTCCACCATAACTGGGTCTTACACACAAATAATTAGTAACAAATTTCACTTTTTCAATTTTAGAATATGATTCATCAGAATAAAATTCGTTGAATTGGGATAGCCATGAATAAACAAATTGGCCATGCTTTTGCCCATCGAATTCTAAAAATTTGAAATTTTTGGCACCAATCTTGGAGTGTGTGCCTTCTTCTTGAGTGGTGATAATAGCCTTCACTACTCTAACTAGGTCGTTGTCATCACTTTGCATTTTTTGGAGTGCCGCATCATGTTCTTTATCTCAATTTGAGCATGTTGGAGTCCGTGCCCCAAAAGCTCCAATTATTGCTCAAGCAGTACCCCGGGTAGGGGTGATGTACCAAAATCCTCTGTAGTATGGGTAGGGTCCATGGCCTTATATAGAACCAAAATGTATTACGAAGCATGTGAAAAGAATTTTAACAATATTGGAATTGAAATTGAAAAGGAAAGGTTTTGTCTTGGAAATATAAAAAAAATAAAAAAACAAAAATAAAAGTGTTAGATAAATAAATAAATAAATAAGGGGAAGAGAGTCTTAGAAGTTATGTTAAATATAAGTTAAAAGGAATGGGGTATCAATATGTGAAAATAGGCTAGTGGATAAAGCATATCTCTTGTTAGTGAGAAGTGGTGGGTTCAAATCCCCTACATGCTAAAGAGGGGAATAAGTAAGCTCTTATTGCCACTCATGAGTTAGAGATGGTTCGTGCATAGCCAATGACTACGAATAGAACCAAAGGAAACCAAAGTGAACCAAGAGAACCGTAAGTGCTAGGGAAACCAAAGATGCCATAGTTCTATGCGTTAGTCGAATTAATAACCAAATTCATAACCAAATTTATAAAACGAATTCATAAAATGAACCAAACCGAAAATTTAATAGTGAACAATGCAGAGTGAGTACAGTGAGTACAGTGAGCACAGTGAGCATAGTGAGTACAGTGAGCATAGTGTGACAGTGAGTACAGTGTGACAATGAGCACAGTGATTACAATGAGTAAAGTGAGTACAGTGAGCACGATGAGTATAGTGAGCACAATGAGCACAGTGTGACAAAAGCACAATAACAGATTCAAAAAAATTCAAAAAGGACATCCGTGATATTAACCTCTTTGTTCCTTATCTATCCTTGTCCGATGAGAATGAGTGTAGATAGGATAGGTTGTCAGGGTTCTAGGGGTGGCAGAATCCTATAAGTAGGATACCTCGTATTTTCCCACTTCTCCTAGCAAAGTAGTACATTACACCAGTACACCAAGTTACAGTATGGAGTTTGATAAATACTTAACACAGTAGATTCATTAATCTTCACATAGTGCACATAGACCACTTCTGCAACAGTGACTCACTCACAGGTAAACCTTGAGACACACATCAATGTAATAGTTCAAGAGAATCAAGAATAACTACACCATAGAATAACACAATAATTCAGAAAAGGTCTTTGTCCTGCACAACAGAGAACAGTCCAGCCACTACCGGTCTCTGGCTTCACAACCTTATGCCAGTAGTGTAGTCATTGTCTCTCTCACCACAAGATTCAACCGAGTTTCATTAATGTGAAAAGTTACAATTGTTGTGTCTGCCCGTTTGTTGAGACTGTTTGATATATATACTTGCTCGATAGTTACAAGAGAAGTATCAGACATCTATTTACAAGGAAAGTATCCGACGACATTAACACTGGCATGCCCTGAGGACCTGAAACCAAGAAATTTCAAGTACAAAAAGAAAGGACTTTTATTCTATGTTGGCCTACGGATCGTCAAAGGGAGTAAAAAATTCACTTTTGAAGGATGATTGCACATAAGCAAAACTAGTCTGGTTTTTCTTGGAAAGGGTATTGAGCAGGCATTGCACTTTGGCCCGAAGAAGGATGACAGCATCAGTGGACTCAGAAGTCGACACTTGTGAGAGAATAGTTAAACTCTGAGCCTCATCCAATTGCAGGCTGAATCTGCAAATAGAAGTCTTACTGGCTGATGTACCTTCTTGTTTTCTATTCTACATCAGCTTTCTGTTTAGCATCCTTCTACATGGCCATAGTAGAGTCCAACTAGTGCTGTAAGAGTATGATTTGGTCAGAAGTAGACTTCAAGGCTTCTTCCTTTGAAAATCACTCCTCATCGATGGTCTTTTGCAATGCAACGACCTGTTGGGTCAGCATACGAAGCTTCAAATCCTACTACTCGACTTGGAGAGACAACTGTTCATTGGTCTCCAGAAGCATGATTGTAGTCTATTGAAGAAGCTTGTGAGTAGTGGCCTGGTCTTTCAATTGGTAATGGAGCTTATTAATGGATACATCTTTAACCATCTCTTCTTTGTCAAGCTCTTGAATTCTCTACAAGTGTTATTGATTTGTCTATTCTAGATTGACAAATTGCTTCTGGTACCGATCTGCTTCTCGATGAGATTCTTCAAAGAAGGACTAGAAATATTGCATTTGGCACGACTCAATCCATAATGCATTGAATAGCTGTTGTGCATTGAAATGATTCTATATGTTAATTGGCAACTGTTCAACTGATACTCGTTTAGGGGCTTAATCGTTACTCTACTTTCGATTCAGATACTTTTCATTCAATTGATTTTCAACTATGTGTACCCGCAAGTTCTCTCTGGGTCGCGTGGGTTCTTGGGAGTGGTAGGGGTCTGTTAAACAGAGGCCCTGTACTAATTTTCCCAATTCAACACACAATTTTACGGTCGTCTCGTCCTTAGCTCAGTATACGTCTTTGAACAATGGAAATCTGTTCAGCGTATTGGTATTCGAACTTCGGGACTAAGGTCAGCTGACCGATTACGTACTCATCACACAAGAGGTACTTCTAAGACCGCCTGATTCATACTTCTTCAAGGTAGGTAGGTTGCCAACTCGACATTATACCTTAAGGTCACGCGCATTCGAACAGTTACTCCTCTCGTAATCAACCAAAAAGAAGCGCTGTTCTACTCACACAGTTACTAATCTTCCCGCAGTTTAAGTAAACAACAAGTATAAACTACGATAGCGAATTCAGTGACTTACGAAGGACCTACAGACAATTAGTTCGAGGTTCCGATCCGAACTACTTACTTCACAGAAGAACTAACAGGTAATATGCCACACTGGTTGCACTCAGAATCCTAATTAACCATTACAGAACAGATTCACCACACACTACAGCTGCTTCAACTTCCCGTACTATGGAAGTATACTCGACTAGGAGGAAAAACAGACGGAACTGTTCACGCAACGCTCATCTTTAACAACCTATACGCGCACACAAGACTCGATAACAATCTCAACGAAACTCAATCATACAACACACTATCATTCCCAAAAAACAGGGGGCTCTGTTGCTCTTTCTCTTCATTGCCTTAAATAGGGGGTTTTTTTTACAAGGGTGCGCTCTTCTGTATTTACCTGCGCGTTCCCTGAAAGATTCCCTTTTTCATTTAAGTTCTCTGTCCTCGTACTCTTGTCCTTGTTCGGCGGCCATCCAGTCTCTTTCACATTTACGGCGTCTGTCTAGGTTCATCCGTCCAGGTTTGCCGGCTCCTCTAACACTAGCACGCACGGTGGACTCGAACCCGCAAGTGCCTTACTATCTTTATCATCCTTTGGTACTGCCTGTATGTCTATTCCAGGATTTGATTCTCCAATCATTTCGGCCCGTATTTGTTCAAGCGGCGGAACAAGTATGGCCAGCCATCGCATGCGAAAAAGTGTCCAGCTATTTTGCACACGACTAACCACTTGCTGCTTTACTTCGTTGATGTCCATATGTGTCATTAACGTAGCATTGAGTTCTACGCCTTCGTCTTTTAATAGCTGCCTTTCGAACTCCTGCAACACTTGTATCCTGGACTGCAAAATTTGATTTTCGGCTTGCAGGTGAGCATTCATGGTAGAAAAGCTTGCCATTTCGGCTTGGATTTGTGTTTGGATCTTTTGCTGCCACTGATGAAAGTCTTGAGCACACTTTTTTACGGTGACCAATTCGGCCATTAGTTGCCGGTTGTCACTTTGTAACACTGATATTAAAGCTTCTTTGTCATCCAAGTCTTTTTGCATCTGGGTCAGTAAAGACTTGGACTTAGTCATCGTGGCGCATAGTAATTCGTTTTTGTGCTGAAGCGTCTGTTCTTGTTGCTGCAAATATTGAGAAACCTCTTGGAGTTTGTCTTGCATCCGTATGACAGAATCGGATTGGAGATCGTCCGGTAAGTGTTCTGGACTGGTAGTCGGCAGGTTGTCTGCCCGTCGTCGTTTAATGGACAGCCGAAACGGCGTCCCTACGGTCGGGTTTTGTGCGCTGTTACCTGTGTGGAAGAAAGGTGCAGACGAGGTGGAGGGTTGGGCTGCTTTCTCAGACTTGGTGTGATGTTCTGTATCGCTGTGATCATGTTCTCCGGAATAAAACGGGGGGGACCAGTGTAGCTGCTTATCCTTTACTATTTGGACAAAATTGAATATAGCAGCTAAATAGGCTGCTAGGCGGCTGTTGATGTGGGATCTTCTCTTATCCCCGACAATGATTTGTGCGTAGAGGCGGTTATACAGCCAATGTGTCCAACTCACTAAACCTCCATCTTCGGCATGTAATAGGGGGGAGAAATTTTCTTTCGACATTAAGTCGAATTTCACTAGTAAACAGAGCTTTTCTAAATACCATTGAAATTGTTTTCGTCGGGGGTAGGTGGCATGTTTCAAGAGGAAATACCGTCGGGGGCCTTCATAGTTGCCAAATTCCTTCCTCAGATCCTCATTTGAACATTTCAAATAGCGGGCGCCATCATAGAGTGGTAGTTTAAATACGGCGGAGACTAATTGGGGCGAAAAGCGTTGTCGGAAAGTTTTTCAACTTTCCAGTTAAAGACCAGAGAACATGAAAACAGCTTTATTGGTGATCTCAAACCTTTTATGTTTATGTTAGGGTTTACCCTAATTACTTATTTAATGAGAATTTTCTATTTTACATTCAAGAATTATGGGTATTCAGCCTAGGGTTTCTTGAATTTATGTGTTGTTTATAAGAGTTGGTTACTGTTAAGGGTTTAGACGAGTTATAATGGGTGAAAGCTAGGGTTCAGAAGGATTTTAATGATCTAACCCAGGGGGTTTTATGGGTTTCCAATAGGGTTTCTAGGATTTAATATATTTAAAGGGTTAACATAGATGTTACTCAAAAACATTCATATCTAAAATTACATATTTATGTATTAAACATTAAATTATGTCATTAATAATTATTTTAATTATTTGTGTGCATTGAAAAACTAAGGTTTGAATATATTAAATGCTTAACCTAAGTCTAATTTAAATGCATTATTAAATTAAGAAAGTTAGGATAATTCAATTAAAATGAAAAAGTAATGGATAATTAATGAGTGATTTATATGAAAAGTGTGTAAAGAATGGTGTGAGCTAAATGTGTAATTAAAGTGAATGAAGGAGTGGTCTCAATAGAAGATGCACTTAAAGTGAAAAAAGTGGGTTAAGAGAAAGAGTGGAGAGAATTAGTGAAGATGAAAAGAATGGTATAAGTAGAGTGTGTAATTAAAGTGGAGAAAAGTTAAACTGGAAAGAGTGGTGAATGTTAATAGGAAAAAGGATGGATGAGCACAAAAAGTAGAAACCAAAAGAGTGGCTTAGAAATGATTTGTGTAAGTATTTATATGTGTGAAGAGCTCTGTTATTTCCTAATGTTTCTTGCAGGTACCTTCCTCTCTACTTTTCCATTCTCCTTCTGTCTTCTGTTTGTATTCGTGCTCATATTTTATCTCCTTACTACTAGTCCACGTACATAGCTATTTCTGACGCATATTAGAATAACATCAGCACGTATCTGGGTATGCGCATCATGTTTGGATGACCCGTATCTTCTTTGAGCTTTTTCGTAAGTGCCTGGGAGTTCCTTCTGTTGTTGGCATAGAGAAATACTTCGGAGAGCGCCCTCGTTGTGCAGGTCCATAGCGCACAATGGTACAACGTTCGGAGGAAAAGGCCAATTCCGTTGTACTTTTGGATTGCACATAGAGTCACATAGAAAAGGTCAGAGGTATTTCCAGAGCTCTCACTTCGTAAGGTGACGGTTGGATTAGGAGCATGAAGGCAAAAGCAGGAGGGACCTCGTCCACGCAGCAGGAGGGACCTCGTCCACGCTTCAGGAGGGACCTCGTCCACGCTTCTGTTGACGCTTTGTATCACAAGCTTTTATATCGGCATGATTTAGGAGTATGATGCGCGATTATGAGCAGAACATGTCACATTTGCTTACGGCGTGCATTCTGCTCATGGAATGGAGGTACATGTATCATTTCGAGCGGAGAAGAGAGCTTTCAAGCACTAATCATCGAAAGCACTCTAAAGCACATCAAGGAGGAGTAGGAATAGCAGCAAGAGAAATGTCTGTGATGTTTGCCATCTTGCATCCGAGAAAAGCTTGTTTAATTTTCCAGAGGCTCTTGACGTACCTGTTTCATCTCTTCTGGAGCATAATGCCACTAATCCCGTGGTACAGCATGTGGATCCAGATGCGAGAATATTTTGTTACCATTTGTCAACCCTTCATAAAGCAGTGCTATGAAATGCTTGCTTGAGGCATTGGACCTTATTGCCAGAAGTGTACAGGTTGTGAACTATTTGTTTGCTATTATTCAGAAGAAGATCTAGACATGGCACCCTTTCTTTATGTTGTTGATGGTGCTTTGAGCTCAGTAGCTGCAGAGACAAATCCTCAGGATGCTCCTGTACCCCCATGTATATCACAACTTGAAGGTGGCTTGGTACAAGTAGCCATCGAAGTTGAAGATCGGGCACAACGTGCTGCAATCACAAGAGTGAATGCAGACGATGTTCGTGTGACTGTGACAGCACCAGCAGCACGTGGTGAAGCTAACAATGAACTCCTTGAATACATGGGAAAGGTGCTTGGATTGAGGCTTACACAAATGACTCTGCAACGGGGTTGAAACAACAAATCCAAGCTACTAGTGGTTGAAGATCTTACAGTGCGTGAGGTGTACGAGAAACTTCTGGTTGCAGTGCAATTAGCAGTGTGATTTTTGTGAAAAAATGAGCAAAACTGGTCCTGTTCCCACATGTATCTTTCAGTTGGTCCGTTCTTGGTCCATCTGTCTTTGAAAGCAGGCTTGATGGAGCTCATCTCACAAAACTAGTGTATCGAAGCTCTAGTGAGTCGATGTGTGGCCGGCTTCTAGAGAGACCACTGATGGTATCTTGGTAGTGATGTTTTTCGTCTGCTTCCAATTGAAGTTCACCTTAGTCTCTCCAGTGTGGTGGTGCTGAAGGTGAAGATGAAAGACATTCAGCCCAGGAAATGATGAACACAACAGTGGCTGGTGGTTTGTAACACACAATGCAGAACAACTTCTGTTATAATGCTTGATTCATTTGAAGAAAATAAGCTTATTTGTGCTTATGAGAAATTGGGCTTATCCATTCATAACATATGGACTTCCTTATAGAATCTGTAGTGGAAAAGATTTCTTCTCTCTAAATGATTTATGGGAGAGTTATGATGAATGGAGTGCATATGGAGCAGGTGTCCCTATACTGTTGAACAGCAGAGAATCTGTTATGCAGTATTATGTCCCTTATTTATCAGGCATTCAGCTCTATGCTGATTCAAGGAGAAGTCTAACCACGAAAGGCAGGAGGCGCTTGGGTGATGACAATGATAGAGAGAGATATGCCGCTTGAATGAAGCGCAAATTCATGAAATTTGTTAACACCATCTATTCGCCTTTTTGACACTGTCGTCGTTGGCAGGAGATCATGTTATTTATTGTGAACAAGACTCTCAATAAGTTATTGTTACTAATAAGTGTTAACACCGTCATTCGACCCTGCACTTTTGTGAGATATCGAGGTATTCTGTCCATAGAAAGAGAGACAGAGAGAAAGAAACGACGATAGAGAGAAAAGAGAGACATAATGATATGTTTGATTTTTTAGTTATTTTATTAATTGATAATTTATTTTATATATGCATAGATATATGTGCATAAGTATACATATGTATGTGCACATAATGAAAAGCATGAGTAGGGTATGTATTCATATAAATGAAAAAGCATATGTTTAAATACGTGAGAATATATAAATGCATTAGTATGCACGAACATGAATACTAATATGCTTAAAAGAGTTTATAGGGATATATATTAGCATAGTTAAGAATGTGAAGGCATGTTAATATTAAATGCATTAGGAAATGTGAGAATGGATGCATTATTATGCATCATAACTTATTAGTAGGCATATATATAAATATGTGATAAGAGTAAGTATGTGATTATGATGAGTATGTGAAGGTCTTAATGTATGCATGAACATATGCATGTGCATGATAATGTAAGTTTATATTTCTTAATGATTTTGTAATATTACTAATATCTAATGTTTCTTGCAGAAACAAACATTGAAGATTGAAAGCAAAAGTATCGAAGAGCATCGTGACTTTTCAACAAATCACCCAACAATCGGATATAAATCCTTAGAAATTTTCTTGATTAAGCCTTGTATAGGACTCTCATATTATTAGCCATCGTTTAAAGCAATTATATCATTCAGTCTTGTCATTAGCATTCAATCAAACTCAAATTTGTATTTGCATTCTTGTTAATTGAAATTTTTCTTGTTTATCTCAGAAAAGATTTGGAATTGATCATTCGTATGTCGATAGAAAAAGGAACAACTAGTAATGCTAAAAATGAATCTGTTAGGAAACATGAATTAGAACATTTAATTTTAAGCACTTTATTACCATCCCCACTTGAACCTTCATCTACCCACGAACATAGTGAACCTGAATTACTCAAAGATAAAATAGTTCACGAGACGTTACGGCCGATTGAATACGATCGTCTTGTTTCGCGCTTATTACCATTATTTACCATCGTTTTGCCTGAACCAAAATTTAACGATGACTTATTTCCACCAGCATTAGTGCGGAAATCAAGCATAGATCAAAATACAACTGAAGAACAGGAGCTAATTAAAAATCAAATTACCAAGGAAACCTTAGTGTCACCGTATCAAATCGAAGCCATGGAACTATATAGAGCAGCACAGCCTTACGGGGCTTAAAACATTTAAAATGTTTCAATTAGCGACTTCATATTTCCTAGATTTATGAGTAATTCTTAGAAATTCTTTTATCTTAGACTCAAAAACATATATCCCCTTGTACCTACGATTGTCTCATACACCCTGCATGTGCCGAGGGATTTACTGGCTGCCTGATCCACCAGCCTTATGTCCGCAACTTCCCGACATCTTGGTGAACCCGACGTGAAGGTTCGGCACGACACCGTAGGTATAAAGGTATATTTATTTTCAGTTTTGCATATGCATAAATAGATAATTTAACGATTGAAGGAGGCGTATCGACATCCGTTGTAGCTGCAGCTGATTGATCCTCGTCACGTCACCTTTATCCATCAACTTTCATAAAAATGACGATTGCACATGCATGAAAAGATTTTGCATTGAGCACTTTCACAACGAACCTCTTCATCAAACTGGTTGATCAGGTATATTTTTTCTTATTCTGTTGCATAATAGTAGGAAATTTCTATTTCTAAAGCAGTAGGAAATTTTTCTTTATTGCATAGTAGTAGGAAAGTTTCTTTATTGCAAAATAGTAGGAAAGTGTTCTTTCTTTCTATTTACCACATAATAGGAAACATTTCTTTATTCAAAAATCAAAGGAAAGTTTTCTTTTTGGTTATAAAAATACTAGGAACAATTTCTTTTTCAAAGTAGTAGTAAATTTTTCTTTAGTTTTGTTGGCAAAGAAATAGGAATATTTTCTGTATTTCTGTTTCTTTTATCACGGAGTCGAATCAGGAACAAGATATAGACGGATTATTACGAGAATTATATACGTATATTTCATATTTATCTATAAAGTTAGACTTATCCACTATGGCAGATCACTTTGAAGAACAGCGAATTTGGAAGATCATAGATGCCATTAAAACAGATAGGGGGGAATTTACTGGAATAAATGTAACAGCTTATCTTAAATATTATGAACAATTAACAGAACAATATGGGTTACCTGAAGACAATAAAAAAGATACCTTTATACGAATTGCTCATGGGTTCACTAGAGAGAGAATCCAATTGCGAGTAGTCCAACCAAACATGACTTGGGTGGATTTCAAGACTCGGCTTCTTACTGAATTTTCGCATGAAGATTACAGTAAGAATAATAGAGCCACATTCATGCGATGGGTAGGAACAACAAAGTTAGACCAACATATAACTCAGGGATTAGCTGAATTTGATATTAAATTTAACCAAATGCCTCAAGCAGACAGAACAGCTCTTGAACCGGATAAATTAAGAAATTTTCTAAATATGCTAGATCCATCTCTTAGACGAGAGCTAGAACCAATGCTTGAGGATGGAGCGACTGCAAGTGGGCTTACTGGAAATTGGGATAATGTAAGAGCAGCTGTCCATAGGTTAGCCCAAAGACAGGAGCGAAATCAGATACAAACTCCAAGAATATATGAAAGAGATGTGCCAGGAAAAATAGATAATGACCTCACTCCTCATAACTCTAGAAAGGATGACTCTGAACTTACAATGTTAAAAACATCAGTCGAATCACTTGTCAAACATGTGGAGACTTTGGCGACTGAAATAGCTACTATAAAGAGTATGCAAGAACTTAAATTGAGAGATCAGGAGAAACCAAAAGAATTAGAACAAAATCCTAGGAATCAGATGCCAGCTAGAAGACCATTTAACCAAGCGCGTCGATGTCTCTGGTGTGATGATTTGGAGCATCCACACTGGACATGCAACTTATTTAAAGAGGCCAAGGATAAGAATTGGGTCACAGAAGTAGATCGAAAGATCTGTGACTATGTAACAAAAAGGCCTTTGGCATCAAACTATGGAAAAGGAGGTATGAAAACCTTCTTTGAAGCCTCTACAAGCCAAAATACATATGCTTGTAGGCTGGATAGTGAAGACTCTAATTGTGATTTCTGGGAGCAGGTTTATGATACTGCTAGTAGAGGCAAGTTATCTGTTGAGAACTTATATGCTACGAGCTCGGATATTAGATCAAAAACATGTTGGAATGAGCCAGTAGACATGTTCTCAGTTTATGCCCACGAAATTAATATCGATGAGAAGAGGAAACGGGATGAAGAGGGACAGTCTAAACGAACAACTAGGGCTAGAAAAGAGGGTGAAACGACTGATTCAATTAAAGAACCGCCTATGATGGAGCCTAGTCAAGAACCAAAACAACAGGAACAAGAAAAGAAGTCTCAAAATAAGGGTAAAGGAAAGAAAGTAGGAGAAAATTTAGAAAAGAAAACTACAAGTGAAGATAGAAGTCAAGAGCAACCAAATGAAACACAACCCATACGAGAAGAAGGAAGTAAGGAAGAAAAACCGAAAAAGAAACCTCCGACTTTCCGATTGATCTCTCAAATTGAGGAACAAATAGATATTCGGAAAGTTATGGATGAGAAAATCATGAAGGCAGAAGTAACCATGACATTAGAGGAATGGTTAGCATTTTCAAGAACAGATGTGAAGGAAGATTTCATGAGTATCATTAAAAGGCGAAGAGAACCTATAGAGTATAGAACGGAAGATATTGAAATGGAGGAAAGAAAAGATCAGGATGAACCGAAAGTGAGTGTTGTACAAATAAATGAATCTGAGTATAGAGAATTGTCTGACCGTAGAAATTATTTAGGACCTATTATTGGACATTTGGAAAAAGGAAATGATGACCCAAATAGCCATTACACTCAAAAACATTGGGCTAGGGGTACTACTGAAACTATAGTTAAGATAGGAAATAATAATAAACCGCAAGTAGCATTAATCGATTCAGGATCAGAAATCAATGTAGTCTCAAGGGAGATTTATAATGAGGGAAAATGGCCCATAGATAGGGACCATGGATGGAAAATGAAGGCAGCCAACAATGCTTCTGGTTATCTACTAGGAGCTTGTGCAAATGTTCCTATTACTATTGGAGATGTTAAAGAGGAACATAATTTCTTTGTTCATGATGACTGCTCGTACCCAATTATTTTGGGGCAGCCGTTTATTTGTGAACAAAGAATGGAGACAAAAGTATTAGATGATGGAAGTGCTTTTGCAAGAATTCGTTCTCGTGATGGCCTGAAATCTGTTCAATTCATGACGCTTTGTATAAATCATCCTCGTAATCGTAGGTCTTTAAGAAAAACTCCTTTAAGACACATAGATCAGGATTTCGAGTAAATGCCACTGTTGAGCGAGATGACAGTGGACTTTGGTTCGAAATCTCGCAAAATCTTGTACAGAACTTAGATAAAATGACTGTTTATTTTCCGTCTGCTACTTTAAATATTTTTCATTTTAAACAAATTCCTAGAAAACTTATAAAAAAATACGAAAAACATTTGAAAAACAAAGGAGATTTATTAATGGATGAAAGTATTGAACATATTATTGAAACTACACATTGCTTTTCAACATTAGAAGAATTAGAACTTTGTTATCAGAGTAAGTCTAATTCCCATATTCTTATCTCTTCACTTGATATGTATGCATTAATTCAGGAATATGCCTCTAGTATTGATCATGAGTATGATGCCTTAGTGGAGACCAAATACAAAACTGTTAGTAAGAAGGTTAAACCCGTAGCTCAACCACTACCAAAATTCAGTAATGATATTCTAAAGAATGTAAGTCATGAGCCAATCCTCAGAAATCCAACAAATATTGGCCATGTATTTACTAAAGAATCCTTAAATCAAATTAAATTAGATGCTAGTGGTTTCCTTCTTCCAGCAGAAAAAGAGTATTTTCTAAAGATTATTGAGCAACATGGAAGAGCATTTTCTCTAGAGCCTTCAGAGATAGGTTGTGCAGATCCTAAGATAGTTTCCCCGATGATTATTTTCACTATTCCCCATATTCCTTGGAATTTGCGCCCTATTCCTGTACCTAAAGCTCATCTTCCAGAGTTGATTAGATTACTGAAAGAAAAAATTCATATGCATATTTTAGAATCCTCTTCAGCTCCCTATTCAAACCGTTGGTTTACTGTGCCCAAGAAGAGTGGAAAACTTCGGTTTATCCAAGATCTTCAGCCAGTTAATAAAGTTACCATTAGAAATGTGGGTACAGGTCCAATTGTGGATGAATTTGCGGAAGCATTTTCAGGCAATTCTATATATTCAATGGGTGATCTCTACTCTGGGTATGATCAATTTCAATTGGCATTAGAAAGTAGAGACATTACTACCATGAAAACACCTTTGGGATTAGTTAGGATGTGTACATTACCTCAAGGTGCGACCAATTCAGTAGCACACATGATGAGTGCAATGAATTTGGTTTTGCACGATTTTATTCCTCACATTACTATGCCCTTTATAGATGACATTCCCATTAAGGGTTGCTTGGAAGAAGAGAAAGATAGCACTCTGGATGAAGATGGTTGTCGAAGATTTGTAAAGGCTCATATTCTTGATTGCAAAAAAATCTTTGAGCGATTTATTCAAGTTGGCTTAACATTATCTATAGAAAAATCTACTTTTGGTGTTAATGAGGTCCTCATTGTAGGTCATCTTTGTGGCCATTATGGACGGAAGCCATACCCTCAGAAAATTGATGCCATTAGTAAGATTTCAGAGATATGTCAAAATGTGAGTGAAGTTCGACGATTCTTAGGAGCCTGTATCTTCTATATTATATGGATACCACATTTTGCACATATAGCTGATTGTCTTTATGATTTATTAAGGAAGAAAAGAAATTTTTTATGGACTGACAATCATACTCAGGCAATGCGTAGATTAAAGAAGTTGCTTCAAGAAGCTCCAATCCTTAAACGAGTTGATTATACGAATAATAAGCCCATTATTTTGACTGTTGATACTAGTCCTATTGGAATTGGCTGGGTCATAAGTCAAGATGATGAAGAGGGTAGAAGATATGCTATTAGATTTGGAGCTAAGATTTTACATAATACTCAAAGAAATTATCCTCAAATTAAAAGAGAACTTTGGGGTTTAGTCACAGCTCTAAAGTCCGATAAAGAATATTTCATAGGAGCAAATGTGATTGTGGAGACAGATTGTTTACCGTTAATTGGAATGATCACAAACTGTTCTTCACCAGATATTGCAATGCTTCGTTGGATTTCTTATATCAAATTTATAAATCCAGTTTTAATTCATATTTCAGGAAAATCAAACTCTGTTGCTGATATGCTCTCAAGAGCTAGGTATGATGAGAATAATGAAGCCAAAGTAGATACTAATACGATAAATTATGATTCCCAAGTTTATGTATATGAACAATTTAATTCAGATGAATATGCAGGAGAGTGGCTAGAGATTGGAAAGTATCTTAGTACTTTAGTTAGATCACCTTCATGGTCTTCAAACAGATTTAGAAATATTAGAAAAAGGGCATTTAACTTTTTCTTACAAAATGGATTGCTTTGGAGACATGCAAGGGGGAAGATCAAAATGCCTCAAAGAGTACTAGGTACTAAGAATCTTCAGATGCAAGTTATGAAGAACATGCATGATACTTTATGGGCCGGGCATAAAGGTTTTGTTGCCACTTATGAAAAAATTAGAGAGTGTTACTGGTGGCCAGGTATTTATGTTAATGTAAAGAATTATGTAGATTCTTGCGATGTATGTCAAATTTATTCATCGGTTAAGCATAGGGATCCACTACATCCTACGTATCCACCATGCATACACTATAAGTGGGTAGTGGACTTAGTAACCATGCCCAAAGGTATCGATAGAATGAGATACATAGTTCTTGCTCGTGAAGATCTTACTAATCATGTAGAAGGCCGAGCTCTTAGATCAAAAACTACTTTCAATGTATGCAAATTTCTTTTAGAAGATGTGATTTCGAGATTTGGGTATATTGAAAAAATAGTAGCCGATAGGGGCGAATTAGATGCGCAAGAGGCTAGGGAATTCTTTGCTAGGCATGGGATTCGTTTAGCTCTTACGACTGCATATAACCCTGAGGCTAACGGAAAAATAGAAAGAGGGCATTCCCCTATTATAATAGCGATTTCTAAAGCTTGCAAAGGAGAATTGAAGAATTGGCCAAAATTTTTGCCATTCGCTTTGTGGGCTGATAGAATGACCTGTACGAGAACGACAGGGTTTATGCCGGCAGAGCTTATGTACTGCCAAAAACCAATTTTTCCAATAAATACCCAAATTCTTACTTGGACTATGCTTCCTTGGAAAGATAATTTATCTACTGAAGACTTGCTAGCTCTAAGGATTCAGCAATTAGAGCAAGGGAATGAGAGATTGGAAGATGTTGTAGAAAAATTAAAAACTTCTCGACTTAAAAATAAAAAGTATTTTGATAAATCACATAGGTTAAGGCCAAAGCCAATAAAAATTGATGATTGGGTATTGATATATGATAGCACATTTGATATACAGTATGATGCCCGTAGAAAATTAAAAAAGCGTTGGTTTGGACCTTATGTGGTGGTCAAAAACTATGAAAATGGAACGTATGCTTTAAGAGAGTTAGATGGAACTCCGCTTAAAAATTTAATTGCAGGTAAAAGAATTAAAATATTTAAACAAAGAAATGAAGAATTTTATGATGTCATATATGATGAAGGAAATGCAGAATGATTTTGTTTTAATAAAAACAATGTTTAAATTTTCTTTTAAATATGTTTTTTATTATTTATTTCTTTTACATGTATGAAAATACAAAATTATTTATAAAAATTAATTTGTCTTGAAAGTCTTTACATTGTTGCTTGATAGCAAGAGTTGAAAATGTTTGTTTTTAAAACCAATTAATTAAAGACTGATGTATGATAAAAGATGAAGCGCAGGAGATTGAAGATAATTCATGCAGTTTACAAAATTAAGCAATCAAAGCGATATTTGGATAAAAGGCGATGCAAAAGATGGAATCAATATAGATCAGGTGAAACAGTTCTAACTCTGCTTAATGTTTTAAGTTTTGTTTTTCATGCATTATCATAATTAGGAACGTACATTCTTCAACTAGGTTAAGAAACTTCTTATAAAATTATGAAAAGTAGAATTTACACTGAAGTAGGGATGTGCTTGAAAAGAAGATAGGGATTAGAAGACCTATGGCTGTCATATGGATAGTTGAAGGAACCCTTAACTTGCAACTCCTAGTAGAAGTAGACGTGTTTTATATAGGTAAGCTTCCTTAAATCTGACCCATTTAGCAAAAGAGATCCTAGTTCCTGCTTTAGCTTACCTCTAGATCCTTTGCTCTGATTAGGGGTTAAGCCTTTCCCCTTTATCAAAAAAGTTGCGAAGAAAAATTGAAAGCAGTACATTAATGGTTGCTGCTTATGAAAAGAGAAAAATTATACAAAGAAAAATTATGATAAAAAAAATTGAGATAAAAGAAAAATCAAATAAATCAGTTGTGGTCTCGAAATCACTTCTGATTTGAAAAAGCGGGCTATATAAGGCGGATGTATGCTAGAGGGGAGTTAGTTTTTTGTATCTTAATGGCAAATGGTTAGGAGATGAGGGTAGAAGGCCTATATAACATATGCTTTACTTATGAACAGAGTTAATAGGAGAGTTAGTACGAACACTATTTAAATGACTTCTATAGTTTCTTTCTAAAACCTGTTTTTCAACTCATGCATTGATCGAAAAGGTTTAAATTCAAGTTTACATAATTTTATAAGTTTTCTTTGCTATTTGAAGATGTACTAATGATAGAAGCATTTATATATAGAAAATTTTAATTTGATTCATGAATAAGTTTCACAAGAAGTTGATATTGCTTTCTCTGATCTGCAGGTTGGCCCATCGAGGACGATGTGCAGGTTTGGCCGGGGCGAATGTCGGAAAGTTTTTCAACTTTCCAGTTAAAGACCAGAGAACATGAAAACAGCTTTATTGGTGATCTCAAACCTTTTATGTTTATGTTAGGGTTTACCCTAATTACTTATTTAATGAGAATTTTCTATTTTACATTCAAGAATTATGGGTATTCAGCCTAGGGTTTTTTGAATTTATGTGTTGTTTATAAGAGTTGGTTACTGTTAAGGGTTTAGACGAGTTATAATGGGTGAAAGCTAGGGTTCAGAAGGATTTTAATGATCTAACCCAGGGGGTTTTATGGGTTTCCAATAGGGTTTCTAGGATTTAATATATTTAAAGGGTTAACATAGATGTTACTCAAAAACATTCATATCTAAAATTACATATTTATGTATTAAACATTAAATTATGTCATTAATAATTATTTTAATTATTTGTGTGCATTGAAAAACTAAGGTTTGAATATATTAAATGCTTAACCTAAGTCTAATTTAAATGCATTATTAAATTAAGAAAGTTAGGATAATTCAATTAAAATGAAAAAGTAATGGATAATTAATGAGTGATTTATATGAAAAGTGTGTAAAGAATGGTGTGAGCTAAATGTGTAATTAAAGTGAATGAAGGAGTGGTCTCAATAGAAGATGCACTTAAAGTGAAAAAAGTGGGTTAAGAGAAAGAGTGGAGAGAATTAGTGAAGATGAAAAGAATGGTATAAGTAGAGTGTGTAATTAAAGTGGAGAAAAGTTAAACTGGAAAGAGTGGTGAATGTTAATAGGAAAAAGGATGGATGAGCACAAAAAGTAGAAACCAAAAGAGTGGCTTAGAAATGATTTGTGTAAGTATTTACATGTGTGAAGAGCTCTGTTATTTCCTAATGTTTCTTGCAGGTACCTTCCTCTCTACTTTTCCATTCTCCTTCTGTCTTCTGTTTGTATTCGTGCTCATATTTTATCTCCTTACTACTAGTCCACGTACATAGCTATTTCTGACGCATATTAGAATAACATCAGCACGTATCTGGGTATGCGCATCATGTTTGGATGACCCGTATCTTCTTTGAGCTTTTTCGTAAGTGCCTGGGAGTTCCTTCTGTTGTTGGCATAGAGAAATACTTCGGAGAGCGCCCTCGTTGTGCAGGTCCATAGCGCACAATGGTACAACGTTCGGAGGAAAAGGCCAATTCCGTTGTACTTTTGGATTGCACATAGAGTCACATAGAAAAGGTCAGAGGTATTTCCAGAGCTCTCACTTCGTAAGGTGACGGTTGGATTAGGAGCATGAAGGCAAAAGCAGGAGGGACCTCGTCCACGCAGCAGGAGGGACCTCGTCCACGCTTCAGGAGGGACCTCGTCCACGCTTCTGTTGACGCTTTGTATCACAAGCTTTTATATCGGCATGATTTAGGAGTATGATGCGCGATTATGAGCAGAACATGTCACATTTGCTTACGGCGTGCATTCTGCTCATGGAATGGAGGTACATGTATCATTTCGAGCGGAGAAGAGAGCTTTCAAGCACTAATCATCGAAAGCACTCTAAAGCACATCAAGGAGGAGTAGGAATAGCAGCAAGAGAAATGTCTGTGATGTTTGCCATCTTGCATCCGAGAAAAGCTTGTTTAATTTTCCAGAGGCTCTTGACGTACCTGTTTCATCTCTTCTGGAGCATAATGCCACTAATCCCGTGGTACAGCATGTGGATCCAGATGCGAGAATATTTTGTTACCATTTGTCAACCCTTCATAAAGCAGTGCTATGAAATGCTTGCTTGAGGCATTGGACCTTATTGCCAGAAGTGTACAGGTTGTGAACTATTTGTTTGCTATTATTCAGAAGAAGATCTAGACATGGCACCCTTTCTTTATGTTGTTGATGGTGCTTTGAGCTCAGTAGCTGCAGAGACAAATCCTCAGGATGCTCCTGTACCCCCATGTATATCACAACTTGAAGGTGGCTTGGTACAAGTAGCCATCGAAGTTGAAGATCGGGCACAACGTGCTGCAATCACAAGAGTGAATGCAGACGATGTTCGTGTGACTGTGACAGCACCAGCAGCACGTGGTGAAGCTAACAATGAACTCCTTGAATACATGGGAAAGGTGCTTGGATTGAGGCTTACACAAATGACTCTGCAACGGGGTTGAAACAACAAATCCAAGCTACTAGTGGTTGAAGATCTTACAGTGCGTGAGGTGTACGAGAAACTTCTGGTTGCAGTGCAATTAGCAGTGTGATTTTTGTGAAAAAATGAGCAAAACTGGTCCTGTTCCCACATGTATCTTTCAGTTGGTCCGTTCTTGGTCCATCTGTCTTTGAAAGCAGGCTTGATGGAGCTCATCTCACAAAACTAGTGTATCGAAGCTCTAGTGAGTCGATGTGTGGCCGGCTTCTAGAGAGACCACTGATGGTATCTTGGTAGTGATGTTTTTCGTCTGCTTCCAATTGAAGTTCACCTTAGTCTCTCCAGTGTGGTGGTGCTGAAGGTGAAGATGAAAGACATTCAGCCCAGGAAATGATGAACACAACAGTGGCTGGTGGTTTGTAACACACAATGCAGAACAACTTCTGTTATAATGCTTGATTCATTTGAAGAAAATAAGCTTATTTGTGCTTATGAGAAATTGGGCTTATCCATTCATAACATATGGACTTCCTTATAGAATCTGTAGTGGAAAAGATTTCTTCTCTCTAAATGATTTATGGGAGAGTTATGATGAATGGAGTGCATATGGAGCAGGTGTCCCTATACTGTTGAACAGCAGAGAATCTGTTATGCAGTATTATGTCCCTTATTTATCAGGCATTCAGCTCTATGCTGATTCAAGGAGAAGTCTAACCACGAAAGGCAGGAGGCGCTTGGGTGATGACAATGATAGAGAGAGATATGCCGCTTGAATGAAGCGCAAATTCATGAAATTTGTTAACACCATCTATTCGCCTTTTTGACACTGTCGTCGTTGGCAGGAGATCACGTTATTTATTGTGAACAAGACTCTCAATAAGTTATTGTTACTAATAAGTGTTAACACCGTCATTCGACCCTGCACTTTTGTGAGATATCGAGGTATTCTGTCCATAGAAAGAGAGACAGAGAGAAAGAAACGACGATAGAGAGAAAAGAGAGACATAATGATATGTTTGATTTTTTAGTTATTTTATTAATTGATAATTTATTTTATATATGCATAGATATATGTGCATAAGTATACATATGTATGTGCACATAATGAAAAGCATGAGTAGGGTATGTATTCATATAAATGAAAAAGCATATGTTTAAATACGTGAGAATATATAAATGCATTAGTATGCACGAACATGAATACTAATATGCTTAAAAGAGTTTATAGGGATATATATTAGCATAGTTAAGAATGTGAAGGCATGTTAATATTAAATGCATTAGGAAATGTGAGAATGGATGCATTATTATGCATCATAACTTATTAGTAGGCATATATATAAATATGTGATAAGAGTAAGTATGTGATTATGATGAGTATGTGAAGGTCTTAATGTATGCATGAACATATGCATGTGCATGATAATAATGTAAGTTTATATTTCTTAATGATTTTGTAATATTACTAATATCTAATGTTTCTTGCAGAAACAAACATTGAAGATTGAAAGCAAAAGTATCGAAGAGCATCGTGACTTTTCAACAAATCACCCAACAATCGGATATAAATCCTTAGAAATTTTCTTGATTAAGCCTTGTATAGGACTCTCATATTATTAGCCATCGTTTAAAGCAATTATATCATTCAGTCTTGTCATTAGCATTCAATCAAACTCAAATTTGTATTTGCATTCTTGTTAATTGAAATTTTTCTTGTTTATCTCAGAAAAGATTTGGAATTGATCATTCGTATGTCGATAGAAAAAGGAACAACTAGTAATCCTAAAAATGAATCTGTTAGGAAACATGAATTAGAACATTTAATTTTAAGCACTTTATTACCATCCCCACTTGAACCTTCATGTACCCACGAACATAGTGAACCTGAATTACTCAAAGATAAAATAGTTCACGAGACGTTACGGCCGATTGAATACGATCGTCTTGTTTCGCGCTTATTACCATTATTTACCATCATTTTGCCTGAACCAGAATTTAACGATGACTTATTTCCACCAGCATTAGTGCGGAAATCAAGCATAGATCAAAATACAACTGAAGAACAGGAGCTAATTAAAAATCAAATTACCAAGGAAACCTTAGTGTCACCGTATCAAATCGAAGCCATGGAACTATATAGAGCAGCACAGCCTTACGGGGCTTAAAACATTTAAAATGTTTCAATTAGCGACTTCATATTTCCTAGATTTATGAGTAATTCTTAGAAATTCTTTTATCTTAGACTCAAAAACATATATCCCCTTGTACCTACGATTGTCTCATACACCCTGCGTGTGCCGAGGGATTTACTGGCTGCCTGATCCACCAGCCTTATGTCCGCAACTTCCCGACAGCGTACCTGATTTAGAATGAAGCTATTTGTTTGTCTCATACTATGTAACTGGTCTTCTGCATTGTCATTAGCAATCCACTGCTCCCATGGTAATTGGGCGAACTGAAGAAGCCCTATCTTTCGTAACCATTCCTCATTCATTTCCGAGTTGATGTCGAGGTTGATTTTGAATTCGGTGGAGAACTTATGCTGAGTTTTTGTTGATGCAGAAGTTACTGCGTCATCTGCTTCATCTTGTAGGGTAGTATCTGTTGTTGTTACCACATATTTCTGTGTATGGGCGCGTTTCCTGAGTTGCCATCTGAGTTGGTCGGATTCAGACATGCTGGTAAGGGTTGCCGAGAAGAATAAGTTGGAAGTTTCCTAACTATTACTGAGACTTGAAGAATACTGTAGTGAAGAATGTTATGCTATGCATACGCATTTTATAAGCACGAGGGCTTGAACTGCCATTTGTTGTGATGATTGTGTTTCAGTAAGACATGATTCTTCCTTCCCCTTAGCAACGTTGTATCATGAGTAAGTATCATTATGCCGCGTGTTATTCCGTAGATCGATGGTAGTCGGAACCAGGCGTTACATATGCGAAAAATATCAGAAAACAAAGCTTGGTTATCCTACTTATTTCGAATCCATCGTTACATTATGAATGCGCATGGTCGAACACTTGATCCCGAACAGACAGGTTCCTATGTTTCGGCGACTAGACCTTCTAAGTACATACTTCGAGCGAGCCTAAATGTACGGGTAATCTTCTTTTTGAGTGTTTCTAACATCTGCACTAAGATGGTGGGTTCTAGTAATTGGGCGTCTGTTCTGACAGAGCTTAGGGTGATGGCCTGGTTTAACAAAATTTCGGCTTGGGTTTGAAGGAAAGCTTCTTGTAAGTAAAAGTCGTTAGCTAAGGCCGCATCTCGGGCTATCTGTATTTCGGTCAATTTGGTCCGCATCTCTGTAATACATTCCTTCTGGTTGTGAACTTGGTTGGTTAGGCGTTCAAATTGCTGGGTTTGGACCTCGATGGATTTCCGATACGCATCTCGTTCTCTACGCGCCCTGTCGATGTCCTTTAGGTATTGGCCTTCCCGTATCAGTAAGCGTTTTAGGGTAGCGTTAACCTCATTTGCGCATTCTTCGGCTCTTCGTAACTGTTCTTGGATTTGTTTGGTTTCTTTCTGTTGGTCGTGATTCTGCTGGATGGACTCCTGCAATTGAGTCTTTGTTTCTGCGATCAATTCTTCAAGGGAGGCGTTGATATCTTCGTTTTCGTGGAGGGTGGTCTTCAGGGCTCGGATTTCTTCATGTGCGGCTTGTAGTAGTCGTTCGTTGGCTGCAACTTGCTCGAGGGCTGCGTCTCTTTGCTGTACTAGATTCTGTTCTGCCGAAAATTTTACTTGAAGTTCTGCTAACTGTGTCTGTAGCTGATGATTCTCAATCTTCATGGCTTCTATTTCCTCCTGGAGGGGGGTGATGTCGGCTTCCAGGACGTCGACCTTATATTGGTATTCTGCCTTCAGGTTGTCCGTGGCTTCTTTAAACTGTACTGGCAGCTGGTGTGATAAATGCACGAGGAACTGCCCCATGGAGGCTAGTTCTGAAAATACGTTGTGTGTTGGTGGTGGTTGACGATGCTGAGAGGACGTATCGGTGCGTAGGTTCTGGGAGTTTGGCGGAGAGTAGTTAGGGGAAGAAGAGGAGGAGGGTGTAGGTTCAGGACCGGGTCAGCGGGATGATTCGGGTGGTAGGTCGGGGTTGACAGGTGGGGTGGGCAAGGCAGAGTCAGTCGTGATTACCTTTGCAACGGTCGGTTGTTCGTCTTCTGTATAATTGATGGCCGCGATAAGCTCATCCAGTGCTTTTGTGGCGGATTCCAGTGCGTCCTGTTGATGCACTGATTCCTTTTCGGTGGACACTATCTCTGTCTCTGCTTGGTTTTGCTGGTCTTGCTGCTCCGTCGAGGTGTCGTTGTGTATTGAAGTGGCGGTGTCATGGTATGTTTCTTCTTGTTTGTCCTCTTCGGTGGCTTGTTTCTTTTCGCCGGATCCTTGGACTTCGCTTTCTGAAGAGCTGATCCGGATGCGCTTAGTGCGGAAGAGTTGATTGATCTCTTCGTCGTCTTCTTCAGTTTCATCGAGCGGGTGTGCTGATTCTTCGTGCCTAAGTGCTGGGCCTGCGGGTGGTGGTTGTGCGGCAAGAATGGTTGGGAAAAGGAATGAGATAATGTGGGGAAGGCGAGAGCGCGGAGAGGTACCCTTTTGAAGTTGCTTTACTATAGCTACGCTTTCCTTATGAATTCGTTGGAAGAAGTAAGAGGCAAAATTGACAGGTTCGCGGGTGGCTAAATCCAGGGCGGAATAGAAGGGGCGAGAGATGCCGTAGGTTCGTTTTTGCAGGTTGAGGATCGCTACTAGGAACTGTAAGGCGGATCGTTCGGGTTCGGGGCGACAGAGAATGGCATATTCATTTGATGAGGAGCGGGGAAAGAGTGCGGTCATGCGGGCGACAGGGATGCTAGGGCCATTCTCGCGGCCTTGCGGTGTGAGGCGGTAGACTGCAGCGAAGGCTTGGAAGGTGATGACGGTTCTAGATGGGAGGGAAGGGAAGACCCATTGTCGTTCGGTGATGGGAAATTGGGCGATGGCGTGGATGATCTGCGCAGAGAAGGGATGGGCTTCGACTGAGTGCCAAGGCAATTCAGCGAAGTTGGCCAATCCTCTGCAGCGAAGGTATTCGCCGACGTCTGTTGGGATACCATCACGGAAAGCAGCGTAGTTGGCTAGTGCTTCCATGGTGTTTACGAGCACACTTACAGGCAACACAGAAGACAGGGATAATAGGTATACTCTGGAGAATACAATAGCACTGTTGGTTCAGCCGAGAGGGTTAAATAAGGAGAACACGGTGGGGGTGGGTATCATTGTGCAGTGTATGCATGATACGGTTTGCATGCTGGCGTGCGTGCTTGAGTGACCGGTAAGGAGGGCGGCTGGTAACATAAAGTTTCGTACAAAACGCGGCTATTTATAAAACAAAAAAATAAAATAAAATAAAACAAAATGCGGTCCGCCGGCGAAAAATTTAAGGCGTACTAGTAGTGGGATAATATGGCCGCAGTTTCGACCCATTGATTACCTTGGGAAGTTGAATTCCGGTCAACGTGGTCAACCGAAAAGTTGCCGGACCGACTTGTTCTGAGATTTGGAAAGGGCCGAACCATCGTAGTTTGAATTTTCCTGCTGCTCTATCTGATTTTGCGTTATAGAAGAGTACAAGCTGGCCTACCGAAAAGATTGGAGTCTTCAAATGTCGATCGTGTGTCTTGGCTTGCCTTAGTTGTACTTCGCGCATAGTTAAGAAACTGAGCCATCGGTGCTCATCAAGTTCTCTGAGTGCGTCCATTCGTGCTGTCAGTGAATATTCCGGTAGCATCTTCTGAGTGATTGCTACTCGCAGGCTTGGGATGACTATTTCCATAGGTGCTATTGCTTCTAAGCCATAAGCTAGTTTGAAAGGTGTCAAGCCTGTTGTTACCTTATATGTAGTCCGGTAAGCCCATAATACGGCAGGTAATAGTTGATCCCATCTTTTCGGTGCTTCCATAATCAATTTTCGGAGGATATTCAACAGTGACTTGTTTGTACTTTCGGCCAATCCATTAGCACGTGGATAATAAGGAGAGCTAAATTTATGTGTGACCTCAAATGATTGTGTAAGGGCCTTCATTAGATTGTTTACGAAATGAGTGCCTTGATCTGAGACTATTTCCAGGGGTAACCCAAATCGTGGAAAGACTTCCGTGAGTAGGCATTTTGCTACCGTAACCGCTGTAGCAGATCGTAAAGCCCAGGCTTCGGCCCATCTTGTTGCATAGTCTGTACAGGTTAGAATGTATCTGTTGTTAGTGAAGACGGCTGGAGGTGTGATTGGACCGATAAAATCTAGTCCCCATTTCTGAAATGGTTCGAGTGGTAAGATGGGTTGCAAAGGAAAAAGATGCCTTTGCAAGGGCTGACCCGTTCTTTGACAAGTATCACATTGTTTAACAAACTGTGCGACATCTCTGTACATCGTTGGCCACCACAGACCTCCTTGCAGAATTTTCCGGTGAGTTAAGTCTACTGCAAAATGGCCACTGGAAGGAATTGAGTGCGCCAAGGTGATAACTGAATTAACCTCATGAGGTGGAATACAGCGAAGTAAGATTCCGGTGTGATCTGCATAATATAGTTCTCCTGCTACTAGCCGGAATCGGCGACTAAAGATTGTCAATTTCTTGCGAACTGCCTTGGTCGTCTCAGATGGGAAGCATCCTTCAGTGAGAAAGGTTAGAATCTGATCGTAGTATGTAGATGGGGCTGGTGGGTTGACCGTTTCATCGGATAGTGGTTCAGCATTATAAATTGCAGGGGTCGTGTCATCTATGCCTATAGGAGCTTTACCCGAATCCAGGCGAGATAAGAAATCTGCTAGGACATGTGCTTTTCCGGGTCGGTGACTGATGTCATAGTCGAATTCTTGTAAAAGTAGCACCCATCGGGCTAATCGTCCACCTAGATGTTGTTGTCTTACTAGATACACGAGGGCAGCATGGTCTACATGAAAGGTAAACTTCCGGCCTAGTAGATAATGTCTGAACTTTTTGATTGAGTAAATCAATCCTAGACATTCTCTTTCAGTAGTGGAGTAATTCTTTTCTGCTGGTGCAAGCCTTCTACTGGCGTAATAAACAGGGCGGAACCACTTATCTGTTTGCTGCATCAGAATACTGCCAATTGCAATATCTGAGGCGTCGACAAAAACATGGAATGGCTTGTCCCAGTCAGGTGGTTGCAAAATTGGGGCTTGCGTTAGTAGATATTTGAGCCGATCAAATGTAGTTTGACATTCTTTAGTCCATTCAAACTGTCGGGGGGTTTTTGTGATTAGCTTGTTCAGTGGTACTGCGAGGTGAGCAAGCCACCGTAAGTGTCTGCCATGCCATCGTACTTGACCCATAAAGCGCATTACTTCTTTTGGAGTTGCGGGTACCGGAGCTTCTAAAATTGCCGAAATCTTATCTGGATCAACTCGGATACCTTGAGCAGATACAATATGCCCAAGTAGTTTGCCACATGAAACCGCAAACACGGATTTGTTTGGGTTAAGACAGAGTCTATATTCTCTGCATTTCTGAAAGCAGCATCGTAAATGGCTTAAATGTGTTATCATCTTTCCAAAGATTGAGAAGTCGTCAAGATATACTTGCATGAATGAAGTGAGATAAGGAGAAAATATCTCCTGCATACATCGCTGAAATGTACTTGGTGCATTTCTTAATCCGAACCACATTACGGTGCAGGCGAAGACACCCCAATTGGTAATGAAAGCAGTTTTTGGTATATCTTCGTCAGCCATTCTAACCTGATTGTAACCACTGTATCCGTCTAAGAATGAATACATCTCATGGCCTGCTACCCTATCAAGCATGGTATCCAAAAAGGGGATCGGGAAAGGATCTGGTATTGTTGATGCGTTCAATTTCCGGTAGTCTACACAGATTCGTAGTTGCTTATTTTTCTTTGGTACTATCACAATTGGTGAAATCCATTCAGCATGTTCTATTGGTACGATGAATCCTACTTTTAATAATCTATCCAGTTCGGCTTTTACCTGTGATGCATAATTGGGATTCATCCGATAGCTGGGCTGCCTATTTGGTTTAGCTTCAGGTTTTAGCATGACCCTGTGTTGATATATGCGCGGATCTAATCCTTTCATATCTTTGTAATCCCATGCAAAGACGTCTGAGAATTCACGAAGGAGCTGAATCAATCCGGACTGAAAGAGTTCCGGTAAGTTTTGCCTTATCTTTACAGGTCGTGGATGCTCTTTATCTCCTAGATCGTACGTGGTTAACTGATCTTCTGGGACATAAAACTGTTGCGGTTTCTGTACATCATATGTTGACTTGAACAGTGATTGTAATTCATCATCATGTGTGGGGATACTATCTTCATGCTTAAGTGTATTAGTAATAGGTGTGACGGTACATACCGTGGTGTTCCAATTGTCTATAACAGACTGTAAATCAACAGTTCCTATGGTCATCAAATCAGCATTACTCTTCAGAAATTCCTTTTCTTCATCATCTGATAAACCGTCTAACATGTGAACAGGTTCGACAAAATATGGTCTGGCGTGCAGTTCGCAAGGTTGTATGGTATCTAATTTTACTACATATCTACGGCTGGCATTTTTGAACGTAAGCTCTTGGGCAGACCAGTCTTGTATGACCTTCGCATGCTTCAGCCAAGGTCGGCCGAAAAGGAGGTTGTAATCCAAAGTGGATTCCGGCAGATCTAGTATAACAAAATTCATTTTGAAGGTCGTACCTTGTAAAGTGATGGGTACATTTCGCACAAGTCCTACAGGATGGACTCTAGATTGGTCTGCCATTCTGACAAAAAATTGCACTGGTTCGATTTCGGTCCATCCTAACCTATTGCATAAAGCTGTAGTTGCAATGTTGACACCAGAGCCTCCATCAATCAAGACCTGTGTGATTTTGTGATTCTTGTACCATGCTGTAATCAAGGGGACTGAATGATCAATCGTAGAATTGGGTTCCGGTTGAACTGCTGCTGTCGCCGGAATACAAGAAGGCACCGGACTAAACTGTTGCTGGAACTGTTGTCGAATCCCAGGTACTAATGCCAGAAGTTGACCGAGAGGTAAGGTGATAGATACCTTGGATAACATTTCCCAAGCTTGTTGAGATTGGCTGTTCTGCTCCTTTGGACTTGAGGGTTCCGCTGGTGTAGAAGTCTCTGCTGCTGCTGATGATTCTGCTGTTGTTTCCTTTTGTTGCGTTCCTTCCTTTGATGAAGCCTGATTCACCGGAACAGGTTCTGGAAACACTGGTAGTTCTGTTGCGGTCCAATGACTAGCCTTATTATACATCCTATGTTGTTCTTGTATCCCTGGTTCAAATACTTCTGCTGCTGTTTGTATCTGTTTACCTGATCTGGTCTGAACTGTAGCAGCTTGTGTTTCTACTGGCGTAATTTGTACCATGTTGGCCATTGGGTTTTGCCGCTCCTTTTTCCTCAGATCATACTCGGCTGCGTCCTTGCAATATCTTCTAATGTGTCCGAATTCACCACAAAAATGACAGCGTGGCGGTGGTAAATTGGACTTTTCCGCGGGTGGACCGTTCTGCCATCGGTTGACGTTATAATTGTTATTCCTTTGTCCTCGGTAATGCCGATATCCCTGTGGTTGGTTGTTTCTCAGTTGCGGAGGTACATAGTGATTCGCGGCCTGTCCATGATCTTGAATAACAGCATTGACTGTTGCTGTTCCCTGTATTCTGGCATTGTAGACACAATTTTCGGTGGAGTGTCCGGCAGTGTTGCAGATAGCGCAGAATGTTTGATTTAGCGCACAATTAGCACTTGTGTGCCCTGAATTTTTGCACGTAGTGCAGTATACTTGCCTAGTTATATCCTCCGTGATATTTTTGTTTGTCCTTAACCATTCCAAATCTTCGGAAAATCCACCAACCTTGGATTCCAACTGTAGGGCCATTGCAATGATTGCATCCAGTGTCATTGCTCCAACACATCTGATGATCATAATCTGCTTCAGTTGTGGGGTTAGTCCATTGATAAACCATTGAGAGATGACATCGTCAGGTAAGTTAGCATGTGCCTGTGGTATCTGCCGCAGATGTGTTCTGAAGAGAGTAGCGTATTCCTGGACAGTCTGATTTGCCTTTTGTCGGTTACTCTGTAGATACTCAAAGATTTCAGCAGGATTCTTCTTAAGTCTGAATCGTTGTAGAAAGGCATCTCGTACTGCATCATAGGTGCCAAAATGATTAATGTCGTATTCCGTAAGCCATCTAGCCGCTTCATTGACTAGAGTAGATTGAAAAACAATGGCCTTGTACGCCTGATCTGGTGGGTGGTTAAGTACTGCATAACTTATCTCAAAAGTTCGTACATGAGCGTCTGGGTCATCTCCTGGGAACCCACCAAATTTTGTGTAGGTTACTCCTGTTGGGGGCGGCCTTGGTTGACCTAACTGTTGTTGTTGTCCGTTCATTGTAAGTATCTCTGGTCCTTCTTCTGTATTTTGAGGTTGATTAGTTGAACTATCAGAATCTGAATCGCCGGACGGCGTGCCTTCCGGTGTATTGTTTTTGCGCAGGATAATTCGGACCTCAGCTTCGAATAGGTCTCCCTCTTTCTGGATGTCTAATATCCGAAATCTTTCTTCCAGACACGCGGGTCTGGCCGAGGATTCTGCAAAAAATGCTAATCCTTGACCACCAGTTGGTGTTTCTATTGCCGGAATATCACCGGAATGAGCTAACAGTCTGCCCGACTGTAGCGTTTTTTCGCGTGTATTGATTCCTTTTCCTTGAGTCTGTCTAATCTCCAGCGGCGTCTTGATCGATTCTGGACTTACTATGTTTTGGTTAGGCTGGGTCGGGATGACATCAGCATGTACCAAAGACGCTGATCGTTCTACCGGAATATGACCGGGATTAATTCTAGCGTCCTTAACTTGTTCGACCACTGAGTCAAGTCGCGTTATACCTTCTTCTCCTAGAGTTGTTTTCTGTACTTTTCTTGTTCCCGTCGTCTGGGTCTTAGGATACGTTTCACCAGACCGAGTAATGGGCATGTAACATTGCCCAATGATACTATCTGAGCAGTTTGCAACAATCTGGGTCTGTTGCTACTGTCAGTAAATCAAATCTTACTGGATGTTTGCTTCTTACAAACTGCTTAGCATTTTAATGCCGCTTTCTCACAAGCACTTCATAATCAAATGCTACTTTACCGTAGAGACTGGTAATCAGTTGCCACTTTCCCACAGACGGCGCCAGATGTTAATTGGCAACTGTTCAACTGATACTCGTTTAGGGGCTTAATCGTTACTCTACTTTCGATTCAGATACTTTTCATTCAATTGATTTTCAACTATGTGTACCCGCAAGTTCTCTCTGGGTCGCGTGGGTTCTTGGGAGTGGTAGGGGTCTGTTAAACAGAGGCCCTGTACTAATTTTCCCAATTCAACACACAATTTTACGGTCGTCTCGTCCTTAGCTCAGTATACGTCTTTGAACAATGGAAATCTATTCAGCGTATTGGTATTCGAACTTCGGGACTAAGGTCAGCTGACCGATTACGTACTCATCACAAAAGAGGTACTTCTAAGACCGCCTGATTCATACTTCTTCAAGGTAGGTAGGTTGCCAACTCGACATTATACCTTAAGGTCACGCGCATTCGAACAATTACTCCTCTCGTAATCAACCAAAAAGAAGCGCTGTTCTACTCACACAGTTACTAATCTTCCCGCAGTTTAAGTAAACAACAAGTATAAACTACGATAGCGAATACAGTGACTTACGAAGGACCTACAGACAATTAGTTCGAGGTTCCGATCCGAACTACTTACTTCACAGAAGAACTAACAGGTAATATGCCACACTGGTTGCACTCAGAATCCTAATTAACCATTACAGAACAGATTCACCACACACTACAGCTGCTTCAACTTCCCGTACTATGGAAGTATACTCGACTAGGAGGAAAAACAGACGGAACTGTTCACGCAACGCTCATCTTTAACAACCTATACGCGCACACAAGACTCGATAACAATCTCAACGAAACTCAATCATACAACACACTATCATTCCCAAAAAACAGGGGGCTCTGTTGCTCTTTCTCTTCATTGCCTTAAATAGGGGGTTTTTTTTACAAGGGTGCGCTCTTCTGTATTTACCTGCGCGTTCCCTGAAAGATTCCCTTTTTCATTTAAGTTCTCTGTCCTCGTACTCTTGTCCTTGTTCGGCGGCCGTCCAGTCTCTTTCACATTTACGGCGTCTGTCTAGGTTCATCCGTCCAGGTTTGCCGGCTCCTCTAACATATAGCACTGCCTCTTGGGTCTATTGTAAGTGCACTTGTAGCCATTGATTATAAACATGGAGATTTTCGCAAGACTGGGTGACGTGATTGAAATCTCGTACAATAAGGGTCTACAGATGTAAGAAATAGGCACTAAGCCTACTAAATTCATGCAGTCCGACAAATTCATTGATGCCCAATTGCCAACAATGCTCATGTGGTTTGGATAGAGGAGCTAACTCTAGAATGAATGCTTCTTTGACTGCAATAGAGGGTACTTTGTTCCATGGGGACGCCAAGGGTGATGGGGTGGAACAACTAGATGGAGATGATGGGGGTGAGTAGGAGGGTGAGGAGGTAGATGAAGCTATCATAGGGGAGGGAACGGGAGGGACAAGTGGGGGTGAGATAGGGGGGAGACAAGCGTGGAGGAGAAACAAGGGGGTGATGGGTTCTATCATGGTTGTAGGGATAGATGGATGGACACTCCAAGAAATGAGTAGGTATTGCCAAATCTTGCTTAGTACGTACCCCTTGTAGCTTCCGAGTTGCATTGTGGACCCTCTTAGCTTTCCAATGACACTATACAAGTGCCTATGTACTTTGGAAATGATTTAAGTAAAGGTTGAATCAAAACAGACTACTTCAAAATAGAAGGATAAGTGAAAACCTTCTATTTTTTGTCATACACCTGCTGCTTGTTATGCTCAGTGCTACCAATACAGTAGGAATTAGAAACATTCCTTTTAGAGGTATCTAACTAACTTAGTAATCTAATGATTCCAAGTGGAATCACTTGAAATTATACACTACACACAGAGCAATCAATTTAGCAATTGAATCATTACCCCTGCTTTTTTAGGACCTCTCTAGAGTTTGACTAGTGGGTGCTTTGATGCACTTTTCTCCAAAATGGCTGAATGGATTTCCTTCAAAATTTGTGCGCACGTAGATAACTTTGAGTTAATTTCAACAAGCTATAGATCATTGAAAATGGTCAAGAAATGGCTGAGACATGAGCAGCACAAGTTGACAGTTATGAATGACTATAATAGAGAGATCATAGATAAACAATGTAGATGTATTGTATTAATGAACAATGTTATACAACATAATAGGCTTGACAATCATAGCCTAATGATGGTGAGTAGTGTAGGCTACAATTTAGACCTCACACTCCTACAAAATGGCATTAGAGAACTCAGGAATTGAGTCTTTTTTTCACGAATTTTTCAAGCCACTTTATATAAGTGCTACATTCAAATTTGAATTTGAATTCAACTTTTGGCTCTCCCTAAAGGTAATCGACCAATCTAGAAGTTATTCTCTCTAACATAAAGTCATGACTTCTCAACTACTTAACTCCATGAGTTTGTTGAGAGTTACAAAGATTCTTCCAAGTTAAAATAACTTTTACAAATGTAAAGGATAAAATTCTCCTAGCAATGGTTTCCATGGAGCTTCAAGTATTCATGAATCTTCTAGCCAAATGTGTAGGCTTGCACTTTGCACCAACAGCTCCCCCTGAAGCCAAAGATTTTGGCTTGGTCTTCATCTTCAATGTTCATGAATGTCCTGTAATCCAATCATTGATTTAAACCTACAAAGTTTTGTACCATCTAATGCTTTAGTCAACAAGTTTGCACATGGCATATTAGTTGATACATATGCCAACTGAATATCCTTGCTCAACAGCTTCTCTCTCACATAATGATAGTGGACCTCTATATGCTTGGTCCTAGCATGATAAATAGGATTTCTTGAAAGGTGTAATGAACTTGTATTATCTCCAAAAATCATTGGAGATGCAGCATGCAAACCCAAATCTGTGTATAACAACCTGATCCATATGGCCTCTTGAGTAGCATTGGCCAATCCTCTATACTCTACCTCTGTAGAAGATAAACCAATAGTAGGTTGCTTCTTTGAAGACCATGATATAGGCTTATCACCTGCAAAAGATAAGTATCCTGAGGTACTCGTCCTATCATCTTTGCATCCTACCCAATCTGCATCTGAATATACCTTGATGTCCAAGTCTGATGTATAAGGGAAATGCAATCCATGATTTTAAGTACCCTTAAGGTACTTCAAAATCCTTTTGGCAGCCTCCAAGTGAGGTGCCCTAGGCTTGTGCATAAACTGACTTAGAACGCTTACTCCATAAGCAATATCAATCCTTGTCAATGTAGCATAGTTCAAGCTTCCCACTATGCTTTGGTAACCTGCAATGTTCTCAAGTACATCACCTTCATGAGTACTTAATTTTAGGTTTACCTCCATTGGAGTACTTGCAACTTTGGCATCCTGCAAATGAAACTTCTTTAACATATCCTGTATATACTTCCTCAGAGTAATATAAATTCCAGAGTTAGTATAGACTAACTCAAGTCCAAAAAAATATTTTAGTGATCCAAGGTCACTGATTTTGAACTCCTTCACCATTTGATTCTTGATCTGCTTGATGCCATTAGCATCATTACCTGTGAGTATGATATCATCAACATATACACATAGGTATATTACCTCTGAATTTCTTCTCTTGATGAATAGAGAAGTATCTGCTTTACTCATGATGAAACCTTGATCCTGAAGATAAGTGGTCAACCTATGATTCCATGCCCTAGGTGCCTGCTTCAATCCAGAAAATGCTTTGTTCAATTTACATACATATGTTACCTTGTTTGGGTCCTCATAGCCAGGAGGTTGAAAGCAACTTGGAGCCATTCATCGGATTTTTAATCGGTACTTTGGTGAAAGTCGCGAATCCAAAAGTTGTCGGACCCAGTTTTGCTAAAATTTTATATGGTCTGAATCATCAAAGTTTAAATTTTCCTGCAGCTCTGTCAGACTTGGAATTGTAAGATAGAATTACTTGTCCCTCTTCAAAGAGATGTGTCCGCAGAAAATGATCATATGTCTAGGCCTGGCAGAGATGAACTTCTTGCATTAACAAGAAATTTTCAAAACGTTGTTCATCGAATGAATGTAGGTCATCAACTCAGGCATTGAGTGAGTCATCTAGCAACAATTTTTTGTTGATGATGACATGCAAACTGGGTACTACCAGTTCCATAGGTGCAATTGTTTCTAGACCATAAGCCAACTTTAAGGGGGTAGACTTGTAGATACTTTATATGTCATGCGATAGGGCCAGAGGATGGAGGGGAGCAACTGATCCCATCATTCAAGACAATTTGTAATCAATTTGTTAAGCATAGTAAGCAGAGTTTTATTCGTACTTTCTGCTAGACCATTGGCATGAGGATAATATGGAATACTAAATTTATGAATGATATGGCAAGAGTGCGTAAAAGCTTGAATTAAGGCATTGGAAAAATATGTGCCATAGTGAGAAATAATTTCCACTGGTAAACCAAACCGAGGAAAGACGTCATGGGTAAGGCATTTGGTGACGACCTGAGCCATAGCAGAACGAACAACCCAAGCCTCAATTCATCTAGTGGCATAGTCGGTACATGTTAATATATAGCAATTAGCTATTGAAATAGTTGATGGAGTGATAGGACCCACGACATCTAACCCCCACTTTTGGAAGGGTTCTAGTGGGAAAATGGGTTGTAGCGCAAAGTAGTATCGATGCAGTGGTTGTTCAATTAGGTGGGAAGCATCGCACTCTCTGACATAAACATGATATCTCATTGCATAGTCAGACATCATAATCCGCTCTGTAAAATCTTTTTATAGGTCAGATTTGTAGAGAAATGAGCACCAAAAGGTGTAGAATGAGCCATTAAAATCATGGATTGAAATTCATGTGTAGGGATACACCAAAACCAGACACCGGAAGGGTCAGCATAATAGAGCTAACCAATAATTATGTAAAAATGTCTACTGTATAGGGCTAACTTTTGTCGAGCCATAGTCGACATAGAATCTGGTGGACTGCTAGTGGCAAGGAAGGTCATTAGAGTATCATAATATGAATTAGCAATGGGAAAGGGAACTATCAATGAACTAGAAGCTAAAGTATAGATGGTAGGTGAAGAATCATCAATGCCTACTAGAGCTTCACTCGAATCCAAGCGAGATAGGAAATCTGTAATAGCATGTGATGAACCAGGGTGGTGAACAACATCATAATCAAACTCTTGTAAAAGTAGGACCCAATGAGCCATTCAACCTACCAAATTTTCCTGTTGGACTAAATATATTAAAGCAGAATGGTTCACATGAAAAGTAAACTTACGACCCAATAGATAGTGCCAAAATTACTTAATGGAATAAATCAAACCCAAACATTCACGCTCCGTGGCTCAATTTTTCTATTTGATAGGATCTAGATGCTGATTAGGATAATATATTGGACGATACCACTATTGGAGTTTATTGACCTCCAAAGTATAGCTAGAAGTAGGTTGAATTGCCTAGGAACTAGTTGGCCTTCTCACAAACTTATGTGCAAAAAACTAGTCATGCTTGTAGAGCTTGTTGTTCTCTATGTTCTCTATTCACTTAGAATTTTTCAAAATTGTTTTAACCACATATACTAGACACCAAGAGATTTCCAATGAGCTAAAGAATACTCAATTTGGATAAATACACAAGCAGATATGACCTTTGCAATTTTGATGTTTAATGGAGACCTTTAGTAGAGGTGAACCCAAGAACACACACTACTTGTAGAGAGTACTACTCTAATCTCCCAAATCCAATGATTATGAAACTTAACGATATGAAAGTAGACACTAAGAGCTTTTCAATGAACCATCAAACATGTAATTTGGATATATAAAGCAGGAGATACAAGCTCTGCAATCTTTGTTTAAAAACTACAATAGCAGAGGGATACCATGACTCTTCTTGGACTTCCCACAAGACCATGACTTCTCCCCTCTTATTATAGCATGGGAAACTAATCCAAAACTTTCATAATACATCTAAACTCATGGTAGACACTTGGATGGAGGTATTACATGACTCAAGTGCTCAAATAAGGAAAATATTGATGGAGTTTGAAAACTAGCCATATCGACATTCCACTAGGACACCACTGCAACTCCCTTGTGACTCAGTAATTTGACTCACCATGTTCTAGATTCACGTGGTATGTTTTGGCTATCATTTATCAATAATAGGAGCCTTCTTGAAGTATTTGAAGACCTCCCAAAGGTATTTACATAATTTGGAACTTGTACCTATACATAAAACAAATGTTCTCAACATTCTACCCCTCAAGTTTCAAAGGATATTTCCTTCATGCCAAGAATATGGTTGAACCTTTGAAGATTTGGTCCATCCAAGGATTTGGTGAAGATATCTACAACATGATCTTTTGTTCCAACAAAGGAAACTTGCACTTCATTGTTTATGGCCTTCTCTCAAACATAATGATAGTGTATCTCTATATGCTTTGTTCTAGCATGAAAAATAGGATTTGAGGTCATACGAATGATGTTCAAGTTATCCCCATATATCAAATGTACATCAACCTACACATTCAAGTCATGAAATTACTTTTCAAACCACATAATCTCATTAGTAGCCAATGCTAAACCTCTATACTTAGCCTCTGTAGAAGATAAAGCAACACTAGGCTATTTCTTTGAGTTTTTGCTATCACCACATATCCACTTGTGGATCTTCTATCACCTTTACATCCAGCCCAATCTGCATCACTAAAGACTTTGAGAGTTAGATCAGCATCATGACTATAACATAATCCTTTGTTCATGGTATGTTTCAAATATCTAAGCACTCTTTTTGTTGCATGCATATGAGTTTCTAGGTTCATGCATAAATTGTGACGATACTCCCATTGCTTAGCATATATCAAGTCTAGTTTTTGTTGCATAAATCAAAGATCCTACCATGGATCTATACACATTCATATACTAGAACTCATCACCTTCTTTTGCACTCAACTTCATGTTACATTCCATTGGAGTAGAAACAAACTTACATTCCTACATACCAAACCTTTTCAGCATATCACATATATACTTTCTTTGTATCAACCACATACCTTCATCTCCATAGACAATCTCAATCCCAAGAAAATACCTAAGCAAACCAAGATCTGCAATTTCAAATTCCTTTCTCAAATTACCTTTAATCTCTTCAATTTCTTTTGCATCATTCCTTGTAATCAACAAGTCATCCACATAAATGCATACATAGACACACATGTCATCTACATGATTAGCATGACTCATTGTGTATCCTTACAGCATAAGGTACTTTACCAACCTTGCATTCCATGGCCTTGGTGCTTGTTTAAGACCATACATTGCCTTCTTTAACCTGCATACATGATTAGGACATTTTGCATCCACATAACCATCTGGTTTTGACATATACACTTCTTCACTTAACTCACCATTAAGAGAGGCCTTCTTTATGTCTAGTTGATATATATTCCATCTTTTATTTGCAGCCAAAGCCACCAAATTTCTCATTGTTGCCATGTTTGATACTGGACTAAATGTTTCCTCATAGTCCAATCCTCGAGTTTGATCATATCCTTTTTCTACAAGTCTAGCCTTATATCTTGACACACTACCATCACTATTTCTTTTAATCTTAAAAACCCACTTGCAAACAGCTAGCTTTTGTTTTGGTGTCTTTGGAACTAATTTCCAAGTATTTTTATCTTGTAGTGCATCCATTTCTTCCTTCATTGCTTTCTTCCACTTTTCATCTCCTTTTGCCTCATCATAAGATGTAGGCATCCTCTTTGCCTCATCATAAGATGTAGGCATCCTCTTTGCCTCATCATACGATGTAGGTATCCTCTATGAAATGGTATCCTCTTTGCCCAAACTTGAGGCACCTAGTAAACATGTATGTGAAGGCTATATTTTGGGCAAAATTTAGCGTTCCTCGTTCCCAAAAGATGGTTCTATTCGAGCTACACAAAAATTGTAGCTTGTACATAGTGATGTCTGTGGTCCTATGTAGACACCTTCTTTTGGAAACTATCTTTAGTTCGTGACATTCATCGATGATTTCTTTAGGCATGCATAGGTATATCCACTCAAAGCAAAGTTTGAAGTATTCATGTGCTTCAAACAGTTTTTGGTTTTGGCTGAAAATCTATAAACATGTAAAATGGGTACGCTCCATTTTGATCGAGGGTGGAAATATATGTCTTTTGACTTTAATGCATTTCTGGCTAAACATGGGATAAAAGATCAGTGTACAATGCCGTATACACCTCAACAAAATGGAGTGGCTGAATGGAAGAACAGGTCACTCATGGAGATGGCAAGGTGTATGATCAAGAGTTAGGCTTTACCACAGTTTCTGGCTTGAGGTTGTCATGTGTGCAACATATGTACTTAACAGGTGTCCCACTAAAGCACTCTATTCTATCACTCTATATGAGGCTTGGCATGATTGAAAGCCATCTGTGTGTTTTTGGTTGTCTGGCATATGCGTTAGTGCTTGAACAACATCACAAGAAATCGGATGATAAAGCAATGAAATGTATTTTTGTTGGGTACATTTCTAAAAGCAAAGGCTATCGTCTATATCATCCACACACTAAACACATTTTGGTTAGCTGTGATGTTGTTTTTGTGGAAGATGCTACTCAGCCTTTACTTTCATGTACTAAAGGAGACATCTGTTAACTTCAAAGACATGTATGATACTTTGCTGCCTCTTTTTACAGGAGGAAAGTCTAGTGTTGGTCCTAAAGAGGAAACTTCTCAGCCTTTGCAAGTTTTAGGTGATGATGTAGATCATTCCATTTCTGATGCAAATTTACATGATGCACTTGTTGATGAGAGAGCTCATATTGAGGAGACAAAAACTATGCCAAAATGGTTGGTGCTGACTTTGCATGATAGCAAATTAGATGCACCTATTTCATAGTGTACTCTTTGAGGCTCTCATAGCGCCTCTTTTGCATCAGATTGCTATGCTATGGCTGCCTCTAGTCTCTGTGATGAGAGTGAACCTGTTTCATTTGATGAAGCACAAAATTTTGAACATTGGATGGCTGCAATGCAATCTGAATATGATGCTATCATGAAAAATGGTACCTAGACTTTATGTGACTTGCCTCCTGGCAAGAAGGCCATTGGCACTAAGTGGGTATACAATCTGAAGCATAAACCTGATGGAACAGTTGACAGGTATAAGGCTAGGCTTGTTGCAGAGGGTTATGCACAGGAAAGAGGCATTGATTTTGATGAAACCTTTGCACCTACTTGCCTAATGAAAATTGTTCGTAGCATCTGTGCACTTGCATCTCATCATGATTGGAATGTACATCAGTTGGACATCAAAATAACACTTGTGAACAGTGATTTGCATGAAGAAGTGTATGTTTTTAGCCCCATGGCTTTGTGCAAAAATGGCATGAAAACCAGGTGCGCAGGTTAAAGAAGGCATTATATGGTTCAAAGCAAGCATCACATGCTTGGTATGAAAAGATACATGCCTATTTGATTGCACATGGTTTTTAGAACAATCGAACTAAAAACACCTTATATGTTAAGTGTGCTAATGATGTGCTTCTGATTATTGTTATGTATGTTGATGACATGCTGCTCACTGGTCCTCATGAGAAGCATATTGCTTATTTGCATGCATCATTTGAGATATCTGATTTGGGGCATTTGCATCATTATTTGGGCATTCAGTTTACGCAAGTTGATGGTGGAATGGATTTGTGTCAAACGAAATATAGTGACATTATTGCATCATTTTAGCCTGGAAGACAGTAAGCCTATTTCCACTCCTATGGAGAAAGGTTTACAATTGAGTCTTCATGATGCTGGAGATGCATTTTATGCTATTCTCTATCACCAGGCTGTTGGATGCTTGATTTACTTATGCATTAATCCACCAAATATTCAGTTTGTTGTCTCACACATGAGCAACTTTATGCATTGCCCAGGTGTCAAGCATTGGTAGGCAGTTAAGTGCATATTTCGCTACTTGAGTGGTACCTAGCTATTTGGATTGTTTTATCCCAAGGGGGATCACTACCGCTAGATTTACATGCTTTTTCTAACTCTGATTCGGTTGGTTGCTATGACACTCGTGTGTCCAATAGTGGTTTTTGCTTCATGCTTGGTAGCTCATGCATATCTTTGCTGAGCAAGAAGCAGCCTACTATGGCCACTTCCAGTTGTGAGGCTAAGTATAGGGCAGCTTTCACAATGACTATTGAGTGCGTGTGGCTGAGATGCCTTATGGCTGATTTGGGTGTTGGCCTGTCTTTCGCCACCACCATCTTCAGTGACAATCAGAGCATATTGGCAGTTGCGAGGAACCCTTTGTTCCATGCTCGCACTAAGCACATGGAGGTGCATTATCATTATGTCAGGGAGAGGTTCTCTGCTAGAGAGATCAACTTGGCATATTTGGCCACACAAGAGAACATTGTAAACCTTTTCATGAAGGCTCTACTGAGGGAGAAGTTTGAAGCTTTCTGCAAAGCTTTGGGCTTAATTCCTTTTATGGATTGATTCCACATAGCTGGACACTTCCTTATAAATGAGTGCCAACTCCTTGTTCACCGCATCACTTCCAGGGGCAATTTTTTGATATATTTAGGTAGTCATGTGTGTGAACACACTAGGACCATCGGGCCACTTTTTTCCCTCTTTAGGAGGTTTTTTATCCCCCAGTTCATATATATACCTATAGCCCTAACAGGTTACTTATCTTTGTACATTCTAGTGGTAATACATTCAGTATTGTGTGTTGTGATCCAAGCTTCTTCTTCTTCCTTGTGATGCTCGTGTGCTTTCGCAGATGGCTAACTCCAACAAGCATATTGTGAGGGTGAAGAGGGTAACACCATACATTCAATCCACTTTGGGAATAAGCAAACAAATGTTATTTTAGATAACAGAGTTGGTGTAGCCATAATGATAGGAGACAATACAACAATCTGAATGAAAGCATTGAAAAAGAAAGAGTCAATTGGGAGCAATAGAGAGATGAACTATTAAAAGAAATTTAAAAATGGAAAGCTAAAGCTATTGAATAGGTCAAATAAATAGCTATTGGTGCAAATTTCCAAGCCTTGAAATTTGGCTTAGCATGGAAGACAATGTGTGCAACTCTCATTTGATGAAGCACGTGAACCTTGACTTGTAATTACTTGATCAATTACCATTGTAAAAGGTTTATACCTTGAGAGAATCTATTAAAACCATATATCTCATGGAGTCGGGAGGATTATGAGCTACAAATCAAATTAGATGGAATAACTCCCAAATTATTGGAAGTCACCTTTTAGTTTGAATTCAAATTCAAACCTAGAAGAAACTCTTATAAAATCCTTTGTAAAAACTCACGGCTGTGTGGCCTCATCTTAGAGCTCATTCCTTGAACTTCTATAGAGTTTGAGTAGCTTACACCATAGCTTACTCATTCCACTATCATTGAGCATCATTACAATGCCAATGATCTTGTACAATCATGTTGTATAATACATATAGCACATTGATCATCTATGTCTACTTCTCTACTATGACTACTTAGAACAATGAACTTTGTCTTATCATATCTTATTGGGTTCTCAACCATTTTGAATGATCTATAGCTTTTTGGAACCAAATTGAAGTCTACCTTATTCTTTCAAAGTTTCAAAACATTTGGATTAGCCATCTGGGAGAAATAATCATTGAAGTGGTTAGTGGTTATCTACTATTTCATTCCCTAAAAACTCGAGGGTAAGCTTTGGATTTCTCAATTGATTTCTCAGAGCATAGTTTATCTTTTTAGATGATTCCACTTGTAATAATTAGCTATCTAAGCTAATTGAATTCCCTCAAAAGGAATTTCATCAATTGATACTGTACTATGAGCACTGAGCAAAAGAACCAGCAGGTGCATGGACTAAAATAGGAAGTTTTGTGAAACTAGCTATTCATGAAGTATATTTTAATTCAATTGTTTCAAGCATCAACTCCAAAGTACATAGGTACTTTCTTGGTGTCATTTGCAAGCTAAAAGGTCCTACTATCAAAATCTGAAGGGAGTTAGGGTAGATACAAAGCACGCATTAGCAGTACCACCTCACTTCCTTGAGGTATCCATCCATCTCTCCCAACAGTGGTATCAGAGCAAGTTGAGGTAAAATGGGAGACGGCTTCCCTTCTTTCATTGATAAATTCAACATGAATAATTATCTACCATGGTCCTTGAGGATGAAAACCTATCTACAAGGAAGGAGTCTCTATGGATACAGATCAGAAGATGAGGAGATGCCCATATTCAGAAGCAAAGGTCAACCTACAAGAGAGGAGCTAGAAAGCCTCAACTCATGGTGTGCCAAAGATGCCTTAGCCATGTCATATCTACTTAACTCTATTTCTGACTTCCTTCTTCCTCACATTAGGAGTTGCAAAAATTCCCAAGAGACTTGGGATACATTATCTTCATATTTTTCTTCCAACACAAGGGCTAGAAAAAATCAATTGTGGATTGAGTTTACTACTCAAAGGAAGCAACCTAATCAGAATGTTTTAGACTATGTGACCAAAGTAAAAGATGTGGCTAATCAATTGGCAAGCATAGGAGAGGAGATTGAAGAAGAGAAAATAGTGAGAGAGATAATCAATGGCATCAAGGCAGATGATAAGTCGAAAGCTTTCACACTGCTATGGATCTTTATATGGACATGAAAATCCCTAATTTTACCACGCTCATGGGGAAACTCTCTACCCATGAAGCAATTGTTCTACCCTCTATACAGATAAAGGAAAGCCTAAGGATAAAGGAAACAACAAGAAAGTTGAGGATTAAGGTACTAATTCTCAAGCTAACTATGTAGGAAGAGGTAGGAATTCAAGAGGAAGGGGCAGAGGAGGTAAGCAAGGTAGGGGGAGACATTTCAGTTCTTCCCCATGCAATATATGTGGATTTTCTAATCACACAACAGATGAGTGTTATAGGAACTTCAATAACAGGAGAGGAAGAGGATTTCAAAGAGGTGGTTACTCACAATTAAGAGGAAGATTCAACCATAATCAAGGATACAACCATGGTTACAACAACAATTACAACAACAATTACAACAACAATTATCAAGGAGGATACAAATCAAGAAAAGATTTCAACAACTATACAGAGGATAAAGAGGATCCTCTTCTCATTATGAATATGAATTCAAAATGTTGGTGTATGTAACACCACAAGGACTAAGCTAAAGTGATATTAGAATCCCTCCATAATCACCATTAGCTTAGCAACACTCCAAATTTGAAAACTTTATCATTGAACTTAGTGAAAATAAAAATTACACTTTCTACAAATCTGCACGTTTTCTTCTAGCTTCAAATTTGATCTGTATTAGCTTGATTCTTGTAAACTCCTTTAATCATTTGCTAATAGAAGTTCTTGCTAATGTTAATTATTACATTCCAAGCAAAAATTTCAAGTAATAACTTCAGAATCATCTGAATTCACTTCAACCTTTGAACTATGTTTGAAATCTAAAAAATGACTTCATCGATTTGACATACCTTCACTGTTAGATTCAGTTCTTTGAGTACACATCCTGTTTTGCAAAGATCTTTTGGTCGATTGTAGTTGATGGTAGAAGGTTCAAATTGAGCTATCATTCATGAAAAATATTACACTATACTATGAGATCTCACCTTTAGAAGATCAATGAAAAATGCACCAGAAAACTCATAACTGTCAACTAACTTTCACACTGATATAAAAACACTTAGAATTCTTTACACAAGAGGAATTAGATCAAATAATTCTACAGAAACATGTGTTATCTATTAGAGAAGATGTGTGCAAAATGGCTTGGCTTCATTCTGCTCATAGAGATGGAAAACTCTCCTACTTTGAGTGGTTTTCCTCAACATCTCTCTCAAAAAAATACTCGACTACTTCTCTACTCACATAAGACTCAAAAATCAAGTTCTCATATATGTTTTTAAAATAAAATTGACTCCTTCCTAGAATCAAACTCATAATTCTAGAAGTTCTATGCCAAGATTAAACTCTAATTTTGCACTATATTACAAGTGTGAATTTATCCCTTCACTTAGGCTTGATTTTTTGAGTGTTTTGCTTTCACTTCTCTTTGTCTTTCTTCTTCCTTCATAGGCCTTCATATTTTTATGTCTAATTAGTGAGTGAAGCCCCACCAGCTCCCCCTCAATCACTAATTAGCATTCTCTATCTTCTTCATATATCCTTCTTCTCTTTTATTCCTGCCATTTCTTTGAATCTACTTGTCTTCACTCCATCCAAGCTCTTTGTCATAATATCTGCAATATGATCTTTTGTAGGAGTGTATACCACTTCAAGCTCCTTCTCCATTACCTTTTCTCTCACAAAATCATATTGAATCTCTATGTGCTTTGTTCTTGCATGAAATACATGATTTGCTGCAAGATACAATGAACTCATATTATCTCCATGATGATAGGTATACCTTGATCAATGTCCAAGCTTTTGAACAAGGTCTGCATCCATATCACTTCTTTAGCTACTTCCACAAGTACTTTGTACTCAGCTTTAGTTGATGATAAAGCCATTGTATGTTGTTTCTTTGAACACCAACTGACAAGTTTATCTCCTATGTATATGATATACCCATGTGTTGACCTTCTATCATCTTGACTTTCTGCCCAATCTGAGTCACTATATGCTCTCAGCTTTATATCTGATGTAAAAGGATAATATAATCCTTCTTTTAAAGCTCCTTTGATGTATCTAAGAACTCTTTGACCTGCAATCCAATGTTGATCCTTTGGACAATGCATGAATTGTGAAAGAACTCCCACTACATGACTAAGATAAGGTCTTGTTAGTGTAGCATAAATCAAGCTTCCCATTAAAGATTGATACTTCCTCATATCCTTGAACTCTGCACCATCATATTTACTGAGTTTATGATTGACCTCAAGTGGTGTTGATGCTTCTCTACAATTCTCCATGCTAAAATTCTTCAATAGATTTAGAAGATACCTGTCTTGTGATACATATATGCCATGTTCTGCATAAGTGATTTCCATTCCAAGAAAATATGATAACTTTCCTAGATCACTTATCTTGAAATCCTTCTCAAGTAATCTCTTCACCTCCTTGATTCCTTCATTTGAAGTACCTGTGATTATAATATCATCTATATAAATACAAATGTAGATCATATCTTCATCTATTCTCTTGATAAGTAAACTTGCATCTACCTTTGAACTTTGATATCCAAAATCATTGAGATACTTCACAAGTCTATAATTCCAAGCTCTTGGAGCTTGTTTAATCCATAAAGTGCTTTTTTCAATATGCAAACATAATTTGGATACTTGTAGATTTCATTTGATATATATCCATTAGATGAAATGCATTCTTTATATCCAATTGACTCAATATCCATCCTTTTGATGCTGCAATAGCAATGATTGCCCTTATGGTTGACATCTTTGTTACTGGACTGAATGTCTCATAATCTATGCCATAAGTTTGAGCATAACCTTTTGTTGGGGGATTCTTGTACAAAAAGGGATTTGAGTGTTTGTATGAGAAAAGGGAAAGATAAGAAGAAAGATACACACCGGAAGCCGCTGTCGATTGATTATAAGAAGACAAATACAATGGTGATGCATAATAAAATCCAATGCTTGTGTGCAAAATCCCACAGAGTGCACAATCACAAAATACAAAATATCCAAGGATCTTGTTGCTGTCGGCCTTCTTTGCACCAGACCTCCACCTTCTCGAAGCCTGCACTTGTGCACACCTTGCACCAAGCTTCCAATAAGGGGGAGGGATGGACACCTTCTGTCGGCATGTGCACAGCTTCAATGGGACCTTGGGATCTTTGGTTGTAAGCTTAGCACTTCTCTGCACACTTCTTAGTCACTCTTCATTCACACCTTGCACTTCACTTCTCTGTGCATCGCACAGTGTGTGTCTCTTGCAGTTCTTTCTCGTGCCTAGCTTAGAATATGCTCTCCTTGCTTAGTCTTTCAAGAATAATGCCTTGCCTTGATTTGAGTGTCGATTCATGTACACTGCTAACTGGTAGAGTATTTTGGTGCTCACTTTGATTCCCAAGATTGTCTCCAAAAGTGGGCAGCCAACGAATCCCTGTTTTGTCGTGTAGTGACTTTAGATTTCACTTCTGCGTACAATACCAATTCACATACCTTCACCTTTTGCCTTTTAAATCTTCAATTGTGCACCTAAGAGAGGGTTCACCTGAACCTTCCAAAACACTTTAAAAACACTTTGAACCTTAGAGAAATTACAGAACCACCTCTACAACCTGCAACCAACTTTCTATAATTTTACCCTTTGTGAACAATTAATTGTGCACTACCTGTGCACTTTGACACTTGAACTTTGAACACTTTGACTTTTCCCATGTTGACTTTGACCTTGACCTTGTTGACTTTGATTGCTTTGACTTTGACCCTTTTGACTTTGAATGTAGTTGACTTTGATTGTGGTTGACTTTGACCAATATGACCTTTATGGGCTCAACAATTGCCCACCACCTAATGTGCTCTCTGTCTCGAAGAGCTACAACCAAAACTCTGAGCAGATATGACACCATGATTCTTGTGCTGCAAAATCTTCAAAGGGATACCTGAGCAGCTACCAAGGCCACCATGAGTCCACCAGGAGCAATAGAGAACAAACACCAGAGAAGAACCAAAAGTGTAAATTTTGCACGGAAAAGCCAAGGAGGGTGAATGGAGGGTAGGAAGGAGGGGGAAGGGAGGGCTGAGGGGGCTGAGATGGATAGGGCAGGGAGGGGTAAGGATGGGGCTGGGTAGAAGGGTAAAGAGAGGGTGAGGGAGTAGGAGTTGGGTTTTGGAGAGGGCCGAAATGAGAAAACAGGAAAGCTACAGAGGGTGCATTTGTGAAAATGTGCAACATATGGTAAAATGAGGTGAGAATAGACCATGTGGACCATGTGTGGAATAAAAAACACGTGAGAAATGTGCTCAAAACATGTGAGGTTTGACCAAAAGTCAGAGAAAAGGTGGAATTTTGGAAAATTTAAGGCAAAAAATAAGTCCAGAGGTGCCAAAATGAAAATGACCCCAAGTTTGAAAAACTTTTCCATCCGAGGCACAATCTAAAGCCAAAAGCTTTGGACCATGAGAAATAAAAAAAAATATATTTTTAATTATTTATAAAGAAAAGTAAAAAATTTCCTTTTTTTAAAAGCATATAAAATAAATAAATAAATAAATAAATAATAGAATAAGCAAAATAAAAATATATAAAAAAATAAAAAAATGGGGGGGTGGGGGGGAAGAGAGAGAGAGAGAGAGAGAGAGAGAGAGAGAGAGAGAGAGAGAGAGAGAGAGAGAGAGAGAGAGAGAGAGAGATGTTTTTCTTTATAAAATAAATTTAGCCTCTAGGGCCCTTTTTTTTTGGGTTAAAAATACCCTGAAATTTAAAAGAAAAATGCTTAGAAAATCCAAAAACAATATAAAAAGATGCAAAAAATTCAGGAAAAATTCCCACCCAGTATTTCTAGCCATTTTTCCACTCAAAACCACATAGAGCTTCCTTTATTCCTCCAATTTGGCAAGAAAATGACATTTGAAAAGGATGAAAAATTCTATAAAAATTCTAAAAATGCTTGAAAAATTTCCAAAAAATTTCCAAAATTGTGCTTATGCAAAGGCTATGAAATGGTTGCTAAATTTGGTAAAAACTCAAGGAACAAGCATGAAATGGATAAAAAACCTACTAAAACTTGAGCAAAATGAAATGAGAGGGCTATGCACAACCTAGACAAATATTGCAAGTTCTAGGTGATCCATAAATCTTCAGTAGTACTGATGATAGGCCTTGAGACTTGATATGATGATAGAAACTCCTCCATAATTTCCAATTGTACTACACTTCATTTGTTTTGTCTTATTTTTGGGCATACTGACCATCTAATAGGGGTATCCTAAATCCATCATTAGAATATTATCTCCTCCATACTGCATCTTTTGTATCTTTGTTTCGGCTACTTTATAACTTAATCTGCAAAATTTCATTTTTTCTATTCCAGATTCTTCATCCAATGGAACCCTCTATTTCCAAAGACTTGCAGGTACTCCTTCCACATCCTTATAAAACCCTGTACTTACTATCATAAAAATTGACATAGCAGATGATATCCATACCAGTATCCATAAAAAAGTGGCCATTGACATATGATTTGAAGTAGCTTCATCATTGCTGCACTTAAGGGCTTTTCTTTTCTTCTCACTGCTATGGCCTTTGATTGAGACTGTTTCCTTCGAATCAGTAACCTGAGTGATGTCCTCTTTTTCTTCATAGGCTTCCTCTCTACTTGAGTTTGGAAAAATCCCATAGTAGGCAGATGTGTCTTCTGCGTGGAGCCAAGCCAACATGTTTTCTTCTTCATATAAATTTGCTTCTTCAAATAGATCTTCTTTTGGTTTGTCCAACAATTCTTCTTCCATACAAATACCAATTATCTGCATCATGTTGGTATGTCTCTGATTGTCTGGTCCTTCTTCTAAAAATATCCGTTGCAACTCTTTTCCCTCCTGCTTTACGCACATTGTGTCCTTGCTCCAGTCATGCAGCACATTGGCATGCCTTAACCAAGGTCTCCCAATTAACAGGGGGAAACTTCCTTCTACCTATGGCAGCCTTAAAACAACAAAATCCAAGTTAACGATTGTACCTTGTATCTTGACTGGAACTCCAGGGACCACTCCCATAGGCTTTACTATGCTTTGGTCTACCAGTGTTACAGTGAAGTTGACAGGTCTTGAAGGGTGTAGTCCAATGTTTTTCATGGTATGTTTAGGCATCAAGTTAATGCCAGAACCACCATCCACAATAACTCCTTGAAACTCATGACAGATAGAGACTGTTAGTCGAGGGCTCTTATAATCTGTGAGGGGTGCTTCCCCTACAATTTTATCTTTATGCATAACAATAGCCTTTTCCACTAAACTTGTTGTGGACACCTCATCAATTATTTGCAAGTTTTCTGACCTGAATTTCCCATCCATCTTTATTAAATAAAAAATATTGACCTCCTTTTTCATGGACTTGAATAGTCTAGAAGCTTCTGATTCCTTAAGAGCATGGGCTCCAATTGACTTATCAAACTCCTCATGAGCCCTATTGAATGCATGTCCAATGACATCACTGGTACCTATGAGAATTTCTTTCTGCCTTGTATCTGCACATGTGGTGGCTTTGTCTTCAGATGTCTCTTTGCCTTTTCTCAATCCATAAATCATTGATTCTTGACCTATGTCTACTTGAGCGTTCCCCTTGCTTCTTGTCTGCATTGTAAAAGATTCAATTTCTTCTAACAACACCATCCTGGTAGACAGTGATGGTACATTGACTTGATCTACCATTTCTTCTTTGCGCACACAAATGATTTGAATATGGGGCCCTGATGAGGATGCTTGGTTTTTAGGACAACAATGTGTATAGTGGTCTCTAGCCTCTGGGTAGTTCTTGCAAGAAGGGGCATTTTCTGGTATAGTGCACCTACTTTGGTAATGCCCACATTCTCCACATCTGAAACAAATAATTGGCCTCCTTGGCCCATCCAAAGTTATCCCTATGTCTAGGGTTGTAATTGTTGCCTTGATTAGGTGCAGCCACCATCACATTGGCTGGTGGTAGGGCTCCTCCTTGTGTCCAATATGTTGTTGCAGGCATTCCTCTTGAAGAACAGTCTTGAGCCTCATGACCAACTTTCGTGCATAGCTGGCAAGTTACACTTAACAAAGGACATTCACTTACTATATGACCCTACTTGCTTCACATGGTACACCATAGCCCATTTTTTATGCCACCTCCCCTTAATTCGTGTAATTCCTATCGAAGTTGAGCTATTTCTTCTGCTTGGGCTTCCTCTTCCTTTTGTAGTTTGAGGGTCTCGATTTCTTGCAGCAACAGGGTTACTGCATTCTCTTCTCCCTTATGGGGCTTATTCCTTTTTAAGACCTCCAGCTCTTTCCTTAGTTGGATTACTGGATCCTCCATTTCTATAGAATAGGGTAGTTGAGAAGAACTTTCTCCATATTGTTGCCTTATTTGTTCTTGTCATGTAGCTGTATTGATGAATTCTTCTATGGAGGCTGTTGGCAACACTAATTCCTTGATTTTACATTGTGTGGTCACTGGAAGTGGTTTAGCTAACCATTTCTTAATAAAGAAATCATGTGGAGAATCTGGCAACTTAGCCATTAGTGCCTTGGCCATAGTTACAAACTTTGGAAATGTTTCACCTAGACCAAGTCTCAAGTTTTCTAATTTGTCTATGATTATCTCTGTAGTATTCCCATGCTGGAATTGAGTTTTGAATGCATCTTTCATTAAATCCCAAGTGGTGAAATGGTTTTCAGCAAACTGGCTGAACTGTTTATCTCCTAACCCTTCTAATGTGGCAGGGAAGAGTATAAAAAATGCATCCTCTCTTCCCATCAAACCTCTTGTTTTGCATAATGCTAAAAACCTCCTAATATGCTCGTCTGGATCTTCCTTAGCTAAGCCCTTGAAAGAAGGAAATTTTATATTTAATCTTGAAAGTAGGGTTTCCAAATCTACCTGACCTGCCATGATCTTTACTATTGATGTTGACGACAGTGGGCTGGAGGATCTTCTAATAGCCTTCCTTCTTGTTGCTTTGCAGGTGACCCCCAATGTTTGAGACTGGGTTGTGGTCATGAGCTATTCATAATCCTCTTAGGCTAAGAGAATTAATACGAAAATTTACCTCTTAACCCAATGAAGTAGTATTCTAGTACTACTGGCACTTGGACTCTTCTACACTTTGCACTTGGCTTCTCCTATGCTAAACTCTCCTTGGAGTCCCACCGGGCATGCCAAATTGTGTTGGGGGATTCTTGTACAAAAAGGGATTTGAGTGTTTGTAGGAGAAAAGGGAAAGATAAGAAGAAAGATACACACCGGAAGCCTCTATCGATTGATTATAAGAAGATAAATAAAATGGTGATGCACAATGCAATCCAATGCTTCTTTGCAAAATCCCACAGAGTGCACAATCACAAAATACAAAATACCCAAGGGTCTTGTTGCTGCTGGCCTTCTCTGCACCAGACCTCCACCTTCTCCAAGCCCGCACTTGTGCACACCTTGCACCAAGCTTCCAATAAGGGGAAGGGATGGACACCTTCTGTCGGCCCGCACACAGCTTCAATGGGACCTTGGGATCTTTGGTTATAAGCTTAGCACTTCTCTCCACAATTCTTAGTCACTCTTCATGCACACCTTGCACTTCACTTCTCTGTGCATCGCACACTGTGTGTCTCTTGCACTCCTCTCTCTTGCTTAGCTTAGACTATGCTCTCGTTGCTTAGTCTTTCAAGAATAATTCCTTGCCTTGATTTGAGTGTTGATTCACGTACGCTCCTAAATGCTAGAGTATCTTGGTGCTCACTTTGATGTCCCAAGATTGTCTCCAAAAGTGGGCAGCCAACGAATCCCTATTTTGTCCTGTAGTGGCTTTAGATTTCACTTCTGCGTATGCTACCACTTCACATACCTTCACCTTTTGCCTTTTAACTCTTCAATTGTGCACCTATGAGAGGGTTCACTTGAACCTTACAAAACACTTTGAACCTTAGAGAAAATACAAAAATACCTCTACAACCTGCAACCAACTTTCTGCAATTTTACCCTTTGTGCACTACCGGTGCACTTTGACACCTGAACTTTGAACACGTTGACTTTGCCCATGTTGACTTTGGCCTTGACCTTGTTGACTTTGATTTCTTTGACTTTGACCCTTTTGACTTTGACTATGGTTGACTTTGAACAATATGACTTTTATGGGCTCAACACCTTTGACCACCAATCTAGCTTTGTATCTGGCTATTTTTCCATCTGCAAGCTTCTTAACTTTGTAAACCCATTTATTTCCAATCACTTTCTTACCATTAGGTTTTGGAACAAGTTCCCAAGTCTTGTTCTCTTCAAGTGCATTGAACTCTTCCTTCATTGCTTCTTTGCATTGTTTCTTACCCTTTTCTTCATCATAACTTTGAGGTTTTTCATCTTCCTTAACCATGTAAGCATGATTTTTGTGAGTCAAATAAGAAGTATCATAAGAATAACTTGTTGGTTGTCTCCTCAATCTGGTTGAACTTCTTGGTTCACATTCTTCATGTGTATCTGAATACACTTCTTTATCAAATCTAGATACATCTTCATTTCTCCTAGATGATTCAATCCTAGATGTGCTTGCTTGCATATGATATTCATCTCCATTTACCTCCATATGTGATTTACCTCTTTCACTTCTTCTTACCTCTTCTTCAAATGTTTCAAGGTCATAATCTTTGTCTGCATACCAAATCTTCTATTCATCAAATGTCACATCTCTAGAAACAATAAATTGTTTGGTTAGAGGACTCCATAATCTATAACCCATTTTCTTTTCATCATATCCAATGAACACATGTTTTTTAGTCTTTGGTTCAAGCTAATCCCTGAGTTGTGATGGTACATAAGCATAGGAAATTGATCCAAACACCTTACAGTGATCAAGTGTTGGTTTCTTACCCCACCAAGCTTCATAAGGGGTCATTCCATTTAGAGCTGCACATGGTAATCTATTCACAAGATATGTAGCTCTATTAACAGCCTCAACCCAAAGATAATTAGGACAATTCTTTTCCTTTAACATGGCTCTAGCAAACTCAACCAAGGCTCTATTCCTCCTTTCTACCACCCCATTTTGTTGAGCTGTACACCTGCAAGTTATTTCTATCTTGATACCTACATTCCAAAGATAATCATTGAATTCTTGGGAGAAGTATTCTCCCCCTCCATTAGACCTTAGCCTCTTGAGCTTTTGACCTGTAACTATCTCTGCATATACATGAAAATATTTGAAATCTCCAAACGCTTCTGGTCTTTCCTTCAAAAAATAAAGGGTTATCCATCTTGTAGCATCATCAACAAAAGGAACATAATACCTAGAACCATTAATTGATCATTCTTTTGCTGGTCCCCATACATCTGTATGAATGAGCTCTAGCAAACCATCATGTTTGAAACCTTTTCTCTGAAATGATAGCTTGTGTGCTTTTCCCATCTGATAAGCTTCACATTTGTAGATCATATGTTGGCTCTTCACATTTGGCAGCCCTATTACAGATTGATCCTCCAACATGGTTTTAATTCCTTTTTCATTGAAATGTGCTAACCTCTTATGCCAGAGGTCTAACTCTATAAGTACTTCATCACCATGTGTGATAAGGGGTTGACCAACATTCCCTTTCACTTTAAGAGTAAAGAGTCTACCCTCCTTCTTACCATAGACAATTTGATTGTATCCATTCTCTGGATCTTCAACAAATACTCCTTCATTTGTGAATCTGACTTGAAAACCTTTCTCCACTATTTGTCCCACACTAATCAGATTCTTTGGTATTGTTGGAACATACAAGATATTTGTTAGAAAATCATCTCCACTCCTGCACTTCACTTTTCCAACTAAATTCACATTATGTTTTGTATTATCACTTGTTTGTATTGTATGACTTGAAATACCTTCTTCAAATTTTGATAGCAATTCTATATTACCTCACAAGTGATTATGAACAATCAGAGTCAATATAGAATACCTTGAGATCCTCCTTCTCTGATGCACTTATTGAATTCATCATAAATGTTGTATGGTTGTCATTCTGTGTATAATTTGCATAGTTGTAATAGGTAGTGTTATAAGATTGATTCTGATTCCAATTCATTCCTCCTCCTCTACCAAAATTACCTCTTGAATTTTGTCTTCCTCTTTGAAATTGATTATGAAATCTTCCACCTCCTCCTCTGCCAATATTGCTTTGATTCTGATTTGATCCTTGTTGGTTATGCTAGTAATCATAAGCTAGATGATTTCTCAATCCACAAATCCAGTATGTCTTCTTGTTATTGTTCTGATTACCTCTTTCTCTTCCATTTCCTCTACCTTTACCTCTGCTATTACCTCTTCCTCTTGCATAATTTGCTTGAGTAGTCAAATCTTCTTCATCCTTTGCTTTACCTTTATCACATTTCTTCTTATTCTTATATAGCGGAACTATGTCCTTTATCTCCATCTAAACAAAATCTTACTCAAATGTAAGCATCATTCCAAGCAATTGATTCAATTCTGGTACAAAATGATTTAATGAAAGTTCAGTTGAAAGTACAAAAAGTTTCCACCTTTCATCTTCTCTCAATCTTGCAAGCAATTGTGCTATCAACCTATGATCTTCAATATCCTCATGAATAGGTCCAAGGCTATCTGGCAAGTCCTTCATCTTAGTGACATAGTCACTAATGCTTTGACTTTGCTTCTTCTTAAATATGATAAACTATGACCATAAACTAGCCTTCCTAGCTTTAGTAGTGTTTTGGAAGTGATCTTCCAAAGAATTCCATATGTCTTCAAATGTTTCTAAACCTCTGATATGTGGTAACAAATGATCTGTGATAGTGTTGTATATATAAGCCCTTGCACTTGTATCTTTCTTCTGCCATAGCTTCAAAGCTTCTAATTCCTCTTTCCTTGGTTGACTATCATCTTCAAATGTAGGCTTCTCCTCTTCACCTATCACATATAGCATTAGATCCGTACTCATAAGTAAGGCGTCCATTCTCATTATCCAAGTAGGATAATTATGTCTATCCAATTTGTCAATACATACATGATCTGCCATAGTCTTCTTGATTTTGTTGCAACCTGTGAGTATAAGGTTAAAGTATGTTAGCTTTTCTAGATCTTTACCCTTGAAAATAACTTCAAAGTGCTCCTCTAATGCCTTTTGTTGTTGAACACCTTAGCTTTCACCTTTTCAATGAAGAAATCTTCAACTCCTCTTGTATCTGCACCTCCTTTCACTCTTGAGGACCTTTCTGCTCTGATACCACTTGTTGGTGTATGTAACACCACAAGAATTAAGCTAAAGTGATATTAGAATACCTCCATAATCACCATTAGCTTAGAAACACTCCGAATTTGAAAACTTTATCACTAAACTTAGCAAAAATAAAAACTACACTTTCCAAAAATCTGCACCTTTTTTTCTGGCTTCAAATCTGATCTGTATTAGCTTGCTTCCTGTAAACTCTTTTGATCATTTGCTAGTAGAAATTCTTGCTAATGTTAAGTAATACATTCCAAGAAAAACTTTCAAGTAATGACTTCAGAATCATCTGAATTCACTTCAACATTTGAACTATGTTTGAAATCTAAAAAATGATTTCATCGATTTGACATACCTTCAATGTTAGAATGAATTCTCTTAGCACATGTTCCATTTTGCAAAGATCTTTTGGTCAATTGTAGCTGAAGGTAGTAGCTTCAAAATGAGCTATCATTCATGAAAAGTGTTACACTATACTGTGAGATATGACCTTTAGAAGATCAGTGAAAAATGTGCCAGAAAACTTGTAACTATCAACTAACTCTCACACTGATATGAAAAGACTTAGAATTCTTTACACAAAAGGAATTAGATCAAATCCTTCTACACAAACATGTGTTATCTATTAGAGAAGATGTGTGCAAAATGTCTTGGCTTCATTCTGCTCATAGCCATGCAAAACTCTCCTAGTCTGAATGGCTTTTCCTCAACATCTCTCTTAGAAAAATACCCGACTACTTCTCTACTCACATAGGACTTACAAATCAAGTTCTCATATATGTTTTTCAACTCAAATTGAATTATATACATATGGTCTACATACTCCTAGACTCAAACTCATAATTCTAGAAGTTCTATGCCAAGATTAAACTCTACTTTTGCACTATATTATAAGTGTGAATTTATCCCTTCACTTAGGCTTGATTTTTTGAGTGTTTTGCTTTCACTTCTCTTTGTCTTTCTTCTTCCTTGAAATGCCTTCATATTTTTACGTCTAAATAGTGAGTGAAGCCCCAACACAAAACAAGGTATGAATAAGGATAACCTCTTCTATATTGACCTAGATTGTTAAAACCATGTAATAGGCAATGTAGCTCTCCTTTCTGATCTTGAGGAGCCCAAGGGAAAGCACCAAGTGCAGACAGGTGATGATACCAAGCATTCAATTGTCAAGGTAGGAAATGTCAAAACTTCGGATGGGAATAGGAATATGTTGAGCAGAGTTCTTTATGTACCTATTATCACAAAGAATTTGATGAGTGTTGGACAGATAGTGGAAAAGGGTTTGCAGGTAAGGTTCAATAAATTTGGAGCCTTTGTGGAGGACCCCCAACATGGATTCAGAAGAATTGCAAAAGGAGAGAAAACAGGTAGATTGTTTATATTTGAGCTTGAGGACACTAGAAACATTGCACTTTATAATTATAAGGATCAAACTTTGTCTGAGTTAGAAATATGGTACAAAAGATTAGGGCACATTGGTGAGAGAACATTGACGCAAATATGTAGAGATCAATGTGTACTTGGGATACCTAATGTATCCAAGCAACACATGATCTATAAATGTGGTGCATGTCAGTTTGGTGAGTCACACAGGTTACCCTTACAAAGAAAGGCTATATGCATAAGGATTACTTTGAACTTGTCCACACAGTTGTGTGGGGACTAAGCAAGGACCCTTCAAATGTAGGCTGAAGGTACTATGTGTCATTCATTGATGATTCAGTAGGTGGGCTATCTTGTATTTCATGAAACATAAGGATGAAGTGTTCAATTGCTTCAAGAAGTATCTTGCACTTGTAGAAAATAAAACAGGAAAAATTCTAAAGAGGATAAGGTCAGATGGAGGAGGTGAGTACTTCTCCAATGAATTTGATGCACTTTTGCAAGACAAAGGTATCAAAAGGGAGATCACTACCAGATACAGTCCTAAGCAAAATGGAGTGGTAGAGAGGAGGAACAGATTGATTGTGGAAGCAGCTAGATCAATGCTAAATGAAAAGAAGTTGCCTAATTACTTGTGAATAGAGAGTGTTTCTACTGGCACTTATCTTATTAACAGATTACCTTCTAAGTCCCTTGATGGGATGACCCCCTATGAGGCATGACATGGTAGGAGACCTGTTACAGTTAGTGTCCATGTGAAAGGCCAAATGGCCACTAGACACTTCTTTGTATATGTTCTTTAATAAAACATATAGTGGCCTGGTCAGTCACAGACTGTAAGTTTGACCACATTTGTAAGACCTAAGAATTCTGTCTTCGTGCTCCCTGTGTATTATGTTTTCTGCGTATTCTGCAGCTTGTGTGCGGAGTACTGTGTGGCCTTAGGAGCTCAGTTTTCTACTCCGAGCATATCGTTGTGAAGCTCTCGAGAAGGAGAGTGGACTGTGGTGCATCGCCATCGAAATACTTCAAGACCATCACTTGAACATTGTAGAATATTTGGTTGTGTTGCTTATGTGCATGTTCCATCTCAAATCAAAAGTAAGTTAGATCCTAAGGCAGAGAAATGCATTTTCATAGGGTATGATATAAGTAAAAAAGGATACAGGTTTTATAATCCATCCAATGAAGGATTTATGGTTAGTAGAGATGTTGTGTTTGATGAGAATGATTCTTAGTTTGAAAGTGAATTTAGGAAGGTCAAACTGCCATATGACTTGAAAGAAGAATTTCCAAGCCTTGCCAAGAAGGAGCCAAGCACAATTGAAGACTTCAAATAAGCTGATGAGAACACCATCAACTTGGAACAATTCAAAGCATGGAAGTCAAAAGGCAAGGACAAGATGAAGAGGTTGGAGGATATACCTGAATCATCCAACCAAGCAGTAAGAAGATCACAAAGAGAGAGTAAGAAGCCAATCAGATATGGGTATGATACTTCATTAGTTACTAAGCATTCCATTTATCTTGCTAAGGATTTATCACTTGAAGAACCTTCTTCATATGAAAAAGGAAGTACCAAAGTAGAATGGAAGGAGGCTATGGATGAAGAAATAGATGCACTCCAAGAGAATGACACTTGGGAGTTAGTACCCAAGAAAGCATCAATGAAGGTAACTCGTTCTAGATGGATTTACAAGATCAAAAGGAATTCAGATGGATCCATAAATAGGTATAAAGCTAGGCTTGTGGCTAAGGGGTTTGCACAATCCAAGGAGTAGATTATGAAGAAACTTTTTCACCTATGGCGAAAATGCCAACCATTAGAGTATTGGTAAGTGTAGCTACATCTAGAAATTGGAATATGTATCAACCGGATGTGAAAAATGCTTTTCTCAATGGCCGGATTTCAGAGGAGGTTACATGGCTCAACTTCCTGGTTATTAAGACCCAAGAAAGGTAAATCATGTATGCAAACTAAAGAAATCTCTTTATGGTTTGAAGTAGGAACCTAGGGCATGGAACCATAGGTTAACAACCTATCTTCAAGACCAAGGACTTATGATGAACAAGGCAGATTCATCTCTATTTGTCAAGAGGAGTAATTCACAAATGATATATTTATGTGTGTATGTTGATGACATCATTCTTACAGGTAGTGATGCCAATGGCATCAAACAAATCAAGCATCAGATGATGCAAGATTTTAAGATCAGTGACCTAGGATTTTTGAAATATTTTCTTGGACTTGAGTTAGCATACACTAACTCTGAAATCTACATCACTCAAAGGAAATATGTGCAGGACATGTTGAAGAAGTTCCATTTGGAGAATGCGAAAGTAGCTAGCACGCCTATGGAGGTAAATCATAAATTGAGTGCTCATGAAGGCGATTTGCTTGAAGACATTGCAAGTTATCAAAGCATAATTGGGAGTCTAAACTATGCAACATTAACAAGGATTGACATATGTTATGGAACAAGTGTTCTGAGTCAATTCATGCATAAACCTAGAGCACCTCACTTGGAAGCTGCTAAAAGAATTTTGAAGTATCTCAAAGGTAATCAAAACCAAGGTCTTTACTTCCCATACACATCAAATTTGGACATTAAGTTGTACTCAAAGCAGATTGGGCAGGATGTAGGATGACAGAAGAAGTACTTCTGGATATTTACTCTTTTGTAGGAGATAAGCCCATCTCATGGTCTTCTAAAAAGTAACCAACTGTTGCTCCAGTAGAGACTGAATATAGGCGATTAGCAAATGCTAGACAAGAAGCTATTTGGATTAAATTGCTCTACTCAGATTCGAGACTTCATACTCATTCACCTATGATCTTTGGTGATAACAACAGTTCTTTGCATCTTGCAGCCAATCCCATTTATCATGCAAGAACCAAGCATATAGAAGTGCACTATCACTATGTTAGAGAGAAGCTCTTGAGAAAGGAGATTCAATTTAGCATATGTATCTACAAATATGCAATGTGCTGATTTGTTAACCAAAGCACTTGATGGTACTAAGCTTTGCATGCTCAAAACCATGATTGGATTACAGGATATTCATGAAGACTAATAAAGAAATGGAAGCCAAGATGTTTGGCTTGAGGGGGAGCTGTTGGTGCAAATGTCCAAGCCTTCACATTTGGCTTAACATGGAAGACAATGTGTGCAACTCTCATTTGATGAAGCATGTGAACCTTGACTTGTAATTACTTGATCAATCACCATTGTAAAAGGTTTATACCTTGAGAGAATCTAGTAAAACCATATATCTCGTGGAGTTAGGAGGATTATGAGCTACAAATCAAATTAGATGGAATAACTCCTAAATTATTGGAAGTCACCTCTTTAGATGGAACCAAGTTTGAATTATGCATGAACTGCCCAGCATGAAGGAAAAACCACTAGCGGACACACAAGTGTCATAGCAATCACCTAGTGAGAGTCAGAAAAGCATGTAAATTTGGCAGTAGTGATCCCCCCTTGGGATAAAATAATCCAAGTAGTCGGGTACCATTCAAGAAGTGAAAGATGCACTTAACTACCTACCAATGCTTGACACATGGGCTATGCATAAACATGATCATGTGTGAGACAACAAACTGAATATCATGCCTATTTATGCATAAGTAAATCAAGCACCCGACAACGTGATGATAGAGAACACAATCAAATGCATCCCCAACATCATAAAGACTCAACCATAAACCTATTTCCATAGGAGTGGCAATATGTTTGCAATCTTCAAGGCCACAATATTGCAATAATGTGTCAATATATATTGTTTGACACAAAGCTATGCTACCATAAGCTTGCATAAATTGAATGCCCAAATAATGATGTAAATGCCCCAAATTTGAGAGGCATGCAAAGCAAACATAAAATCAACAAGATGCTTCTCATTAGGACTAGTGAGAAGCATGTCAACAACATAGATAACAATGATCAAAAGCACATCAGTTGCACATTGAATATATAAGGTGCTTTCCGTTGGATTGTTCTAAAAACCATGTGCAATCCATTAGGCATGTATCCTTTCATACCAAGCACATGGTGCTTGCTTTAGACCATATAATGCCTTTTTCAGCCTACACTGCCATTCTACACAAAAACAAGGGGTTGAAAGACATACACTTTTTCATGTAACTCACCATTTAGAAATGCAATTTTAATGTCCAATTGATGTTCACTCCAACCATGATGAGCTGTAAGTGCATAGATGCTATGAATAGTAGTCATTTGGCATGTGGGAGCAAAGGTCACATCAAAATCAATGCCTCTTTCTTGAGCATAGCCTTTTGCAACAAACCTAGCCTTATACCTGTCAAGTGTTCCATCACACATATGCTTCAACTTGTATACCCACTTAGTGCCAATGGCCTTCTTGCTAGGAGGCAAATCACATTAAGACCAGGTACCATTATTCATAATAGCAACATATTCTGATTGCATAACAACTATCAAATTTTTTGAATTTTGTGATTCATTAAACAACGTAGGCTCATTCTCATCACAAAGAGTAGAGGCAACCATAGCATAGAGGAAAAAATTTCATATGTCTACAAGCATAAAAAACTAGCAAAAATTAGATGACCAAAGCATGCATGCCAAAGCTTTGCATCTAAGATAGCGTGAGAAGCTTGAATTGCACATGTCGAATAATTCACACATTTTGCATAATCTATAAGCTTATACAACCCACAACATAAAATGCCAAAAGCAATAATAACATCGCCATTTGATAGATCATGGACTGTACATCTTTCATTAATAAATTTCACAACCAAGCCGATTTTGGCTAATGTTAAAACTGATAATAGATTTTTCTTGATCTTTGGCACAAACAAAGCATCATACAATGTGAAAGAACTACCATCATCATTAGTCAAAATGATCGTACCAACTCCCCTTATGGGATAAGAGGAGTTGTTAGCACATGTGGAAGTATTCCCTATAGGAGTAGGCTCATGTGATCTGAAAGAAATTACACTACGAGGTAATATGTTTGGTTGCCCCACTCTCAAAGTACCAAACATCTGAGTCTACTGCACAGACACATTATTCATGAGAAGATGGGTCATAACTGCAAACAGTAGTAAACACCCATTGTTCATTCTAAACAAGATTTTCAAACTTTGTTTTAGATGTAGACTTTGGAACAACCATTCTAGCCTCTTTTTTCTTTGCCTCTATTGCAGCTAGTTTTGGACAACTCTTTATGATGTGATCATTTCCTTTACAGTATTTGATAAAGAATTTTTGCTTTTATAAATTCTTCTCATCTTTTTCTTTCTTTTTTGACTGTGCACAATTAGTAGATTTCTGCTTACTAGTAGATGAGACCCATTTATCTTTGCCCTTCTGACTAGCTAGGAAAGCTTGATCTGCAACATGGATAGTGAACCTATTCTCCCTAGACTTATCTTCCTGCAATAAAATAGAGACTAACTCCTTAAATGTTAAGGAATTTGGAATGCCTTTCATCATTAACCAAAGAGTGGAAGCAAAACTCTGATATGAATCTAAAGACCATTTAGAACACTTTGCACATGTCAACTTCTTGGCAAGACTTCATCAACAAAAATCAGCTGCTCATTTAAATCTTTGATCTTTGTCAAAATATTGTCCATGGAATCTCCTTCATTTATGTGCTCACTCTCCAATTGTTTTCAGATGTAAGCAACGCAAGCCTCATTTCTTGCCTGCTATAAAGTGGTAAGTGTTGGGAAAGATGGATGGACACCTCAAGAAATGCGTTGGTACTGCTAATTCCTGCTTTGTAGCTGCCCTCTATGACTTCACACTTGTGTTCTTAGCCCCTTTAGCTTACCATGACACTAAGTAAGTGCCTATGTACTTTGGAGATGATGCTTCAAACCATTTGATCAAAATAGAAAAGTTTGCAACTTGCTAGATACCAAAAAAAACTTACTATTTTGGTCTTGACACTTGCTATATGTTTTGCTCAGTACTCACATTACAATAGCAATTAGAGAAATTCCTTCTAAGGGTATCTAATTAGCTTAGAGAGCTAATGTTTCCAAATAGAATCACTTAAAATGATTGACTATACACATAAAAATGTCTTTAGCAAGTAGAAGCTTAAACATCTTCAAACTTTGACAGCGTGTAGTAGACTCTGAGTTGGTTCCAACAAGCTATAGATCATTGAAGATGATAGAGTTGGTTCCAACAAGCTATAGATCATTGAAAATGATAGAGGGATCACTACGATGTGAGCAATAAAGTACACTATTCTGAGTAGACATAGCAGAGATGAAGACATATGTAATCAACAATGTAATGTATTATGTAACAATGTTATACATGATCATTGGCATAAATATGATGCCCAATGATGGTGATAAGAGTAGGCTATAGTGTAAGCCTCTCAACTACATCAAATGATCAACAATATGCTTAGTTATGGGGGCAACTTTGCCTGCAAGACTACAAATCTCTTTTATAGATGCTTTGCCTCCAACTTTAAATTCAAATTCAAACTTGCCTTTACCTAAAAGTTGTCCTCTAAGTTACGAGACATTCCAACAAATAATTAATGGCTTTACCGCTCCTAACTCTAGGAGTTCAGTGGATTTACAAGATTCCTCTAAGTCAGATGACTTTTACAAAAGTAAATGGTAAAAACCATACGCCATGGTTCATGTGGTTCTTCAAAGAATTGTACATAGTTTCTTCAATGCCTAGCCAAGTGTGAAGGCTTGGCATTTGCACCAATAGCTCCCCCTCAAGCCAAACATCTTGGCTTAGACTTCTTCATGATTCTTCTTGAATGTCTTGCAATCCAATCATAGCCTTAAAGCTACAAAGTTTAGTACCATCAAGTGCTTTGGTGAATAAATCTGCACATTGCATATTAGTGGACACATATGCTAGTTGAATTTCCTTGCTCAATAGCTTCTCTCTCACAATATGATAGTGAACTTCTATATGCTTGGTCCTAGCATGATAGATAGGATTTGCTGCAAGATGTAAATAACAAGTATTGTCACCAAAAATAATTGGTGAGTTAGAATGTAGTCCCAAATCTGCATATAGCAATTGGATGCATATGGCTTCTTGAGTAGCATTGGCTAATCCCCTATATTCAGCCTCTGTTGAAGATAAAGCAACAATAGGTTGCTTCTTGGAAGACCATGAAATGGGCTTATCACGTGCAAATGAAAGATAACATGAAGTACTCTTCCTGTCATCCTTACAACCTGCCCAATCTGCATCTGATTAAAGTTTGATGTCCAAATTTGAAGTATATGGAAAGTATAAACCTTGATTTTGAGAACCCTTGAGAAACTTCAAAATCCTTTTGGCATCTTCCAAGTGAGATGCTCTAGGTTTATGCATGAATTGACTTAAGACACTTACTCCATAGGTGTTGGTGCAAAACAAGCCTACACACATTGGCTTGGACAATTGGAACCTTGGAAGGCTAAATCTTGAACCCTTGAAGGATGCATTTACATGAATCATGAACCATAGGAACCAATGCTTATTGGTTATTACCTTTTATCTCTTGTAAAAGTCAATATGACTTTAATTACTCATGTAATCACACCTAACTGAGAAAGTCGTGAAATCTTGATTGATTGAATAGGTGGATGATTGAGAGAATATCTCACTCATTTTTAGGTACAAGATTCTAGGAGATTGACATGATTTTGAAATTCAAAATCTCACTCAATCTCTATATAAGTTACAAGTCAAAAAGTCGCGGTATCCTTCACTCCTCCCGAGGCATTTCTGAGAGAATTTTGAGTGTGTGTGAGCTACACCATAGCCAACACCTCTGAGTACCATTGGGCATTACATATCATGCCAATGGGAATGTACAATCAATAGATTTAATACATATACTCATTTTGATCATCACTGTTATTCTCTGTGTGTACTCTTCAAGTCTGTCAATTTCAACAAGGCATAACTCAAGATCTACTGAACCAATTCAAGAGTTCTATAGCTCATTGGAACCAGCTCAAGGTCTTCTACAAGCATACAAAATTTCAGAAGTTTTCATTCAGCCATTTGGGAGAAATTGCAGTCGAAGTGATCTCTGGTATTTCTCTGTACAGTTCCTAAAATATCGGGGGTGTCCATAAGTTTCCTAAATTGATTTCTCAGAGTGTAGTTGGTCATTTCCTTTCATTCCACTTGCAAATGAAAGATTGTTAAGCTAAATGATTATGTCCAAAAGCAATTAGTTCAATTTTAAGTGTGCTGGTCACACTGAGTATAACTCTGAGCAGGTGTCAATACCAAAATAGCAAGTTTTTCAGGATTTTGAAGTCACAAGTAGTCTGTCTTGATTTGATCATTACTCATAACATTTGCAAAGCACATATATGGTTTCTTGGTATCATTTGGAAGCTCAAGGAGTCTACTAAACATATCTAGAGTCAAAAGAGGGCAGGTGTGAAGCAGGTTTTGCAGCACCAACTGATCTTCTGAGTGGATCCAGCCATCACTTCCAACAGTGGTATCAGAGCAAATAAGGTAATCATGGGTGATGGTTTCCCTTCCTTCATTGACAAATTGGACAGAAATAATTACCAGGCTTGGTCATTGAGAATGAAGACCTATCTACAAGGGAGAAGCTTGTATGGATACATTTCAGGAGATGAGGAGTTGCCCTCATTCAAGACCAGAGGCCTACCTACAAAGGATGAACATGAGAGGCTCAACCAATGGTGTGCAAAAGATGCTTTGGCAAGGTCATATCTTCTAAACTCTATTTCTGATTTCCTTCTACCTCATGTAAGGAACTGCAAGACTTCCCAAGAGACTTGGGAAACCTTGTCAACTTATTTTTCATCAAGCACAAGAGCCAGAAAGAACCAGCTATGGGTTGAGTTTACAACTCTTAGGAAGCAATCAAAACAATGTGTCTCAGATTTTGTCACCAAAGTCAAAGACATTGCAGATCAACTTGCAAGTGTTGGAGAAGAAATTGAGGAAGAGCAAATAGTCAGACAAGTGATCAATGGACTAAAGGCAGATGACAAGTGGGAGAGCTTTACCACAGCAATGGACTTATACATGGACATCCAAGCACCTGATCTTACAACTCTGATTGGACAACTCTTTACACATGAAGCAAAGATCACAAAGAATGGAGAGCAATCAAAAGGTAACAATCCCTCTGCCCTATATACTGATAAGAAGACTAAAGACAAAGGTAAAAACAAAAAGGTTGATGAAGAAAGCTCTACCTCCCAAGCAAACTATGCAGGGAGAGGTAGATCATCTAGAGGTAGGGGCAGAGGAGGTAAGTCAGGTAGGGGGAGACCCTACAACCAATCTCCATGCAATATTTGTGGCTTGTCTAACCATACTACAGATGAATGCTACAAAAACTACAAGAACCAAAGAGGAAGAGGTCACCAAAGAGGAGGATACTCTCAAGGCAGAGGCAGATTCAATCAATCTCAAGGCTACCATGGCTACAACAATAATTACAACAACAACTACAATCACAATGGCAACTATCAAGGTGGATACAGGAATAGGAAGGACTACAACAATTATGCAGAGGAGCAAGATGATTCTCTGTTGATCATGAACATGACATCTAAGTCAGGTATCAATGATGATCATTTGTTCTATATTGATTCAGGTTGCTCTAACCATGTAGCTGGAAATGTTGCCTTACTCTCTGATTTGGAAGAACCCAAAGGCAAGCACCAAGTACAGACAGGTGATGACACTAAACATTCAGTTGTTAAAGTAGGCAATGTCAAAACAAGTGATGGTAATCAGAATTTACTAAGCAGAGTGTTGTATGTCCCAACAATCACCAAGAATCTGATGAGTGTAGGTCAGATTGTGGAAAAAGGTCTACAGGTCAGGTTCACTCAACATGGTGCATATGTGGAGGATCCAAGACATGGATTCAGAAGGATAGCCAAGGGAGAGAAATCAGGTAGATTGTTTACCTTTGAACTTGAAGACACTAAGAATATTGCTTTGTACAACTATAAGGACCAAACCCTATCAGAATTGGAGATTTGGCACAAGAGATTAGGTCACATTGGAGAGAGAACCATAAAGCAAATGAGTAGGGATCAATGTGTGCTTGGGATACCTAATGTATCCAAGCAACACATGATATACAAGTGTGGGGCTTGTCAATTTGGTAAGTCACACAGATTGCCCTATACCAAGAAAGGTTTTATGCATGAAGATTATCTGGAATTGGTACATACAGATGTTTGGGGACCTAGCAAGGAGCCATCCATATCTGGATCAAGGTACTATGTGTCCTTTATTGATGACTATAGCAGGTGGACTGTTCTATACTTCATGAAACATAAAGATGAAGTATTTAATTGTTTCAAAAGGTATCTTGCATTAGTTGAAAATCAAACAGGTAGACATTTGAAAAAGCTAAGGTCAGATGGTGGTGGAGAATACTTCTCCAATGACTTTGAAGATTTCTTGCAGGAAAGAGGCATCAAGAGGGAGATTACTACAAGGTACTCACCTGAACAAAATGGGGTAGCTGAAAGAAGCAATAGACTCATTGTAGAGACAGCTAGATCTATGCTAAATGAAAAGAAATTGCCAAATTATCTTTGGGCAGAGAGTGTATCTACTGCCACATACTTAATCAACAGGTTGCCATCAAAGACACTTGATGGAATGACACCCTATGAGGCTTGGCATGGTAAGAGACCATCTCTGGATCATTGTAAAATCTTTGGGTGTGTTGCATATGTGCATATTCCCTCACAGCTAAGGGGAAAGCTAGACCCTAAAGCTGAAAAATGTATCTTCATTGGTTATGATTTGAACCAAAAGGGATACAGATTTTACAACCCCTCAAACAAAGGCTTCAAGGTAAGCAGAGATGTCATATTTGATGAGAATGATTCATGGTATGAAAATGAGTGCAGGAAAGTTAGCCTACCTTATGACATGGAAGAAGACTTTCCCAAGCTTATCAGGCAAGAACCAATTCAGAAAGAGGACACAAGCTCAGATGATGAAGACACCATCAACATTGAAGAGTTCAAGGCTTGGAAATCCAAAGGGAAGATGAAGATGAAGCAACTAGAAGACAATCCAGAATCCTCAACTCAAGCTATGAGGAGATCTCAAAGAGAAAAGAAGAAACCTATTAGGTATGGGTATGATACTTCACTTGTAACCAAGCACTCTGTATATCTTGCAAAGGATATCTTGAATGAAGAACCAGGTACATTTGAAGAAGCAATTACTAAACCAGAATGGAAGGAAGCAATGGATGAAGAAATGGAGGCTCTCAAGGAGAGTGATACTTGGGACTTGGTACCCAAGAAGGACTCCATGAAAGTGATAGGATCCAGATGGATCTACAAACTCAAAAGGAACTCAGATGGTACAATAAACAGGTATAAAGCTAGGTTGGTAGCCAAGGGTTTTGCACAAACCCAAGGCATTGATTATGAGGAGACATTTTCTCCTGTGGCCAAGATGCCAACTATCAGAATTATGGTGAGTGTAGCTGCATCCAAGAATTGGAACATGTACCAATTGGATGTGAAGAATGCATTCTTGAATGGATGGATATCTGAAGAGGTCTACATGTCACAACCACCTGGCTATGAAGATCCCAATAAGGTAAATCCTGTTTGTAAATTGAAGAAGGCTTTATATGGATTGAAGCAGGCACCTAGAGCATGGAATTACAGGTTGACAACCTACCTCCTAGACCAAGGATTTATAATGAGTAAAGCAGATACTTCATTGTTTATCAAAAGGAACAATTCAGAGGTAATATATTTGTGTGTCTATGTTGATGACATCATTATTACAGGAAATGATGTTCAGGGAATAAGACACATTAAAGGACAGATGATGAAGGAATTCAAGATCAATGATCTTGGATTATTGAAGTACTTCCTAGGACTTGAATTGGTCTACACAAATTCAGGTATCTTTATCACTCAGAAGAAGTACATTCAGGACATGGTCAAGAAATTTAATTTGCAGGAAGCTAAAGTCTCAAACATTCCTATGGAGGTCAACCACAAACTCAGTGCACATGAAGAAGAGGAACTCAAAGATATTACAGGTTACCAAAGTTTGGTAGGTAGTCTAAATTATGCTACCTTAACCAGGATTGATATATCATATGGTGTTAGTGTACTTAGCCAATTTATGCATAAACCAAGAGTACCACATTTGGAGGCAGCCAAGAAGATAGTAAAGTACCTAAAGGGAACACAAAATCATGGTTTGTACTTTCCATATTCATCAGACATTGATATTAAGGTATACTCAGATGCAGATTGGGCAGGTTGCAAGGATGACAGGAGAAGCACATCTGGTTACATATGCTTTGCAGGTGATAAACCAATTTCTTGGTCATCCAAGAAACAACCCACAGTAGCTTTGTCATCTACTGAGGCAGAATATAGAGGGCTAGCCAATGCCACTCAAGAAGCCATATGGTTGAAGCTATTATATTCAGAATTGGGCCTATACACAAGGCCACCAATCATATTTGGTGATAACACAAGTTCTCTTCACCTAGCAGCTAATCCAATTTATCATGCTAGAACAAAGCACATAGAGGTTCACTACCACTATGTGAGGGAGAAGTTACTTAGCAAAGAAATTCAATTATCATATGTGTCTACTAATATACAATGTGCAGATTTGCTTACTAAAGCTCTGGATGGAAGCAAGCTATGCAGATTTAAATCCATGATTGGATTGCAGGAAATAATTGAAGACTAGAGATGAAGACTTGAGCCAAAGTGTTTGGCTTGAGGGGGAGCTGTTGGTGCAAAACAAGCCTACACACATTGGCTTGGACAATTGGAACCTTGGAAGGCTAAATCTTGAACCCTTGAAGGATGCATTTACATGAATCATGAACCATAGGAACCAATGCTTATTGGTTATTACCTTTTATCTCTTGTAAAAGTCAATATGACTTTAATTACTCATGTAATCACACCTAACTGAGAAAGTCGTGAAATCTTGATTGATTGAATAGGTGGATGATTGAGAGAATATCTCACTCATTTTTAGGTACAAGATTCTAGGAGATTGACATGATTTTGAAATTCAAAATCTCACTCAATCTCTATATAAGTTACAAGTCAAAAAGTCGCGGTATCCTTCACTCCTCCCGAGGCATTTCTGAGAGAATTTTGAGTGTGTGTGAGCTACACCATAGCCAACACCTCTGAGTACCATTGGGCATTACATATCATGCCAATGGGAATGTACAATCAATAGATTTAATACATATACTCATTTTGATCATCACTGTTATTCTCTGTGTGTACTCTTCAAGTCTGTCAATTTCAACAAGGCATAACTCAAGATCTACTGAACCAATTCAAGATTTCTATAGCTCATTGGAACCAGCTCAAGGTCGTCTACAAGCATACAAAATTTCAGAAGTTTTCATTCAGCCATTTGGGAGAAATTGCAGTCGAAGTGATCTCTGGTATTTCTCTGTACAGTTCCTAAAATATCGGGGGTGTCCATAAGTTTCCTAAATTGATTTCTCAGAGTGTAGTTGGTCATTTCCTTTCATTCCACTTGCAAATGAAAGATTGTTAAGCTAAATGATTATGTCCAAAAGCAATTAGTTCAATTTTAAGTGTGTTGGTCACACTGAGTATAACTCTGAGCAGGTGTCAATACCAAAATAGCAAGTTTTTCAGGATTTTGAAGTCACAAGTAGTCTGTCTTGATTTGATCATTACTCATAACATTTGCAAAGCACATATATGGTTTCTTGGTATCATTTGGAAGCTCAAGGAGTCTACTAAACATATCTGGAGTCAAAAGAGGGCAGGTGTGAAGCAGGTTTTGCAGCACCAACTGATCTTCTGAGTGGATCCAGCCATCACTTCCAACAATAGGCAATATCAATCCTTGTCAATGTTGCATAGTTTAGACTTCCAACTATGCTTTGGTATCCTACAATATTTTCAAGCACATCACCTTCATGAGCACTTAATTTTTGGTTTACCTCCATAGGAGTGCTGCTATCTTGGCATCCTCCAAGAGGAACTTCTTCAACATGTCGTGCACATACTTTCTTTGAGTAATATAAATACTAGAATTTGTATAGACTAATTCAAGTCCAAGAAAGAACTTTAGTGACCCTAACATAGGTATATCACCTCTGAATAACTTCTCTTGACAAATAGAGAAGTATTTGCTTTACTCACGATGAATCCTTCATCTTGAAGATAGGTAGTCAACCTATGGTTCCATGCCCTAGATGCATGCTTCAATCCATGAAGAGCTTTGTTTAGTTTGCACACATAATTTAACTTGCTTGGATCTTCATAACCAGGAGGTTGAGCCATGTAAACCTCCTTTGAAATCCAGCCATTAAGAAAGACATTTTCTACATCCAATTGGTACATATTCCAATTCCTTGATGCAGCCACACTTACCAATACCCTGATGGTTGGCATTTTGGCATAGGTGAGAAAGTCTCTTGATAATCAACACCTTGGGTTTGTGCAAAACCCTTAGCCACTAGTCTAGCTTTATAGCTGTTTATGGATCCATCTGAGTTTCCCTTGATTTTCTAAATCCATCTAGAACCAATTACCTTCATAGATTCCTTCTTTGGCACTAGCTCCCAAGTGTCATTCTCCTTGAGTGCTTCTATTTCTTCATCCATAGCTTCCTTACATTCTGTCTTGGTCTCTGCCTTTTCATATGATGAAGGCTCTTCAAGTGGTAAATTCTTAGCAAGATAAATGGAATGATTAGTAACTAAAGAAGTTTCATACCCATATCTGATTGGATTCTTGCTCTCCCTTTGTGATCTCCTTAGAGCTTGGTCAGATGATTTAGGTAAGTCTTTCAACCTCTTCATCTTGGCCTTGCCCTTTGATTTCCATGCCTTGAATTCTTCTAGGTTGATCATGATCATCTGATTTGATGTCTTCTATTTGACTTGGCTCCTCCTTGGTGAGGCTTGGAAACTCCTCTTCCAAGTCATAAGGCAATTTAACCTTCCTACATTCACTTTCAAACCAAGAGTCATTCTCATCAAACATAACATCTCTACTGACCATAAATCCCTTGTTGGATGGATTATAAAACCTATATCCTTTCTGATTTAAATCATACCCTATGAAGATGCACTTCTCTAACTTAGGGTCTAGCTTACCTTTGATTTGAGATGGGATATGCACATAAGCAACACATCCAAAGATCATGCAATGATCAAGTGATGGTCTTCTACCATGCCATGCTTCATATGGGGTCATCCCATCAAGTGATTTTGATGGCAACCTATTAATTAGATAAGTGACAGTAGATCCACTCTTTACCCACAAATAGTTAGGTAACCTTTTATCATTAAGCATTGACCTAGCTGTTTCAACAATCAACCTATTTCTCCTCTCTGCCACCCCATTTTTCTTAGGGATATACCTTGTAGTAAATTTCCTTTTGATTCCTCTATCCTGCAAGAATGCATCAAATTCATTGGAGACATACTCACCTCCTCCATCTGACCTTAATCTCTGTAGGCTTCTTCTTGTTTGGTTTTCCACAAGTGCAAGATACTTCTTAAAGCAACTGAACACTTCATCTTTGTTCTTCATAAAATATAAGATAGTCCACCTACTAAAATCATCAATGAAAGACACATAGTACCTTGAGCCAGAAATTTAAGGGTCCTTGCTTGGTCCCCACACATCTGTGTGGACAAGTTCCAAGTAGTCCTCATGCATGTAGCCTTTCTTTGAGAAGGGTGACCTGTGTGATTTACCAAACTGACATGCACCACATTTATAGATCATGTGTTGCTTGGATACATTAGGTATCCCAAGCACACATTGATCTCTACATATTTGTTTCAAGGTTCTCTCACCAATATGCCCTAATCTTTTATGCCAAATCTCAAGCTTTGACAACGTTTGATCCTTGTAATTATAAAGTGCAATATTCCTTGTGTCTTCAAGTTCAAATGTAAATAATCCATCTATCTTTTCTCCCTTGGAAATTCTCTTGAATCTATGTTGGGGATCCTCCACAAATGCTCCATATTTGTTGAACCTAACCTGCAAACCCTTTTCCACAATCTGTCCAACACTCATGAAGTTCTTGGTGATTCTAGGTACATAAAGAACCCTGCTCAACAGATTTCTGTTCCCATCAGAGGTTTTGACATTTCCTACCTTGACCACTGAATGCTTGGTGTCATCACCTGTTTGTACTTTGTGCTTTCCCTTGGGTTCCTCAAGATCAGAGAGAAGAGCTACATTGCCTGCCACATGGTTTGAACATCCTGAGTCAATATAGAAGAGGTGTTCATCATTCATACCTTGCTTTGAAGTCATGTTCATAATCAAAAGGGAATCCTCTTGATCCTCTATGTAATTGTTGTAGTCTTTCCTTGATTTGTAGCCTCCTTGGTAGTTATTGTTGTAATTGTTGTTGTAGTTGTTGTTGTAGTTTTGAGTATGATTGAATCTTCCTCTCGATTGTGAGTAGGCACCTCTTTGATATCCTTTTCCTCTCTGATTCTTGTAGTTACTATAGCACTCATATGTAGTGTGATTAGACAATCCACATATGTTGCATGGGGAAGAGTTGAAGGGTCTCCCCCTACCTTGCTTACCTCCTCTGTCCCTACCTCTTGAGTTCCTACCTCTTCCTGCATAGTTAGCTTGAGAAGTAGTACCTTCATCTTCAATCTTTTTACTTTTCCCTTTCTCTTTAGACTTTCCTTTATCTGTGTATAGGCCAGAAGAGTTGTTAGCTCTCGATGAATCTCCATTTTTGTCGAGCTTGGCTTCATGGGTAAATAGTTGCCCCATGAGTGTGGTAAAATTTGGAATCTTCATGTCCATGTATAAGTCCATGGCAGTTGTGAAGCTTTCGCATTTTTCATCCGCCTTGATGCCATTGATTACTTGCCTCACTATTTGTTCCTCTTCAATCTCCTCTCCTATGCTTGCCAATTGGTCAGCTACATCTTTGACTTTGGTCACATACTCTGGCACACTTTGTTTGGGTTGCTTCCTTTGAGTGGTAAACCCAATCCACAATTTATTCTTTCTCCCTCTTGTATTAGGAGAAAAGTATGAAGACAATGTATCCCAAGTCTCTTTAGATGTTTTACAGTTCCCAATGTGTGGAAGAAGGAAGTCAAAGATAGAGTTAAGTAAGTATGACCTTGCTAATGCATCTTTGGCACACCATGAGTTGAGTCTTTCAAGATCCTCTCTTGTAGGTTGTCCTTTGCTAAGGCCCCTTTAGCTTTCCAATGACACTAAATAAGTGCTTATATAATTTGGAGATAATGCTTCAAACCATTTGATCAAAATAGACACGTTTGCAACTTGCTAGATACCAAAAGCTTACTATTTTGGTCATGAAACTTGCTGGATGTTTTGCTCAGTACTCCTAGTACAATAGCAATTAGAAAGCTTCCTTCTGAGGCTATCTAATTAGCTTAAAGAGCTAATGTGTCCAAGTAGAATCACTTAAAATGATTGAATATACGTAAAGCAATGACTTTAGCAAGTAGAAGCTTACCCCTGACTTTTTAGGAGATGTGTAGAGAATCACCAGTGACCACTTCGAGACAATTTTCTCCAAATTGGCTACAGGAAACTTTTTCAAACTTTGACAGCATTTAGTAGACGTTGATTTGGTTCCAACAAGCTCTGAAAATGATGGAGGGATCACTGAGATATGAGTAATACAAGTACACTGTTCTGAGTACACATAGTAGAGATGAAGACATATTAATCAACAGCATAATGTATTATGTAACAATGTTATACATGATCATTGGCATAAATATGATGCCCAATCATGGTGATAAGAGTAGGATATAGTGTAAGCCTCTCAACTACATCAAATGATCAACAATATGCTCAGTAATGGGGGCACCTATGGCTGCAAGACTACATATCTCTTTTATAGATGCTTTGGCTCCAAGTTTGAATTCAAATTCAAACTTGCCTTTACCTAAACATTGTCCTCTAAGTTAGGAGACATTCCACCAAAATGATTCATAGCTTTATCTCTCCTAACTCCACAAGGTTGGTGGATTTACAAGATTCCTCTAAGACAAATGACTTTTACAAAAGTAAATGGTAAAAACCATAAGCCATGGTTCATGTGGTTCTTCAAAGAATTGTACATAATTTCCTCAATTCCTAGCCAAGTGTGAAGGCTTGGCATTTGCACCAATAGTAAGTGTATCCCAAGCATCCTTAGTTCTTTTCCAAGAGTGAATGTGAGGGATAATGGCACGTTTGAGAAACAAAGCTCTCAATGCATGTGCCTGAGCATCTTTGCCATCCCAACAAAGTTGCTCTATAGTAGGTGTAGTAGGAACCGCAACATGAATAGGAATTTGAAGATCATCATCTTCAATGCCATCTGCATCACGTTGAATGATTCCATTTGCAGGTGTAGTAGGTCCTTTTTCAACATATTACACAATATTCCATAGTCCTCTTGCAACTTATAAATGACACATCATTTGTCCATAATGGGTAGTTAGTACCATCCAATCTATCCTCAACAACCAACATACATAATACATCATTGCTTTCAACCCTGACCATTGATTAAAATACCCTAATGCAAAAAAATGATTGTATCTGGAAAAGTTGAACAGAACTACCCTATGTAGCTCTGCTACATATATAGCATACTACAAGTTGCTTGTATTGGGGAATCTAAACCTTTATATATGTTTGGCACAAAAGGACAAAATTGGCCACACAGGTCCTACCATAGTGCATTCGGAGGCCGAAAAAAGCTTAGAGGGATTTTGTGTGATTTTGAGAATCTGATTGAAGGGGTGTCGACGAAGCCTTTGATGAAGTGGTGACCTGCTTTGATACCAATTATTGGAGTTTGAGGTCTGCGAAAGCACGCGAAAAACACAAGGAAGAAGAAGAAGCTTGGAGCACAATACACAATACTAAATGTATTACCTAGAGAATGTACAAAGATAAGTGACTTGTTAGGGTTATAGACATATAAGATAGAGAGATAGAGACATAGATAGATATATAGATAGAGATGTAGATAGATAGATAGATAGAGATAGAGAGATAGATAGAGAGATAGATAGAGAGATAGATAGAGAGATAGATAGAGAGATATAGATAGATAGATAGAGATAGATAGATAGATAGATAGATAGATAGATAGATAGATAGATAGGTAGATAAATGTATAGATAGATAGATAGATAGATAGATAGATAGATAGATAGATAGATAGATAGATAGAGGGATCAAGAGGCCAAGCTTTGAGAACAAGACGGTTCAAAAAATTTTGCCAGGGTGAGGACATCAATTCAAGGGAATATGAAGGATTGATCATTGAGGACAATGATCTCTAGATTCAGGGGAAGAGAGTGCTAGACTCATGAACTCACAATGAGTAGATGGTTGAACCACACCCTAAGTGGGAGAATTATGAAATATTCCTCAACCATGGCTTTTGGGGCAAGTGGTTAGCCCTTCATTCTCCTAGCTAGTAGGTGATGAGTTCAAATCTCACAGTAGATAGTGTGTATATATATATATATATATATATATATATATATATATATATATATATATATATATATATATATATATATATATATATATATATATATATATATATGTGTGTGTGTGTGTGTGTCGGCCAATATATAGATCAATAGATAGATAGATAGATAAAATGTACGACTAAAAGGAAAGCGCTCATGTGCAACTTTACAAGTATTTCCATTTTGAGTTTCGTGGACTAATTGATTGTAGAAACGTATTGTCTTTCTTGATTAATATTCATCATCACCTGGGTAGCCTGAAGGCTCATTACTTCCCTTAAGGAGCTGTTTGCACCACCCACATGATCATAGGTATCCAAACACAACCCACATGATGATAGGTATCCAACCACAACCCACATGGGTTGAACCCCATCCCCAACCTTCAGAGATTAAGAACCCAACGAACTTCGCTAACGTGTGCGCTTAGCTATGTACAAATGAACATCTCTCTCGACTTTTTAATGAATGTGGAAATGATTCGCTATGTGAAATGAATTCCCTTGAACCAACGATTTTAATCTCGCAACCGATTTCAGAATCTATCGTAGTTCTTACCGTCAACAAATTTTTTTCTTTTTTCTTTTTTTAAGAGGAAGTTCGGCCGAGGCGTCAACACAAATCCTTGTGTTCCAGTTTATTGGCCTAGTGGTTGGGCCTCTCATCTCTTCAGGCAGGGACGAGGGTTCAATCCCTGGCAGCAACATGTAAGGGACATGTAATCTGGAAAGATGTTGCATTGTGGCTGAGTACCACCGTTTGTCTATCCCTGCGGTAGTGTTGACTACCGTTTAACCCAGTCTTGTAAAACCGCTGTTCTTGTGGGATAAGGGGGGTCCCATGGGTACTATGCCCTTCCTTGTACAGTTGCAATTTCAAAGTTAAAGTCCGGGGGAGTAGGCCTCGGCTGAACCTCCATTAAAAAAAAAAAACACACACACACAAATTCTTATGCCAACGTGCACACAAATATGAACCATCTCAACGTGCACGCAAACGTGAACCGTCTCTCTCTCTCTCTCTCTCCCTCCTTGAGACGTCTTCAGCTTCCGTTAAATCTGATGATGCTCCTTCATTAGGGAAAAAAATGAACCCTGCATGGGCCTTTTGGATTAAGGAGTGATTAGTGATGGACCAATGAGAGGAGGGTGGTGGACACAGTCTATAGCCTATAAATCACTAGGCTGAAGGGGGATGAGGGGACAGGATTCCCCTATGTTCAGGTTTTGCCTCTAGAGAGAGAAAGGAATCTCGTAACTTACCTGGGCCCAAAAATTCAAAATTTTCAAAAAGTTATAAAACTCATCATAACACCATTTAATGGTCCCCCAACCACTTTTTAGGATCAAAAGTGCTATTTTTGGGTTCTAAATCAAAATCCGTGCATGAACTGAAGTGAAAAAAGTGACTTTTTCAAAAATAACTCAAAATGCAACTTTCTCCCTCCAAAACCTCCCATTTTCATACCCAGGTCCCAAAAAGTCATCTCTTTCCACTACTTTCTCTCCCTAGCACACCATTGCAGCTCCTGCATCTCCGTTTCTTTCTCTATGCATCATCTTCTTTGAATTCCTACTGTCATTTCCATAGCCTGATCTCCAATGGAGAAATCTAAATCTCATAGACGTCCAAAAGATGAGGTTATCGCGATAAAATGTCACAATATCAAGGCTCCAGAAGGATTTTGGTTAGGACAGGAGTTCTGCAAAGGTGCATGGGTGTACATGCAACCCTCTGGTGTTGGTCCTCACCGTGTGAGAGATCGTGGAAACTTGGATCTTCATTGGAAAGGGAAGTTACTAGGCTTCAAAAAGCTCAAAAATGGTGAAACTGTTGCCATTGTACAACATGTGTTCACAATGTCAACCATGAAATTGGAAAACTCAAACAAAATGAGATATCCTATCAACTGTAAGTATTACTCATTGACTTTTGTCCAAATTTCAGAATATACCTAGCTAAGTTGTGTATTTTTTTGTTGTAGACATATTTCCTTCTACCTTGGTGGAAGAACAACCACTTCATAGTCTTACAGGTACTTTCCAAGCATTGCATGCAGATGTTGGGTCGATAGTCTTTCCACAAGCCCGTCCTGCTCAGCTATTATGTGAGAGAGTTTTCTTTTACACACATACATATGTTGTACCCTCTTCATCAAATGATTTTGGCAAGTTAGAGATGATTAAGGTAGATTCTCTCTTAAAGCTTGAGTGGCCGCAACCTGATGTATGGACATTAACATCTTTGAAGCATAAGATGGTGATGGACATACACAACTCTTTGAAATTTACAAGAGTTTCAAGATCTATAGGATTACATTGGTGTGTTCCTGTTCATTGTTTTGTACATTTATTTCAGATATTCACAATTCTAGAGACGTCAACAATGTTCATGTTAAAAGATATCACGTATGAGCAGGTAGAGTGTTTGCTAGGTGAAAAATGGGGACTTGTAGAAGGATGCACCAAAGGGGATAGATACATTTGTAAAATTGGTGCAACAGGCATAGGATTTCGATACTTGAAACATCGTACTTCATTGTACATTAGATTCTATTATGATCGTTGGATGTGTAAACTTGGTGAATGGATACCATTACAAAGTTCTGAGGGTGTTTTAATTTCATTTGAAATTAAGATAAATCTACCCAACAATGAAATGGAAGTTATTTCAGTAAATCATCATTGGACTCTTGCCAACGTGAGAGAACATCTAGTAATCATGGGATTTGAGGATCTGGATCAATCAAAGTTCAGAATACAAGGGCATAAGGTAAGTAGCATATGGTATTTCTTCTTTTGTTTATACAAATTCTTACACTCAAATATGTTCATTTAAAGTTTTCTATTTGTCTGCAGATTGGTAAGAGGTTGGAGGATAAAATTAAAGTCCTCCTTGAATGGAGTGTGGATGGAACTCAACTTTCATTGTCATAGCTCAAGGACTATTTGAGTGCTACAGTGTACACACACCTATGTTCCATTTATAATCCTACATCTGCAACAATGTATTTAACATGCAAGACATGTAGCATGTAAAATTTTTTGATCTCAATATGATGTACAATTTGCCAAATCTTTGGTTTTTCCAATGGCAATTTATTATAATTTTAAAGTTCTGAGAATTTTTTTTTTCTATTGTGTTGTCGTGTATCTTATTCTGGTTAATGATTCTGTTCAATCTTTTTATGAGCAAAAGTTTTTTTTCTGAGAGTTCTGTGCATGATTGTTTTATTTGAAGGTATCAGTTTTAGTTTTAAAATGGGTCCCACTCACTTTAAAATTTTGAAACTACTATAAAAGCAACACTTATTCTCTCATTTCTCACTTTTGCAACCAAGAAGAGCTACAATCACTAGCAGAGTACGCACACAAGCTAGCATCACGCGCAATGGCTGCCGCATCCTCCAGTACCCTGCAACTCAAACGTCCACGTGAACTCTTCAATGAGTTCTTGGAATCAACTGAGATCAAAGGTCAGAACCACTTGTATGACCTACTGTCTAGGGTCCCTGATCTAGACAAAACAATTCAACTGAACTCTGATGTGCTCAAGGAAATCATAGAGTTCCTTGAGTACTACATCTTGCGTTTTTCTATAGAAATACCGCCTTATGAGGGTAAATGGGTTCCATGTGACCTTCTACTCTACATACATAGAGGCGATGAAGCCTTCATGAAGCGCCTTAAGCGCTTCATGGCAATTGCGGAAACTGCTGGGCACTTACTAGATGACTCTGTGCCATTAGTAAAAAAACTTAACAAAAAGAAGAGGATGGGTACAAAGTACCTATCCTACACTGCAACAACATATTTTATTATTAATGAGGAGCCGGAACCTACACCTGTTGAGCTCCCCAACCTTGCCACTGGGGGTTTTGTTAAGGAGAAGAATGAGCCTCAACCAGAGGCCATAAATTTTTCCAAAGAAAGCATTACAATCCACCAAGAATTCCCTGGTGGTGTTGAGGATAAACTACATGTGCAATCAAGCATGGAGGAGGCCCCCCCTTCAAATCTCAACCCCTCTGAGCCCACATTACCAGAGGTGGAACTTGAATATCTCTCCTGCATCGTTGTGGATGGAGAGGAATTTATTTTACTCCATGACATTGAGAAGGCATTCGGTCTACGTCTAGATGAATGCTTGAGTATTTTCTCCACAATGTCAGATGTTCCACTTGACAACACATCTGACATACTTGAAAAGAAGTCCATCCCACTTGTGGATTCTGTGGCAGACACCATATCAATGGTGTGTGCTGATATTTTAAATGATGACAACAATTCTACTACAGAGGAGGAGTTCAGTGCAGCACAGGAGAGGATACTGAAGCAAAAAATTCCTACATCCCATGTAGCAGAGCAGAGTGGCATGGCCCACTCTAGCATTGATCTTGATGCCCCTGGAAGAGGGGAGGAAGAAGACAAGCTTCATGATGTAAGTGGTAATTGAATTAAATAAATCGATAATTTTAAGTTAACATTGTAAGAGCTTGAATTCTCATTTGTTCTTAACAGGAAGCAATTGAGCTCGACAAGTTCGCAGCAAGGTCTGGTGGGGATCGAGCTTCTCGTGGGAGTGGTGCATCCTTGGCAAACTACATTGGAAAGTTGCCAAAGGATGATTTTGTTATCATACACAAAGACTACAGTCCCGATGGGCACTTCATCACTTGGTGCTTGAAGGCCCTTAGCAAGATTTTGTGTTTATGTACAATTACCCAAGGCACTAATTGTGTCATTTTGGTTAGGAAATCCTTAGTTGTAACTACTTTAGGACTTAATTTTAGAGGAAAAGTATTAGGGCAAATAGGTATCGCCATGAGTCTTGGAATGCAAGACCCCCATGTAATATCAAGATCTGTATTGACTTACCAGCTGCCTCAATCTCTCCAAAGGAGAAAGAAAGTTGTGGAGAAATTGAAGGCAGCTGAGAAATGATGTAATGTCTTGATAATAAAAACTTTTTTTTTCATCATTTGTCTAGTTCTGTATATGAATGTGCTAAAAAATTGAACTTATCTTCTCTCCACAAATTGTATCTAATTGGGGGTCTTTGTATTGTGCTTTGGTCCTCTGTATGATTATATGCTTAAATAAGGCCAAAAAAGCCCCAGCCACAGAAACGCGGGAAACAACCCTGCAAAATTTTTGCAGGGCTGTTTCCCGCGTTTCTGTGGCTGGGGCTTTTTTGGCCTTATCTAGTGTTTTTAGGTGCTACAATACATAGGAAACAATGTAATTTCAGATTTTCAATTGGTTTTGGTATTATCAGGACCAGAAGTTTTCAGTAGGGTATAAACTCAGCCTTTAGTAGCTAAAGATCTCAATTCCTATAGGGTATAACCTCTTAATACCTAGACCATTGCATCTCTACCATATGTCTTATGCTTACCAAAGACCAAATATTGCAAAAAAAAACCCCAGCCACAGAAACGCGGGATTCAGCCCTGCAAAAATTTTGCAGGGCTGAATCCCGCATTTCTGTGGCTGGGGGTTTTTTGGTATGAAAAGGACATGTTGCACACCAGTATGTAGAAAAGGAACATATCTAGTCATAAAACAATAGGCAAGTGCATGCATGTTTAACTGAATCCATATATAACTGACTGAAAAAGAGAGAGAGAGAGAGAGAGAGAGAGAGAGAGAGAGAGAGAGAGTGAGAGAGAAAAAAGAGACAAAGAATATAAGTCGAAACAAAATTTTCTATTATCCATTGTATTACATCGCAAAGTAGCCTATCATAGGGTATAATATACACATCATGGGTTATTTCCTCTAATTCTTCTTGCTAGCTGAATGTCCTTCGGTTGTATGGTTACTCTCTTGGCATGGATAGCACAGAGGTTAGAGTCCTCAAGCATGGAGATGAGGTAGGCCTCAGCTGCCTCTTGAAGTGCTTCAAGTGCTATCCCTTGTATTCTTAGACCTGCTTGGTAGCTTTGTAGTTCCTCTTTCACTACCCTTGCAAAAGCTCTTCGTGGTATGAGTAGTTCAACGGACTTTTGGTAGTGTCGTATCTCTGCAAAAGCCCTACAGTGCTTCCTTCATCTTTGTGGAGCTCTTGGGTTGGGAGGTATGTTTGGCTGGCGTTGAGGTCGACGTCGAGGTTGATAGTTTTTTTTTCTCCGATGTACACGATGTGAGGGCCCAGCTTCATCTTGCACATTTTGTTGTTGATGTGGTTGTTGACTTTGCTCTCTTTCCTCCTCCGTTGGTATTTGCCCTTGTCCTTGTGGAAGTGTCTTACCTCCATGTGTCACCCTATGGCTCGTTGGTATTTGCATATCATTCCATGGTGGTTGATTGTTGCTTTCCTCATTTGGGGATGACTCTTCGTCGCTCTCTGGTACACTCCTTCTGATCAACTTCTGTTTGGGTCTTGATTTGATGGGTGTCCTTGTTGGTGGCTCATCATCTGAAATGGCCTCTGATCGTCGTGGAGTGTAATAATCTTGTCTATTGGAAACTTCATTTTCTCGCACTGAATTGCTCCCAGGTGGTGTGCCATCGTGTGACACAGGCACAGATGTGCTCTGGGAACCACTTCGAGGCCTTTGGGGGGGGTTGCAACCATGGTGGGCGTTGTGTCCCTAGATGAGGGCTAGGAAAGAAGACGCGATCTTTCCTTGCAGTTTGCTTGGTGCGTGCCATTCTCTTGAGTTGCAAAAAGTGTGAAATGAAGTGAGTTCTCTCTATTTATAGAGTTTTTTAAAAAACTGTTTGTTCACACTAGAACGGACAAAACCTCTTTAAAACCATACAGAATATTATATATTAAATAATAACACATTGAAATCAAGATTACAATAATCATATGTATTACCACATAATGGGAAATAGCAAATTCACTTTACTTCCAAGCTGAGCCTTCTCGTTGTCTCCTTGCACGCCACTGAGCATGATGAAGAGGACCTAACGATGACTTCCATTTCTCACTGGCAATGTTGTGTTGCATCTTTCTTGCAAGTTTTGCCAATTTTGAATCCATAAGTCGTTCCACAAAAAACTTTCTCGAGAATGTAGTGCGGTAAAACCAATTAAACATCTCCTCCATGTAGTTTGATTGCATTGGGCCACCACCATGTCGGGTGTTTTTGAAGTAGACACCCCTCGCTTTGTAGTGTGACTTTTCCATTCCTTGGGTACTGAAAATCTCTAATGACCCATATCGATGCATGAAAAAAGCTCCATGTGCAAACAAAATATGCTAAAAATTGTTAAGTACATTGGAAAAAGGTAAGTGCAATGAACACTTGTAGAAGAAGATTACACTTACAATGTAGTGTGTTATATTGCTCTCTCCCCAACATTGAATGAAACACTTGGTGAACTCCACTAATGTTTCTTGAAACATTTGACGTTGAATAGCACTAGACCTAGTCAGACCCATTAAGCCTACAACCTTATCAAAGCTCGACCAAACTTTCTTTCTCTTATTACAAAGATCAACTTGAGAGTCATTGTCTGTTGTGATCATGCATAGGTCTTTCCACAGCTCATAACGTTCATTATTTTGAGTGCTAGTACCTCTTCTAAAAAAATGTCTTGCTTTATTCCCTGTCATTGACACTTGTTGCAAGCTATCTTGAGATTCTCCAACTTTCTTAACAACTAGGGTTACATTTCCACCATGACAACCAATTGAATTAAGAAGTTCCTCCAATTTCTTTATAGCTTGAATAGATTTATCAACTGGCTTCATGGCAAATGCGTATTCTATATGGAGCTTCAATAGTCTATCAAAAATTCTCATGAAGGCATGCAAGGTGCAAAAGTGGACATTGACTAAAGGGAATGGAATAATGGGATTCCAATCCTTATCTGACATGTCACGATTAGGTGTACCTAACATGGGACACCTCATTAAAGGTGTATCCCATTCAGCAGATGGAGTTGCATCTGTGTCATCAACTAAATCATCTATGTTGTTTTGTTTTCTCTTTGTTCGTTTATAACCTCGTGTACAATATGGACAAGGATAGAGAGTAGATGCACCTTGTTTGCACCCTAACATGCATTTGATACTCTTTAAGTCTCCACCTAAGTGCCACTCTACTTCAAAATCACCAAGGCTTTCTACATTGATTTTGGCACCATGAATTTGAGAAGTTATCACCTCTGTGATCCATGGGATCCTATTGAAAATCCATGTAAGAACATCATTGGATTCTTTAGGTACTTCAATAGCACCTAACCACCATATATCTTTCTCTGATTGGACACTATATGTAAAGTGATGGGTAGATTCTTCACTATCATCAATAATAGCATGGGCCATAGCTTCGTTCATGAGTGTCACACTAAGTCTCTCCATACGGCGTCCCTTTATGATTTGACATTCGTCTAGCTTCAATACAAACTTGAGTTTGGAACCACAATCTACATCAAATAACAAACATTATATTATTAAAAATACTATGAATGTCATTATCAAAACAATGGATATACCTTGAAGTGTGGATTTGTAAAATTTAACCATTTCCTTTTGGAGCCTCTCCAAATTGACAAATATGTTGTTGTACTTTGTGTAGATGAATCCCTGTCTAGATGTGTTTTTCAACTCTTTCTTTGATGTAGATGAATGATAAATGGATGCAGGCATAACATCTTCTATATGCAGGTAATTGCCAAGAGTATTGGCTACATCCTCATTGGTTATCTTCTTCCTCACAGATACCTTGTAAGGGCATGGAAAAATGCTCTGGAAAATACCTTTGTTTTGTAGAGCCTGCTTCAAAAGATTGTACAATGCAGAGTACGCTCTAGTACTAACACCTGCTTCATCACATACCATCTGTACCTCACTAGGACTAATAATATCTTCTAAGTTGCCTGCAAAATCTTTAATCACTTGGGTTTTGATGTGATTTCCTATTGGTGACTCCAAGATCATAAGCACATGTTTGTTGCTAAGACAAGAATTCAGAAACTTCAATTGATCCTCCATTGTTGAGGAAGCACTCGCATCTTCAACAAATGACCTGCACAATAAGAATCTCAATCTAAAAGTCTTTTAACATAACTAAACAAAGGAAATACATACCTAAGTGCGTAAACACGTCGCTTCCGTGCTCCACCACCAGTTGAAAGAGCTTGAAAGGATGATAATGGTCGTTTCCTAAATCTCATCCCAAGTGGAGTCTCTTTTAGTTGTGTAAGATTGGCTTTCAACTTTGTAATTGTGCTCTCCTTTTCTTCCACATCTTGTTTGAGTCTATTATTGTGCTCATCCAAAGATTTGATAGCACTTTCTAAAGTGTGTATAGCACTCTCTAAACTGTGTATCTTGAAATGGTTGTGATGACATTGTTGCATCCAATAATTTGCTATAGATGTAGAATGGTTAGACAATCGCTTGCAATAGCCTAGGAGTCCATCTTCACCGGAACCAAGGAATTGTAGAAATGTGGAGATAGTATGGAATCTAGGATGAACATTAGCCATTGGATCCAAGGGATACAAAGCACCATGGACCCAAAGATCAATATTCTTCTCTCCAGCTGCACGTCGTGCATTTTGAGAATCTATGTCATTGCTACCTCTAGTTGTTGGTGCAAATTCTGTAGGAACACGAACATGTACACTCTTTGAGTGAGGAGCACACACTGGTGCTGGTGTCATGTTCATAATACATGTGAGCACCATGATGTTCCAAAACTCCAGCACCGAATGGGAAGAAGCACACAGATGGCTGGAATGGCTAGTACAGTAGCTATGTGCAAGAAAAAAAGTGTGTTTTGGTATGTGGATAGGTCAAAATGACTTTTTTCAGTATGTTAGAGGAAAAATGAGTTTTTTTTCAAAAATTCATGTTTTGGGGCAACCAAAGTTACGAGTTTGATGATGTGGCACTTAACTTTTGGAGGGATTTTGAAAAGTATGTTTTTTAAGTATTTTTCATAAAAATAAGTCTAAAAAAATTAAGTTCTGACATATACATAAAAGTATGGGCCATTTTGAATAAAGAATAGCTGAAAAAGAGACTTTTTCAGAAAACTCATTTTTTTATTCATAAAGATGGACGGATTTGATGAGGTGGAAAGTGGTTTTTCTCTCTCTCTATGTGCAGAAGAGAGAGAAGGTCCTAGCTCAGCCTAAAAAAAAGCCTACTTCAGCCTACCAAAAAGTGCTCTATTAAATGCACTTTGTCCCCTTAACAAAGAACAAGATTAAGCTTAATCCCTAAAAATTAGGAATCCTTACAAGGCCCATGCAGGGTTCACTTTTTTTCCTAGCCGAAAGGTATCAACTAAGATGTTCAAACCCATGAAAATGCAAGCCGGCAAAGAGGGACACCAAGAAGATTGCCAAGAACACGTTTATATTCGATTAACAACTCGTGTTTACAAGAAGGCAATGAGAGCTTGGTATGAGGAGTACTAGTAACCCTCATAGTTGCGCACAATTTGGTAGCACAGGGCATACCCCCCAAGCACTGAAAAGGGCTGGATAGAAATACAGGCTGTGACATCCTCCCCCGGCTTAAAGAGCTTGGTGTCCTCAACAAGCGGGTTCAGGTCTTACAAAAAGTTGGTGTGTTTACAAAATTGGGGAACACTACATGGGGCTTATAGCCAAAGTGGCTTAAGTGTGGCGGTAATATTTTCGTACTAACGGATGGTCGGGGCCAAAGATGTTGGCCGAAAGCCAATCCGCATCTACTAAGGGACGGCCTTTGAACTTGATGAGAAATTGGGGACCTTCACATGTGTTGCGATCCCGCAAGATAGCCTTGGGCTTGAATTGGTTCTCCCTGTCGTGAAGAACTAGGACCTCGCGGCCGTAAGTGGAGTCGGGTTTGAACCGTTTGAGCAGGCTCACATGGAATGCGTTGTGAAGGACATTGTCGGGTAGCTCCAAGCTATATGTGACCTCGTTGATCCGCTTCTCCACCTTGAATGGGCCATAGGAGCGATGATTGAACTTGTGTGTTATGTTCTTGGGTAAGGTAATGTTGCGTGCACTGACCAACACTAAGTCACCGACTTGGAAATCTTTGTCGGGCCTTCGTTTCTTGTTCGCGTATCTGACCATGCATTCTTTGCTTCGTTGTAAACTGGACTTGGCTTCTTCCAGCTTTGTCTTCTATTGATCCAAGAAGGCGTCGCAATCGGGGTCATTCATTGCAAGTGTAGAATCCCATGTGAGGGCCAAGGGTGTGATTACCTCCTTGCCGGTCACCAACTCAAATGGAGTCATCTTCGTACTTGAGTGGATGGAGGCGTTGTGGTGGAACTCCAGAATGTCTAAGTGCTTTGCCCAGTCCTTCTGATCGGTCCTGACATAATTGCAGATATAATCTTCGATTTTCTGGTTCACTCGTTCTGTCTGCCCATCTGTCTGTGGGTGGTAGGCTGATGAGAACCTAAGTTGCATTCCCAAGAGGCGGAAAAGATCTGTCCATAGCCGGCTTAGGAGGCATCCGTCCCGATCCGAAACGATGGCCAAAGGTAGTCCGTGGTACTTCACAATGTGAGTGAAGAAGAGGTGAGCCATTGCCTTAGCCGTAAGAGGTAGTTTGGCAGGGACGAAGTGGGCCTGCTTGGTGAAGTAGTCTACTACTATGAATATGGTGTTGAACCCTTGGGATGGTGGAAGTTTGGTTATGAAGTCCATGCTGATCATGTCCCAAGGCCGGTTCGGAATCAAGAGGGGTTGTAGGAGACCGACGGGCTTGAATCGATCTTGACGGACCAACTGGCATGTCGGGCATGTTTCTACATATTCCTGGACTTGTGCCTTCATGCGGGGCCATTAAAAGTGCTTGTGGAGCATCTCATAGCTGCGATTTTGACCACCATGGCTGGCCACTTTGCAATCATGTGCTTCCCACAGTAGCTCTTTGCGTAACTCGAAGTCATCCAGCACGTAGATCTTCCCTTTGCAATGGAGAATGCCCTCTTGCACTGTGTAGCGGCCGGATGGTTGGGCACTTTGGACCTCTAGGAGGAGTTCTTGGACTCGGGCGTCTTGTGCTTGTGCACGTTGGATCCTGTCTCTCAAATCGGATGAAACGGTGGACATGGCTTGGATCTCGGGTCTTTGACTAAGCGCATCGGGCATGACGTTGTGCTTCCCCAGCTTGTGAAGTATCGCTATGTCAAACTCGGCAAGAAAATCCTGCCACCTATGTTGTCGGTAAAGACCTTTGTATGTTTGTCCAAGACGTAGTGCCTCCACTTGCGTAGGCAATGGACGACGGCCAACATCTCCTGCTCGTGTGTGATCCATGTGAGCTCGGGTCCGATGAGCTTGTGAGACTCATATGCAACTGGTTATCCATCTTGTAAGAGGACGCCACCAATGGTTGAGCCGGATGCATCGGTGTGGACTTCGAACGGCTGAATTCTGGGAGCTCTAGGACCGGGGCATGGCACATGGCCACCTTCAATACTTCGAATGCTTCTTCCTCATCAGCTCCCCATTTGAATGGTTCCTTCTCTTTGAACAACTCCAAAAGTGGAGCCATGATCTTGCTAACGCCTTGGATAAAACGGCGGAGAAATTGGCAGAAGCTGATGAATTCTCGCACCTCTTTGACGGTCTTTGGGGATGCCCATTTGAGCACTGCTTCGACTTTTTGGGGGTTGGCATGTAGGTCAAGTTCGGAGACAATGAACCCCAAGAATTCCACCTTGTTCATGCAGAACTCGCACTTGCTTGGCTTGGCGAAGAGTTGACAGTGCCTTAGTCGTTGCAAGACAGCCCGAACATGTTCATAGTGCTCCTCTATCGTGAGACTATAGATAAGTAGATCATCGATGTAAATTATGAGGAAGAGGTCTAGCATGTCCTGGAAGCCATCATTCATCTCCCGACAGAAAGTGGCCGGTGCACTTGTAAGGCCGAACGGCATGACTAACCACTTATAGCTACCGTAGCGGGTGCAGAAGTCCATCTTCTCTATGTGTTCCTGTGCCACTCTGATTTGATGGTAGCCGGACCGAAGGTCGATGTGCGTGAAGTATCGTGCCTTGCCAAGACGGTCTAAGAGTTCTTCCATCATAGGGACGGGGTATTCGATCTTGACCGTGCCTTTGTTGAGTGTCCGATGGTCGATGCATAGGCGTAGGGAGCCATCTTTCTTCTTCAAAAAAAGGATCAGGGCTCCATAAGGTGAGCTGCTTGGTCGGATGTATCCTTGGGCCTCTAGCTCATGTAGTTGCCATTTGAGCTCCTGAAGATCGGTCTTGTTCATTTGGTATGGGGCTCGCAAAGGGGGCGGTTGATCTAGGAGCGTGTCAATCCGATGTTGAACATTACGTAAGGATGGGAGACCGGGTGGGAGTGTGTCTGTGAGAACATCTGTGAACTCTTCCATAAGCATCTCAAAACTCCGGTGCCCAATCTTCGACACATCCATTGGTTGTGGTCCCATTTCCTCTGCCACCGGCCTGAGCACGCATAAATGTTCTATCCTGCCTTGATAGATTGCCCGTCTGAATTGTTTATGAGATAAAGGCATTGGTGTGTGTGTGGAGGTTGACACCCTTGCATGTACTTTCCCTTTGCCTTTGTGTGTTTGCTTCCCTCCCATTTGATCACTGTCAGATGGCCCATCAGCATGAGCGGCATGGACCCAGTTGTAGTCAACGACTAGGGCCTGTCCGTTCTGGTCTAAGAGCACTTTTGTCTACCCCTTTGCCGAAGAAGGAAATCAAGTGTTTGTCCATAAAGTCGAGGCCTAGGATGACTTCGAACGTTTCCATGGGTATGATCAGGAAGTTTAGATGGCCAAACCACTGATGTAATGTGACCGGGACCCCATCTGCGTACCGTACGTGACTGTCTTCTCCCTGGGCAAAGATGACTGACATTCAGAGCCGTTTGCTGAGCTTCAGTCCGAGGCATTGGGCACACTGCGGGGTCATGAAATTGTGTGTGGCTCCTGTGTCTAGCATCACTGGCATCCGTTCATCTCTGACCTCTGCCATGATAAAGACTTGGTGTATGATGGGTAGAGCGACAGAGTGACATTGAGCTTTCCCCTTTGACGTTGACGGCTTGTGTGCTAAGGAGTCCTCTGATTCATCGCTATGAATTTTAGTGATCTTGGGCCCAGACGTGGATGCCTCTTCCGTCTTCGTGGCTTGCACTTGGGTGTCGAGGCGTTTTCTCCAGCAGCGTTCTGTGGGGTGGCTGCCTTGGCAATGTTTGCACACCGGTCGAGGGTCTCACTGGTTTTAGTTGCTTTGGTTGGGTGAGCCTGAGCGGGTTTCTGTTGGGGCCAGGAGGGCTTTGAGTCCTTGTCCACGTTGGTTTTCGGTTGGCCTTCGGTATGTTGACCCTTGCTCCTTGTTGGTGGAAGTGTCCTTGCAGTTGGTCTGACCTCCATCGCTTGGTCGTGCAAGTCGATCGGAGTATGTGTCATTAAGTCGTTCTGCTATGCGAGCAGTGTCCTCCTAGGTCTGGGGGTCTTGTTTCTCCACCTCTTTTCTATAGTAGGGGGAGCATCCATAGAGGAAACCGTGCAAGCAGTCGATCTCGGCCATGTCGGTGATCCGAAGCATGAGCTTGCGGTATTGCGATACGTATGGCCCGATGAACTTGTCTTGATGTAGGTTGCGCCATTCATCCGATGCCTGGAATGCTTCATTGTGAGGCACAAAATAGTCGATGATGGAGGCCTTGAAGTGGTCCCATGAGGCCCAGGCTTGCTTCTTTCACTCCACCATGTACCACGTAGAGGCCTCGTCCTTTAGGAACTGGCCAGTAATACGCATCCAATTGTTGCGGCCAACTCAGAGCATCTGGAGGTAACTTTCCATCCCTTCGATCCAACGGTTGATGGCTATGGAGCTCCGATCGCCTCAGTACTTGTCGAGTGGGTTCAGTTTGAAGAAGATGAAGGAGTCGGGGTCGTCTAGGTCCACTGGTTGAAGTTGTGTGAGTAGTATCAGGTTGAGGGGGGTTGGATTCGGTTGATTTGTTGGGGTGGGAGTTGGTTGGGGTATCGGTTGGGGACTTGGTTGAGGGTGTGGTTGGGGTTCCGATTGATCCTTGGAGAGGAGATGGGTTTCGACCAAGGTGGTTAGCCGGGCGAGTGTATCTTCTAGTCTGTCTATGCGGTTATGGACGGGGTTAGGGTTGGGTGGGATTTGGTCGTCCTCCTGTTGGGTATGGATCTCTACGTTTAGCTCGGCCTCCTGGAGGCGTTCATGTAACTCGGCATTCACCAAGAGCAGGCGGTTGAGTTCCTCTTCTAAGGCTACCCATTGGGCTTTGTGACGTCGGTGCCATTTGGTCACATTTCTGGCGCGTTCCGTCCCCAAAGTTAAACCGGCCGTGCCAACATCATGTTCACTAGCCATGGTGGCGTGGAGCCAATCGGCGGCAGCCCAGGAGGGAGAGGGCATCGAGGGGTGCAGGAGAGGCTGGGGCACGCGGGCACCTAGGCGGAGGGCGATGGTCCACCAGGTAAATGCCGTTGAGGCATAGCTTGGAGGAGGGGACGACGGGTGGCACGGGCGTTTACTTTGGCGGGGAGTAGCGGAAGATGCCTCGAGGGGGGGGGGGCAAGGGGGTGCCTTGCTTGAGGGGGGGGGGCAAGGGGGTGCCTTGCTTGAGAGGGGGGGGGGCAAGGGGTTGCCTTGCTTGTAAGGGAGGGAGAAAGAACTCCTACGACGTCAAAGAACTTCTCATGGATGGACCCGGGACGTTAGATTGTGCTACCAACAATGGTGTGATAGTCCGCCCATCCAAAGGCTTCCCCTAGGGTCGTTGCTCTGATACCACTTGTGACGTCCAAACCCACGAAAATGCAAGCCGGCAAAGAGGGACACCAAGAAGATTGCCAAGAACACGTTTATATTCGATTAGCAACTCGTGTTTACAAGAAGGCAATGAGAGCTTGGCATGAGGAGTACTAGTACCCCTCATAGTTGCGCACAATTTGGCGCCACAGGGCATACCCCCAAGCACTGAAAAGAGCCGGATAGAAATACAAGCTGTGACATCAACGGCTTATATACATGCAACGTCTGTGGATGTGGTGGCATAGATGTTTGTTGCTGCGTTCTCTCTCTCTCTCTCGCTCTCTGTTCCCACGTTTATGGTCTTACAAACTCGTGGTTTTACACCACTTCATGCTTTTGTAAGTATGTGTGTGTATGTATGGATGGACGCATGCAAGTATGTTTGTATGTTCTATGTACGTATGCATGTCGGTATGTATGTATGTATGCACGCATATTATGGGTTTGCATACATACATACATACATGCGCGCTAGCATCAAACTCGTGATCTTGCACCATCTCATGGTCTTGTACCGAAACCCTCCACTGTAACGATTTTGTGTTCTATGAGAGAGAGAGAGAGAGATTGGAGACTTATCTGTGCATGATACCAAGATCAGAGACTCTTTGTACTACGTGGTCATGCTTCATCAAGGAGGTAGAGGACATACAGCCCCCTTTGTTTTTAAAAGAAGTACAATGAGATATATTCTTTCGGCGTTAGTTTGAAGTTAATGAAAGGACAATGTAAAAAAGGCATAGAATCTATAACACCTTTGGATCCCACAAAGCAGGCATTAAAGTACAACTACTGGGATACGGAATCCAAAAGGTTTTGCTAAGATAGACAATAAAATAAGAAGGGATGAATTTAAGCTTAGATGTAATAACTAGTTTGAACTCGTTAATCTAAAGGCCCTATAATCTCCTAACGGGGTTGGTTTGACAACTCACTACCCAACTGGTGATATGTACCTAGCTCTATCCTTAAGGGGTTGAACCTCCCACCTCCAACTTTGGCAGGCTAAGGGTCCAAACAATTGAGTACATCCAACGGAACAAACATGCACAAATCACTATGTAGACATTTTTTTCTTTAATCTTAGCAAAAAAATTTTGATCATTGATATCTTCTCTCTCAAATTAGTTTGAATTAAGAAAGTACAATAAAACGCTTGCATAGCACCCATGAGACCCCCCGATTTGCACAAAGAAAGGGTTAGACGACCCAAAGGCTCGTTAAGGTAGAAACTTGAAAGAGATGAGTGCAAACCCAAAAGAAATGGCTGGTTTTACCAATGGCTCAATCGTTCTGTGAAGGAGCTATTTTCACCACCCAAGTGATGATAAGTATCCAACTGCATCCCACATCGGTTCAACCCCCATTTCCCACCTTGAGAGACAAAGAACCCAACCAACTTAGCTAACGTGCACGGATAGCTATGTACACTTGCGCCTCTCTCTCTCTCTCTGTCTTCCCGCGGGTGCAGTAGCTCTTGTACCAAGACCCTCCACTCTAACGATTTTGTATTCTATGTGCGCACGAGAGAGAGAGAGAGAGAGAGAGAGAGAGAGAGAGAGAGAGAGAGAGAGAGAGAGAGAGAGATGTGCACGCATAGGGGAATTTTATGAGCATGATAGCTGCAAGATCAGAGACTCTTTGCAGTACTTGGTCATGCTTCATCAAGTTGGTCATGCTTCATCAAGGAGGAAGAGGATCATAAGGACGTACCATTTTCCAACTTGGTGAACTTCTTGCTTCCTCATTAGGAATAAAGAAGGACGGAATGGAGCCAATTATATGAATATACAGCATACGGTTTTATTTGGCACATGCCCACATTATGCTTAGAAGTGTGGATGTTTTCATGAAGTCTTGAAACTCTCAAAGACACCTGATGTGCCATTTTCTCTACTCTTCCCTTCAAATCACCCTTTCGACAACTATCTACGCATATTTGGAAGGTTCTGTCTTCTTGGCCATAACTCTGTTTGATTCATGGCTTGAATGAAACATTTTCTCACAATTAAAGAATAAAAAAGGATAGGATTTCCATAGTTGAAAATGGTGGTGGAGAGATCATACAAAGGACTACTCAAGAAGTTTGGATAAATGTCTGCAAATGCTTGCATCCACACCTTTTAAAGAACTGAAAGAAGTCCATAAAAGCTCAAGTGTGAAGATTGTAAAGGTTTTCTGAGGGTTAGGACTCATTTTCTAGGTCAAATCTGGGGACATTTCAAATTCTATTGTTTTTTCATTGTCAAGGATCTGCATCAATTCTCGGATGGTTCATAAATAACACCGCCTTTGCTTTCCGGACCACAAGCTTTTGGAGAAAAGTGTGCATTCATTCCATTTCCTTCATTCTGTTTGAAAAGTCTACTTCTATTTTTATTTTCCCATACATATTCACACAAAACACGGCATAAATGGGAGAGTTAATCGTAGAAGAAATACCTATTGAAATATTGAGCAAGATCTTGACTTTTATGATGCGTTCACTACTCATAATCAGCATCATGAGCTTAAGGAAAGAAGCTAGAAGAAGTTACATGAAGTATGAACTCTTCATTTGCACAATTAAAGGCTCAAAATTCTCAATAGAGAACCAAATCTCCCTCTTGTTGCTTTGAGACATCTGGAAAGAGAAGCTTCTTTGCAAGAGACACATGAAATTGCTAGGAGATAGAGTTTAGGAATTGTGAAAACTAAAGGGGGGAAAACTTTAGAGAGACGCCGCTCCTAAATAACCTAAATCCACCTAGTTTTATGAGGGATGACTTGAAATGTAACAAGGATATGGAATGCATGTTCCTCTAGAATTGGTCTCATTTGCATCAACTGAATGGCACACTCTAGACTATTTGTGTTTGAGGAGAGCCCCTCGCTCGGTTTGTGAACCTATTAATGGTGGATGCATCTCATGGTGGCAAGAATGAGAACCCTTGAATGGATTCTCTACCAAAAAAAGCAATGAGGAAAGTAATAGAGACAAGTGGGATAGCACCACAAAGATAGGTAAGTCCTTATTTGTGTACATATCACATTAGGGAGAGATCCTGCTTTACTTAAATGGCCTAGATTATTTTGAAAAAACAAGAGGCTTCGTAAGGGGAACATAAAAGTCCATGAAAATGGAATTGACAAGAAATACCTCTAAAACCTATAAAGAGTGATCCAATATGCATAGAGCTATGATGACCATAACCATCTTATAGTACACTCCTTCGGAGGTGGATTAATCTCTCTGATCCTAAACTAGCACATCCATATTCTTTCGTCTGTGAGTGGATTCCTACTCTTTTTAGAAATAAGCCTTCATTCTCCTTCTGAACCCATCTTTCACATGGAGAAGCAAGAAAGGTGAAGGTTCCAAATGAAAAGATATGCATACCCAAGAAGAGGAGACCTTCAAAGGATCATTCTTCTTTGTTGCTTTCTATATTGCAGAATACATGCAGTTCATGTTGGTCATTGTATAGTATGCCTTCCCAGAAGAGCTCGTGATGGGATGATCATTGGGCAACTTCAATCAAAGAATCCAACATTTGTGCCTTTTACAGCCTTCCACCCCTTGGTGAATTTGAAAAGGGTAGTTAATGCAAAATGACTAGTTTAAGTCTCTCACAAGGTATATTTTACTTTCATTCTCAATAACACTACTTAAGGAACCCCAATGTGTTCACTTCATGATCATACATATCCGGGAATGAAAGAAATATATAAAGAATCTCTCAAAGTTCCATATGATTTTTAATGTATTAATAATTGATGGGGATCTATTGAATTATGGTTCAAGTAAGAATGATGGGGATGTGTTGAATTATGGTTCAAGTAAGACTGATCTAAATGACCCAAAAGAAGGAATGAAGGGTTAGTTTAAATAAAAAAAAACATTCAACAACTTATATATTGATACTTTATGTAATGCATTAGAACTTGATATGAATCGTGCTAATATATTATAAGAATTGGAATATATTTGATTCATGTAAATGGTTTCTTATTTCTCTTGTGCGGAAACTAAGTAAGTATTGAGTTCGTAAAGGGGTTTCCATCACATCTTCAGAAAGAACTGACTTTCCGTTTTAGGTTCAATCAGTTTTCGGGTTAAAGTTTTAAGTTTTTACTCATGGGTATACAATTAGGATGTGATTCAACACACACGCATATGCATACACACACATATGTATGTGCCTTTCTTGCTCTTGGGGTCTTCACAAAGAGCAATTCAAGTTCCTCATCAAGTCTCATTTTTGAACTGCTTGATTGATGATCAATATTCTCAGAGCCTATAGATGTTTTATTACCAATGTTTTATTTACATCTCTTGGATACAATGGATGAGTTTATTGGAATAAAATTTCCATGCAATCTTGCGTTGCCACATTTTTGGTTTGGAATTATTCCTAGGTGATGCATCTCACCGATTGAGAACTTGAGCTTTCAACATTTCTCTTGTCATTTGACTTAATGTCAAGTCCTTCATTTGCATAATCATAAATGCTTGCCATCTCATCAAACACCACATCTCATCTTACATTTATGTGGCATGTGATTGGCTTGTCCCATTCATGTCCCTTTTTATCGAGGGAGTACCTGTTGTAGAGGGCTGAAGACAAGAGAGAGCACGAACCATAGGAAAAAGGAAAGGAAAAGCAGGCCTGAAATTTTTCAAGAAATGGTTCACTTTCGCAAAATCGATTGTAGAACATTGAAAAGCCTTGTAAATCCACTAGAGGAGTCCTCTAGATGCATGAATCGTAAAGAATGTAATACTACCCTTGTTTAATAGTAGGAATTTAGTTTTAGAGAAAGTGTCATACTCTTGTATGGAAGGAGAAAAAATAGGGCACATGTATATAAGTCACTTCTCACTCTTTTGTAAAAAAGTTTTGCCATAATCAAGAACTAACTTTGAAATTTTGAATTTTCTTCTTCTTTTCTATGTACCTTCTTCTCCATCAGCTTTTATGTGTGTTTGAGGCATGAAATGTGTGTCTAGAGGTGTTTCCTACCCCTTCCCCATCTCTTTTCATTGCTATCATGTGTGTGTGTGTGTGTCATGTGTGGGAAGTCTTTAAGTGAGACTAGGTAATTCTTGCCACTTTATCTTTTGGCCATAACTTGAAGCACACAAGTCTCATCAGCATGAAAATATAGAATTGGATGTGTCTCATCAAGAGCTTCAAATGAACCCACCATTGACTATATTCGGATATCGAAGATAGGAGATATTGCTTGATTTGTGTCTGCTATTACACCAAGTATCATGATACACACTTTGGTGAAGAGGTGTTTTGTGAGGTGTATGCTCCCTATTTGCATGCATTACTTGTCCCTTTCCCACATAAATCATCATTTAAGTACATGTTTCCATGCACTTGACAGGGTCACCCTCTCGATTTGATAATTTAATGTGTGTGTGAAACCACCAATATATGCATTTGCTTGATGATTGAGGTATAGTTTCTTTCTTTGCAAGTCCCTAAGATCTTATGATTCTAGGTACACACATGTTTGGTGCCATTTGTAGGGACACAAGACTATGTCAAGGTACCTACGCGATGTTTAATGTATTTTTGTGAAGGTAGTGATCGTGGGGAAGTAAAATGCAGTAGCTTGCCAAGTCACAATTCACTTGCACTTGTTACTTCATACACCTATTGTATGTGTGAAATGTCTTTAGGATTAGGTGAGGAATGGAGAAGTAAGGCTTAGGAAGTAGATAAGAGAGATCTAAAGTAGGATAAATCTACCATACTAGCACAAAAATGTTTTAATCTCGACTTGTAAAAGTCAAAGGATTGTGATCAATTGAGTTTGGTATCATGACACCAAATTCTCGTGTGTCACTAATACTGGCAGGTATAATGTATCACCGATACGTTACTCCCAGAGTGTATCAAGATACTATGATATTATGTATCACCTAGTAGAGTATCACCATCCTAAGTATCATGTATCATCGATACTCCAAGTCTTGTGTGATGCTGATTTGGAACGTGTATTGTGTATCATTTTGAATCAAGGTATCATGTATCGTGCACATATATATAGTGTCATGTATCATGTATAATTGTGACCATAGATATTGTGTTTTTATCATTAGTGTCCATATGAAAGGCCAAATGGCCATCAAACATGTTTGTATATGTTCTTTAATAAAACATATAGTGTCCTGGTTAGCCACATGCTATAAGTTCGATATCATTTGTAACACCTAAGTTCGTGCTCCCTATTTACTCTATATTTTTTGCATGTTCTCCAACCTCTATGCAGAGTCCGATATGCAGTGCAAGGAGCTCGGTTTTCTACTCCGAGGATATCATGTTGGAGCTTGTGAGAAGGACAACACATTGTGGTGCATTCCCAACAAAATATTTCACTAGTAGTAGAGCATTTTGAAGAGAAAGCTTTGTTCCTTTTTGCAAGTGAAGCAAGCACCCACCCACCCACCCACCTAAAGGCTTTCTCCAAGGCTTACGACTAAGGCAGTGACCAAGGCATAGACCTTGGCATACCTTGTCATCCGAGTCATGGAAGTCACTATTGGCATCATTGGTTGTGTGCATGCGAGCACCTCAACGATCAAGGAAGATGGAGGTTCCCAATACTTCCCAAAAGGTCACCCATCCCACTATTGTTCCCGTCAGAGCTTGTTTAACCATGGAAATCTCTTGCCACTATAATACACTCTTGTGGTGCTTGAAGAAGGGGAAAGAATAAGGTTCACATTATCTTCAACAAGTTTTGGGCCCTCAAAGCTTTGTTCTTTTCTTTCAAATCCTATTTGCGAAGCATTTTTGGGGTGATTTTTGGAGCCATTTTGGAGTATTTTCATGCATATTTCTCTTTACAAAGATCCAAGAACATCAAGAAGAGTGTTCATTGTACTTCTTTGATAGTGAATGTTCACCTTTTGAGTTTGCATTTTTAGTCACACTAGATAATCTATAGGTTTCCTGAAAGGTTTTAGTTGTGTTGGGAGCAGCCACCCCAAGTCTATGCAAGTTTTTGAGCCTAAAGAATAGAGTTGATAGACACTTGTAGGTTTTGTTGGCCAATGTTTGGGTAGTGAATTCAGCCTTTTACTATCATTTTATTGAATATATTGAGCACATGCACACTATGTATGCTTCTGTGGATATCGCTTATGTACATCCATGTGGTCATTGATATAGCAATTAAGTTTTTGCATAAATCATTTTACGTTTGATAAAGAGAGTCGTGGTGAGGTTTTCTTAACTGGGGAACATCCAGATGCCGATTTCTTTTTAGTGATGCAAGTGGACGACTTAGCCTAGCCATAGGAGATATATGATAGTTGTTCATAGGTGCTCGATAAGCCTAGTTGCCTTCTTTTGGGTAATTGATTATATGCGATGGAGTCAATGATTCACTATGCAAGTAAACATGTCAATACAAGGATAGTCGGGTAAAATTTTTCCAGATTTTTGGTTTTGTAAACTATACAGTGGTCGATTTACTCCTTGATACACTTATTGGTGTGAGCACATTTATTCTTACATAATCCTTTTGGTTGGTCATTAGTGTTCATTAATTCATTTTTCTAGGAAGACTACTAGCTCCATTATCATTCTATTTAGTTCTCTACCATCATGGCATTAGAGGTCTCAAGAACATCTCATGGATCTGGGTCTAGTGCTAGTGTTCCAAGGAGGAGCTATAACTTACAAGTCAAAGACCATTTTTAGATCTAAAAATTTGATGGCACAAAATTTTCTCTATGGAAGAATCAAATTAAAGATGTGTTGATTCAAAGGAGGCAATGGAAGCTAGTAAATGGAATCTCAAAGAAGGCTGCTGACATGGATGAAGATGATTGGGATGATTTAGATGAAATGGCCAGGTCTACGATTCGATTGCACCTAGAAGATAATGTTTACTTTACAATATTAGATTGTGAAAGTGCATAGGAGCTTTGGAAGAAGTTATGCAATACATATGAAAAAGAGACGGCATCAAATAAAGTGTCTCATGAGAAAACTACATGGCCTCCACATGAAGGACACAGATAGTGTTGCTACTCATTTAAATGAGTCTGATGCTATATTCTCTCATTCATAGGCTTAGAAAATGGATATGGATAATGAGATGAAAGTAATCTTGTTGTTATGCACCTTGCCATCATCATGGGATATGTTTTGCAAATCTTTTAGCAATAGTGCACCTAGTGGTAAATTGAGATATGTGGAGCACTCTTGAGTGAGGAGATTTGTAGAAAATCTATGGTTGGCACTCAGAGTGGAGATGCATATAATTTTCATGATCCTTACCAAGGAAAGAATCAGCAATGTGGTAGGAGCAAGAACAAGGAAAATAATGGTCAACAGAATAAGAGTAGAAGTAAATCAAGGAAGAGGGATATGGAATGCCATCATTATCATAAGAAAGGACACATGAAGAAAGACTGTTATGCATTAAAGAATGCTAAAGGTAAAGGATAGGATGTTGATGGGCATGTTAAACAGCTACCTGCACCATCTACTTTGACTATGAAGATTTTCCTTTGGCATATCAAAGAGCAATATGGTTATTGCAAAAGGAAGCAAAGTTGGCTCACTTTATCCTTTATTTGTATCACAGGAAAGAAAACTTGTTAGTTGTTACTAAAGAACATATGGCTTATATTTGGCATTGCCGTTTGGACCATATGTCATGTAGTGGAATGGGAAATCTTTCTCATTCTGGCTACTTACCTGTATTATCTGTCTCTGATTTTTTATTTTATGAGCATTGTCAATATATGGAAAGAAAACTAGGAATGTGCACAAAATGCACATTGACTCTTCAATTCAGCCTTTAGATCTCATTCATACAAATGTGTGTGGCCCTTTGCCCACAGGGGCATTAGATGGTTGTCTTTATTTTGTCACTTTCATAGATGATGCTACTAGAAAATTTTGGGTATATCCTATCAAAGCAAAGGATGAGATATTCCCTACTTTCAAAAAATGACTTGCTTTAGTTGAGAATGAAAAAGGAACTAAGCTTAAAGCTTTACATTCAAATAATGGGGGTGAGTATACCTCACATGAATTCAACCTTTTCTATTAGTCTAGAGGAATTCACAAAGAGTTTTCAACTTCATATACCCTTGTAAGGAATGGTGTAGTTGAAAGGATGAATAGAACTATTCAAGATAGAGTAGTTTCTATGCTGCATCATGCAAACCTTTCACAACCTTTTGGGCAGAAGCAGTGTTGCTTGCAGTTCATGTGATTAATCTTTCACCTAGTACTGGGAAAGGTATGAAATTGGCACAAGATTTATGGATAGGTAGGCCACCATATTATGATCATCTTTGAGTTTTTGGGTTCGAGGTATATGTTCATATACCCAAGAATCTTAGACAAAAGTTGGACCATAAGTTAAAGAAATGCAATTTTCTTGGATCAATGATGAAAAGTAGTGATGTCATTTTCAATGAGTTTAAGATGCATAAACAACCCATTAAGGAAGTTTAAGTGTGAAGAGTGGTGTTTGAGGATCCTAGTCCTCCAATTAGCATGCATAAAAATGTTGCACATAGGGATGCTCAAGAGAATGTTCAATCAGATTAGTCTGCAAATGTTCCTATTCAAAAATCATTGAGATGCTCTACACGTGTCTCACATCCACCTAATAGATATGTTTCAGGTTTGGATTTTGTTATGCTAACAGATGTTGGTGAGCCTTCTTGCTACAAAGAGGCTATGCAGACAATGGATCATTTCAATTGGGTGTGTGCCATGAGAAGTGAGTCGGATTCTATTCATAAGATGGTACTTGGGATTTAGTACCTCTGCCAAAGGGTAGGAAAACTTTACCATGTAAATGGGTATATACGCTAAAATTCACATAAGATAGTGCTTTTCCAAAGTATAAAGCATCACTTGTTGCAATGGGTTTTAAGCAACAACATGGTGTTGATTTCAAGGAAATCTTTTGTCTAGTGGTCAAGATGACTACCCTGTGCATGTTCCTTGGATTCATTGCAATGGAGGACTTAGAGCTAGTCCAAATGGATGTGAAAACTGATTTCTTGCATGGAGATCTTACAAATGAGATCTATGGAACAACTATAGGGTTATGTAGTTCTTGGCAAAGAAATTATAGTTTGTGAGCTCAAGAAGAGCTTATATGGACTTAAATAATCCCCTAGACAATGGTACCAAAAATTTAATGCTTTTATGAAGTCTCAAGGCTATTCTCGAAGCAATGAGGGTCATTGTCTCTACACATAGACATGCTTAACTGATAGCTTGATATGCTTCATACTTTATGCTGATGATATGTTGATTGCTGGGAAGTCCTCTTATGACTTGTCAATTCTCAAAAAGAAGTTGAGTCAGACATTTGATATGAAGGATTTGGGGGATGCAAAACATATTCTTGGCATGTACATTGCTTGTGATAGGAGTAAAAGATGCATATACTTGTCTCAAAGTGAGTACATATCCAAATTCATAAGTTCAATATACAGGGTGGAAAGGCATTGAGTACACCTTTACCCACATATGTGAAACTGAGCAAAGATGATTGCCCCAAATCAGATGAGGAAAAGGAATTCATGACCAAAATTCCTTATCAATCTGTTGTTGGTAGTCTCATGTATGCTATGGTAGCTATGAGACTAGAGATTGCCTTTGCACTGGGAGTTGTGAGTAGAGATATGTCTAATCCTTGCAAGCAACATTGGGAATATATCAAAATGATTTTGAGATATCTGAGTGGCACTAAGGACAAGTGTCTATGCTTAGATAGAGGAAAAGCATCCATTATTGGTTACATAGATTCTCACTATGCTTGTTGTATAGACATTCATAAGTCTACATCAGGGTACATTTCTCGTTTTGTTCGAGGTGCTATCTCTTGGAGATCTCATCTTCAAGAATGTACAGTTGTTTCCACCATAGAAATAGAGTATTTTGTAGCAAGTGAGGCATGTAAAGAAGCATTGTGGCTTTCTCGTCTTGCTTATGATATGGGTCTACCTCATCATGTACCTCGTTTCCTCAGTGATAGTCAGAGTCCCATTGCTTTGGCTAAGAATCTGGTCTATCATTCAAAGACCAAACACATTGAGGTGAGGTATCACTTCATTAGAGATTGCTTAGCCATTGAGCACATTATTCTTGAGAAGGTTCATTCTTGAGATAATGTTGTAAATCCCTTGACTAAAGCTCTACTATACTTATAGGTTTTGACATTCTTGTCACTTGATGGGAGTTACTTGATTCATGATCTTACATAGTCACTTGTATACTATGTAACATGCCCATCACGTGGGAGGTATAGTTTGTATACTTCAGGTATTCTTTATCATTTTTCATTTTTTGTCCCATACTTACTTTGGCCATATTGACCTTTAGTGGGAGATTGTTACCATTAGTGTCCATATGAAAGGCCAAATGGCCACTGGAAACTTTTTTTGTATTCTCTTTAATAAAACATATGGTGGCCTGATCGACCACAGAATGTAAGTTTGACCACATTTGTAACACCTAAGAAGCTTGTGCTCATGCTCCTTGTGTACTGTATTTTTTTGTGTATTCTACATCCTTTATGTGGAGTACCCAAGAGCCCAGTTTTCTACTCCAAGGATATCATTGGAGCACACTGTGGTGCATCGCCAACAAAATACTTCATGTGTATCGTGTACCCCTTGTATCATGTATCAAGACCTCAGGTATCATATCATGGAGGTTTCGTATCAAGTATCATGGAAACTTCTAGTATCATGTATCCTGGGATCTCCTGAGCATCCAAGAATCATTTTTTCTAACATTAGTATCAAATATTGTGAACCACTTAAGTATTGTGTATCAAGGAAATTAATGAGCAATTCCTAGTTGGCTCTGAATCAAAATTGTTGAGGAATTTCAATAATCAAACATTAATCAAAGCTATTTCCAAGACCTAATAGAATACCCAAAGAAAAAATAGAGAGTTTAGTGTCACAGAAACTAGATAAGGCCCTAGACTGTGAATGAATCTATGATCCACCCATGTCCCAGAGAGCTAAAGAAGCGTGATATGCTCAGTAGGGAGTTTAACCCAAAGAAGCATTCACTCTTTTTATACTGTTACTTCTAGTGATTCTAAGGGTGAATTAATTATGGCCTTTAAAGACATGCATAGCTCTATCCATTCAGTAAAACTCATGTATATGATAGAAGGCGAATATAGAACTTCGCTGTAGTTTCTCTACAAACTTGCATGGAATTCCGATTTACTTAGATGGTATCAACAGATTGGTGGCAATACTTTGGAATTCAATTGACTTGAAAGTTTAGCAAAGAGAAACAATAAAATTCGAAGGAGGATTTTACATGGACAAACGAGGGAAATTAACCAAGACTGACAATACAAAAGTTGTGACTACCCCAAGAGGAAGATTGGTAGTAGTGAGCATTTGGAGAGGAGATAGGATCCCTCTAGATGATGACCTCATGGAATTTTATCTCATTATGGGAACCCACAAATTCTTGCAAGCCACTTCACCCATAATGGGAAGCACTATCAACCCTGTTACCATCTATGAATTGCATGATCCTGAAGACTCTTATAGAGTCACTTATTTGGATAAAAACAAAAGAATATATTGGGAAATTACTAATCTAGAGAGATCTAGGATGCAGTTCATGGGGTTTCCAATATTACCCCCAAGAGATCAGGCAACCACATCCCAAAATCCTCAAGGGCAACAACATATGCCAAATACTAGTACTATACCCAATACTCACTTGAAAAGAGAGACGATGAACCAACCACCCTTTCCTCTGAGAACCCCACAAGGAAGAGGTCTAGGTGCAAGTCATGTGGTTCAAGCCATTCCTCAACCTCCTCAAGTGGGTAGCACATTAAGACCATACCAAGTGGCAAAGTTCCTAAGAAACCATTTTGGTGGATTATGAGATTCTTACGACCATGTGGCTGAATTTAAGTAGGTTTTAAGAGCAGAACAAATAGATGATTTTTTTCATTCAGTATCAATCCCTTGGAATCACCCCCCTAGCAACAACCTTCAAATGGTTCCAACCTTTGGACCCCAGTGGATTTGATAAGATAGAGCATTGTTTTGAATAATTCATTCCCGGATTCACAAAGAGAGGAATCAAACACAATGTTGAACATATCTTGCAGACACACATCCATAGAGGATAGTACCAAACTGAAATCTCACAAAAGCATAAACAGAATAGAAAGAGACAAGAGATTGAACACAATTTGGATACAATCTTCCCCCACATATGCCGATGGAGGAGTCTATCAGAGTATGTGTATTCATAAGTATTTCTCATTACATCCTAAATAGAAGGTACAGGAGGGTGACACTTTGAAAAGCATGCGCTTATAAAAATCTGGTTTATTTTCTTGCTTTCTAAGCAATCTACTATTTTCCAAAAATGTCGCTTTCTGAAAGAATCTATTATTTTTACAAAAAATATCTAAAATACTATCTTTTAATTATGTTCAAAAATATCTGAATAAGTCCAGATGCACTTACTCCCTCATGATTCTTCACCTACTAAATCAAAACAAAAATCACATTAAAAACTTCAAGACATTAAAATCCATATAACATTCCATTATTCCATAAAGTATAACACAAACTTCTTCTTCCTTGATCCATAGTTTCAAGCAAGAACCTTATGAATAAGTGAGATCAATCAATACATGGACCAATGTGTGATGGATGAGACACCCACTCAACAAAAGATGATATCATTATTCTTGGATGGTCTAACCAATGGAAATTTGAGAACCTTGGTGTATATGAAGCGCTTACAAACATTAGAAGAGTACTTAGGAGAGAGAATAGATCTAGAAGATAACTTAGTAGATGAATTAAAGATTCCACACATTTTAATGATGATTGTCTAGTAGCGTATCCTCCCAATGCAACAATGTTGATGAATTAGCTGATGTAATGTCTAAAAAGCTAGCAGTTAGAAACTAGCAAGGACAAAAACCCTATTGGACACCAATGCTAAGAAGATGCATGCATTGAGGAGGAGACCACCCATCTCATGCTTGTGTAAGAGGAGGTCATGTCCCCCCACAACCATATCAATACAATAAAAAACCAAAACAAGGACCCAATCTCTACTGTCATATTGAGTAGATATGCCAATCATGTTACTAAAAATTGTCCCTATAATAGATACACTAGACCATTTCAACCACCACAGTACATGCCGTTTGGATACCAACCTAGAGAACAAGTTAAGGAGGTTCCAAAATATGTTTCATATCAAGGACCACTGTTGGCAGTATACGAGAAGAGGCAAGTACGAGCATACACGCAGATCTAGCACTAAGGCAACCCTTTATTTTTTTTCAAAACCCTTACACCATTTAAAAGTGATTCTCATCACTAAAAACCCCTGTAAATACCATTTTCACCTTTTTGTAGCTCCATTTTGTACAAGCCAAGGATTCCTCGAGCTTGAGGAGCCTTAGAAGTAGTTGCCTACCAGTTTTTGTATTTTTTAGACCTCGTTTGAGCCCTCAAATAAGCCCTGGAACCTAATTTTTAACTAGGCCGGACACTAGGTCTGGACAGGGCCAAAGCTAGTCAAAAACTATAAATAGAGCTAGAGAGCTCATTTTTGGGGTAGCTTCTTGTAGTTTTGAGCTTGTATGAGAACTTGGTTGCAATAGAAGTGACTCCATTGTCTTACTCTCTTTGTTCTTGCCGTGTGTGCGTGTGTGTGTATGTGTGTGCATGTTAGTGTGCTTCTCACTCACACATTTGTGCCTTCACTTGCTCGAGGTCTTCATACCATCCTCATGTCTTCCCGGATTGACATTAAAGGAGGTGCTACTCATCACTGAGCTACACCAAATTTTGGCGCCGTTGCCGGGGATTCGAGCTTTGAGGACAAGCGTGTGATGGTAAGACATAGAGAGGACGCGTTGGAATGGTAAGTAGTCGGTAAATTTCTGATTTTTCTCCATCTCCATCTCCATCTTCACCTCCTTCTCCATCTCCACCTCCACCTCCTTCTCCACTACATATTCCCTCTTCCTTGTCATTCCCCTCATTTGTTGTGTGCGAGTTTGAGAGAGAGCGAGTGTGTGTGCTTGTTTTTGTGTGTTTTTGCATGTTTCTTGCAGGCTTCAGCTTCATCATCATCTCCAGCAAGCTCAGGAGGTACGGATTTCCTCTGCACACGTCCCGAGGCGTCAAGCTCGAGCTATCGCGACACCTCGAAAACTTCACCCAATCACAATTCTGAGTGCACCACGACACTGCGCAGGCTGAGAGCTCCTAGGATCACTAGACAGAACTGAAAAATTCACCATATCCCGAGCTATCGCGACACCTCGAGGTATCGTGACACCTCGAAGTATCGCGACACACCGAACTATCGCGACACCCCGACCCCACGACCTATCGCGACACCTCGGAGTATCGCGACATCTCGAACTATCGCGACACCCCGAACTATCGCGACACTCCCAAGTATCACGACACCTCAGAGTATCGCGACACTTCGACCTATCGCGACACACTGACCCCACGACCTATCGCGACACCTCGGAGTATCGTGACACCTCGACCTATTGCGACACCCCGACCCCACGACCTATCGCGACACCTCGGAGTATCGTGACATCTCGAACTATCGTGACACTCCCAAGTATCGCGACACTTCGAAGTATCGTGACACTCCGACCTATCGCGACACTTCGACCCGACCTATCGCGATACACAGGCTTAACGCATAAATTTTTAGGATAACTTGATTGATTAAAATTGGGGTACTTTTTGGGGCTTAATCTTGGACACATTGGGAGGATATAAGAGCCTTAGGAGTGGGAAAAAGACCTAGAAACTAGGGAGGAATTTCCTGAACCCTGAGAGTCTGTTTGGACCCCTAAGTGCCTGAATGGTCATAACTTCACCATACGAACTCCGATTGATGAGATTTTGGTCTCGTTAGAAAGCTTGTGGAATCATACGTGGAGTTCTAGAACATGTATTTTCAAGTTGGCCTTTAGGTGAGACTAGGTGGTCCTAAGATTGAGGGGGTACAGTGAGTTACTCCAGGGGGGACTGCAAATATTGATGTGTGTGTTTCAATTACTTGTGGTAATAGAGCTATACTGACTGGTGAGCTTTTGCAGGAACATTGTGTGCACTCAAGGAAATCCAAAGCAAGCTAGCAAGGGTGAGTACCAAGCTTGGGAGAAGGCTTGCTGGGCTTGTGCAGCAATCTGAGCAACCAGAGGATTAAGGTTGGAAGTTCTCTCAGCTCTCCTTTGTCAATTCCTAGCCTAGGCTAAGTACGACTTAGGTGTGGTAATTAATTAGGGCAACGTTAGGCACGAATCAAGTCCAAGAGAATTAATCAACCAAGTGCAAGAATTAAGTAGGTCTTAAGTGCGAAAACCCTAAGGGACAAAAAGTAAACTGGAGTCGATCACTTATCAAGTGCGAAATTCACTTAAGGACTCCTGACGCCGCGATTTTAGACAAGATCATAAACATAATATTCAACTCAAAAGAACAAAGTGATTGGTGCAAATTAACCTGCAATGAGAGTGTGCTTGGGTCCAAGGGGGTAGATAAATCAGGCATATGAACCTTAGATCAGGCAGACACTTAGGCCGAGACAGACAAAGCCTCAGATCTTCTGAAGCTAGTGTCAATCACACTGCTAGGTCTTGGGCCCAGCAGTTGAGTGTTTACCCATACACTCCACGATCAGAAACAAGTGATTTGGAAATGTCCTATCACATGGAGAGACCAATAGGTAGTTCAGGGGTGGCTTATCTTAGAAAACCCAGAAGGACCTTACAAGACTCAATTGGAATACATCAGGACTAATCGTCTAGGTGCTCGCATCTACGAAGATGGCCTGAGAAGATCTGTGGTCCAGATTAAGAACCCCGATCAACCCCATGGACTAGAACACCCGGTAGTTAAGTTCGAGAATGGAGCATACCTAGATAAAGAGGGGACTATGTATGTAGTCACCACTCTTCCTGATAGAACAGATGAGTTTGGAAATGTGATTGCGGAGACCGACATGGGTGATATAGAGCAAGGGAACGTAGAGAGAGAGCCAAGAACCCCCCATGGTAAATCCGTCTTGACCAGAATCATGACTCCAGAGTGGATTCCACAGGATAATAAAAGCATAGATTTGCTTTTAAACCGAGAAACTGATGAGGCCTTTTGGAGGTATAAGCCTACCTTGCCTCATGAAGTAGGTGCTCTCACAATCTATGAGTTTAAAGACCCTGACAGCCCAGGTAAAGTAACATACCTAGACAATACATCAGAGAGGATCTTCGTGGTCACCGAGCATGGCAGACATGCCTACACATGGAAGGGTGAATTTGTTTTCCCCCAACCTCAGACTAATGTGTCATACAGTCACCAAGGAGCCGGGACCTCCCAGGCTCATGGAGCTCAAGGAGATAAAGGTAGAGACAAACCTGAAGTAAGCTTTGCTAACTCCCTGGGAAGAGAAAGAATGGGAATAGAAAGAAATAGAGTGGAACCTGAGGGACATAGAGCCCCATGGAATCAAAGGAATGCTCACGATATCTCTTTGCCAAGACCGAGAGAACACACTAGAACCTTAAGACCAACTCAACTGGTAAAGTCCATGAAGAATTACTTCAATGGCACTGGAGACCCCTATGACCACGTGGCAGAATTTAGACAAGTCTTGAAAGCTGAACAGGTAGAGGACCTATTCACACAATATAATGCTTTTGGGCTAACCCTTAGGAACACTGCCCTTACGTGGTTTCAACCACTGAACGAGAGGCATTTCAGAAACATAGACCAACTCCTAGAAGCATTTATCATTGAGTTTTCTAAGAGTGGCATAAGGCACAACACTTCCTCACTAATTCATAGCTTCAAGCAAACACCTCAAGAGACTGTCAGACTAGCAGGAAGACGGTTTAGGCAATACCTAGAGAGATGCCCGATGCCTGAGTTACCCACACCAGCCAAGCAAGTGGCCTTGTTCTTAGATGGATTGTTGAGCACCAAGCTCAGGTCATATGTGTATCTGAAGGACCCCAGAACGATAGAAGAGTGCGTGCGCATGTGCATAGACATTGAGGACAATTTAGGCGAGGAGTTAGAACTGTCAAAAACCTATAAGGATTCTGATAGCTCTAGTAGCCTCACATCTGGTCAATCCACATCCATTGAGGAACTTGCAGAGAAGGTAGCTCAAAAACTAGGTGTCTCTAGCAAACAAATTCCGAGATTTGCCCCAGCTAAGCGGTGCTACACTTGTGGAGGTGACCATATGGCAAATGTATGTCCCATTATGGCCCAACCCCAGGTGAATCCCAGTAGCCAGTACTGCACCATAGAGCGAAGGTACACCAACCACACTGCACAAGACTGCCCATATAACAAACAAACTGTTGGGCAAAATTACCCTCAGCCATATCCACAACAGGGTAGATACCAGAATCAGTACCCACCACAACAATACAACAGACCACAGCAAACCTATCAGCCACCCTATCAAGGGCAGCAGAGACCTCAACCAGTCCTAGTACAGCAACCCCCCGCACCAACCAATGTGATCCCAGTGAAATATGCATCTGCTGAAGAAAATCCGAACAGAACCATAGTTCCAGTCACCCCATTGCTATCAGACAGTGATCCAAGTGACCATAGTTTTGACTCCACACATATTGATAGCCCACAGGCTTACTACATGCAGTCACCCGAGCATAATGAGTCATACTATTATGAGGACCCAAGTGAAAATAATGGGGAGCCTGAGTATGCCAATGTCATGTACACAAACCCCAACTCTAGACCTCAACCTAGGCAGGTACGACCCCCATTTCCTAGAGGACCATGCTTCAGATGTCAGGGAGATCACCTTATACGTGATTGTCCACTGCCTGCCCCTACACAACCTCAACCAGTAACAATTCAGGGTTTCTGTCAAGACTGCGGGAAAGAGCATCTCCTACGAGATTGCCCAAAGAACCCTAATAACATGCCTAAAATCACTCCTATCAATGTTGTTGGGTTAGTTGTAGACTCCACAGGGAGTGTGACTTCCTCCGCACCTGTGCAAGTGATCACAAGAGCCCAAGCACTACAACAAAACCAAGGTGTTGGTCAGGAAAAGAGCCCCGAGGTGAGTGAAACAGAGAGCATAACCAAAAAGAGGACTAGAACTTGGAAGGATAGTCGTGAAAGAATGAAAAGGCAATGGGCAAAAAAGATGAGTGAACTTGAAGAAAGCTTGAGAGAAACCAAAGCAAAGATAAGTGAACTCGCATCTCAAAACCACTCTCACACCACCCCTCCACCACCTCTCCGTTTACCCGCCAATCCACCTTCTTCCATTCCCCAACCTTTCAATACACCACCCTTAACCCACCCACCACCCAGAGTAGGATCCGTCCTAGCCGATCCCACTCCCGAGAACCTAAACATGATGCTTAGAGCATATCAGGCCAGAATCCAAGAAGGGCCAAACGTAACTGATCATGAAAAGTGTTACCCTAGAGCAGAACTAGAGCTAGAACGAACAAAAATTTGTGCTAAGATGGTGGAATTGGCTCAGACTATGTTTGAAGCCAGTCGCCTCTTTAACATCTCTAGTTCAGCTAAGACGTAGTTACACTTTGATGGACTACTAGAACGAATAGAGAGGCTAATTGCACAATCAGAAAAGGAACCCGCCTCTCAAAATAAGGGCAAGGCAAGTGAGAACGTGAGCCTACCTCCCCACGAAGCCTACGTGCCTAACTCTACGGAGCCAAACACATCATCTTCTATGAATCGGTTCATACCAGAATTCCTACGAGAGATTCAAGAAGACAATGGGCTAAAGAAAGTGAAGTCCCTCCTCCCATTGAACTTGTGGATGATGCACACGAGCAATTCCCACAGGACATCCCATCCATTTATGAAGAGCATGAGAGCATCCACTCTCAAGAGAGATTAGACTTTGAGTCTAATTCTCTACAAGAATTACCAAGTCTACTTGTCTGAGAGCGCCCACATTCATGATAAGAAATGAAGATTCTATCATACCTAGGAATACAGAGGTAGTAAAGAACACTAAAGTGCAGTGCAATCTCACTTTAGAAGAGCTACTCAAAGTTAAGCCAGAAGTGTGGAAACATGTAGCCAAACAAGTGCCAGACATAGCAAAATCGAGCTCCCAAGTAGGATCTCATAGAACAGTGCCTGAAATACCATTGGATAAGATAGGAGACATGAGTGAAGGAGAAGAAGGAAATACCTATCTCTCAATTACTCATCAGGGTTACACAACCAAGGCGATTTTGGACTCAGGTGCAGGAGTTGCAATTGCTACAAGTTCCCTATGGAAGCAATGGGGCAAGCCAGCACTCCGACCAACGAGAATGAAATTGCAGATGGCTGATGGTCATATTGAAAGGCCCTTAGGATTGCTAGAAGGAATAACTCTCACTACATGTGGGGTTGATTTTGAGCATACTTTTGCTATATGCGACTTTAGCAAAAACCAAGCCTACGAGATGATTTTGGGAAGGCCATTTATGCGGCAATTGCAAGTAGTCCAGGATTGGGGAACCAATTCCTTGTATTTGCAACATCTAGGTGTTACAACCAAAGTCAATCTTAAGGATTACTCTTATAGAGACGTACCGCCTATTCAATGGAATCCCATCCATAGAGCCAAAGATGAGACTGAGTCTGTGCATTCCATAGGATCCGGATCCTCGTGGATGCATGAAGACACCCACTTATGGATGTGTAAGGTAGCAGTAGAAGAAGAGAAGAGAGAGAAAGCCAGAGAGGTAGGTGCAAAAGAAAACCATAGATCAATTCAAGACCCAGCCTATGCAGCTGTAGTCTTTCCTGATGAGGAATTTGAACCCCATGGCTGGGCAGAAATCCTAGCAACAATGGATGTAGCCATCAATGAAGAGCAGTGGACACCTCACTGTGATGAGGATGGCTATGACATTTCAGTCTTTTCAATAGAGCCAATCATGGGAGATGCAGTTTTAGAAGAATGCGAACCTAGCCCTGATGCATTTGAGGATGCGAGTGACTCCGACCTAGAGTCAATCATTATGGACCCACCTTTTGCATCAGATGAAGAATACTTCTATGAAGTAGAATTTCAACCCCAGAGGCACGGAGAGCTTACAAATGAGGTAAGGTTAGCCACACAAGTAGCTATTAAGAGCGGAGGAAAGAAAAAAAAGAAGAAGGAAGTCACTCCGGAGGCAGAAGAATCCTTGTTTGAGGTCCCTGAAAATTTCAAAAAATATGAGATAGACGATAGGAGAGTCATGATAAGAATGCCTAAACGTGAGGCACAAGTAGGAGAAGCCTATGATAGCAAGGAAACTACCAAGAAAATAGTTGTAGCCATCAAGGAAGGAGAAGAAAGATGCACGTACATAGGTCATGACCTGACAGAAGAGGAAGAACAAGAGCTAATAGCCTTGCTAAGAGAATACCGAGATGTATTTGCTTGGAGTTATAAGGACTTGAAAGGGGTAGACCCTGATATATGTTCACATACAATCCCCATGACCTCAGATGCCAGACCCTCAAAGCAGAAGCCCTACACATACAACAATAACTATGCTGCTAAGATCAAAGAGGAGATAGATAGACTGGTTGAAGCCGGATTCATCTATGAAATTGAACACACTGAGTGGGTATCCCCCACTGTAGTGGTGCCCAAGAAAAATGGAAAACTGCGTGTGTGTATTAACCTTAAAAAAGTTAATGCAGCCACTATTAGAGATAGTTATCCGCTTCCTATCACTGAGCATCTATTAGAAAGGGTAGCAGGCAAGGAAGTGTACAGCTTCCTAAATGGGTTTTCGGGCTACAATCAAGTAGCCATTGCTCCAGAGGATCAACATAAGACGGCTTTTGCCACGGAGTGGGGCATATTTGCCTTTCGAGTAATGCCATTCGGGCTTACTAATGCACCTGCTACCTTTCAAAGATTGATGTGTCACGTGTTTAAAGAGTTCTTGAGGAAGAATTTGGAAGTCTATGTTGATGATCTGTGCGCTCATTCCAACATTAGACAGACCCATATACCTGAACTCAGACAAATCTTTGATAAATGCAGAGAATATCAAGTCTGCTTGAACCCAAAAAAGTGTGTTTTCATGGTCAGGCAAGGCAAAATTCTAAGACACATAGTGTCTAAGAACGGCATATCCACTGACGAAGAGAAAGTGAGAGCCATCGCAGAACTACCTAGGCCAAAGAACGTCAAGGAAGTACAGGCTTTCATGGGGCATTGTGGTTACTACCACCGGTTTATACACATGTACGCCATCATAGCAAAGCCTCTGTATGGACTTTTGACTAACATTGAGTGGACTGACGAATGTGAGAATTCCTTCAATGAGCTTAAACGAAGATTGTGTTCAACACCAATCTTGACCACACCGGATTGGAATAAGCCATTCCATGTCCACGTGGATGCATCCAATTATGCTATTGGGTGTGTACTCGTGCAACCTACCGGTGAAGGTAATATGGATCTTCCAATTGCCTATGCTAGTAGACAGTTGAATGCAGCTGAACGAAATTACACCACTACAGAGAGAGAAGGACTAGGCATGGTATATGCAGTTAAAAAGTTTAGACATTATTTGCTTGCAAATAAGTTCAAATTTTTTACTGATCACCAAGCTCTACTGTACCTGGTAAACAAGCCATGTAATACGGGCAGATTAGTAAGATGGTTTCTCTTACTCATGGAGTATGACTTTGAGGTAGTAGTGAGGAAAGGCAGAACTCACCTGAGAGCAGATCATCTCTCAAGGCTCACATCAGGAGAAGCCCCACAAGGAGTGTCAGATGACTTACCTGATGCTTACTTGTTTAACTTGGAAGCTGTACCGCAGTGGGCTAAGCCATTAGTGCCAATATTAACCTACGGGCCTAACCACTCAGTAATGGTCACACAGGATAGAGAGGTAGTAAAAGCCCAAAAGTATCACATCATGGCAGGAAGTATGTACAAGCACACGGATCAAGGGATCTTGGCTTTTTGTGTGGAAGAGGACGAGCACGCGAAGTGGTTGCAATTAGCACATGTAGGTGCATTAGAGCAAAACTACTCAAAACAATGAACCCTACAAACATTGAGGAGACTTGGAGTGTATTGGCCAACTATGGAAGCAGACGTCCATAGAATGTGCAAGGAATGCCCAATTTGTCGCACTAAGCCACCAGTGGAACATGCCACCCTTTATCGGGTGTCTCTAGTGCCAGATTGGAGCGAGCCACTAGTGGCGTTTTTGAGGACGAAAACATTCCCTCAAGATATGACCCTGACGAGACAAAGAAGTCTAGAACAAGAGGCCCTAGATTACTCACTCATTGGTGATAATCTATACAAGCGCGGAAAAGATGGTTACCTGAGACTATGTGTTCATGAGAGTGAATATCTAAAGATCTTGGAAACTGCTCACCAGGGTGTAGCAAGAGGACACTTTGGTCCAGATAGGGTGATCAAAGCAATCCTATTTGCAGGATTTTGGTGGCCCACCCTTCACATGGATGCACATACCTATGTGAAGAGGTGTGAGATTTGTCAGCGAACCCAGTATCCTATACGCAAAGATGAGATGCCACTGAAGCCCATGATGGGCGGACATGCATTCTCTAAGTGGGGAATAGACTTTGTAGGTCCTATTAATCCCCCAGCCAAGGGTTCCCATGCTGAGTATATCATCGTTGCCACGGACTATCTAACCAAGTGGGTAGAGGTAAAAGCCACAACGAAGAATGATGCTCAGACAACTGCTAAATTCTTGTTTGAGAATGTATTCAGAAGATACGGGCTACCTATAGAGTTAGTAAGTGACAGGGGCACTCACTTCTTGAATGAAGTTATTGAAAATCTGCTCCAAGAATTCTTGGTAGTACATAAGAAGTCTGCCCCCTATAACCCTCAAGCCAACGGGCAAGCCGAAAGCACCAATAAGATCCTATGCAATGTATTGACAAAATTAGTGAACAATAAATGCTTTGATTGGGACAAACAGCTACACCATGCTGTTTGGGCATACCGAGTCGCCTACAAAACGGTACTCCAAGCCACCCCCTTTCAGATGGTATTTGGCCAAAATGCCGTGCTACCGTCGAACTTCTTAATACCTACATTGAAAGTAGCACAAGAGCACGAATGGACGGGTCATGAACTCTCCTCTAGACTTTTTGACCTTGAACGATTAGGAGAAACAAGACTGAGAGCAGCTGCAGGGATATATGTAGCTAAGAAGAGACAGAAGGCATATTTTGATGCACACGTCAAGGATAAAGGCTTGAAAGCGGGAGACCTAGTCCTAGTCTACACATTGAAGCAGCATGCACGAAAATTAGAGAAAAGAGGCTATGGACCTATGATCATAAATAGGATCTCCACAAGTGGAGCTGTACAACTAGCCACGTTAGAGGGTGATGTTCTCCCAAACTATATTAGCGGATGCAGAGTCAAGTTGTATCAAGAACCCCTCACAGAGGAAATGCTACGTCAACTCAATACGGCTAAGCAACGTGAGGAGGAGGAAAAACGAATTCGAGAAAAAGCACAGGCAGAGGCCTTAGAGCGCATCAGATGAATGAAGTTGAGGAGACAAGGGAGGGATCAGCCTAAAAGAAGCACAGGCAGAGGCCTTAGAGCGCATCAGACGAATGAAGTTGAGGAATGTTTGGAAATGGGTGCCCAAAAGGTCCCAAAGCCATCACACTCTAGTTCATAAATCTCTACCTGTCTTTAGCTCTAAGAGCTACAAATCCCCTATCAAAGTTTGGAGAATTAAACCGTGTATCAAACCCCCTGACCCAATTTTGTAAATCCGCCCACTCTAACACAGGAGCATTCTGAGCCCATTGCATAACCAAAGTATGCATCTAGGATGACACTGACCTCTAATCACCACTCACACCTATCACAAACACTTCACCACTAACCACTGACCTCCGGGATTGTCATGTTAGTATTGTGAAGGGAACACCATTACATCTTGTTTCCTATGCAACACTAATGTGCCTTTCTTCTTCCAACAGATAAGCAACCTACTCTCATGGCAGCAGCAGCAGGCACAAGCTCTCAGGCAGGCTCTGGTGCTCAAATCAATTGGGATGCCATGCCGGTGGAGGCCCCACCAACAGCTCGGCCTGAAGAGTTCGTGAACGTGCGGAGAATTCCTATTCCAGATCCACCAAATGGCCTAACCGAAAGAGTAAAAGGGCACTCTCATTGGTTCAATGAGATGCCAGGAGACTTGGGAGACGCAGATCATATATGGGAGTCCAAGATGGAGTGTGGAGGAGTATGGTGGACCTTTCAGTTCTTCTCACGAGAATTTGAAGCATTGCAAAATGCAGCTCTTCTTAAGGATATTTGGCAGAAAGCGGGATTGCAAGATTACTTTAGTGCAGCTTTGCCCAGACTGGATTTTCTTAGGTGCTACTACCTGATTGCCACACTGAAGCCGACAGGAGATAAAGATCATTCAGGCACATTCTGGGTACCCTCCCTATCGAACCAGGAGGAAATGAAGAAGTTTGAGTTAAATGTTACTTTAATCAGGGAAGCTCTTCAGATGTATGGCACCCATGTGCCTTCCGATCGCGATCCCTTGATACCAGAGTCAATGAAGAGCAACAGAATCAAGAAGCTGAAGGACATGTGTGCCCTCACCCCTAACATCACCATACCCCTGCGAATGTGCCTTCAACACTTCGCATTTCCAGCTCAAGACCGCTTTACCCAACCTCACAAGAAAATATGGTATGGATTATATTTAGCAGAGATTGGAAGCTTGCCAATTAAGATGCCTGTATGGATACTGGATCAATTGTATGAAGCAGGCAAGCGGGGTGTGAGGAAGCATACATTACATGGCTGCTGTGCGATTACCAGAATTATTTATAGATGTCTTGCATATGACGTGCCAATAGCCAGGGCCCTTAAATATTCACAACTGGAGTTTTTCAAGGGGCGGAAGTCAGGGAATCAACCTGCGAAACGAATGCGTGGATCACTCTCCCAGGTCATGATCCCTCACGAGGCCACAGCCGAGGCTCCCCCTAGAGAAGAAGCCCATGTAGCACCTTTCACGGTACATCTCCAAGGAACTCAATCAGGGGGCGTGGTACAGCCCACTCCATCCGCCCCTCCACTACCGACCGATGCCGAGTTTGCATCTATGGCCACCTTAACTGAGGATCCCAATTTTGATTTTGAAAGATTCCTGCAGACGGCCCACTTATCTGATAGTGAAGATTTTCTTGACAATGCCGATACGGGATCATCATTCCACAGAGAACAGCCACAGGGCGAGGCAAGCAGGGTACATTGGGAAGGAGAGGCACAACATCCTCATGATCCAAGCACACAAAATCAGGAAGAAGAACGGGGAGATGAACCAGAGGAGAGTGAAGAGGAGGCCCTTGCCTACATGGCACAACTCAAACGGCTATACAAGACTGTAGCTCAGTGATGAGTAGCACCTCCTTTAATGTCAATCCGGGAAGACGTGAGGATGGTATGAAGACCTCGAGCAAGTGGAAGCACAAGTGCGTGAGTGAGAAGCACACAAGCATGCACACACATACACACACACGTGCACACACGGCAAGACAAAGAGTGAGAATCAATGGAGTTCTTTGGATTACTTTCAAAAAGCTCTTACAAGTTCGTTTCAGTTACAATCTACCCTCCAAAAATGAGCTCTCTAGCTCCTTTTATAGTTTTTGACTAGCTTTGGCCCTGTCCAGACCTAGTGTCCGGCCTAGTTAAAAATTAGGTTCCAGGGCTTATTTGAGGGCTCAAACGAGATCTAAAAAATACAAAAATTGGCAGGTAGATACTTCTAAAGCTCCTCAAGCTCAAGGACTCCCTGGCTTGCACAAAATGGAGCTACAAAAATATGAAATGGTATTTACAATGGTGTTTAGTGATTAAAATCACTATTTGTGTAGGGATTTTCTCTGTTGATTTGTCATACACCTCTTTGAGCTCCCTACTTGCTCTTTCTTCTTGTGTACTCAACTCCTTGATGTCTGAAAAATTTAGATGGCCTATTTGCCAGATCTTCTTTGACTGCCATGTCTGCTTGTGCTGTCCCTTCGCTCTGACTCTCTTCGTCTTGTGGCTCCTTCGGTTCCCCGACTGCTGCCAACACCCCCCCCACTCTCGCGTCTGTCGCGCTTGACAGACCCTTGTCTAGAGGGTTTTTGAACATAATATTGGACGACATCGGAGGCTAGGTGGTGTTCTTCTAGTCGTAAGCCGCGTGCTAGATCTATGAGCAAGTCATCCCAATTCACAGGTCCGGGAACATCTGGATGAGGCACCCTCAATTGTTTTGAGTAAAGAGTTCTCTCCACAGCAAATAATTGGAGGAGATGTGATGGTCTGGGTATAAATATTTTGGAGTGATATTCCCAGAAACCTGTGATGAACATCTCCTCAAATGTCTGTTTAAAGCAGGCTGGGAGGTACTTGATTCTGGCATGCCAAGCATATATTACTTCAATTGATGGGGTGGTACTCATATCGTACACCAGATCCTGGTTTCCTATCACGAAGCTTGCTCCTGAGAAGTGGGGGTCCTTAATGTTCTTAAACGTCCTGAAAGTGATCAGCATTAATTCAAATATTTTCATACACATCTGGGCCATCACATCGGGATTATTACGTAGCCGAATGCTCCAGTGACGGATTGTAGAAATCATGTAGTTCACCGTGGGGGGTCCTCGTGGAGGTGCTAGGTAAACGTAATTTAACCATTTTGCGCAGGCTTTGATGTCTCTGACGGCAATAGTGAATTCAGGCCAGGTGCGTCTTCGAAGAACTGGAATGTAACAAGGATTATATTTAATGAACAACGACATATTATTCCAGGTTCGGACCATTTCAGGATATGTTTCCAAAAGCCTGATCCTCCAGGTGGGTTGATGGATGGACCCACGCTTAGCACTTTCTGGTATATCATCTGGACCAAATTGTGTAGCAAATGTGGGCGGCTTGCCGCACCGTCGTTGAATCTCGGCGTTGTAATCGGCCAAGAGTATGCAGTATGGCACATATTGGTCATTATTTGTGCCGATCCATCTATGATGAGACATGCTTCTGAAATATTCTGACTTTATGACAGTTTCTTCTAGGTTCGCTAGTGATTGGATCTGAATGGCCACCCGTTCTTCGTGGGTGTTCGCTGTCTTTTCCAGTGTCTGAAGCCACTCGGGTGCTTCCACTTCCAAGGTGTCTAGTCCCTCTAAGGTTTGTTGCCCTCCTGGCATCGGCATAGGAACATACGGTTCTTCGTACGAATCATCTACCTCAATAGGGACCAACTCTTCTGGCTCTAGTTCTACTACTGGAGAGGGCTGCCTCTCGTATGTCAGTAACCTCTTTCGTAATTCTGCCACCTGCTCAGTTAAGGCCTTTACCTCGTCTGAGGTAGAGGTTGATGGGACACTCTTCGGTTGTTCTTCCTGTTCCTTAAGTTTGCTCCGTAGTGTGTCACGTTCTCTTTCCAAGTCATCATGGGCTTCCAGAAGATCTGCATAGCTTTCCAAAATGGTTTTCATTGTCTCCGAGGGAACTGCTTTGAACTGCTCTGGATCTATCTCGTGGGGAGAGCCTTCCATTGCCGCTTCCAGATTCTCTTCATTTTGTTTCTGCAGTCTCTTGTTCTCTTCAAGTGCTGTGGCCATATGTTTCCTGAGTAGCGCCAAGTTACGTCTGACCTTTAGGTTATCGGCCTGGTATACTTCGAGCAAGGCTTGTAGTTGTTTGACGCCTGATTCTTTCGATGGTTGGGGTGCCTCAAGTAGTGTTTGGTGAGCTTGCTCAAGCGTTGTATAACGTTGATTCACGTCTGCATTTTCCTGTTCAAGAATTGTAAGTTGCCCTTGTAAGTTCTGGTGATTTGTTGTCAGTTGTTGATACCGGCCGTCCAGAGCTCTGTACTCATTCTGAAGTTGATAGACACATTGATTTAAAGCGAGGAATATACTATGTACATTAAATGATGCAGGGAGGGGTGAAGATGCAGGGGGAATGGGGGCAGGAAAGGGAGTTGTGAATGATGTGGATGCAAGTGGAGATGTGGGTGGAGGGGGTATGGGAGATGGAGGTGGCATGGGGGGAGGGGGCGGTGCAGTGGCAGGAGATGTTTCCATAGTGTCGACTGTGTGAGTGACCGTGTAGATGGGGATCGTGGGTGGGGTGGATGTGACATTAGTGAAGAGAGTGGTGAAAGTGGGCATGGTGACTCCCCCGAATTGGATTCCCGGAGAGAGTGGAATTCCCATGACGATTGTGGTGGTAGTGGACGTGGTGGTGATAGTGTCATGTGGTGGAGTGAGTTGTGTAGTGAGGGGTGGGGAGGGTGGTGACAGTGGTGCTTCCTGATGTTCGTCTGCTTGCGTTGTATCTCCTGGTGCTGATACGTTGATGTGAATTTGTTTCCCAGACCTCATGGGGCGGGCGGGAACCCCTTTCTCAAATCGGTGAATGTAGGCCATTGCCTCATGAATGGCCTCATCCAAGCCTACTGCATCTGCATGTAAGTTGATGGACTCGATGAACAGATCATCCACACCTTCCTCTGCCAGCATCTGGTTCATGAGTTTCTTGCCTGCTTCGAGTGACATTTTATGATGTTCCTGAACTAGCTGCATGGTTCGATATAGTCTTTTTATTTGTGCCGAATACGCAGGGGCACTTGCTAGCTCTGAAAGTTCATCGTACTCTTGTTCTTCATAGGCTTCTTCCCCTTGTTTGGTTTCATGTTCATCGACATCGACTTCTACAACTTGCGGTTGGGTGGGGGCTGACGTTGTTGTATGAGTTTGTGGTTCTTGAGCTCGCTCTGTTTCCGTTTCGAGATTAGAGTCATAGATTAGTCTAGCCACTTCTTCATCAGTGAGATCATTGAGAGTAAAGCCCTGTGGGAATTCCAAGTCCGATGGGACGGGTGGAAATACCAGATTGGGTCCCTCTGTACTTGGTCTTGGTAGCTGAATGGTGAATGGTCTAACGCGGCGTGTCTGGGGAGGGGTAATCTCTAGTGTAGTGGTGGCTCCCCTTGGTTGGGCGCAGGGTAATTGGACTCCCCCTCTCATCTTCTTTGATGGAGGACCTGCCGCTGATAGCCTTCTCTGGAATTCCTGGGCCCGGGACCATACGAGTGCCCGTTGAATAGGCACGTCATAGGCTAGACATCGATAGATTATCTTGGTCAGAGCACAACATCCGTGGAGCACATCTTTTTGCTTCTTGTTCCACCGTTGATGGGCTAGGTGAATCTGATCTATGATCCAATGGGGTACGTTGATAGGGAGGTTTTCTGTCTCTACCAAATACAAGCTAAACCATATCTTCTTTGGGGGCATGGTGAATCTTTCCTGGGCGGCGAAAGCAAAATGCTGCATGACGGTCCGTAGGTGAAGAGCGATGGTCAGTGTCATTGCTACCATATCCTTCAGCTTATTGAGATCTTTATGTTTCATTCTGCCTGGAACCATTGTTTCCTTTTCAGTAGGAATGTGCAGACCATACATGCCCAATGCTTCTCGTACCAGATTGAGGGTCAGTTTGAATCTTTTAAGTTCGTGACCCGGCAATAGTGAGGGTAACACAAAAGTGCTGTCGCCTCCCTTGGCCCTGCTAGGTGTGATGGTGCGATAAGATAAGAACAACGTAAGAAATCTGGCTTCGGTAAGTGGGCCCTGAAATAACTGTCCAGGCCAGCTTTGGTCCATACTGAACGCATTACTTCGGCATTCTGATAGCTCTCAAATTCGCGCGTGAAAAAATGGTAGTGTCCCCATTTACCATTAAACTCCAATTCTGCTTCCCAAAAATAGGTTCCATCACCCAATGGTCCTGCAACATCGCTGAACCAATGAGCGTGTTTGCCCACTTGAGAGGTGTGCCCCTGGGGAGGATACTGAACTGGGAGTACATGCACAGCTTGAAATTCTTGCGGTCTTTCGGTGAGATGTGGTTCGAGGAGGAGTGTTTCTATATCCACAATCTGTGCGCTAGATCCGGCGTGAGAACTGGCACCTCCGGCTTCAGCCATGGCCCTGCTTGCTTGTTGGTTCTGTGAGAATGTAGAACCAGGTGTTAACATCGTAATGGACAGAATAAACCCGTTGTTGTCCCCGTTACAACATTCACGTGAAGTAGATGATGAGTCAGTGGTTAGTAAGTGCACGATGACAGTGTGTGTAGTTAATGATTGGATAGTCCTAAGAGCTAGATGGAGAGATGCACTGTCTGACTAATGCAGTTAGTAAGTGGAGATGAATTCACAGATTGGGGTCGGGGGGTTTATTACAAGTCTTAGGTTGCCAAACACCATGAATGGCTTTTGGTCTTGGTTTTGTGGAGATTTGGGAGGGTTGCATGAGTAATTCTGCTGGGAGCTGTTGTGTTATTGGGACCCATTTACGAGTGAGTCTGTGCGTGCTTCTAGGTGGTAGCGTGTTCGAGTGTATCAGACAAGAGTGGGTGGCGGCTGCTTGAGCGAGTGAACCCTGTCGTGTATGATGTGAATTGTGTGGGGATAGTTGAGCCCGCAAGCAAGCCTTAGGCACCCAAATTTGTCTTGATTGTGGGTCAGCCTTCCTCGACTTCTTGGGTACCCAAATGGATTTCACTTTCACAACAGAGGCTTTAGGAGTCCTCTTGTTAGCATCAAGTCGTTGATTACTAATAGGAAGTTGAGCCCGTTGTTGCGACTTAGTTACGGTTGGCAGCTCGTCTTTCCGCACCCACATTTGTTTCCTCGGCTGAGTTGTTCTGCTTCGTGCGTTATTTTGGTCTCTCGCCTGGAGAGTCTTCAGTGATTGATCTGCCCTTAGTTGCTACCTCCTTCTGGCCTTTGGAAAAGAAGGGAGTTCCATTGTGGTTCTGACTCCTTCTTTGAGATCTTCGTTCTTCTGTATCACATAGCCTTGGACAAGAACAGCATGGTCAACTTCATGTGCACCCCTGGAGGGACCAGGAGTCTGTGCCTTTCCTAGTTCCTTGAGTGCTCCATTATTTAACTCAACTGTAATTCTAGTTCGATTCACCCACACCTGAAGAAGTCCACTTCTTAGGTTTAAGTTGACTGCTTGGTCATAGATCCAGTCTTGACCCAAGACAAGGGGTTCAGTGAGGTCCTCATCTTGACATACTAGTACTTTAACTGTCATTGCCTCATCATGAATATAGAGGGGAATTTCCACCTCGCCCATGCAAGGGGTTTCCACGCCTCCCAATCCTATGAGATATGCTTCCATAGGATTGACAGTTAATTGCAATTCTTGACAGTAAGACAATTTAACAGCACTAGTGGCTGCCCCTGAGTCAATTAAGGCTCTTACAGTCCTTGCACTTTTCCCTTGTCCTATATCTAAGGTTATGAAAGGACGTCGATCAGTTATCCTATGTGAGCTAACACCTGAAATTTCACACATAGCTACGTCATATCCTTGATCTGCATATGCATCTTGCCTAGGGTGCTCTCTACCTTGTCTCCTTAATTTCATTCTCCATATGCGCTCTAGGGCTTCTGCTTGAGCTTCTTCTTGAATTCGCTTTTCTTCCTCTTTGCGTTTCTTAGCAGTATTGAGTCGACTTAGCATTTCCTCTGTGAGAGGTTCCTGATACAACTTGACTCTGCATCCGCTGATATAACTTGGGAGAACATCGCCTTCTAATGTGGCTAGTTGCACTGCTCCACTTGTTGAGATTCTGTTAATGATCATGGGTCCATAGCCACGCTTCTCTAATTTTCTCGCATGTTGTTTCAGTGTGTAGACTAAAACTAAGTCGCGTGCCTTTAAACCCTTATCCTTAACGTGGGCATCAAAGTATGCCTTCTATCGTTTCTTTGCTGCATATATCCCAGCAGCTGCCCTTAGTCTTGTTTCTCCTAGTTGTTCAAGGTCAAAAAGTCTAGAGGAGAGTTCATGACCCGTCCATTCGTGCTCTTGTGCTACCTTCAATGTAGGTATCAAGAAGTCCAATGGTAGCACTGCATTTTGGCCAAACACCATCTGAAAGGGGGTGGCTTGGAGTACCGTTTTGTAGGCGACTCGGTATGCCTAAACAGCATGGTGTAGCTGTTTGTCCCAATCAGAGCGTTTATTATTCACGAGCTTGGTCAACACATTGCACAAAATCTTGTTTGTGTTTTGGGCTTGTCCATTAGCTTGTGGGTGGTAGGGAGCAGACTTCTTATGAACTACCAAGAATTCTTGGAGCAGATTTTCAATTACTTCATTCAAGAAGTGAGTGCCCCTATCACTAACTAGCTCTATAGGTAGTCCGTATCTAGTGAACACATTCTCAAATAAAAACTTAGCTGTTGTTTGAGCATCGTTCTTCGTTGTGGCTTTTACCTCTACCCACTTTGTTAGATAGTCTGTCGCAACAATGATATATTCTGCATGGGACCCCTTAGCTGGGGGATTAATAGGACCTACAAAGTCTATTCCCCACTTAGAGAATGCACGTCCACCCATCATAGGTTTCAGTGGCATCTCATCTTTACATAGGGGGTATTGGGTCCTCTGACAGACATCACAGCGTTTCACATAGGTATGTGCATCCATGTGAAGGGTCGGCCACCAGAAGCCCGCAAATAGTATTGCCTTGATCACCCGATCTGGTCCAAAGTGTCCTCCTGCTACACCTTGATGAGCAGTTTCCAAGATCTTGAGATATTCACTTTCATGGACACATAGCCTCAAGTAACCATCTTTACCACGCTTGTATAGATTATCACCAATGAGTGAGTAATCCTGGGCTTCTTGTTCTAAACTCCTTTTCCTAGAAAGCGTCATGTCTTGAGGGAATGTTTTCGTCCTCAAGAAGGATACGAGTGGTTCACTCCAATCTGGCACTATGGACACTTGATAAAGAGTGGCATGTTCCACAGGTGGTTTAGTGCAGCACATTGGGCATTCCTTGCACAACCTTTGGACATCAGCTTCCATAGTAGGCCAATGCACTCCGAGTCTCCGTAATGTTTGTAGGGTTCGTCGCTTTGAGTAGTGTTGCGCTAATGCACCTACATGTGCTAATTGCAACCATTTAGAGTATTCATCCTCTTCCACACAACAAGCCAAGATCCCTTGATCTGTGTGCTTGTACATACTTCCTGCCATGATGTGATACTTCTGGGCTTTTACTACCTCTCTATCCTGTGTGTTTATCACTGGGTGATTAGGCTCGTATGTCAATACTGGCACTAATGGCTTAGCCCACTGTGGCACCACTTCCAAATTAAACAAGTAAGCATCAGGAAGGTCATCTGACACTCCTTGTGGGGCTTCTCCAGATGTGAGCCTAGAGAGATGATCAGCTCTCAAATGAGTCCTCCCTTTCCTTACCACAACCTCGAAATCATATTCCATTAGTAAGAGAAACCATCTTACTAATCTTCCTGTATTGCATGGCTTGTTCACGAGATATAACAATGCTTGGTGGTCAGTAAAAAATTTAAACTTGTTTGCAAGCAGATAGTGTCTAAATTTCTTAACTGCATATACCATGCCTAATCTCTCTCTCTCGGTAGTGGTATAATTTCGTTCAGCTGCATTCAATTGTCTACTAGCATAGGCAATTGGAAGATCCATATTACCTTCACCCGTAGGTTGAGCAAGCACACACCCAATGGCATAATTGGATGCATCCACATGAACATGGAAGGGCTTATTCCAATCTGGCGTGGTCAAGATTGGTGCTGAACATAACCTTCGTTTAAGCTCTTGGAAGGAATTCTCACATTCATCCGTCCACTCAAAGTTAGTCAGAAGTCCGTACATGGGCTTTGCAATGACAACATACATGTGTATAAACCGTCGGTAATAACCACAATGCCCCATGAAAGCTTGTACTTCCTTGACATTCCTTGGTCTCGGTAGCTCTGCTATGGCTCTCACTTTCTCTTCATCAGTGGATATGCCATTCTTTGACACTATGTGTCCTAGAATCTTGCCTTGCCTGACCATAAAAACGCACTTTTCTGGGTTCAGGCAGACTTGATATTCTCTACATTTGTCAAAGATTTGTCTGAGTTCAGGGATATGGGTTTGTCTAATGTTGGAATGAGCACAAAGATCATCAACATAGACTTCTAAATTCTTCCTCAGGAACTCCTTAAATACATGGCACATTAGTCTCTGGAAGGTAGCTGGTGCATTGGTAAGCCCAAATGGCATTACGCGAAAGGCAAATATACCCCACTCTGTGGCAAAAGCTGTCTTATGCTGATCTTCTGGAGCTATGGCTACTTGATTGTAGCCCGAAAATCCATCGAGGAAGCTGTACACTTCCTTGCCTGCTACTCTTTCTAAGAGATGCTCTGTGATAGGAAGCGGATAGTTATCTCGAATTGTGGCTGCATTAACCTTCTTCAAGTTAATGCATACACGCAGCTTTCCATTCTTCTTGGGCACCACTACGATGGGGGATACCCACTCAGTGTGCTCAATTTCATAGATAAATCCAGCTTCAACCAGTCTGTCTATCTCCTCTTTGATCTTGGCAGCGTAATTATCGTTATATGTATAGGGTTTTTTCTTAGAGGGTTTAGCATCTGAGGTCATGGGGATAGTGTGTGAGCATATGTCAGGGTCAACACCTTTCGAATCCTTGTAACTCCAAGCGAATACATCTCTGTATTCTCTTAGCAAGGCTATTAACGCATGCTCTTCTTCCTCTGTCAGGTCATGGCCTATGTACGTGCATCTCTCCTCTCCTTCTTCTAGGGCCACTACTATTTTCTTGGTCGTTTCTTTGTTATCATAGGCCTCTCCTGATTGTGCCTCTCGTTTAGGCATTCTTATCATGACTCTCCTGTCATCTATCTCATACTTCTTTAAATTTTCTGGGACCTCAAACAAAGATTCTTCCTCTTCTGGTGAGACTTCTCTCTTCTTTCGTTTCTTTCCTTCTTCCTTCGGGGTCACATGTGTTGCTAATCTTACATCATTTGTAAGCTCTCCATGCCTCTGGGGTTGAAATTCTACTTCATGGAAGTATTCTTCATCTGATGCAAATGGTGGGTCCATAATGATTGACTCTAGATCGGAGTCACTTGCATCCTCAAATGCATCAGGGCTAGGTTCACATTCTTCTAGAACTGCCTCTCCCATGATTGGCTCTATGGAGAAGACTGAAATGTCATAGCCATCCTCATCACAGTGGGGTGTCCATTGTTCTTCATTGATGGCTACATCCATTGTTGCTAGGATTTCTGCCCAGCCATGGGGTTCAAATTCCTCATCAGGAAAGACTACAAGTGCATAGGCTGGGTCTTGAATGGGTCTATGTGTTTCGTTTGCACCTATATCTCTGGCCTTTTCTCTTTTCTCCTCTTCTACTGCTACTTTACACATCCATAAGTGAGTGTCTTCATGCATCCATGAGGATCCTGATCCTATGGAATGCACCGATTCCGTATCATCTTTGGCTCTATGGATGGGGTTCCATTGGATAGGAGGGACATCTCTATGAGAGTAATCCTTGAGATTGACTTTGGTCGTAACACCTAAGTGCTGCAGGTACAAAGAATTGGTTCCCCAATCCTGTACCTTTTGCAACTGTCGCATAAAGGATCGTCCCAAGATCATTTCATAGGCATGGTTCTTGCTAAAATCACATATGGCAAATGTATGCTCAAACTCGACACCACAGGTGGTGAGAGTTATTCCTTCTATCAACCCTAGGGGTCTCTCTATGTGACCATCGGCCATTTGCAATTTCATCCTTGTGGGCCTGAGTGCAAGCTTGCCCCAACGCTTCCATAGGGAAGTGGTGGCAATTGCAACTCCTGCACCTGAGTCCAAAATTGCCTTGGTGGTGTGCCCCTGGTAGGTAATGGGAAGATAGGTGTTCCCTTCTTCACCTTCACACATGTCTCCTATCTTATCCAAGGGTATCTCTGGCACTGTCTTATGTGATCCTACCTGGGAACGAGGTTTTGCCATCTCGGGCACTTGATTGGCTACATGTTTCCATAATTCAGGTCTCACCTTGAGTAGCTCTTCTAACTTGAGATTGCACTGCACTTTAGTGTTTTTCACTACCTCTGTGTTCCTAGGTATGATCGAGTCCTCATGTCGTACCATGACCGTGGGTGCTCTCATACAAGTAGACTTAGCTTCCCATGGGCCTGTGAAGTGGGGTAATTCTTGTAGAGAGTTAGACTCAAAGTCTAGTCTGTCCTGAGAGTGGGTGCTCTCCTGCTCCTCATAAATGGATGGGATGTCTTGTGGGAATTGGTCGTGTGCATCATCCACAAGTTCAATGGGAGGAGGGACTTCACTTTCCTTAGCCCATTTGTCTTCTTGAATCTCTCGTAGGAATTCTGGTGTGAATCGATTCATAGAAGAAGATGTGTCTGGCTCCGTAGAGTTAGGCACATAAACTTCAGGCACATAGGCTTTAGGCACATAGGCTTCCCGGGCAGGAAGACCTGCAGCTTCACTTGCGTTGTTATGGTGTTGAGGGGCGAGTTCCTTTTGTGATTGTGCCATTTGATTCTCTATTCTTTCTAGGGAGGGGGGATTGTCTGGTTCAGTGGAATTGGGCACGTAAGCTTTTGATGGGGAATGGGTCATGTTTTTGCCCGCTTTATCTCTCTCTTGATTCTTTTCTTCCTTGGCAGATCTTGCAATTATGCCCTCTAACTTCTCTAGAAGTCCATCCAAGTGTAATTGCGTCTTGGCTGAGCCCGAGTAATTGAAAAGGCGACTGGCTTAAAACATAGTCTGAGCCAATGCGACCATTTTCGCACAAAGCTTGGTTCTTTCTATCTCTAGGTCAGCTCTAGGGTAGCACTTGTCATGATCCGTTACATTTGGCCCTTCTTGGATTCTGGCCTGATATGCTTTAAGCATCATGTCTATGTCTTCAGGAGTGGGGTCAGCTAATACTGATCCTGCTCGGGGTGGTGGAATCGTATGAGGTGGGTTGGAAGGTGGCGGGTCGGATGGCGATGGGAATGGTGGTGGTGGGATAGTGTGAGAGGGAGTTTGAGATGTGAGTTCAGTTATCTTGGTTTTGGTTTCTCTTATGCTTTCCTCAAGTTCACTCATCTTTTTAGCCCATTGTCTTTTCATTCTTTCACGACTATCTCTCCAAGCTCTAGTTCTTTTCTTTGTCATGCTTTCGGTTTCACTAACTTCCGGGCTCTTTTCCTGGCCTACCCCTTGGTTTTGCTGCAATGCCTGAGCTCTAGTCACTACCTTGGATCGTTACTGACTACCTTCCCACACTCTTGGCAATAGCCTTGGATCGTTACTGACTGGGGTTGTGTAGGTGGAGGCAAGGGACAATCACGAATGAGATGATCACCCTGACATCGGTAGCAAGGTCCTCTAGGGAATGGGGGTCTTACCTGCCTAGGTTGGGGTCTAGGGTTGGGGTTTGCATACATGCCATTTGTGTAATCTGATTCCCAACTAGGTTCATTTGGCTCTTCACTATAGTAAGACTCACCATGTTCAGGAGACTGCATGTAGTATGCCTGGGGACTATCAACATGTGTAGAATCGAAGCTATGGTCACTGGGATCACTTTCTGAAAGCAATGGTGTTACGGGGACTATAGCTCTATTCAAGTTTTCTTCTGCACCTGCATACTTTACAGGGATCACGTTGGATGGAGCTGGAGGTTGTTGGGCTAACACAGGCTGAGGCCTTTGCTGGGCTTGGTATTGTGGTTGGAAGGTTTGTTGAGGCCTAGCATACTATTGTGGTGGGTATTGGTTCTGGAATCTGCCTTGTTGAGGGTATGGCTGAGGGTAAGTTTGCCTAATAGCTTGCTTATTGTATGGGCAGTCTTGTGCTGTGTGATTTGTGTATCTTCGCTCTATGGTGCAGTACTGGCTACTAGGATTTACTTGGGGCTGAGCCATAATGGGACATACATTCCCCATGTGGTCGCCACCACAAGTGTAGCATCTCTTCACAGGGGCAAACCTTGGGATCTGTTTACTAGTGACACCTAATTTCTGAGCTACTCTCTCTGCAAGTTCCTCAATGGATGTGGATTGACCAGATGTGAGGCTACTAGAGTTATCAGAATCCTTATAGATTTTTGATAGTTCTAATTCCTTGCCTAGATTGTCCTCAATGTCTATACACATGCGCACGCATTCTTCTATTGTTCTGGGGTCCTTCAGATACACATACGACCTGAGCTTGGTGCTCAACAATCCATCTAAGAACAAGGCCACTTGTTTGGCTGGTGTGGGTAACTCTAGGATCGGGCATCTCTCCAGGTACTGCCTAAATCTTCTTCCAGCTAGTCTGACCGTCTCTTGAGGTGTTTGTTTGAAGCTATGAATTAGTGAGGAGGTGTTGTGCCTGATTCCACTCTTAGAAAACTCAATGATGAATGCCTCTAAGAGCTGGTCTATGTTTCTGAAATGCCTCTCGTTCAGTGGTTGAAACCACGTAAGGGCAGTGTTCCTAAGGGTTAGACCAAAAGCATTATATTGTGTGAATAGGTCCTCTACCTGTTTAGCATTCAAGACTTGCCTAAACTCTGCCACGTGATCGTATGGATCTCCCGTGCCATCAAAGTAATTTTTCATGGACTTAACTAGCTGAGTTGGTCTCAAGGTCCTTGTGTGCTCTCTAGGTCGGGGTAGAGGGAACTCATCCGCATTTCTTTGATTCCTGTGAGCTCTATGTATCTCAGGTTCCATCCTATTTGTTTCCATCCTTGTTCTTTCTCTGCCCCCTGGGTTAGCAAAGCTTACTTCTGGCCTATCTCTACATCTGTCTCTTTGAGTTCCATGAGCTTGAGATGTTCCCGCTCCAGGGTGACCGTAGGACACATTTGATCTTGGTTGGGGGAAAATAATTTCACCTTTCCAAGTGTAAGCATGCCTATCATTTTCTATCACCACGAAGATCCTCTCTGAGGCGTGATCTAAGTAGGTCACTCTGCCTGGGCTATCAGGATCCTTAAACTCATAGACCATGATTGTTCCTATATCAAATGGCCGGTCAGATTTATATCTCCAAAAGGCTTCTTCAGTTTCTCGATTCAGAAGAAGATCTATGCTCTTATTATCTTGGGGAATCCACTCTGGTGTGATAATCCTCGTAAGAACAGATTTCCCTCGAGGGGTCCTCGGTTCTACACCCATGTTTCCTTGCTCTAGGTCATCTAAGTCAGTTTCTGGGACTACGTTCCCAAATTCATCAGTCCTATCGGGATGACTGGTGACTACATATATTGTCCCTTCCTTGTCCATGTATGCTCCATTTTCAAACTTGACAGCTGGACGCTCTAGTCCAATGGATTGATCAGGATTCTTAATCTGTACCACAGATCTTCCTAGGCCGTCCTCATAGATGCTAGCACCTAATCGGTTGGACCTAAGGTATCCCAACTGCGTTTTGTAAGGGCCTTCTACTCTGTGCAAGTAGGGCACTCCTGAACTTCCCGTCGGTCGGTCCATGCCTTGAGACATCTCTGATTCACTAGTCTCAGAGCTAGGGTAGTATGAGTGGTGGCTCAACTGCTGGGCCCAAGACCTAGCAATGTGATTAACACTAGCCTCTGAAGACCTAAGGCTTTGTCTCTCCCTCACTAGATGTCGCCCTGATCTAAGGTTCATATGCCTAACTGATTAACCCAATTTTCCCAGGTACAACCACGTTTCTGAGTCCTTTGTATCAATTACTTAATCCCCTTTTTATGTTGATTATCGTGTTTATACTCTTGTCTTATATCACGTCGTTAGGAATACTTGAGTTTAATTTCGCACTTTAGTTTGGTCGTTTCACGTTAGGTTCTTTTCCTTTAAGGTTGTCGTTCACACACACAGGTTATCTCTTTACTTGAACTTGATTTCTTAAATAGTCTTTGATTTATCTCGTGCCTATCGTTGCCTGGAATTACTTCTAACACTACCCGCACTTAACCTAAACTAAGAATTGACAGAGGGTGTTGCGGGTTTTCCAACCTTGAAGTCCTTTCCTTGTGTTGTTGCCCTGGTGTGCTCAAGACGCGTGTTCCCAAGCCTGCACTTACTCTTGCTTTGCGTACCCTTCGATGCTCTCAAAGGACCTGTAAAAGGCCCAAGATTAGCTCAAGACTTAAATTCAAAAGACAGAACCAATCACTTTCATTCATGTAACACTTCACCAATTTGCACTATGATTTTTTTGGACATCACTCTAGAGATCCCTGAATTTTGTTCCCCCTGGGTATGGTCAACTTCGTATGAGGAAGTTATGAGCAATTGGATTTCGTATGAGGAAGTTATGTCAGTTCAGGGTTTTGGGGACTCAAAGAGGATTAAACTAAGTTAACAGGCAAACAGGAATTCTCGGGTTACTTGGGTCATGCCCTCGTAATGCAATACTACACCCTAGTGTTTGTCCCACACTTGGCCACAATTTAGACCATTATTTTTCCCTTAAAAATTTGACCTAATTTGCCCTTCTAACGTGTTCGCAAAGTCTGTCGATCGCGATTGACAGGTTAGTCGCGATCGACGTGTCGATCGCGATTGACAGGTCCGTCGTGGTTGTCAGTTGCGATTGACTGGTCAGTCGCGATTGACAGATGGTTCAAAAAGTCAATCAGTCGTGGTCAAAGGGTCGTTGACTCTGTCAGTCGCGATTAATGAGTCGATCGCGATTGACAGGTCGGTTGCGAGGTCTGTCCGTCGTGGTCAAACAATCGTTGACTCTATCGATCGCGATTGATATGTCGATCGCGATTGACAGATCGGTCGCGAGGGTCTGTCCGTCGTGGTCAAACAATCGTTGACTGTGTCGGTCGCGATTGACAGAGCCGTCGTGGGCTGTCAGTCGCGATTGACTGGTCGATCGCGATTGATGGCTCGATCGCAATTGACACGTGTCACGCGTATGATCTATCGGTCGTGGTCAATCGGTCGTTGTCTCTGTCGGTCGCGATTGACAGAGCCATCGTGGGTTGTCAGTCGCGATGGTCTGTCCGTCATGGTTTGTCGATCGCGATTGACAGAGCGATCGCGATTGACAGAAATCTGATGAATTTCAAAAATCTAAGCACATTTTTGGGAAGCTCTAGGCCTCTAGATCATGGTTTTGCACTTTGTTTGGCAATTTGAGCATTTTTTCTGTCGGTCGCGATTGACAGAGGTCGTCGACACACAGACGGTTACTGCGAATTCCGTACCTGCGCACAATGCTGAGGACGATGATGCGGCCTGTACCTGCAAGACAGCTCAAGAAACATGCAAAAATAGCACACACAATTTCGCTCTCTCGCTCTCTCTCACGAGTGAAATGAGGGAAATGAGGTGGAGAAGGTGATATGATAAAAAAACTGAAATTTTCGCGATGATGGAAATGGAGGAGGAAGATGGTGATGATGATGATGGTGATGAAGATGATGTAGAAAAAACAAGAAAATAGATGAAAGTGAAGAAATTACCTACAACTCCAACGCATCAACTCTACGTCTTACCATCACACGCTCGTCCTCAAAGCTCGATCCCCGGCAACGGCGCCAAAATTTGGTGTAGCTCAGTGATGAGTAGCACCTCCTTTAATGTCAATCCGGGAAGACGTGAGGATGGTATGAAGACCTCGAGCAAGTGGAAGCACAAGTGCGTGAGTGAGAAGCACACAAGCATGCACACACATACACACACACGCGCACACACGGCAAGACAAAGAGTGAGAATCAATGGAGTTCTTTGGATTACTTTCAAAAAGCTCTTACAAGTTTGTTTCAGTTACAATCTACCCTCCAAAAATGAGCTCTCTAGCTCCTTTTATAGTTTTTGACTAGCTTTGGCCCTGTCCAGACCTAGTGTCTGGCCTAGTTAAAAATTAGGTTCCAGGGCTTATTTGAGGGCTCAAACGAGATCTAAAAAATACAAAAATTGGCAGGTAGATACTTCTAAAGCTCCTCAAGCTCAAGGACTCCCTGGCTTGCACAAAATGGAGCTACAAAAATATGAAATGGTATTTACAATGGTGTTTAGTGATTAAAATCACTATTTGTGTAGGGATTTTCTCTGTTGATTTGTCATACACCTCTTTGAGCTCCCTACTTGCTCTTTCTTCTTGTGTACTCAACTCCTTGATGTCTGAAAAATTTAGATGGCCTATTTGCCAGATCTTCTTTGACTGCCATGTCTGCTTGTGCTGTCCCTTCGCTCTGACTCTCTTCGTCTTGTGGCTCCTTCGGTTCCCCGACTGCTGCCAACAAAGACAATCAAGCAGGTACAGAGAAGACATAAGATGACAGAAGAGGCGAATAGAGCTCTAGTGAACCAAATGCTTCAAGCCGAGAATGTAGACTCACATTTTGTTGAATCATTGAATCTATTGGCGGACACATGTGGGATCGGGGAAGCATTGAGGACTATGGTCTATCGGGAGAACCCTACCTATGATCAACGAAGGATTGATACACGGCCACGGCGGGGAAAAATGATTCAAATGGAAGTGTCTACTGCCTTGCCTACCACAATTTCAGAGGATGTTCACATGACTAGCCCAAGTCCCACTGACGAACAAGATGTAAATACACAGGTACCATCTCCACCGTCACCTCCCATTCAACCCTCATAACCCTTCTCCACTAGTCTTTCTGAACAACCAATATCCACCCAACATGAAACCATTGTACACACCTCCGTTTTTACATCCTTCCCTTTACTCACATCCATCACTTCCGCCCAAATGTTTGAACCTCACACAGGTCATCCTGCCACCGATCAAACCATAATAGGTCACCCTTCCTATCTATCCGCCCTTGGACAACCACTTGCCACTAGCCAGACCGTGTCCCATCCTTTTCCATTCACCCACACAATTCCCCTCTCCCAAACCCTATCCACCACTTCCCTTGTAACTACCTCAGGCTTAACCCAAGTCACACAACCGTCATTCTCGACAAACCTTGTAAATATACTCCAATAGGTTGAGAACTATAATAAGAAGTCCCTTTCCCAACCCCACTCCCCCACATTCACTGCCACCACTAACACACCACCTACCGTTCCCGTGTTCACAATTCACACTTCACACACTATCACATCCGATCCCATGGATATTTCACCATCCACAGGAGCACCCACCACCACGTCTGTTCCACTATCATCACATCTCACTTCACTCATAGGCACGTCATCCACTGTTCCCTTTCCCATTTCCCGACCCGTTGCATGTTCCACATCTACCCATGCACCCACATCATTTAGTAATGCACTAGATACCATGGTGGAAGCGGCCACTCAGCTGAAGCAAGAATATAAGTTATTGGAGGAAAATAACTTAGAGCTGTGCAATCTCTCGGCTTAACTCTAGGCACGAGTCGATGCCTTGGAACTAGGTAATACAACACTACAACACCAGGTGACTGACCTCCAACAATCGAAGACAGAACTTGAAGCTAAGTATGCAGAGACAGGCAAAGCTATGGACGAACAACTCAGAGAACAAATGGGCCACAATGCGAGACTTGAACGCAACATGGCCCTACTACGTCGTCATCTAGCAGCGGCTCAAGAAGAGAACCAAAGGCTACAACAACAAAACCAAGAGAACCTAGAAGCGGCCATGGAAAACACCCCGGGAGCACCTATAGACCCTGCAAAATTCCAAGTTGTCCCCTCAGAGCATATTCAACAGATTTTAGAAGGTTATGCAACCCTCTTGGAAGCCCATGATCAGTTGGCAGATCAGATAAAGGAATTACAAGGATCCAAAGTACCGACAACACACCCACCCACACCTAAAGAGACGGTCGATGCCGCTACTTTGCCAGAACCTGAACCTTCAACGAACAGTGAGGTACTTGAGCTACGGCAACAGATTGCAAAGTTGAAAATCAAGTTGTTACAATATGAACGACCTCCTTCCCCACCTGAGCAGCCCATAGAAGAAGAAGCAGTTATTATTCCAGTGGAGGAAGCATTTGAAGAGAACTATGAGCCTCAACCACTTCCAGGAGGACGAATCACGGAGGAAGGGCAAGATACCTATGAGGAACCCCCATCAGCCTGGATGAAACAAGTAGAAGAAATGGGGAAAACTCATCAGGAACGTGTCTCCACTCAGATGCTAGCAATGAAGGCCATTGAGGAAACCATACTTCAATCTGAGTATTTCAGGCACCTTGCTCCTAGAGGACTCATCACGAGCTCAGAATTACAATATAAACCATATTTTGTATTGTTGGCCGACTACAACGCAGAGATCAAAAGAGTCACCAACAAGTGCCCTACTTTTGCCACCCAGTTCGAACCAGAAGATATACCAGAGGCAGCCAGAAAAGGGGCGATATTCCAACCTACTTGGAGGCAAAGATTACTTGAAACATACCCGGAAATGCTTAGAACATGGGATCACGCTCCCATGCATTTGAAGTATAACCCTTGTTATGGGCCAGTACAAAGAAGAAGATCATGGAAAGCCTTCGCCATCAAGGTTCAGAACAATGTAAACTATAGAGAATGGCTCAATTACCCCGCCATTGCACCCCCAACCGACACCCCCATAGTATCATACATGATAGCAACCATCAGACATTGGATGCCACGCCTCCACCCCATGCCAGATGTAGCTGCCCAGATGATGCTCAAGATATTCGATATGATGCAGGTTGTGCTCAAAACTTTCCGCAATGTATGTCATATTCAACCTCCGATTCCCGGGTTTGTTAATGGTAATTATGACCTGCTATATGATATGAGCACCACCCCGAGCATACGTGTTGCTTATGCATGGCACGCACGCATCAGATATCTCCCTGCCTGCTATAAGCAAACTTTCGATGATATGTTCACCACAGGGTTCTGGGAAGCACACTCAGAGGTGTTCGCGCCAAGGCCCACCCATTTGTTACACCTCTTTGCATGCGAACAAACGATGCACTCAGAACTCTACACAACGCCACAACCGGACATACCGGGCGTAGTCAATTGGGATACCCTTCAGAGAGACCTGATCCGAGGGCTGCGAATCAAAGAACATGATGTGGCAGTTGACATTCTCCAGGACTATATTGACCAAACCGCAGATCAAAGGTCTATCAGAGGCGACAGACGCTAGGGGGGGGGAGAGTGTTGGCAGTATACGAGAAGAGGCAAGTACGAGCATACACGCAGATCTAGCACTAAGGCAACCCTTTATTTTTTTCAAAACCCTTACACCATTTAAAAGTGATTCTCATCACTAAAAACCCCTGTAAATACCATTTTCACCTTTTTGTAGCTCCATTTTGTACAAGCCGAGGAGTCCTCGAGCTTGAGGAGCCTTAGAAGTAGTTGCCTACCAATTTTCATATTTTTTAGACCTCGTTTGAGCCCTCAAATAAGCCCTTGAACCTAATTTTTTTAACTAGGCCGGACACTAGGTCTGGACAGGGCCAAAGCTAGTCAAAAACTATAAATAGAGCTAGAGAGCTCATTTTGGGGTAGCTTCTTGTAGTTTTGAGCTTGTATGAGAACTTGGTTGCAATAGAAGTGATTCCATTGTCTTACTCTCTTTGTTCTTGTCGTGTGTGCATGTGTGTGTGTATGTGTGTGCATGTTAGTGTGCTTCTCACTCACACATTTGTGCCTTCACTTGCTCGAGGTCTTCATACCATCCTCATGTCTTCCCAGATTGACATTAAAGGAGGTGCTACTCATCACTGAGCTACAACCACCCATGGCCCAAAGGTCTTATGAATATCAAGGATACAATCAAACTCAACCAGCGCTAGAACAACAACCATGAAATTTTAAACTCCTTATTGAGTTTTCTTTTTATCTCTTGTATTCTTACAACATTACTTCCTGTTATGATGAGATCATCAACATATATGCAAATGTGTACCTGGGTGAAAGCATGTTAATATTTACAAAAAACTAATGTCTGGGACATAGTTAATCAGCTGGAAAAACCTGATCCTTCCTAGCTGAACATTATGCAATCGTTATTGAAAGAGAAGTAAAAGCGAGGTGGTGGGGCAAGAGTAGGCCATAGTATGCTCGAGCGTGGAGCATTCATGACGTGGGTTTTTCTGCTTGCTGCATGTTGGAGAGTCTGTCACAGTACCTCATCTTGCCTGGGAGTTTTTCTGCATAGCTGATTGTTGTCTTTGGCAGCCATACATTAGTTATGGAGCGTGCAAGGCAGAAGTTTTCTTGGTTTCTTTTTTTTTGTTGATCCTGTGTTGTTGTAATGAGTCATGACCGAATCTTTCAGCGATTGTCTTGATGGGCGATGGAAGACATACGTGTGCAACACAAAATCGGAGGCTTTAATCAACTCTAAAGAATCGGTTCTCGCATTTGCTTCTATTCATTGCACTTCAAGTTTCCTAAATTTCATGCTACCAAGAATAGTGTTGACCCAGAAGCTCTCTATTGGATATTATTGGCCCAAGTTGAAGTGGAAGATCGACTCTGTTAAGAGCCAGAAACAGACTTTGGAAGCCACCACCAGCATGTATGCTTGGGATAGAAAAGACATTACAAAGCTTGATGCGATTTCTGTGGGTTGTGGAGTAGGAATGCTTTTCCAACTCCCTACGTGGAGCGTTCAGGACATGGGTTAATTCTAGGTGCTACGTGTTAGAGAATATGCTGCATTACACAATGATAAGACTCAACAAATCAAGAGAAAGAACATGAAAGCAGACAACATGATTTTCTGCAGGAAAGCTCTTCTCATTACTTGGATAGCATCAGAATAATACAACCAACCTCTTCAAAATAGAAGAAATTATCTTTTATACTTTTTCAAGTGTCCCTTTTCACACTTGAATTTTGGTCCTTTTTCCTTATATTCTAAAAATATTCTATCTAAGGGCTTCCAAAAATTCTAGGAAATATACATATGATCCTATTTTACATTTACAACATTTGTATAAATATGTCTACCAATTTTTGACATTTTACAAATAATTTTCCTTCAAAAATTGCTTCTTCTAACAAAGTGGTATAACAAGTCTATATACGTAAGTGATGGAGGACATAATGATATCAGATGAGCATACTCAATGTAAAGTCAAGATAATAAAGTCGATTGATGAGTGGTAGATGTTATTGGATTTATGGTTTCTTCATCATTTGTAGTGTGTGGATGCAAGGAAATCTCGGACAAGTGAACTGATGGAAGTTAATACAATACCAATAGTGGATAGTGATCAACAAGCATAAAGATGTTATTGCAAGGAAAAGAAAAGGAAATATAGAGACACAATAACCTCAAGGTCTGGCACTAATGCGGAGGGTAATGCTAATTGCAGTTCAAGCAACTTGGATGGCATTGTGGATAAGATCATCAAGTATTTTAGAAATCAAACCAGAAACTTATGTTGTGAATATAAAATCGAGGCACTAAATAAGTTGTTGCAGAGTCCATGTACTGGGAAACTTTTTGATGCAATGGGAAGTAACAAAGATCATGTAACATGCACCCTTTTCACTAATCTTTGGAATACACTACAAAGTGACGTACATTCATCAACAAATCAGATAAATATTTTAAGACTTTCTAGAATATTGGGAGTAAGCAGGAAAGTCATCTATGCTACGATTGGAAGGTTAAGTATAGTTGAGTCTGATCATAGTTCTTTGAAGGCAACTGGTAGGCAACACGTACCACATGTATCACACAAGAGGTCAAGCATCTTATTATCACGTTTTGGACAATAGAGAGTAGGGTGTCACCAAATAAGAAGGATATAAGCACGGTCCGACTTGGAGGAAATCAATATTTGGAGCATCTTGCTCACCTTCTTGATGTATCTTAGGTAATCCTATTTTCATTTATCAATTCACGATTTTAGCTAATTATACAAGAACCAATAACAATTAACTTATAGTAACAATCTAATAGTAATAGCTAACTAGTAACAAGCTAATAGTAATAGCTAACTAGTAACAAGCTAATAGTAATAACTAACTAGTAACAAGCTATTTAGAAATAGCTTATTACAAACAACTAACCAAGAAACTAGCTCTTAAGTAATAGCCAATTAGTAACAAGCTAGTTAGTAATAGCTAATTACTAATAACCATCCAAGAACCAACTACTTAGTAATAGCTAATTGGTAACAAGATAATTAGTAATAACTAATTACTAACAGCTAACCAAGAAGTAGCTACTTAATAATAATGAAGTCTTAACAAGCTAAATAGTAATAGCTAAATTACTAAAAACTAAGAAGCAACTACTTAGTAATAGGTAACTAGTAACAAGCTAATTAGTAATAGCTAATTACAAACAACTAACCAAGAACTAGCTACTTAGTAATAGCTAATTAGTAGAAGCTAATTAGTAATAGCTAATTACAAACAGCTAATCAAGAACTAGATGCTTAGTAATAATTAATTACTAACAAATTAATTAGTAATAGATAATTAATAAGGACTAACTAAGAACTAGCTACTTAGTATTAGCTAATTGATAACAAACTAATTAGTAATAGATTATTAGTAATAATTAATTACAAAAAATTAACCAATGACTTGCTACTTAATAATAACTAACTATTAACAAGCTAAATAGTAGTAGCTAATTATTGAGAACTAACTAAGAACCAGCTACTTAGTAATAGGTAACTAGTAACAAGCTAATTAGTAATAGCTAATTACAAACAACTAACCAAGAACTAGCTACTTTCTAATAGAAAATTAGTAACAAGCTAATTAGTAATAGCTAATTACAAATACCTTACCAAGAACCAGCTATTTAGTAATAGCTAATTACTATCAAGCTAACTAGTAATAGCTAATTACTAAGAACTAACTAAGAACCAGCTACTTAGTAATAGGTTACTAGTAGCAAGCTAATAAGTAATAGCTAATTACAAACAACTATCCAAGAACCAGCTACTTAGTAATAGTTAATTAGTAACAAGCTACTTAGTACTAACTAATTAGTATCAAGCTAATTAGCAATAGCTAATTACAAATACCTAACCAAGAACAAGCTACTTAGTAATAACTAATTAGTAAAAGCTAATTACAAACAACTAACAAATAACCAACTACTTAGTAATAGCTAATTACTAACAAGCTATTTAGTAACAAGTTACTTAGTAATAGCTAATTAGTAGAAGCTAATTAGTAATAGCTAACTACAAACAGCTAACCAAGAACCAACTACTTAGTAATGGCAAATAACAAATAGCTAACCAAGAACCAGGTACTTAGTAATAGCTAATTACTAACAAGCTAATCAGTAACAAGGTAATGAGTAACAAGCTAGTTAGTAACAATCTAATTAGTACAAGCTAATTAGTAATAGCTAATTAGTAATAGCTAATTATTAATAGCTAATTATTAATAGCTAATTAGTAACAAGCTAATGAGTAACAAGCTAATGAGTAACAAGCTAGTTAGTAACAAGATAATTAGTAACAAGCTAATGAGTAATAGCTCATTATTAATAGCTAATTACAAACAACTAACCAAGAACAAGCTACTTAGTAATAGCTAATTAGTAACAAGCTAACTAGTAATAGCTAATTAGTAACAAGCTAATGAATAACAAGCTAATTAGTAACAAGCTAATTAATAACAAGATAATTAGTAATAGCAATTAGTAACAAGTTAATTAATAATAGTTAATTACAAACAGCTAACCAAGAACTAGCTACTTAGTAATAGCTAATTAGTAACAAGCTAATTAGTAATAGCTAATTAGTAACAAGATAATTAGTAATAAGTTAATTAGCAATAGCTAATTACAAATAGCTAACCAAGAACCAGCCACTTCGTAATATCTTATTAGTAACAAGATAATTAGTAATAGCTAATAACAAACAGCTAACCAAGAACTAGTTACTTAGTAATAGCCAATTGCTAACAAGCTAATTGTTCTCAGTAATAGCTAATTATTGAGAACTAACTAAGAACCAGCTACTTAGTAATAGCTTATTACAAATAGCTAACCAAGAACCAAGTACTTAATAATAGCTAATTACTAACAAGCTAATTAGTAATAGCTAATTAGTAAGAACTAACTAGTAACAATCTAACACCTTGTAACAACTAACCATCAACTACTTAGTAACAACGAACTGATAACTAGCTAATTAATGACTACTAATAACCACTTGTTTTTGTAATGTAGATGGAGCTATTTATATGCTTCAAAAAATTGCATCCAATGATAAATATCCAGCTTCGAAAGTTCGAATCATTGAAGCCATATTTTGTTAAGAGATTGAAAGAGAGATTCACATGTTGCTGCATTTATCACGTTCAAATGTCATACCTTAAGGATGCAATCAATCGCCTATGCCAATCAAGCTCTATCGTGCATAGTTGTCTTTGTAAATATGATTGTTCTATATATCAAGTAGGGAAGACATCAAGGTGCAATGCTTCAACAACTACATTTTGATTGATTAGCATCATTATGGAGAGTATTCTATGTCCACGTCAAAATGATACCACATTCCACCAGTACAAATGTGTGATGGGTGAGTGCTCTAATTGCGGAGTAGGACATTTTAAGTGGTGTTCGAGAGAGACTAGCATTGAGAAATATCATATTCCTGTAAAGATCTTTGAAGATGTCGAGTCAATGTATGAAGGACAAGTTCATAAAAGGAAAGCATTGATAAAGAGGGAGATGAGTCCTAAAGTTGTAAGAAGATTATTTGAGAAAACCCGAAAGAAATTTATCAAGCACAATTTCATTTATTTATGGCAAACAAACCAGTTTAAGATGTGTGTCTCTGAATTCCCAAGCGACGTTGTGGTTTCAATGGTTGATTGCAGAAAACTATACATTCGACGAGCAAAATGAAATACAATCTATGCATTGCTGGTGTGTACAGGTAGCTATTTTTGTGCATATCACATATTTTTGTTTGGAGGGTATTCCTAAAAAGGTAATCCACTTCTTCATATCCGATGACAAGAAGCATGACACCCTTTTTGTGCAACATTGTTTCCAATTACATTGGCAATGGTTGAGAGAACTAAACCTTGAATTAAGCCAACATTGGGTATGGTCAGATGGTGAAGCTTCTCAATTTAAAGCTAAATGTCCATTTTTATTCGTAGGAAGATATCTAGGGCTAACAAGCATGACTATGATATGGAACTTCTTTGAGTCAGGGCACGGGAAGGGAGAACATGATGGTACAGGTCCAGTTGTGAAAAGGGCGCTAACCCATGAACAACTTAAACCTGAAGGTGCAATGCTGAAGTGTGCTACAGATGTTGTGAAATTTCTTAGGGGACATTTTTCAGAGTCAAAAGGAAGAGATGTCACACGGGTCTTTTGGGAAGTGAAGATTGACAAAGTGAACAAGGAGAAGGCTTGGGATTGTAAGGGGATATCTCAAGTTCAATCCTTGCATTCGATTCGTGACTTTTCAAGGTTAAGTGGACACTGCATTGGTGTCAGAGAACTAACATGTTATTGCTTTCATTGTATCCATGGTCAGTGAAAAAGAAACACCACATTCAAAATTGGGCGTACCATACTTTGACTCCTATCAGTGAGACAGATGAAGTAGAAGACTCGTCCTTTTCCAATTTTACATTTGAAGGTGATGGCAACTACCTATCAGATGCATTGGCAGTGGATGACAACTTTGCAGTCAATGCAGAAGAGGACAATGATGAAGGTGCAAATTTCTATTTATTAAAGTGCACATAAGGAAAATAGTTTAGTCGAAAGAATGTAATGGATGTGTGGAACAACGTGATAGCTTCAGGAACATATTATGTGGTGGGTTTATTTTATGAGAGACTAGAAGAAAATGTCTATAGGTTGTTAGAAACAAGGCCACTAGCTTATATGTATTCCCATCTTGTAAGATGCATTAAAATACCCATGTCACGAGTCCATGATTGTACAGACATGTTTACCATAAATGGTGATGTGTATGAGGCAGTTTATAATAGTATGCCCTGGAATTTGTAATACCCATGTGATGTTGGACAACTTTTTTTTTTGGCACTATGTAGTACACGATTTGACTAGATAATTATAAACTAGTTTCTTCAGTAACCATTTATGTGCGAAGAAGTTCTATCAAGTGGAACATCTGCTGCCTCCCTAATAAAGCTGCTAAATGGATAGGTAGATCCCTGGATTCTTCTGACATATGGGCTAACCTCATAAAAAGAAACACTAAACATTTTTATATAGAAAACTTCAGGCAGTTCCCTTTGTTGTAGATTATGGAAAGCTTGAATAGAGGTTAAAAAGGCATGTTGCCCTAATGAGAAGTACTTTTCTCATTCTGAACTTTTTCTTCAGGAAAGCATCTGGATTGGATGACTATCTCTGTGGAACAATTACAAAATGGGAATCAAAGAGCACAAGTGTTGCAAGAAGGGATACTCTAGATGGAATGACCTCACTATCAATGGTGGGGTCATTCAGGACTTTGCTATAATGGATATCACTTACTTATCTCCTGCTCGTCTTCAGGTATTGTTGTTGCACAAAAAGGTGCTGCAGGAGAGGCTTCTTCAATGCACTTCCCGTAGGCCTATTCACCTTGCTGATGTTGCCAGATACATGTTGCAGAAATTCAAGAGTTGCAGAGGGTTCAAAGACATTGCAATGAGGTGTCTTCTTCCTATCAAGACAGCCCCTCCTAAGGATTTTCAACTGTCTAAACATCTGTATAACACCTCCCCCAACTATTGGAGAGATTCATTACTTAAGTTGTACTCTACTTCTAGATTTGACATGATTTTCTCATGTACATGAGCTTGAGTATCAGGAACCTTTGTATCTCTTTGACTTGTATCTTGCACATATGTATGTCCCCTGCTCCAGCAATATTTGCTGAGTATTTATTGTAATCTAGGACCCTTGTGTGGGATCCTGCCCTCTGTACACTTACACATACCATCATTAATCTAATTTTCTTATTGTCTCAAAAAAAAAATTTGGAGTGCTTATCTGTATTTGGTGAGGGTTTGCCCATAGCACAGTTTGTAACTCTTCTATATGAATATTCAATTTTTTTATTCTCTAAAAAAAATGAGTGTGGCTCAGTTCAGTTGGATTGGCTCTTTGCCTCTTGAGGCGGGGGCGGGGGTTCAATCCCTAGCTATGGCAAGTCACTATGTAACTCATCTAATCCTTGCTTTGTGGGATATGGGGGGTCCCATGGCTACTATGCCCGTTCACTTGTACAATTGCAATTTCAAAATTAAAGTCCCGGGGAGTAGGCTTCGGCTGAACCTCCATTTCAAAAAAAAATAAGCATGGCAGCTTATCCCCCTTAGAACAAAACACGCACCCCTAAAACAGATGAATTGATGTGAGGGTAGAAGCATGATTTTGGAAGGAAATGTCATTTATGTACTGTCAAAATATTTTGAATCCACCCATATACTTAAAAGTAATTTTTTTTTGATGGAAAATAGAGATTAAACTAAATTTAGGAAATATTGTACAGTTGTGCAGGGGACAGGCCCTCTTGGGACAATACATCTTAGAGAGAGTGACTCCACTATTTGTATCTAACATTACATGCGATTTTTGAATACATGGCTTGATGCATAGGAGCATCAGAGATACTAGAAAGGTAGGCCTGTCCAGCAAACTTCATTTCTTTCCAACAGTTGTAAATTTGATTCCTACTACCATCTCCAAAGCATCTTTTATTTCTTCCAACCCAGATGTTCAATAATATTTGTGCTCTCCATGTGTTCCAAAGCAAGGGATACAACCCATTATTGGTCTGCCAAGGGTGAGGTAGAGATTATTAAGAGGGGACCAGAATTTATGAGCACGAAAGCACTCTATGAATAGGTGAGAAAGATCCTCCAAACTGCTAGAGCTGTTACAATCGCCATTCCCAAAATTTAATTTAGGAGCTCTGCTCCCTGTCCATAGGCCTTGGTGAATGATAATCCACAACAAGATGGAGTGCTTATTCATAGGAGGAAGGGCCCAAATGACTGGAAATCTATAGGACCATTGATGAGCAGTCCAGTGGAGATTCCACTTTTGATTCAGCCTCTTGACCAACTTGGGAAATGAACATGTTTTTTTCTTGAAATTCTAGAACATATCCATAGCAATCATATGTAACTCAAGCTCTTTGTAGTGGTTGCACTTCTCCGTGGCTTTCGGGAGCAGCTCCCTCTGATCCATAAGCACCTGTTTACAACCAAGAGATAAATCGGCAATGTCATTAATGAAGAAAGGATCCACAATATCCTACCCAGAAATAAGGCTATTCCATGAGTTGAAGCTTTTTGTCTTGCACTTATTCATCTTAACAGGAAAAGGAGAAGCTTCTTTAGCATTCACTCATCCAATCCATAATGAGTCCTGTGACAAAAACTAGAGATTAGAAGCAAACACTCTATTTAAGGTATAACCCTCTTTAACTTTCATCCAGGCATAGAAATACTTCTAATAATTCCTTGTTCAATTTTATCTTTGACTAACCATCCCAGAGCATCACTAGAAATAGCAAAGAGAAAAGGAGCAAGGGGACAACCCTATCTGATAGCTCTATAAAGATTGAAGGGCTCAGAAACAGAACTATTCATAGCCACCCTAGAGTTGGCATTACTTAGTGTTTTTGTCTATAATCTCGATTATGTCTGTAATCTTGATTATGTCTGTAATCTCAATTATGATCTCGTTGTATTCCATGATATATAGACAAACTCTCTTCATCAAGAGGAATTAATCTGGAAATAATATCTACATACTCAATACGATTTGGGGAATTAACCATTCCCAAAGTTGATCACAAAGAGTTCCTGACAAATAGTTAAGCCTTTCACTAATTGTCATCTTTGGTAACGTTAGATAACATCTTCTAATGTTGTAAAAAAACCTGTAAGCAGTAGTATCAATTATCAATGTATTGTCAGGCCCATACTCAACATTCTTGTCCCAAAAACGAGCCAGTTTCTTGAAATGGATTGAGAAATTCCAAAAACACTGATCCCTCCCCCAAATATCCATAAATTTCCTCTTGAACTCTGGGAAGATTGTATCAATACAGTTTTTGACCTCGTCTAGATCATAGGCACTCCAAATCTAGACATTGAAATGTTCAAGGAACCATTGAAGAAAAGCATTACTGTCAGGAAAGGCCTACTTACTTCAGATATTCATAAATACATCAACTTCCAAAATCAGAGCCCTAGGTTGTAAATTCTTGTGAATTGGTTTCAATTCCTGTATCTCTTCCTCTATCAGGCCAGGTTGAATTTTTGGAGGGTCCCTTTCTATCTCAATAAATTCTGGTTCCATTATCACATGATCCAACCTATTTCGTTTTTTTTACTTGCCTAGTATTTGTTTAGGCTCTTGATTGCCTTTTGGTGTAAACACTAGTACATGATTAGTTTGAGTTGAAACTGATACTTTTTGCTCAACTATTGTTGCAATCAGATCATTTTGAGTTGAAATAGGACATGTTTGAATTGAAATAGGATTAGTTTGAGTTGAAACTGATACTTTATTTAGTTTTTTCTTTTTGGGCATCTTTGTGCTCAACTTCTGTTGTAGCCTGACATTGACTTACTGAGGATGTAAGAATATCTTTTGTGGCAGCTACGGATGGAACTTTTTTCTTTATCTAATCTATAAGCCAAACATCATACAACTTACAATCAATGACATTGTTAGTCTATCAAAAATTGTAGAAAATGGGATAAATACAATCAATAACATCGTTACAAAATAGGCTAACAATGGTACAATGTAAGGGGGTGAACATTGGTACTATTCTTTCAAAAGATCCTCTATATCAGGTACAATGCCTCCGTTCAAGTGTGACCGAGTAGTCTGCAGCCTTGTAATTGGGTGCAAATGGCTTGGCTTCTTTTGTCGTTTCACACGTGCTTGAAAATTTCTTTTTGCATTTACCATAAACTACACTAGAGTGGCATCCTCTTGTACATGAACACCTACAACCTTTCTTGAGGATCCACACATGTCAGAAACTGAGGTAGGGTTACAATATTTTTTCTTCGAGGAGGATTCATTTGTAGCATACATTTTAGGAACATCTCTATTTGGACTGTGATTAGGATCAAAAGTTGGATTCTGTAGATGACCTTTGTTTGAAAAAACAACGGGATCATTATCAACTACAAACTTATGACTAGCTAGATGAATATCTGAGCTGCTAACTAGATCAAGAACATTCTCAATCATTCCGTCTAGACCACTATGAAAGTCAATGCGTGTGGACTCGGCATCATGCATGTTGTCGAGTGGACAAGGATTGACACTAGCATCCATTGCAAACGGTGTTTGGAGGAAGGATGGAATATTTTCTTTCTCTTTTGATGATGAACATTGGGCATAAATCTTACTTTTAGCAAATGGTGTACATTTAATATTCTCACTTGTCCCAAGCTCCCACTAGCATCAACATTGTTGGTAACTGTTCCTATTGAGGTACGAGCAACTGCTTAGCATAATGAAACTAGCTAGATTAGTGTTCCACTAGAGGGTTGAAGAGTAAGAAAGAGGTAGTTGATGGATAAATTATTGCAAACAACTAATGAAAAACTAGATCCTTAGTAATCGCAAATTAGTAACAAGCTAATTAGTAATAGCTAACTACTAACAACTATCGAACAATTAGCTACTTAGTAATAGCTAATTAGTAACAAGCTAATAAGTAATAGCTAATTACAAACAACTAACCAAGAACTACTTCGTAATAGCTACTTAGTAACAAGCTAATTAGTAATTGCTAATTTGTAATAGTGAATTAATAATACCTAATTAGTAATAGCTAATTTGTAATAGATAATTCATAATAGCTAGTTCATAATAGCTAATTTGTAATAGCTAATCAGTAATAGTTAATCAATAATAGCTAATTAGTAATACCTAATCAGTAATAGCTAATTAGTAATACCTAATCAGTAATAGCTAATTAGTAACAAGCTAATCAGTAATAGATAATCAATAATAGCTAGTTAATAATAGCTAATTCGTAATAACTAATTCATAATAGCTAATCACTAATAGCTAATCATTAATAGCTAATCAGTAATAGCTAATTACTAACAAGCTCATCAGTAATAGCTAATCAATAATAGCTAATTGGTCATAGCTAATTCATAATAGCTAATTCGTCATAACTGATTAGTAAACAGCGACTCGTAACAAACGAGAACTATGTCATAAAAAGAGAACACTCTCTTCAAAAATCATGCAAATGGCATCTTATGTTTGAGATTCCTTTATACCAGTATACATATATTACAAAAATGAAGTGAAAATATGTGATTTTTTGACATTTTTTGTCATTTTGTCATAAAAAAAGAGCTCAAAATGTAGTCAAAATTTCACTAGATAAGACATTAACATGCCCAAAATCTATATGATAAGACATTGACATGTCCAAAATCTATATGATAAGATATTGACATGTCTAAAATCTATATAAAGAATGTAAAACTGAATAATTCTTATACAAAAATAACATTTTAGACATATTTTCAATGGGTGGATATCTGATTGTTATTCAAAATTGCTACAAAACATGGTTTCATTAACCAAACTACTTTGAGGCATTTACATAAGCACTAAAAATGTTAGAGAGTTTAAATGCAACTCACAACTATGTCGATCTATGTCTACACCCTCATCATCTGATGCACTTGATTCAGTCTCATACTGTTGAGAGCTCTCTTCTTCTTCTTCTATATCCACAAGAGCTCTATCTTCATCCATGTACATACCAAATTATGTAGGATCATCCACAAATCTTGTTGTTTGCCTATGATTTCCTGTACCACATACATTTGGAAGCTTTTGTTTTATCATATTGATGGTTGCTTTCCTCAAGTGACCTGTTTTTGTCAAGGAAAAATCATAAACAAGAATATCTACATCATCCATTTTAAGAGTGGATGTGCTTGGAATATTCTTTTTCTTTTTTGAACTTGTTCTTTTAGTATCACACACCATTTCTAAGTTATATTTACCTGTGAATGCATTACTACTTTTAGTGTAATACCAATGCACCATCAAAGCCTCTATTCTTCTCTGATCAATATCTTTAGTTATCTCTAAAACCTTTGCAATCCAAAATGGTCTGGTAGCCTCATCACCATCAGCAAGCACTGCAATAAGTGTTCCAACATTTATCTCTATTAAATTTCCTTTCCATCTTGCTTCTGCCTATTTTTTCATCCTTGGGCCTACATAAATATTTCTTTCTGGTGGATGTATAAAACTTTGAAGTGCATCTGCATTACATACTTGGGCCACATTCACGGATCTTTGTGTACAAAAATCCCATGTGAATGGAACATCAACTGGCCAATGACCTGCAATTGTATACTATATAATCTCTTCTTGATGATTGAAAACGTCCTCCCACCAAGATACATCTTGATCTCCAACATATTTTTTTGCACGCTCAATATGTCTCTTCTTTTCAATGAGTGCATGCATCCAACTTTTACTTTGATCAACCATATTTCCACATCTTTCTGTATTGTTTTTATCTTCATATGGTGATTGTTTTGCACCATACACTATAGACAAATTAGGCACCTGCAATAAGAATCTGCATCCCTCTTTAGGCTCCCACCCAGGAGAAGATGAATACTACTTTGCAAATAAAAGGGTTATTTCATCAACCCTCCTCATCAAGAATACATGGTTGAAACTAATATTGTGCAATGGAGCCAAAACCTTAGCACTGTTATCAAGGCCCATTGAGCAAAAGTGCTTAAAGTTATAAATCTGTGTGAGGTGTTGAACTTCTGGTTTTCGAGTATATGCTTCTGAAATCAGCTCACATAAAATCAGAAGAGTAAAAGCATTGTTACGTGCCAACTTCTTAGAGAAAGTATTGAACATTTGATCAATGTGATCATGAGTGTGGCCAACCAAAAGGAAATTTACCTTAACCTTCTGAAATACCTGTTTTTCAACAAGCATGCTTAAATATCCAAAGACTGTAGAATTTTTATTCTCTCTTGCAAATATAGAGTTGGTGGCAAAAGACCCTTCCATGATTGCAAAACACGATGAATGACAGTAACTGTAAGGTTTGGATCATTATGCACATTCGGATATGTGAAGAAAACCTTGGAAATTACAGTTCCATTGTATACCAAAGCACCAACCAAATGCATTTGCACAAGACTTCATCTCGAATGTCCTTAGGGATGCGATAAAAATGTGGCAAACAAGTTTTTTTTTAATCCATACCATCGATCAACAAACACATATAACGCTCCCGATTTCTGAGTGCTTTACTTTGATGATGAATTGCTTTCTTTCTCTCTAAAGCTTGACTCTCACGATGGTTGTTAAGAAGGTTTTAAAATTATCCTTTTCCTGTGGTGTTGTAGCCCCCTTTGCCATGTTTTTCAAAGTGGTGCAAACTGAACATTCACCCATTCTAACTTTACGAGGAATAGACACATTGTTAAACTCTTCCTTCCATAATTGAGTAAAGTGATGATACAACACATACTTCTCATTTCTATTTTCCATGTCTTCTCTATATATTTGAAATACCTCTCGACGAGTAAAGTTATCTGACAAGTGCAACCTTCCAGTTGTAGGCATAACCTCACAATGCAAGCTAAAATAGTTCATCATCCAATTCATTGCATGACGTCCAACAGATCCTTTGGTCCCAACATGGAATGTCCAAAATGAGATCCCCATTCATAAGCCCCTGTTGAACCCTATGTATTCTAAAATTTCCCACACCCATTGCAATTTTAAATGCAGCCCTACAACATCGCATCCCTTGACTAAAGAAATATTCAAAAGCAACACGTGTTACTGACATGTTATCCTCAATCATTTGCATGCGAGAAACAAGGTATATATCCTGCCTTTCACTATCTAAATGTAGGAACTTCTCTCTTAGGTGCTTTAGTTTCTTCATTCCTAAATTGTACAAACATTTCAAACCACAACAATGCTTCACAATATCCAATGCAATCTGTCTATCTGACGTAAGAAATTTAAATCTTTTTTGACTTACTTCATGAGGCCTTCTTTTAAAACGTAGATTGAGCTTGATTTGCTTTTCTATTGTTCCACATGCACTTGAGTCAGAAGGGAGATCAATGGTTGGATCATATGGGAAATCAAGAGGTGCATTTGGTTGAGCAGCATTGCACTGTGAATTGGATAACTTAAATGACTCAACAGAAAACATAGAATCATCAGCACGTTCTAAACCATAGGGATCATCACTTATGTGGAAAGGGTCAACTGAGAACAATGAATCCAAAACTGTATCAATATGAGCAGAGGAAGCTGATGCCCAAGCATCCACTAAAAAGATTGAGCTCATCTTCACTCAATTCAAAGAAGACTGAAGATGAATGACCTTTTTAAATAAGTAGAAATCCGAGATCAAGTGAAGATGTCACATCAAATGTCACATCAAGTAGATATGAAATCAAAAGTTCATTAAAGTACATTAAACTGCATTAAACATCAAATTACATTAAAGCCTCAAATTAAAGTACTTAATTACACAGATATACACTAATAAGTGTTGGTGCAACGCTTATTGCAGAATTCACTTACACCACAGAAACTAAGCTAGAGTGATGTTAGAACACCTCTATAATCATCAGTAGCTTAGCAAATTTTCTGAAATTGATAACTTATAACTGTAACTAGTGAACACCGAAAATTCACTTTATAGAAAGCTTCACCTTTCCTTCAAGCTTCAGTTCTGAACTAATTTACTTTAGTCTTTACACTACTGTATTTGCTTATAGTTAAATAATCTTTCCGCTACTTAATTGTGCCAAAACTGTGTTTTGAACTCACCAAAATTTCACCGGAACTTTACCAGACTGTCACCGGAATATCACCGTAATTGTATCGGAATACTATCGGAATCAACTGCAATTTTGTTTGTAGTTACTTCAAATGTGTATACATGAAGTAAGGAAGTGATACTTGAACTTCCTTCACTGAATGAACTCTATCTGAAGTTTAAGAAAAAACTTCACCAGTTCTAGATGCCTCTTTCCGATCACACTTTGTACTATATACAAGTCCCGTTTCACATAAGTCTTTTGATCAGTTTATAGTAGAGACATCTAGCTACAAAATAAGCTATCTCTGATACAAAAATTTACATTATACTTCGGGATCTAACTCGTAGAAGTACCAGAAAAACATTTACTGAGAAAAACTGTAACTATTAACTAACTTTCACAGTAACATGAAATCTCTCAGATTTCTTCACATACGAAGAATGCACTCAAATTCTTCCACATGAACGTCTGTTTTCTATTAGAGAAGATGTATACAAAAATGACTCGGCCTCACTTCGCTCATAGTCATGAGAACTCTCCTATACTGAGTAGTTTCTCCTTACCATCTCTCTTAGATGAATACCCGAGATTTCAGGTTCTGTTATTCATCTCTACATACACAATCTCTGGCGTCTTCTATATCTCTATATCTGCTATATGTGCGCATATTTGCACTCACTCTCTCTTATTCTGGTTCTATGCTCTCTCTCTTATATACATTTTGATCCGAGATTCAAATTCTAATTCTGGAAGTTTCTACGCTGTATATTACAGACGTGAATTTGTCCCTTCACTAAGGCTTTGGTTTTTCTCTCAACGCTTTGTTTCTTCTTTCCTTCATCTTTATGTCATTATGCATAATTAGTGAGTGAATCTCCAACAGCTCCCCCTCAATCACTAATTAGCATCTTCTGGTCTTGCATATATTCTTCTTTTCTTTTATACCTGCCATTTCTTTGAATCTGCTTGTCTTTACTCCATCTAAGCTCTTTGTCAGAATATCTGCAATCTGATCTTTTGTAGGAGTGAATACTAATTCAATCTCCTTTTCCATTACCTTTTCCCTCAAGAAATGATATTGAATCTCTATGTGTTTTGTTCTTGCATGAAATATTGGATTTGCTGCAAGATATAATGAGCTCATATTATCTCCATGTATGATAGGTATACCTTGATCAATACCCATGCTTTTGAACAAGGTCTGCATCCATATAATATCTTTAGCTGCTTCTATAAGTCCTTTATATTCTGCTTCTGTTGACGATAAAGCTACTGTGTGTTGCTTCTTTGAACACTAGCTTACAAGCTTATCTCCTAGGTATATCATATACCCATGTGTTGACCTTCTGTCATCTTAACTTCCTGCCCAGTCTGAGTCACTATATGCTCTCAACTTTATATCTAATGTATAAGGATAATATAATCCTTCCTTTATAGGTCTTTTGATATATCTAAGAACTCTTTGTCCTGCAAACCAATGTTGATCCTTCAGACAATGCATAAACTGTGAGAGAACTCCCACTGCATAACTGAGATCCGGTCTTGTTAGTGTAGCATAGATTAAGCTTCCTACTAACAATTGATATTTCCTCATATCTTTAAACTCTGCACCACCATATTTGTTGAGTTTATGATTTACTTCAAGCGGTGTTCAAGCTTCTCTGCAATTCTCCATGTTAAACTTCTTCAGTAAGTTTAGGAGATACCTTTCTTGCGAAACATATATACCATGATCTGTATATGTAACTTCCATTCCAAGAAAGTATGATAACTTTCCTAGATCACTGATCTTGAACTCTTTTTCAAGCAGTCTCTTTACCTCTTTGATTCCTTCATATGAAGTTCCTGTGATTATTATGTCATCTACATAAATACAAATGTAGATCATACCTTCATCTATTTTCTTGATCAGTAGACTTGCATCTGCCTTTGAGCTTTGATATCCAAGGTCATTGAGATACTTCACAAGTCTGTAATTCTAAGCTCTTGGAGCTTGCTTCAATCCATAGAGAGCTCTTCTTAATCTGCAAACATAATTTGGGTAACTGGAACTTACAAACCCTTCAAGTTGTTCCATATAAACCTCATCTGATATTTATCCATTCAAAAATGCATTCTTTATATCTAGCTGACTTAGCTTCCATCCTTTTGATGCTGCTATAGCAATCAATGTCCTTATGGTTGACATCTTTGCCACCAGACTAAACGTCTCATCATAATCTATGCCATATGTCTGAGCACAGCCTTTGACAACCAGTCTAGATTTGTATCTGGCTATTCTTCTATCTGCAAGTTTCTTAACTTTGTAAACCCATTTGTTTCCAATCACTTTCTTACCACTTGGTTTTGGAACAAGTTCCCAAGTCTTGTTCTCCTCTAGTGCATTATACTCTTCCTTCATTGCTTCTTCCCAATTTTTCTTACCTTTTGCTTCACTGTAATTCAGAGGTTCTTCATCCTCCTTTACTAAGTAAGCATAGTTTTCTGAGTCAAATACGAAGTATCATAGGAATACCTTGTTGGTTGTTTCCTAACTCTGTTTGACCTTCTTGGTTCAAACTCTTCATGTGTATCTGAATACACATCTTCATCAAATCTTGATCCATCTTCATTTCTCATACCTGATCCGATCCTGGATGTACTTGCTTGCATATGATCTTCATCTCCATTTACCTGCGTATGTGATTTACCTTTTTCATTTCTTCTTATCTCTTCTTCAAGTGTTTCAACACTATGTTCTTTATCTGTATACCAGCTTTTTCCTTCATCAAATGTCACATCTTTGGAAATAGTAAACTGTTTGGTTAAAGGACTCCATAACCTGTAACCCATCTGCTTTTCATCATATCCGATGAACACATATTTTTCAGCTTTTGGTTCAAGCTTATGTCTCAACTGTGATGGTACATAAGCATAAGCAACTGATCCAAACACTTTGCAATGATCAAGTGTTGGTTTCTTGCCCCACCAGGCTTCATAAGGGGTCATCCCATTTAAAGTTGTACATGCTAATCTGTTTACCATATATGTTGCTGTATTTATAGCCTCAGCCCGAAGATAATTTGGACAATTCTTCTCCTTTAGCATCACTCTTGCAAATTCAACTAGATTTCGGTTTCTTCTTTCTGCTACTCCATTTTGTTGCGGTGTATACCTGCAAGCTATTTCACTTTTGATACCTGCATTCCATAGATAATCATTGAACTCTCGAGAAAAATATTCTCCTCGTCCATCAGAACTTAGTCTTTTGAGTCTTTGTCTTGTAAGTCTTTCAGCATATGCATGAAAATGTCTGAAAGCTCCAAACATTTTTTATTTCTCTTTCAAAACATAAAGAGTTATCCATCTTGTTGCATCATCAATGAATAGAACATAATACCTCGATCCGCTGATAGATCCTTCTTTTGTTGGCCCCCATACGTTTGTATGTATAAGTTCTAGCACACCATCGTGTTTGTAACCATTTTTCTGAAATGGTAACCTGTGGGATTTTCCCATCTGAGAGGCTTCACATTTTTGAATCATATGCTGGTTCTTCATGTTTGGTAATCCTCTCAGCGACTGTTTCTCTACCATAGCTTTGATTCCCTTTTCATTAAAATGTCCTAACCTCTTATGCCAGAGGTCTAGTTCTGTAAATACCTCTTCACCAGGTGTGATCAAGGCTTGACCAACATTCCCTTGTACTTTAAGAGTAAAAAGTCTACCTTCCTTTTTACCATGGACAATCTGTTTGTATCCATTCTCTGGATCTTCAACAAATACTCCTTCATTTGTAAACCGGACTTGAAAACCTTTTTCTACTATCTGACCCACACTAATCAGATTCTTCGGGATTGTTGGAACATACAAAACATTTGTTAGTAGGTCAGCTCCATTCTTACACTTTACTTTTCCAATTGACCTTACATTATGTTTTGTATTATCACCTGTTTGTACTGTATGATTTGAAATACCTCCCTTAAGTTCTGATAATAATTCTATATTTCCTGATAAATGATTTGAACAACCAGAGTCAATATAGAAGACCTTGAGGTTTTCATTCTCTGACACACTTATCGAGTTCATCATCAACGTCGTATGATCATCATTCTGTGTATCATTCACATAGTTGTAGTAGGTAGTGTTGTGAGACTGATTCTGTCCCCAACCTCTTGCTCCACCTTTACCATATCTGCCTCTTTGGTTTTGTCTTCCTCTTTGATATCTTCCGCTTCTGCCTCTACTGTTATTGTTCTGATTTTGGTTTGATCCTTGTGAATTATGCCAGCAATCATGAGCCAAATGATTGTTTAATCCACAGATCCAACAAGCTTTCTTGTTACCTCTTCCTTTTGTATTACTTCTACTTTTATTTCTGAGATTACCTCGTCCTCTTGCATAATTTGCGTGAGCACTTACTTCTTCTTCATATTTTTCTTTTCCTTTATCACCTTTCTTCTTGTTCTTTGCGTACATAGCTGAACTATGTCCTTTTTCTCCATCTGTCTTCAAATCTTGCTCAAACGTTAGCATTAGTCCAAGCAACTGATTTAAATCTGGTACAAAATGATTTAAAGACAGTTCAGTTGAGAGTACGAAAGGTTTCCACCATTCATCTCCTCTCAAACCTGTAAGCACTTGCACTATTAACCTGTGGTCTTTGATATCTTCATTAATTGATCCAAGACTCTCTGCCAAGTCCTTCATCTTAGTGACATAATCACTAATGCTTTGACTTTTCTTTTTCTTGCGTTGTAAATTCTGACCATAAGCTAGCCTTTCTAGCTTTCGTAGTATTTTGGAAGTGATCTTCCAACGCTCTCCATATATCTTCTGCTTTCTCCAGACCTCTAATGTGTGGTAGTAGATGATCTGTAACAGTATTATAGATATATGCTCTTGCCGTTGCATCTTTCTTCTGCCACAACTTCAAGACTTCTAATTCTTCTTTCTTCGGTTGACTATCATCTTCGAAAGTCGGCTTCTTTTCTTCTCCTGTCACATATATCATTAAGTCCTTACTCATAAGTAAGGCTTCCATGCGCATTACCCATGCCGGATAATTATCTCTATCCAATTTGTCAATAGAAATGTGATCTGCCATGATCTTCTTGTTTCTGTTACTTCCGGTGAGTGTAACGTTAAAGGATTTTACCTTTTGTAAACCTTTACCTTGAGAATGACTTCGAAACTCTTCTGGACATCGTTTGCTATTGATCACCTCATCTTTCACCTTTCTTTATGAGAATTCTTCAAATTCTCTTTCCATTTCATCTTCTGAGAAACCTTTTCTGCTCTTCAGAACCTTTTCTGTTCTAGTACCACTTGTGGATCTTACTGCTCTGATATCACTGTTGATTAACCTGCTCTAATACCACTATTGGTGCAGCGCTTATTGCGGAATTTTCTTACACCATAGAAACTAAGCTAGAGTGATGTTAGAACACCTCTATAATCATCAGTAGCTTAGCAAATTTTCTGAAATTGAAAACTTATAACTGTAACTAGTGAACACCAAAAATTCACTTTACAGAAAGCTTCACGTTTCCTTCAAGCTTCAGTTCTGAACTAATTTACTTCAATCTTTACACTACTATATTTGCTTATAGTTAAATAGTCTTTCCGCTACTTAACTGTGCCAAAACTGTGTTTTGAACTCACCAAAATTTCATCGGAACTTTACCAGACTGTCACCGGAATATCACCGTAATTGTATCGGAATACTACCGGAATCAACTACAATTTTGTTTGTAGTTACTTCAAATGTGTATACATGAATTAAGGAAGTGATACCTGAACTTCCTTCACTGAATGAACTCTATCTGAAGTTTAAAGAGAAAACTTCACCAGTTCTGGATGCCTCTTTCCGGTTAGACTTTGTACTGTATAGAAGTTTCGTTTCATAGAAGACTTTTGATCAATTTATAGTAGAGACGTCTAGCTACAAAATAAGCTATCTCTCATACAAAACTTTAAATTATACTTCAAGATCTAACTCGTAGAAGTACCAGAAAAACATTTACTGAGAAAAACTGTAACTATTAACTAACTTTCATAGTAACATGAAATCTCTCAGATTTCTTCACATACGAAGAATGCGCTCAAATTCTTCCACATGAACATGTGTTTTCTATTAGAGAAGATGTATACAAAAATGACTCGGCCTCACTTCGCTCATAGTCATGAGAACTCTCCTATACTGAGTAGTTTCTCCTTACCATCTCTCTTAGATGAATACCCGACATTTCAGGTTCTGTTATTCATCTCTACATACGCAATCTCTGGCGTCTTCTATATCTCTATATCTGCTATACGTGCGCATATTGGCACTCACTCTCTCTTATTCAGGTTCTATGCTCTCTCTCTTATATACATTTTGATCCGAGATTCAAACTCTAATTCTGGAAGTTTCTACGCTGTATATTACAGACGTGAATTTGTCCCTTCACTAAGGCTTTGGTTTTTCTCTGAATGCTTTGTTTCTTCTTTCCTTCGTCTTTATGTCATTATGCATAAATAGTGAGTGAATCTCCAACAATAAGGGAACCAAAGATTTGATTCACTTTTGAAAGATGAGATACACAGTTGATTTCAAACTAGATATGAGTCATTGAGTCTTAGCATTATGAGTGAATCAAAATATATCCAAGTTGAGTTCCAACTCGATTAGATATTAAACTTGTTCGGAGTAGTGCCATTGAAGACTTTAAGAGAAGAAATTTTACCTTTGGTTAAGATTTCAAGGATTAGGTTTTATTGTGGTCTTGGCTAGATCTCAAAGAGGTATATAAAAGTATATTTAGAAAGAATTATGTGTAAAAGAGGTACACGGAAAAGTATATGTAAGAATTATGTGTAAAAGCTATATCTGTGGCAAATCGCTTGATACAAAAGATTTTCAAATGAATTTTGAGTCTACGATTTTCTTGAGAACGTTGGATGTTATGAATAACTTCATTTGATTTTCGCTTTTCTGCAAAGACAATGATTGATGTTTGAAATTACCAACCTATTTTGTTGAAATTACCAACCTATTTTGTTGTTCAAGACGTTTGAACCCCAAAGTTCTTTGTTGAACGTTTATTGATACATGGATTTTCCTTTTCAACAACGTGAAGATGAATATGAACTGAAGTGAGAAGGATAAGACTATAAAGATGTCATTAATCTCCCATATTCAACACAACTTAGACTTGATTTTTTCCCAAGCAAGAGATTCTAAGAAACAATTTATATATACATGAGATTAGACTTCCTCATGTACATACCATACTCTTGCCATTGAAGTGTAAATTACATGCAAATGTATATAAATAGTTGCAAGGTTCTATAAATATTTCACTAAAGTCGAGGTGAAACATCCTATTTGTGTGAGTGGTATTTCCTGGTTAGATAAGTTGACAGATATAGTTAGCAACTAGATTCATTTAGTTAGATCCAGTTAGTCTCTAGTTCAAGTACCCAATTGCCTATAAATAGCAGACGAGGAGATCATTCTCATTTTCAAAATCCACGAGCAAGAGAGAGCAACAGAGCACAGACAGCCATGGAGCACATAGCTCAACAAACAAACAAGGAAACTCTCATGGAGAAGAAGAATGTTGGCAAGAGTACTAAGAGGTAGACAAAATCATACCACAAAAAAAGATTCCTAAAAGATTCCTTTTGTATGTTTGAGTAAATAGTATGCTTTCTAGGTTTTTATTTTTCTTAGCTCATAAAATATAGATCCAATGAGGGTACAACTCAATGCCAGGCATCGACTTTTAGGTGCAAGTCGATGCCGCGCATCGACTTTGGGGTGCAAGTCGATGCGAGGAATGCCTGGCATCAAATTGCACCTCAAGTCGATGCCTGGCATTGACCTGGAAGGTCGATGCATGGCATCGAATGTGCCTTGAACGTCGATGCCAGGCATCGACTTTAGGCTGCAAAGTTGATGCCAGACATCGACTTTTAGGTGCAAGTCGATGCCAGGCATCGAGTTGGACCCCAAGTTGATGCCAGGCATCAACTTGAGGGTGCAAATAGATGCCAAGCATCGACTTGAGGGTCCAAGTCGATGCGAGGCATCGACTTGAGGGTGCAATTCGATGCCAGACATCGACTTACACCCTCAAGTCAATGCCTAGCATCAACTTGCACCCTCAAGTCGATGTGTGGCATCGACTTGCACACAAAGTCGATGCCTGGCATCGACTTGCACCCTCAAGTCGATGCCAGGCATCGACTTGGACACTTGAAAAACACATTAACGTATGAGCTCATATTTCCAAGCCCTTTCAGGGATGCTGAGTCCAAAAGTGAGAGGCCCTTCAAGAAGCTGAAAGTGACAATGAGCTCTGTGGATCAGCAACGTGACAGAGGTATTGGTCACCAAGCAAAACCGAAGAAAAACATTGCATCCTTATTCTCTGAGATGGCCAGCAATCCGGTTGGAATGTCCTCTGGTGGATAGAGTAGCATCAGAATTCCTGAGGATGATGCAACTAGGAAGGAAAGGTCGAGGGACGTAGAGGTCTTAAGGACAGATCGTCCACTCCGGGACATGACAAACCTGGAGTGGTGCCTTCAGTATGTGGAAGAAAAGAATGCAGTCCTACTTGTGTTCGTAGGGGCGTACGGGAGAGGAAAGATCACGACAACACGGGGTTTTCAGTATGGCCTTGTGTTCAAACTGGATCATGAAGATGAGGATTCTGACAACCTCCTTGTCCTGGTAGAGACATAGAAAGGTTTAAGAAATGTTATATGCAAGATGGATTTCTTGTGCCCAAAGTGTTGTGTTCTAGAGAGGCTTGCAGAGATATGCAGGGACTCAGAGAATCTTATCAAGAACTTGATGCCATGGATCCAAGGCAACATCATGCCAACACAACAGAAGATGAAAACCCCTGTAAAGGCAAGGGGTGAGCAGTGCATGCAAAAAAAGTTCCTGAAGAAAAAGAAGAGAATTGCTGATGAGGAGTCTTCTGACTCAAGCTCTAGCTCTGAGGATATAATAGTTGCACCTGGTGGAGAGCTTGCCTCGGGTGTTCTTGGTACTGAGCAGAACAAGATGAGGGAGGACATATGGTGTAGCTCAGTCATGAGTAGCACCTCCTTTAATGTCAATCCGGGAAGACATGAGGATGGTATGAAGACCTCGAGCAAGTGAAGGCACAAATGTGTGAGTGAGAAGCACACCAACATGCACACACATACACACACACGCCCACACACGGTAAGAACAAAGAGAGTAAGACAATGGGAACTCTTCTATTACAACCAAGTTCTCATACAAGTTCAAAACCACAAGAAGCTAGCCCAAAAATGAGCTCTCTAGCTCTATTTATAGTTTTTGACTAGCTTTGGCCCTGTCCAGACTTAGTGTCTAGCCTAGTTAAAAATTAGGTTCCAAGGCTTATTTGAGGGCTCAAACGAGGTCTACAAAATATGAAAATTGGTAGGCAATTACTTCTAAGGCTCCCCAAGCTCGAGGACTCCTCGGTTTGCAAAAAATGGAGCACAAAAAGGTGAAATGGTATTTACAATGGTTTTCAGTGATGAGAATCACTTTTATAATAGTGTAAGGATTGAAAAAATTTAATGGGTTGCCTCAGTGCTGTATTTGCATGCATTCTTGTACTTGCTTCTTCTTGTATGATGCCACCACTCTCCCCCCCTAGTGTCTGTCGTCTCTGACAGACCTTTACTCCCCGGTTTGATCAATGTACTGTTGTAGTATGTCGGTTGCCAATTCTTGTTCTTTGATCCGTAGTCCCCTGACCAAATCTCTTTGCAGGGCATCCCAATTCACTACGCCAGGCATGTCAGGTTGTGGCGTGGTGTAGAGCTCTGAATGCATTGTTTGTTCGCAGGCGAATAATTGTAGTAGATGAGTTGGGCATGGCGCGAACACTTCTGAGTCTCATTCCCAGAACCCCGTGGTGAACATGTCATCAAATGTTTACTTGTAGCAAGCAGGGAGATATCTTATTCGTGCATGCCACTCATAAGCCACTCGGATACTCAAGGTCGTGCTCATATCATAAAGTAAGTCATAATTACTATTTATGAAGCCCGGAATTGGCGGCCGGATGTGACGTACATTGCGAAAGGTCTTTAACACTACTTGCATCATGTCCAGTATCTTGAGCATCATCTGCGCAGCGAGATCAGGCATGGGGTGGAGGCGTGGCATCCAATGTCTGATGGTAGCCATCATGTAAGCTATAGTAGGTGTGCCGGTTGGGGGTGCAATGGCGGGGTAATTGAGCCATTCTTTGCAATTGGCATTGTTCTTAACTTTTATGGCAAATGCCTTCCATGATCTTTTGCGTTGCACTGGCCCGAAGCAATTGTTATAGTTCAAGTGCATGGGCGCGTGATCCCATGTTCGTAGCATCTCCGGATAGGTCTCCAATAACTTTTGCCTCCAGGTGGGTTGGTATATGTTCCCTTTGTGGGCATCCTCTGGAATGTCCTTGGGTTCAAATTGGGTAGCAAAAATAGGGTACTTGTTGGTTTTGCGTTTGATCTCAGCGTTGTAGTCTGCCAATAGTACAAAGTAAGGCTTATATTACAACTCTAAACTGGTTATCAATCGCCTAGGAGCCAAGTGTCTAAAATATTCTGACTGAAGTATTGTATCCTTGATAGTTTTCATGGCCACCATCTGAGTTGAGATACGCTCCTCGTGAGTCACCCCCATCTCTTCTACCTGTTTCATCCATGCTGGAGGGGGTTCCTCATATGTTTCTTGTCCCTCATCAATGGTTGTGCCTCTTGGAAAAGGTTGAGGCTCATAAGTATCTTCAAATGTTTCCTCCACTGGAATGGTGATGGCCTCCTCTTCTGTTGGTTGAGCGGGTGGAGAGGGGGGTCGTTCGTATTGTAGCAACTTAATCTTCAATTCTGCAATTTGTTGTCGTAGCTCAAGTACCTCATTGGCTGTTGAAGATTCAGGTTCTAGTGAAGTAGCAGCATTGACCATCTCTTTAGGTTCTATTGGGTGTGATGGGAGCACTTGGGATCTTTTTAGTTCTTTGACCTGGTCTGCTAGCTGGTTGTGTGCTTCCAAGAGGGTCGCATAATCTTCCAATACCCGCTAAATGTGTTCTGATGGAATAGCTTGGAATTCGGCAGGGTCTATAGGTGCCCCTGGAGTGTTTTCTATGGCTGCTTCGAGATTATCTTGATTCTGTTGTTGTAATCTTCTGTTCTCCTTCTTGAGCAGTGGCTAAGTGACGGCGAAGTAAGGCCATGTTTCTTTGTAGTGTAGCATTGCGGGCTAGCTGATCTCTGAGTTGTTCTTCCATTGCCTTACCCGTCTCTGTATACTTGGCTTCAAGCTCTACATGAGATTGTTGGAGAGAGGTAACCTCTTGTTGTAATGCAATATTACTTAGCTCCAAGGCCTTGACACGTGCCTGGAGGTGGGGTGATAGAGTACCAAGCTCTTTATTGTTTTCTTCTAATAATATGTATTCCTGTTTAAGTTGGGCCGTAGCTTCGAACATAGTGTCCAGTGCATGAATAAATGATGTGGATGCAGAGGTGGAGGTGAGAGATGCAAGGGGTTGGGAAGTGGGGAAGGGAAAAGTGGATGTTGTGTGTTGGCGATTAACTTCCGCTCAGATATCGCCGAAGATGGCCGTCGCGGCAAGGCTTGAAACTTGTCAGGCCTGCAGAAATTGCCGCGCCACCGAATAGAGAACTAAGCTAAAGTGATACAGAACACCTCTGTAATCAATCAATAGCTTAGCAAAGTGTAGCGCTCAACATATAAGGCTGCGCTCTAAATTCACTAGAAAAATTTCACCGAAAACTTCACTGGACTGTCACCGGACTGTCACTGGACTGACACCGTAATCGTACCGGAATTGTACCGGAATGAACTTCAATTCTGTTTATAATAACTTCAAGCGAACATACATGAAGTAAGGAAGTGTCGCAAAGCTACCTTAACTTACTGAACTCTTTCTGAAGTTTAAAGAAAAAACTTCACCAGTTCAAATGGCCTCTTTCCGGTCAGACTTTGTACTGTGTGTGGATATCTTTCCCACCGGAAACTTTGATCAACTGAAAGTAGAGATGTCTAGCTACAGAATGAGCTATCTCTCACACAAAACTTCGCATTACTCTGCGAGATCTACTTCGTTCTTCTACCGGAAAATTACTCGTTTACTGTAAGAACTGTAACTGACCGAAAATGCGTTTACTGAGAAAACGTTAACTGTTGACTAACTTTAACTGTAACATAAACATACTCTGTTTCTTCCATATACAAATACTACGCACAAACATCCACATGAACATGTGTTTTCTATTAGAGAAGATGTGTACAAGTGAGCTTGGCCTCTTCTTGCTCAAGCTACAGAAACTCTCCTATACTGAGTAGTTTCTTATTACCATCTCTCTCAGATGAATACCCGATATCTCAGGCTTCTATTATTCATCTATACATACGCGATCTCTGGCGTCTTCTTCTACATACGCGATCTCTGGCGTCTTCTTCATAACTAAAGCTCTCTGTCTCTCATTCTCATCCTATTCACCATCTCTCCGAGTCTTCTCATCCTCTTTCTTATCCCTCTTCTTTCTAATCTCATTTTATCCTCTAATGCTTGGTGTATATATACACTTTTTCCTTCTGCGCTCTTCCACGCTCCTATTCTTTAATGTGAGCGTTATGCGCACACCGCGGTTTATTGCTCTGTTGCTCTGTTACTCTGTTTATGCGCACACCACGTACTGACATCGCACACTGTACAACTGAAGGCTTTGATTTCCTGAAGATTCCGCCTTCTCTTTTTTTTCTTTCTTTTTATGTCTGTTTGTCAAATTCATGAGTGATTCCTCAACAGCTCCCCCTCAATCACTAATTTGACCTCTTCCGGTCTTTCGTATATCTTTCTTTCTTTTATACCTGCCATTTCTTTGAATCTGTTTGTCTTTGTTCCATCCAAGCTCTTTGTCAAGATATCTGCTATCTCATCTTTCGTAGGAGTGTAGATGATTTCTATCTCCTTCTCCATTACCTTTTCCCTCAGGAAATGATACTGAATCTCTATGTGTTTTGTTCTTGCGTGAAACATCGGATTCGCTGCAAGATATAGAGAGCTCATATTGTCTCCATGTATAATTGGTATACCTTGATCAATACCCATGCTTTTGAGCAAGGTCTACATCCATATTACTTCTTTTGCTGCCTCTACGAGTCCTTTGTATTCGGCCTCTGTTGACGATAACGCTACTGTATGCTGTTTCTTTGAGCACCAACTTACTAGCTTATCTCCTAGGTATATCATATACCCATGTGTCGATCTTCTGTCATCTTGACTTCCTGCCCAGTCTGAGTCGCTGAATGCTTTCAACTTTATGTCTGATGTAAAAGGATAATATAATCCTTCCTTTATAGTTCTTTTGATATATCTAAGAACTCTTTGTCCTGCAACCCAATGTTGATCTGTCGGACAATGCATAAACTGTGAAAGAACTCCCACCGGATAGCTGAGATCCGGTCTTGTTAGCGTAGCATAAATTAAGCTTCCTACTAACGACTGATACTTCTTCATATCTTTGAACTTTGTACCATCATATTTGCTGAGTTTATGATTTACTTCAAGTGGTGTTGAAGCTTCTCTGCAGTTCTCCATATTAAAATTCTTTAGTAAGTTTAGGAGATACCTTTCTTGTGACACATATACACCATGATCTGTGTATGTGATTTCCATACCTAGAAAGTATGATAACTTTCCCAGGTCACTGATTTTGAATTCCTTTTCGAGCAGTTTCTTCACCTCTCGGATTCCTTCATCTGAGGTTCCTGTAATTATTATGTCATCTACATAGATACAAATGTAGATCATTCCTTCTTCTGTTCTTTTGATGAGTAGACTTGCATCTGCTTTCGAACTTTGGTATCCAAGTTCATTGAGATACTTCAAAAGTCTGTAGTTCCAAGCTCTTGGAGCTTGCTTCAGTCCGTAAAGTGCTTTCTTTAATCTGCAAACAAAGTTTGGGTATTTGGAACTTACAAACCCTTCCGGTTGTTCCATATAGACTTCATCTGATATATATCCATTCAAGAATGCGTTCTTTATATCTAGCTGAGTTAGCTTCCATCCTTTTGATGCTGCTCTAGCAATCACTGTCCTTATAGTTGACATCTTTGCCACCGGACTAAACGTCTCGTCATAGTCTATGCCATGCGTCTGAGCATAGCCCTTGATAACTAGTCTCGCTTTATGTCTGGCTATCCTTCCATCTGCAAGTTTCTTAACTTTGAAAACCCATTTATTTCCGATCACTTTCTTACCATTTGGTTTAGGAACAAGCTCCCATGTCTTGTTCTCTTCTAGTGCGCTGAATTCTTCTTCCATTGCTTCTTGCCATTGCTTCTTGCTTTTAGCTTCATCATAGCTCTGAGGTTCATCATCATCTTTGACCATATATGCAAAATCTTTCTGAGTTATATACGATGTATCATACGAGTAACTTTCGGGTTGTCTTCTTACTCTGTTTGACCTTCTTAGCTCATATTCTTCATGTGTATCTGAATACACGTCTTCATCTTCGTTTCTCATACCTGATCTGCTCCTGGACGTACTCGCCTGCATATGATCTTCATCTCTGTTCACCTGCACAATTTATTTTCCTTTCTCTTTCCTTTTTATCTCTTCTTCAAATTCTTCAGCTGTATGACTCTGATCTGCATACCTGCTTTTCTGTTCATCAAATGTTACATCTCTAGAAACAGTAAATTGTTTGGTTAGAGGACTCCATAACCTGTAACCCATCTGCTTTTCATCATACCCGACGAACACATATTTCTCTGCTTTCGGTTCAAGCTTATGTCTGAGTTGAGACGGTACATAAGCGTATGCTAGTGATCCAAACACTTTACAATGATCAAGTGTTGGCTTTTTTCCCCACCAGGCTTCATAAGGGGTCATTCCTTCTAATGCTGTACATGGTAATCTGTTTACCAAGTATGTAGCTGTATTTATGGCTTCAGCCCAAAGATAATCAGGACAATTCTTTTCTTTCAGCATAGCTCGTGCAAATTCGACTAGAGTTCGGTTCCTTCTTTCTGCTACACCGTTTTGTTGTGGTGTATATCTGCAGGTTATTTCTCTCTTAATTCCTGTATTCCAAAGATAGTCATTGAATTCTCGGGAGAAGTATTCTCCACCTCCATCAGACCTCAGTCTTTTAAGCTTTTGACCTGTGAGTCTTTCAGCATATGCATGAAAATGCCTGAAAGCTCCAAACACTTCTGACTTTTCCTTCAAAACATAAAGAGTTATCCATCTTGTTGCATCATCAATGAATAAGACATAGTACCTTGATCCGCTGATTGATCCTTCTTTTGTTGGTCCCCATACATCTGTATGTATGAGTTCTAGCACACCTTCATGTTTGAATCCTTTCTTCTGGAAAGGTAACCTGTGGGCTTTTCCCATCTGACAAGCTTCGCATTTGTGAATCATATGTTGGTTCTGTACGTTCGGTAATCCCAGTACAGACCCATTCGCTATCATAGCTTTGATTCCTTTTTCATTGAAATGACCTAATCTCTTGTGCTAGAGGTCAAGTTCTGTAATCACCTTTTCATCATGTGTGAGCAAGGCTTGGCCAATGTTCCCTTGTACTCTTAAAGTAAAGAGTCTGCCTTCTTTCTTACCAGAGACGATCTGATTGTATCCGTTCTTGGGATCTTCTACAAATACGCCTTTGTTTGTAAATCTGACCTGAAAACCTTTCTCAACTATCTGTCCCACACTGATCAAATTTTTCGGTATTGTCGGAACATACAAAACATTAGTTAGCAAATCTGCTCCACTCTTGCATTTCACTTTTCCAATTGAATGTATGCTATGTCTCGTATTGTCACCTGTTTGAACAGTGTGACTAGAACTACCCTTTTCTAGTTCTGACATTGGTTCTATATTTCCTGACAAGTGATTAGAACATCCAGAGTCAATGTAAAATACCTTTAGATCTTCGTTATCAGATGTGCTGATTGAGTTCATCATCAATGATGTATGAATTTCATTCTGCATGTCATTTGCATAGTTGTTGTAGGTGGTGTTGTAGGATTGATTCTGTCCCCAACTTCTCGTTCCACCTCTACCGTAGCCTCCTCTTTGGTGTTGTCTTCCTCTTTGAAAATTATTCTGATATCTTCCGCTTCTGCCTCTGCTATTACTGTTCTGATTTTGTTTTGATCCTTGTTGGCTGTGCCAACAGTCATGCGCCAGATGATTACTTAGTCCACAAATCCAGCAAGCTTTCTTGTTGGTATTCTGGCTACTTCTTCCTCTTCCAAAAACTCTTGTTCTTCCTCTGCCCGTGCCTTTACCTCTTTCGTAATAGGCCTGAGAGCTTGACTCTTCTTCGTCTTTTGACTTACCTTTGTCTTTCTTCTTGTTCTTCATGTACATTGCAGAGCTTTGTCCTTTATCTGCATCTCCCTTCAGATCTTGCTCATATGTGAGCATTAAACCAAGCAACTGATTTAAATCTGGTACAAAGTGATTTAAGGAAAGTTCAGTTGAGAGTACGAAAGGTTTCCACCTTTCATCTCCTCTCAATCCTGTTAGCAGTTGCGCTATCAATCTGTGATCTTCGACATCTTCATTTATGGATCCAAGACTATCTACTAGATCCTTCATTTTAGTGATGTAGTCACTAATGCTTTGACTCGGCTTCTTTTTGAGGGTTGTGAACTCGGACCATAAGCTAGCCTTTCTAGCTTTCGTAGTATTTTGGAAGTGGTCTTCCAATGCGCTCCATATGTCCTCTGCTTTCTCCAGACCTCTAATGTGCGGTAGTAGATGATCTGAAACGGTATTGTAGATGTAGGCTCTTGCCGTTGCATCTTTCTTCTGCCACAGCTTCAAAGCTTCTAACTTTTCCTTTTCCGGTTGGCTATCATCTTCGAAGGTCGGCTTCTTTTCTTCTCCGGTCACATACATCATTAAGTCCTTACTCATAAGTAAGGCTTCCATGCGCATTACCCATGCGGGATAATTATCTCTGTCCAGCTTCTCAATTTGGACATGATCTGCCATGATTTTCTTGTTTGCTTTAGGTTGCCTTTGAGAGTTTTGGCTTTGATGCCGCTCGTGGGACTAACCAGCTCTGATAGATATGCCGGCTCTGATACCAATTGTTGGCGATTAACTTCCGCTCAGATATCGCCGAAGATGGCCGTCGCGGCAAGGCTTGAAACTTGTCAGGCCTGCGGAAATTGCCGCGCCGCCGAATAGAGAACTAAGCTAAAGTGATATAGAACACCTCTGTAATCAATCAATAGCTTAGCAAAGTGTAGCGCTCAACATATAAGGCTGCGCTCTAAATTCACTAGAAAAATTTCACCGAAAACTTCACTGGACTGTCACCGGACTGTCACTGGACTGACACCGTAATTGTACCGGAATTGTACCGAAATGAACTTCAATTCTGTTTATAATAACTTCAAGCGAACATACATGAAGTAAGGAAGTGTCGCAAAGCTACCTTAACTTACTGAACTCTTTCTAAAAATTAAAGAAAAAACTTCACCAGTTCAAATGGCCTCTTTCCGGTCAGACTTTGTACTGTGTGTGGATATCTTTCCCACCAGAAACTTTGATCAACTGAAAGTAGAGATGTCTAGCTACAGAATGAGCTATCTCTCACACAAAACTTCGCATTACTCTGCGAGATCTACTTCGTTCTTCTACCGGAAAATTACTCGTTTACTGTAAGAACTGTAACTGACCGAAAATGCGTTTACTGAGAAAACGTTAACTGTTGACTAACTTTAACTGTAACATAAACATACTCTGTTTCTTCCATATACAAATAGTACGCACAAACATCCACATGAACATGTGTTTTCTATTAGAGAAGATGTGTACAAGTGAGCTTGGCCCCTTCTTGCTCAAGCTACAGAAACTCTCCTATACTGAGTAGTTTCTTATTACCATCTCTCTCAGATGAATACCCGATATCTTGTTGGAGTTTATTGATCTCCAAAGTACAGCTAGAAGTAGGTGAAACCCAACAGGGCCTAGTTGACTTTTTCACAAACTTGTATGCACAGACCGATTTTCTTGCAGAGCAAATTTCTCTTTATTCACTTGGAATTTTCCAAAACTGTTTCACACACATAAACTAGACTCTAAGAGCTTTCCAACAAGATATAGAACACCTCAAATGGATAAATGTGAAATGAGCTATGACCTCTGCAATATGCAGCTTTAATGGAGACCTTGAAACAGAGATGAACCTGAGGACACACATCACTTGCAGAGACTACTGCTCTTAACTCACAACTTCAATGACTTTGAAACCTTTTAAAATACAATTAGACTTAAAGAGCTTTCTAACAAGCCAAAGAACACATGATTTGGATACATACACAATGAGATATGATCTCTGCAAGTTTGAGGTTTAATGGAGACCTTCAGCAGGGATAAAAAACAGAGAACACACACTACTTGCAGAGCGTATTGCTCTCAGCTCACAAATCCAATGATTATGAAAATTTACAGGACAAAAGTAGACGCTAAGAGCTTTCCAATGAGCTATCAAACATGTAATTTGGATATATAATAAAGGAGATACAAGCTCTGCAATCTCTGCATACAAAACTACAGCAGTGTAGAGATACACATATGACTCTCTTGGACATCCCACAAGATCACGACTTTTCTCCTCTTTTTATAGCATGGGAAACTAATCTAAAACCTTCCTAATACATCTAAATTCATGGTAGACACTTGGATGGAGGTATTACATGACTCAAGTGCTCAAATAAGCAAAGTATTGATGGACTTTGAGAACTAGCCACATCGACCTTCCACTAGGACACCACTGAAGCTCCCTTGTGACTCACTAATTTGACTCACCATGTTCTAGAACTCACGTGGTATTTTTGCTACATTTTATGAATAATATGAGCCTTCTTGAAGTATTTGAAGACTTCCCAAAGGTATTTACATCATTTGAAACTTGTACCCTACATAAAACAAATGTTCGCAACATTCTCCCCCTCAAGTTTCAAAGGGTATTTCCTTCATGCCAAGAATATAGTTGAATCTTTGAAGCTTTGGTCCATCCAAGGATTTGGTGAAGATATTTGCAACTTGATCCTTTGTTCCAACAAAAGAAACCTGCACTTCATTGTTCATGGCCTTCTCTCGAACATAATGATAGTGAACCTCTATATGCTCTGTTCTAGCATGAAAAATAGGATTTGAGGTCATATGAATGCTGCTCAAGTTATCCCCATATATCAGTGGTACATCAACCTGCACATTCAAGTCATGAAACAACTTTTTAAACCACATAACCTCAGTAGTAGCCAATGCTAAACCTCTATACTCAGCCTCTGTAGAAGATAAAGCAACTATAGGCTGTTTCTTTGAACTCCATGTTAATGTCTTGTTTCCTGCTATTACCACATATCCACTTGTGGATCTTCTGTCATCTTTGCTTCCAGCCCAATCTGCATCACTAAAGACTTTAAGAGTTAGATTAGCATCATGACTATAAAATAATCCTTCGTTCATGGTACCTTTCAAATACCTAAGCACTCTTTTCGCTGCATGCATATGAGGTACTCTAGGTTCATGCATAAACTGTGACAATACTCCCACTGCATAACATATATCAGGTCTAGTTTTTGTTGCATAAATCAAAGATCCTACCATGGATCTATATACATTCATATCATGCAACTCATCACCTTCCTTTGCGCTTAGCTTTACATTACATTCCATTGGAGTTGAAACAAATTTACATTCCTGCATACCAAACCTTTTCAGCATATCACATATATACTTTCTTTGTATCAACCACATACCTTCATCGCTATACACAATTTCAATCCCAAGAAAGTATCTGAGCAAACCAAGATCTGAAATTTTAAATTCCTTTCCCAAATTACCTTTTATCTCATCAATTGCTTTTGCATCATTCCCTGTAATCAACAAGTCATCCACATAAATGCATACATAGACACACATGCCATCTACATGTTTTACATAAAGTGAAGGATCAGCATGACTCGCTGTGTATCCTTGCAGCATAAGATACTTTACCAACCTTGCATTCCATGCCCTTGGTGCCTGCTTAAGACCATACAATGCCTTCTTTAACCTGCATACATGATTAGGACATTTTGCATCCACATAACCATCTGGTCGTGACATATACACTTCTTCATTTAACTCACCATTAAGAAAGGCATTCTTTATATCGAGTTGATATATATTCCACCTTTTACTTGCAGCTAAAGCCAACAAAGTTCTCACAGTTGCCATATTTGCTACTGGACTAAATGTTTCCTCATAGTCCACACCTTGAGTTTGATTATATCCTTTTGCTACAAGTCTAGCCTTATATCTAGACACACTACCATCACTATTTCTTTTAATCTTAAAAACCCACTTGCAACCAATTACCTTTTGCTTTGGTGTACTTGGAACTAAATTCCAAGTCTTGTTATCCTGTAGTGCTTCCATTTCTTCTCTCATTGCTTTCTCCCACTTTTCATCTCCTTTGGCCTCATCATAACATGTGGGTTCATTTTCCTGCTCAACTTTTGTCATAAAAGCATAATGAGTATTCATGAAAGATTCATAAGTATACCTTTGAGGTTGCTTACTTACTCTTGAAGTTCTTCTTACCTCCAATGTAGATGCTCTTCCTTTCTTATTAGGAACCTTTGATGATTCTCCATACTCACATACATCACTAATTTCCTCTCCTTCATCATTAACTTCAACAAGTTTGAGTTTACCTTTACTTTTAACACTTGGAGGTGACTCTTGCCTTAATCTTCCATTGAAAGGTGATCCTCTTTCTTCATCTAAACCACTCCTTTCATCATTTAAACATCCTGATGGCTGAACTATGCATTCATCTCCTTCAACCACACCTTCTTCATTTTCATCCATGACCTGCAAACAATTCTTATCTGCATACCATGAAAGTGATTCATCAAAGTTTACATCTCTTGACACAACAACCTTATTGGTATGAGGATTATAGCATCTATATCCTCTTTGAGTATCTGCATAACCAATAAATATACATTTTTCTGATTTCGCATCAAGTTTAGATCTCACCTCACTAGGTACATGTACATGACATACACAGCCAAATACTTTCAAATGACTTACACTTGGTTTCCTTCCATGCCATACCTCATATGGTGTCAAATGATGAACTCCAGCAGTCGGAACTCTATTCATAATGTAAACACTTGTGCTAACAGCTTCAGCCCAAAAATAATTAGGCAAACACATATCATTAAGCATGCTTCTAGATGCTTCTGCTATGATTCTGTTTCTTCTTTCTGCGACTCCATTTTGTTGTGGAGTATACCTGCATGTAACTTCTCTTTTGATACCTTCATCATGCAAAAAATCAGTAAAAGCTTGAGAGAAATACTCTCCCCCTCCATCGGATCTTAGCTTCTTAATATACCTTCCTGTTTGCTTTTCGACATATGATTTGAACTTCTTGAAACAATCAAAGACCTCACTCTTATGTTTAATAAAATACACAAATGTCATTCTACTATGATCGTCAATGAATGATACATAGTACTTATTACCAACCAAGGATGCCTCTTTAGTAGGTCCCCACACATCTGTGTGTATGAGATCTAGCAAACCATCACTTACATAGCTTGAATGCTTGAAAGGTTGTCTACTCTGCTTACCCATTTGACATGCTTCACAAAGATGCACCATATGTTGCTTAGTAAGATCAGGTAATCCTTCAACAATCCTCTTCTTTGATAGCTCCTTTAACCTGTGTACATTCATGTGTCCAATCCTTTTGTGCCATAGATCAAGCTGTGCTATTCGATGCATACCATAAGAGAAATAGTTTGTATGATTTGGGTTTACCTTGAATGTAAACAATCTACCTTGTTTTTGACCTCTAGCAATTAACCTCCTTTGCTTTGGATCCTCAATGAAGCATCCTGCATGATTAAATCTCACTTGTAGACCTTTTTCTACCATTTGACCAACCGACATCAAATTCTTAGTGATCGTTGGCACATAAAGTACATCCTTCAAGCAATTTGTCTTGCTCTTATCCTGCATAACAACATCTCCAACCTGCATAATCTTATGTGTTGTATCATCTCTTGTTTCAACATGACCTTTACATGACGGATTATGCATATTAGAAAACCATGAAGCATCATGAGACATGTGATTAGAACAACCACTATCTACATACCATACATCGCTATTGCAATTCATCTTAGTTTCTACATTCATCATAAGAAGAGAATCATAATCATCACTTTTACCTTCAACTACATAATTTCCTTGTTGTTTACCTCTTCTTGAATAGCCTCCTCTTTGATTACCACCTTGATTATTTTCATTTTGATAACAATCTTTGGCATAGTGTCCATACCTTCCACATATATAGCAATTGTTCTTATTATCTTCACTCCTTTGTCTTTGGTTGTAGTTGTAGTAGCCTCTCATACCTCTAGCGCTTGATCTTCCTCTTCCTCTTGTGTTGAAGAAGCCACTTGAAGTCCTTTGATCATTGCTCCTTCTTCCTTGACCTCTATTTGAACCTCTTCCACCTATGTTTCCACCTCTTGATGATCCTACATAAAGAGCTTGCCCTTGAGATCCTTTTTTATTTGAAGTAGAACCATTTAGATTCATCTCCTCCGTGACCATGAGGGCAATAAGTTGATCAAAATCTGGTAATTCTCCTCTGACATAAACTGAAGTAATGAAGGGTTTCCATCTCTCATCATCTTTGAGTCCGTTGAGAGTATGTGCAACCAAGTCGTCGTCCTCCACATGAGCTTGAATTGATCCTAGTTGATCTGCAATCTCTTTAACTTTCAATATGTAATCATTGACCGATGTCCTTGTATCTTTCTTTATGTTATTCAACTCATTTTTGAGTTGAATCTTCCTTACTCTTGTACCTGTAGCATATAACCTTTCCAATGCAAGCCAAACATCTCTACTTGTGTCTAGATCTTGTATGTGTCCTACCATTGAATCTTGAATATTTTGTGATAAAATGAATATAACTCTTTTGTCTCTCTCATTCCAAAGTCTAAACTCCCTCAATTGTTGCTGATTTGGGTCCTCTGGTAATGTGGGTTTGATATCTATGCCGTCAATCAAACCATACAAGCCTCTACCTTGCAAGTATGCTGTGATTCTAAACTTCCATGCTTGATAATTGGTCTTATCAAGCTTCTCTATTTGTGCATGTTGGTCTCCCATAATACAAATGCTAAGCTTCCTCCTTTAAGCCTCCTTTCCAATGTGTGTGATGAGAAGAAATATAATATTTACCTTGTAAATGAGGTATGTGCACCTTTCTTTGCTTGGATGTTGCTTCAGATGCCTCCTTGCAATCTTCTTCTACCTTTGTGTAGTGTTGATGATGAACTGCTTCTTTGATAGCTTCAAATTCTTCGTCAAGGTATGATAACCTTCTCCAAGCCTCCAAGTACTTGCTCTGATACCAATGCTGGAGTTTATTGATCTCCAAAGTACAGCTAGAAGTAGGTGAAACCCAACAGGACCTAGTTGACTTTTTCACAAACTTGTATGCACAGACCAATTTTCTTGCAGAGCAAATTTCTCTTTACTCACTTGGAATTTTCCAAAACTGTTTCACACACATACACTAGACTCTAAGAGATTTCCAACAAGATATAGAACACCTCAAATGGATAAATACGCAATGAGCTATGACCTCTGCAATATGCAGCTTTAATGGAGACCTTGAAACAGAGATGAACCTGAGGACACACATCACTTGCAGAGACTACCGCTCTTAAGTCACAACTCCAATGACTTTGAAACTTTCCAGAATACAATTAGACTTAAAGAGCTTTCTAACAAGCCAAAGAACACATTATTTGGATACATACACAAGGAGATATGATCTCTGCAAGTTTGAGGTTTAATGGAGACCTTCAGTAGGGATAAAAAACAGAGAACACACACTACTTGCAGAGAGTATTGCTCTCAGCTCACAAATCCAATGATTATGAAAATGTACAGGACGAAAGTAGACAGTAAGAGCTTTCCAATGCGCTATCAAACATGTAATTTGGATATATAATGAGGGAGATACAAGCTCTGCAATCTCTGCATACAAAACTATAGCAGTGTAGAGATACACATATGACTCTCTTGGACATCCCACACGATCACGACTTTTCTCCTCTTTTTATAGCATGGGAAACTAATCTAAAACCTTCCTAATACATCTAAATTCATGGTAGACACTTGGATGGAGGTATTACATGACTCAAGTGCTCAAATAAGCAAAGTATTGATGGACTTTGAGAACTAGCCACATCGACCTTCCACTAGGACACCACTGAAGCTCCCTTGTGACTCACTAATTTGACTCACCATGTTCTAGAACTCACGTGGTATTTTTGCTACATTTTATGAATAATATGAGCCTTCTTGAAGTATTTGAAGACTTCCTAAAGGTATTTACATAATTTGAAACTTGTACCCTACATAAAACAAATGTTCGCAACATATCTCAGGCTTCTGTTATTCATCTATACATACGCGATCTCTGGCGTCTTCTTCTACATACGCGATCTCTGGCGTCTTCTTCATAACTAAAGCTCTCTGTCTCTCATTCTCATCCTATTCACCATCTCTCCGAGTCTTCTCATCCTCTTTCTTATCCCTCTTCTTTCTAATCTCATTTTATCCTCTAATGCTTGGTGTATATATACACTTTTTCCTTCTGCGCTCTTCCACGCTCCTATTCTTTAATGTGAGCGTTATGCGCACACCGCGGTTTATTGCTCTGTTGCTCTGTTACTCTGTTTATGCGCACACCGCGTATTGACATCGCACACTGTACAACTGAAGGCTTTGATTTCCTGAAGATTCCGCCTTCTCTTTTTTTTCTTTCTTTTTATGTCTGTTTGTCAAATTCGTGAGTGATTCCTCAACATTGTGCTGACAGTGGGTGTATGTGGTGATGTGCATGGAGTTACAAGTGGTGATGTTGAGATAAAAGTGGTGGTAAGTGGTCCTGTGGAGGGTGAAATGCCCATGGGATCGGACGTGATTGTGTGTGAAGTGTGAATTGTGAATACAGGAATGGTGGGTTGTGTGTTAGTGGTGGCCGTGAATGTGGGGAAGGTGGGGTGGGAATGGGATTTTCTCTTATAATTCTCGATTTGTTCAACAAGGTTTGCTAAGAATGGAGGTAGGGTGGCTTGTGTAGGCTCTGAGGAGGTTAATTGGGGCTCACTCGTTTGGGGTTGGGAAAGAGGAAGAGTATTGGTGATGGAAAATGGGTGTGTTAAGGTTTGGGTATTGGCCAGTGGCTGTCCGAGAGTTGGAAAATATGAATGGTGACCTATTATATTTTGATCAGTGGCGGAGTGACCTATAGGGGGTTCGGAAAATTGGTAAGCATTGATAGAGGTAGGGATAGGTAAGGATGGCAAAATGGGGGTGTGAGCTATAGGCTCAGTAGGGATGGCTGTGGATTGTTCCATGATGCTAGTGGCTAGGGATTTGGTGGGTTGGGTGGGAGGTGATGGGGGAGAGGGTATCCGTGTGCTATCATAGGGTTCCTCAGTGTTAGTCGGTCTAGCCATGTGAACATCTTCTTGAGCTGTAGTAGGGAGGGAGGTAGACACTTCCATTTGAATCATCTTTCCCCTTCGCGGTAGCGTATCTAGCCTTCGTTGATCGTATTGAGGAGGGTTGTGATGTAACATGATCCGCATAGCTTATATAATCCCATATGTCTCAGCCAAAAGGTTCAATGATTCAACAAAGTGGGGGTCCACGTTCTCTGCTTGAAGCATTTGATTCACCATCGCTCTATTTGCCTCTTCTGATAGCTTATGCCTCTTTTGTACCTGCTTGATCGTTTTGTAGAGCCGTTTGAGTTGTGTAGTGTAAGCAGGGGCTTCCTCCTCACTCTCCTCTGAGTTATTTCCCTGTGCCTCTTCTTGATCATGTGTGCCTTCAACATAAGTATGCTGTGTCTCATCTTCCCAATGTCCTCTTCGTGCATCAATCTATGGCCGTCCTCTCTGGGATGATGATCCGGGGCCGTCAGTGTCTGAGAAGAACTCACTCTCAGATAAGTGGGCTGTTTGCAAGAAGCTTTCAAAGTCAAAAGATATATCCTCTACCAAAGTAGCCATGGAGGCAAACTCAGAGTCCATGGGTAGTGGAGGGGCTGATGGAGTGGGTTGTGCCATGCCCCCTGATTGTGGTCCCTGGAGATGGATCGTGAAAGGGGCTACTTGTTCTTCTTCTCTACAGGAGGCTTCAGTGGTGACTTCGCGAGGAATTAGAACCTATGAAAGTGATCCCCGCATTCGTTTAGTGGGTTGAACCCTTGATTTCTGCCCCTGGAAGAATTGCAACTATGAGTACTTAAGGGCCCGTGCGATTGGCACATCATAAGCGAGGTATCTGTAGATTATTCTTGTATGGCACAGTAGCCATTCAAAGTAGGCTTCCTCACTCCTCGTTTGCCTGCTTCATATAACTGGTCAAGGATCCACACTGGCATTTTAATAGGTAAGCTCCCAGTCTCCGCTAGGTATAACCCATACCAGATCTTCTTATGAGGCTGTGTGAATCGGTCTTGCGCCGGAAATGCAAAATGTCGAAGGCACATTCGCAATGGTATAGCAATGTTTGGGGTGAGGGAACATGTTATTGAAAGCATAGGGGAGCAACCAACCCACACCACCTTGCATGGAAGGAAGAGGAGGACCCAAGAAAGACTCTCCCTTCATCCACCCCATTCTCCAACATGTTCAAGCCATTGGCATCAGCCCCGGGCTATGCCACATGCTTGAAAATATGGAGCAATGGGAGTCAAGGATCATGGTCACACATGGAAAATACAAGTAATGCAACACACTACTCAAACACAAAGGAAGGTTCAGCACACACACACACCACACCCTCTCACACTCCAAGACTACACACATAAATGCACAAAGCCTTAGAATAAAAGAGAGTTCTTCCATTCATGAAGATTTTACATGGAGTACGTCGAACCAAGAGCCCCCCTTCTTTACAAAAATGAGCTCATATTTATAGACTAAGCTCTATTCCCCATGTGCCTCTTTGAAAAGTCAAAAAGGTGATTCTCTCTCTAACTGCCAATCTTCTAGGATATTCTAAAGATCAAATTTGTAACAACCCAATCTCCAAGAAGGGCATGCGTGGATTTTCTACGTGGGGAATCTTTCTAGAAGGGTCATAAAGATGAGAGACACTATCCTATAGTATGAAGAAATATTAAAAAGTGCTTTAGGGGAGTGTTCATATGAGACACTCAAATATATACAAAAAGGATTATTCTCCTGGTCTAGGGAGGGTTCTCATGCACAAATGAAGATGTGTGCATACCCTACCACCGAACACTCTCCCTCCCCTAGACTTTGTCGTCCTCGACAAAGCTAAGATCAGAGGATCATACACAGCTGAACTTTATCCAAGTTGAAATCTTTGGGTCTGCAATTTCTTCAATCAGCAAAGTTTCAGGCCGCAAGATCTTCAGGTCTATGATCTTCAAATCTGTAACACTTCTCACTTCCAATCTGCAAGCCAGCAATTCTTCCTTCCATCTGTAAATCTTCAGTCTTCAGAGCAAGTAGTGGAGTCTTTTAGGTGCAAGGCAACACAATCCCCATGGGGGCAGTCAGCCCAGCCATCCAAAAGAGCATCCTTTTGTTGCCGAATATGCAGCCATCCCCTGCAGTAGTTCCTGAAAAAGCAAAAGCCTTCCAAGTGGTGGAGTCTTTCGGTGCTAGGCGACACCATCCTCCTAAGAGGCAGTCAGCCTAGCCATCATGAAGAGCAGCGTTAGGTACTCCTTGCTTGCCCAATGTGCCTAGAGCTTGTTGAGGGTATCTTTGGAAGGCATGATCATAGGAAAGTAACAACAGTTATTCACATGATTGCAGGAACTGGGTCAATCTAATCTAAGCTTTGCTGCCTTCCAGCAAGTTGGGAGTATAACCCCAATATTCATGAGCAATCCTGGCAGTAATCATATCACACTAGAGTTGAGCCTGCAACATAATTTTGATCATCAACGCTTAAACAGTCATGTGGGCTTCTGCATCAGTTATTGAACTGGAGAATGAGATACTAGATATCATCAGAGGGCAGTACACAGAAGATGTCAGACACATAAAGTTATTTACAAATGTTCCCTTATGATGACAGGGAAAGTGGGCATCATCCTCAAGAGCTGTATATCCTTGTTGTGGCCACGGAATCCATGCAGAAACTGGATGGGTAGGCAACTGCACAGTCGGTCTAGGGTCCAATCATAGCATGGAAAGCAATCCCCATCTCGAGAAGACACATCCATGGGCAATCAAGGTTTCCAAGACCACTTGTCATTTGTCAGTAGTCACAGTGCTGCCCTGCACCATATGGACCAAAAGAATAGCATGCCCCAAGCTCTTTGGTAACAAGATTATGTGATGAATACATTACTCATAAGAAATCATCAAAGAGGAACCCAGCAACTCTGTGAGTCCAGCATAGAAATCGAGGAATGCCATAACCCCTTGCATGCTAAGCACTAGACCATTTCATTGCAAGTAAGCCTGGTAGAAGCATGTTAATCGCACACCTTCAATAGCCACCAAGTTATTGCTTTCAACTATAGCTGGCCAACTTTTCCAAGAGCAAGGAGCTCATGATGTATTCCGATCACCTCGAACTTCCAGGAGTTTTACTGGCAGATAGACCAGTTTTGAGGCAGCATCAACGATTAATCCACAGGAGGCCATGATCTCAGGAAGCTCGGTAGTTGTCATTCAGTAGCAAGAGCCTTCAGGTAGCCAAATTAATCTGTGATGAAGGGCTAGCTTTGTTGCTTGGGGTGCACTCATCACACGTAGCCAGCTTCAGCATAGTTCTATCCTTGCTCTGGAAACATAGCAGCTGCCCTCATAGCTTCAACAAACCTGGTTGCAGCAACATATTGTGAGAGTCCAATAGTAAATGCCTGATATATCTGTTGGCAGAGAAATGGATGACAACCGAGCTGCAGGTTCGAAGTCTTCATTACCCTGTAGGTGATGTGAAGCAACCACCATGAGCACATTAAAAGTGAGCAAAAAATTATCCCAGTTAACCATAGCAGCCAATGAAACAACTGAAAATGACTAAAATTTGGTCATGCCACCCTGCTTCCAATAGCTCCAGGATTTAGCTCATCCACCAGTCATCATGTCCTTGCACTCTAGCCTGTGCTATGTTGCTTGATTTGGCACTTTAATCCAAAGGAGTTGACTGAGCAATAATGAACCACTATTAGCCCAATAATTATGAATCGAGCCCTTTCATGTATACCATCCTTCTTTACTGCCAAGAACTGCAAGTATAGCTCAGTTTGACAGAGAAACTTCATTAACTTTGTTGAACCTCGTATCGGCCAGTTTTGGAGCAGACAACAATAGCTTTTTCTCAGCTTTTCTTGAGAGCAAAAGAAGATGAGCTGCAAATCATTCAAGCCTACCGTTGCACTAGCTTGCCCCGACCAAATCTTGCAGACATTTGTCATTGATACATCTTTACTGACAAGTGTATCTATAGTCCAGTCCCCTAGATTTGCAGCTATGGCCATTGTAAACCATGGAAGCACACTAAGTTATGACAGAAATGGCACACAATCAGAACCCACACTGGAACCTTTGACAGCGGCAGCATCCAAGGAATCATTTAGCAAATCTCTTTGGATCTTCTAGAGGAGAACTTGAGGCCAGATGTTGCCAAGCAAGGTATCAGTGAGCCCTGAGAAAACCAAAGGACCTGAACACAGATCCAAGATACATTCTACTCTGCACCTTCCATACAATCCGAGACTACTAAAAAAAAATCCCAAACCTGTTTTCCCCTAATTTGAACTACTCAAATTCCTCCATCAATCTGAGTAAGAGGAAATCTCCAGAAAAAAGAAAATTGTCCTAATTTCAACAGTTGTATGGTTCCAGCAGATATGGGGAGAATCGTCATGCTCATGTTTATATGATCCAGAAATGCAGAACATAAAATCATGATAACAAAATGCCTAAGCAGGATCCAATTTCTGGATATAGCAGAAGCTTTGCTAACTACACATCAAGCTTGTGAGTTCCGATGGAGTTCTTCTGTTTGAGAAACCCCAACTGTCCTCCTCCTGAGGGGTTATGTCAAATGTTGCTACCTGACCCATTATCACTTCGAGGATATGTGGGTTCCTTTACCACATGTACAGTCCTTGCTCCCACTCCTTCTTTTAATGAGCCTTCTTTGACGAGAGAGGGCAATAGACACCACGAATGGCCACATGGTTCTGCACAAGGACACTGATTCACAGCAGAGTCTCCCGTTCCAGCAGCTGCAACCAACCTGAAGAAAATCCTCCCAGCGGGGCATGTGATAATCTAAATAAGATACTGGCCATGAACCAAAGAACTGTCTTTATGACTATGCTTGGCCTTCAAAACCTCATTGCCCCTTTGTGAGCCCTCCCACCAAGTAAGACTTTCTGCACTACTTGACTAGATGTGGAGACCTGAAACCTTTATGCCTTTTGTAGTAGTTCTGGTGCGCCAATCTTCTATGTTCATCAGATCCCTATGGTGTGCCGAAGCCTTATCTGTATATTAAATACTGATTTCTGGTTATCTTGAGAGTAGCAACAATTGTAGTGACATCCTGTGGAACAATGACACAGGTTTCGAGTTTCTGTATGTTAGCCAACCAATGCTAAGAGACTGCAACATCTCCATGTTTAACTCATGAATGATTTGTCAGCACATTGTTCAATGATTCCTTTGCTGTGCTTTTTAAGTGAGCACAGGTACAAAGAGCTGAAGAGGTTCAGGAATTTCCAAACATATCCAAAGTAGTCGTGCTACAAGCATTGTGGGTGAGTATTGAATCATCTGGGTAGCACCTCATTGCTTGAGCATACATGTCATAGTTCAAGAGCAGGTGTGTGCAGTAGCAATACCCAGAGGGGTCAAAAAGAATCAACTTTGAAGTTCTTCAGCTGTTGGGTCAACAAATGCCAAGGTGTGGCTGAAGAGTACCTACATCTCTGAGATTTGAAAAATGTAGTGCAGCCAGCCTTGCCCAAATCATGCACAGAGGACCCACCACAATACATTTTCCAGAACTGATATCAGCAAGGTCGAACAAAAAAAATAAAAAGAGGCAGCTCCATCCTTTATTCTGTCTACTTGTTGGCCAAGATTCTAGCTTTCCTAGCTTGTTCTTTGTTGGCTCCGATGTTGCTTTTTGGCTTACTTATTCAAGCCATTCTTCATAGATGCTCAAAAAGTCCTCAGTTTTATCCATTGTAGGAGAGCCATATTTGTCTGAGTCTTTATCTACACAGTCATGGATTCTTACACTCAGAAGTTACTTTGCATATGAGGAGAAATCATCAGAAGGATCTGTCATTACTATGACAGTTGACAAAGATTTTTGTGCCCACTTGGCCTGTGTTGACAACAACGCAAGCTCAGCTATCTTTGGTCCAAAACACTAGGTGCTCCATATTGCTCACATCATCCACGCAAAGCATCCATCACTGGTATTATCTAGAGGTAGAGCATCTTCACAAAACTTGTTTCTCATCACAGCTAGTGTCGTCTTCATGAACACCACCCTTCAGAGTGGAAGGGAAGCATCAACAACACCTGGTCGCCATCTGCAGGGAACTCAAAACACTGTGTCTGAATAATGATAAGAGCACGTATGGCAGTAGGAGAGCTCCAGTTTTGCAGTAGAACAGGTTTGGGTTGAGGATCATGGTTCGAGTTTGGCTCAACATAGAAGGAATGGCTTCAATGTACAACTCTGAATTTGGTCACCTGCTTTTTTTTTTTTTTGGTAGTATTGAGGGCTGCCATACCAGGCGTTAGCCGGTTCCACCTATCCAGATTGAGGGGGCAATCGAGGTTTCAGCATGGCATAAGCGCATGAAAAAGTCTTACTGAATACTCTTCTTGTTCCTTGGCATAGAGGCTTAGCCTTTATTATGCTCGGAGGAAAAGTTTAATTGTGGTGGAGATGGGCATGAGAGAGAACTCGTGGAGCCTGACCCTGCTGGGAGTACAACAGAGTTCACAGTGTAGCCAAAATGATGCCAAATTAGATCTCAAGGGCTTAGCCTGTAGGAGTAGAGGACTTTTGATAGGAGCCCAAAGATCTTATGGTTAGTAGCTATGACTTCACCAAAGGAGCAAGGCTTGCTCTAGCCCAACAAAGAAGTACAAGGGGATGGCATCATCGACTGCAGTCAACAGTGGGACTTGACATGTCAGAGTTGTAGTTCATGCTATATCGAGGCTTTCACGATGGATTTGCCTTCATCATTATTTGCTTGGTGAAGGCCTGACTGCACCTCAAGTAATACATCGAAGTCCAAGAGTAGGATAAATCCATTTAGAATTTGGTTGTAGGCTACAGACTGTTGCCTAATTGTGAGATCTGATGTTCTCTGCGATAACATAATCATGTGAAAAAAATGGCTTTGTCCATTGCTTTCATTGTAAAGTAGTTACTGAAGAAACCAGCTCTGATAGGGAAGCGCCATAATATGCCTAGCCTCATCATCATCCAAAAATTTCACTACATATCCTCAGTGCTGTGTAACAGACACAGCGTGCAATCGATCAACTAAGCTCGAACCCTTATAAACGAAAGGATTTTCGATGGGTGGGTGGGGAAGAAACACACAACCCCAGCTGCAGATAAAGCTGAAGGTCGCATGTTCTTTTACAGGAGGAGTATATGCAACCCGGAGGTAGCGTTGCCAGAGAAGAATCGCTCAGGGCAGGGAGGCTTGTGGATTGCTCGACCCATCTTTCCTTGAACTGCTATGGAGCTTCGTGTCTGCTCCTTCGGTTGTTGCCCTAAGAAATGAAGCACACAACCACTATGGTGCTTCTTGTGTACACCTTCATTTGGCTCATGCGAACTGATGAGGGAGCAAGTCCAGAGATCGGCTAAGACAGGAGCGACCTGCAGTGCACAATCCTGTTATAGTGTCGACAGCCTACAGAGTTGAGAAGTTCTTGCAATTTCATCATGGACATGGTAGAAGGAGCATCCGAGAGAGTAGGAGTCATCCCATTTGCAGCGGGGAAGTCTTGGCTCGCCCCGAAGCAACCATACCTTTACCTGATGAGATGGTTCACGAGGAGATCAAGATCAGGCAGTGACGAAGGAGTGATGTCAAGGAAAGTTTAAATGGATGGACCCGACAGAGCACAGCATGTTGCACATGGAAGTTGGTCTCGGAGATGGAGGAATTGTCAGATAAGGGGAGCCCGAAAGCTCAACCCCGCCATAGCGTTGAGCTCGAACCACAGAAGGAATCAAATGCAAGTAGAGGGAGAAAGTAATCCTCCCTTCACCAACCCACAATCAAATGAGCAAGCATTGATGTTTCCACCGACTTGCAACCCACCCCTATGATCCTATTGACTCATCCTGCGGTCAGTGTGGTGTTTCTTTTTAGATTTTTGTGAAATTGAAGAGTGGAAAGGATGAGAAAGAGTACGACCCATCCCACTTTTCAAGACAACACTCAAAGAGAGATGATACAGGTGGATAGTGATGCCAAAGGTGGATGTGAGCAGGTGTATATGTGAGGGAGTGAGAGAGATAAGGGGGTTAGGGGTTGTTCTTGTGAAACACTCAAATTGAAATAAAACTACGCTACCAAAAACAAGAAATGGGAGCAAATGGCCCAATAGAAGGGTGAAAATGCCATGCACAAACTCAAATCCTATGCAAATGAGCAAAAAAGATTGCAACACAATACTTTACCACATGTTCTTGAGCTCTCCAAGTAATGAAAGGCCGATCTCCCCGGCAACGGCGCCAAAATTGTTGTTGAAAGCATAGGGGAGCAACCAACCCACACCACCTTGCATGGAAGCAAGAGGAGGACCCAAGAAAGACTCTCCCTTCATCCACCCCATTCTCCAACATGTTCAAGCCATTGGCATCAGCCCCGGGCTATGCCACATGCTTGAAAATATGGAGCAATGGGAGTCAAGGATCATGGTCACACATGGAAAATACAAGTAATGCAACACACTACTCAAACACAAAGGAAGGTTCAGCACACACACACACCACACCCTCTCACACTCCAAGACTACACACATAAATGCACAAAGCCTTAGAATAAAAGAGAGTTCTTCCATTCATGAAGATTTTACATGGAGTACGTCGAACCAAGAGCCCCCCTTCTTTACAAAAATGAGCTCATATTTATAGCCTAAGCTCTATTCCCCATGTGCCTCTTTGAAAAGTCAAAAAGGTGATTCTCTCTCTAACTGCCAATCTTCTAGGATATTCTAAAGATCAAATTTGTAACAACCCAATCTCCAAGAAGGGCATGCGTGGATTTTCTACGTGGGGAATCTTTCTAGAAGGGTCATAAAGATGAGAGACACTATCCTATAGTATGAAGAAATATTAAAAAGTGCTTTAGGGGAGTGTTCATATGAGACACTCAAATATATACAAAAAGGATTATTCTCCTGGTCTAGGGAGGGTTCTCATGCACAAATGAAGATGTGTGCATACCCTACCACCGAACAGAACACATTTCTTTCAATTTCTTGAGTTTATTGTTCTTCATAGACTCCGGTATCAAAGGATCTCAATCGGAGGGTACATGGGTGCCATACATGTGAAGGGCCTCCCTGATTAAAGTGATGTTCAACTCAAACTTTTTCATTTCCTCCTGGTTTGATAGAGAGGGCACCAGGAATGTGCCTGAATGATCTTTATCTCCTGTCGCCTTCAGAGTTGCAATCAAGTAATAGCACCTAAGGAAATCAGGTTTAGGTAGAGATGCACTAAAATAATCCTGCAATCCCGCTTTCTGCCAAATATCTTGAAGAGGAGCTACATTTTGCAATGCTTCAAATTCTCGTGAGAAGAACTGAAAGGTCCACCAAACTCCTCCGAATTCCAACTTGGATTCCCAAATATGATCAGCATCTCCCAAATCTCCTGGCATCTCATTGAACCAATGAGAATGTCCTTTCACTCTTTCTGTTAGGCCACTCGATGGATCCGGGATGGGAATTCTTCGCAAATTCAGGAACTCTTCAGGCCTCGCTGTCAGTGGAGCCTCCACAGGCATGGTATCCCAATTGCTTTGAGTACTAGTGCCCGCCTGGGAGCTTGTTCCTACTGCTGCTGCCATGAGACTCCTTGCAGCAGTTGATGTTTATCTGCTAGAAGAAGAAAGGCACATTAGTGTTGCATAGGAAACAGGTCATAATGGTGTTCCCTCCACAATACTAACATGACAATCCAGATGGTTAGTGGTTAGAGGTGAAGTGTTTGTGATAGATGTGAGTGGTGGTTAGTAGTTAGTGTCATCCTAGATGCATACTTTGGATATGCAATGTACTCAGAATGCACCTACATTAGAGTGAATGGATTCATAAAATTGGGTCTGGGGGTTTGACACGGGGTTTAATTCTTCAAACATTGATTGAGGATTTGTGGCTCCTAGAGCTGATGACAGGTAAAGGTCGATGAACTAGATTGTGCTGGATTTGGGACCTTTTGGGTACCCACTTCCAGACATTTCTAGGTTTGACCGAAAGTGTAACAGTGTGAGGTGTAGGTATCTTCCTTGAGTTGTTTGCCAAGAGTACTTGTGAGTGTTGATTTGAGCTAGTGACTGGAGGTGAGGTTATTTGGGCTTGTAAGCAGGCCTTGGGCACCCACATCCATCTATCATTAAGGATAGCCTTCATTGACCGCTTAGGGACCCAAATAGAGATGGTATGTCTAGATTGTTGCCTAGGGAACTCCTTCGTTTTAGTCCTTGACATTGTGGCTCGCTTGATGCACTTTTGAGAACCTGTCTCTGGGGCCGTGGTTTTTTCCCTTTTGCATATCCAGATCTGCTTCATGCCATGAGGTACTTCATAGAGCCCAGGTTGGTGCTCATGCTTCTTGCTCATAGGTTTCCTCAGTGTCGAGTGTTGCTGAACCTGCACCTTTAGAATTTTCTTTGGAACACATGGTAACTCATCATTGACTTCTGTACCTTCGTCGAGAGTGACAATCCTCTGCACCATAGAGCTTTGGACAAGAACAACATTGTTATCTTCATGTGGGCTCCTGAAGGGACCAGGAGTTGGTGCCTTTTCTAATGGTTTGACTGCTTGATTTTCTAATTCAATCGTAAGGTGGCTTTGGCCTACCCAAACCTGAAGAAGTCCACTTCTTAGGTTGAGGTTGACTGCGTGATCATACATCCAGTCTTGGCCCAAGACTAGAGGTTCGGTAAGATCCTCGTCTTCACATACCAACACTTTTGCTAACATTAGGACCTCTTGGATGTAGAGGGGAAGCTCCACCTCTCCCATGCAAGGGGTTTCAACACCTCCTAATCCTATCAGATATGCTTCTAGGGGTTTTACCTCCAATTGCAATTGTTGGCAGTAAGAAAGCCGAACTGCACTAGTGGCTGCTCCTGAATCAATTAAAGCTCTCATAGTCCTTACACTCTCTCCTTGTCCTACTTCTAGGGTCACAAAAGGTTGTCGATCAACTATCTTATGAGACCATTCACCTGAAGCTTCACACACGGCTATGTGATAACCTAGAGCTTCATGAGCGTCAGTCATGGGTTGATCTCTACCTTTCCTTCTCAATTTCATTCGTCGAATGCGTTCTAAAGCTTTGGCCTATTCTTCTTCTCGAATTCGCTTTTCCTCTTCCTTACGTTTCTTTGCAGTATTAAGTCGATTGAACATTTCTTCAGTTAGGGGTTCTTGATATAGCTTGACTCTACATCCGCTTATGTAACTTGGTAGTACGTCACCTTCTAGAGTGGCTAGTTGTACTGCTCCACTTGTGGAGATCCTACTGATAATCATTGGCCCATAGCCTCTTTTCTCTAACTTTCGTGCATGTTGCTTCAATGTGTAGACTAGGACTAGGTCTCCTGCTTTCAAGCCTTTATCCTTCACATGTGTATCAAAAATACGCATTTTGCCTCTTCTTGGCTGCATAGATTCCTTCTGCAGCTCTCAATCGTGTCACCTAAACGTTCAAGATCAAAGATTCTAGAGGAGAGTTCATGGTCTGTCAAGTCATGCTCTTGTGCTACTTTTAATGTAGGTATCAAAAAGTCCAATGGTAGCACCACATTCTGGCCAAACACCATCTGAAAGGGTGTGGCTTGGAGTATCGTTTTATAGGCAACTCGGTATGCCCAAATAGCATGGTGAAGCTGTTTGTCCCAATCAGAGCGTTTGTTATTCACCAATTTAGTCAACACATTGCATAGAATCTTATTTGTGCTCTCAGCCTCACCATTAGCTTGAGGATGATAGGGGGTAGACTTCTTATGTACCACCAAGAATTCTTCTAGAAGGTTTTCTATGACTTCATTCAAGAAGTGTGTGCCTCTATCACTCACTAATTCTATTGGCAATCCGTATCTAGTGAACACATTTTCAAATAAGAACTTTGCTGTTGTTTGAGCATCATTCTTCGTAGTGGCTTTCACCTCCACCCACTTGGTTAGATAGTCTGTGGCCACAATGATATACTCAGCATGTGAACCCTTAGTAGGGGGATTAATAGGACCAACAAAGTCTATTCCCCACTTAGAGAATGCACGTCCACCCATCATAGGTTCAATGGCATCTCATCCTTGCGTATAGGATACTGAGTCCGCTGACAAACCTCACACCTCTTCATGTAAGTATGTACATCCATGTGAAGGGTGGGCCACCAAAATCCTGCAAATAAAATTGCCTTGATCACCCGATCTGGCTCAAAGTGTCCTCCTGCTAAACCCTGGTGAGCAGTGTCCAAGATCTTTAGATATTCGCTCTCATGGATGCATAGTCTCAGATAACCATCTTTACCACGGTTGTATAAATTATCACCAATAAGTGAGTAGTCTAGTGCTTCTTGTTCTAAACTTATTTGCCTCGTCAAGGTCATGCCTTGAGGGAATGTTTTCGTCCTCAGAAAGGCTACTAATGGTTCACTCCAATCTGGTACTAAAGATATTCGATAAAGAGTAGCATGTTCCACTAGTGTTTTAGTGCGACAGATTGGGCATTCCTTGCACATTCTATGGACATAAACTTCCATAGTTGGCCAATGCACTCCTAGTCTCCTTAGTGTCTGTAGGGTTTGTTGTTTTGAGTAGTGTTGCTCTAATGCACCTACATGTGCTAATTGCAACCATTTAGTGTACTCGTCCTCTTCCACACAACAGGCTAATACTCCTTGATCGGTATGCTTGTACATACTTCCTGCCAAGATATGATACTTTTGAGCTTTTACTATCTCTCTATCTTTTGTGTGTATTACCGGGTGATTAGGGCCGTATGTCAATAATGGCACTAATGGCTTAGCCCACTGTGGTACAACTTCCAAATTAAACAAGTAAGCATCAGGTAAGTCATCTGACACTCCTTGTGGGGCCTCTCTTGATGTGAGCCTTGAGAGATGATCTGCTCTCAGGTGGGTCTTGCCTTTCCTCACCACAACCTCAAAGTCGTATTCCGTTAGTAAGAGGAACCATCTTACCAATCTACCTGTATTTCATGGCTTGTTTACCAAGTACAACAGAGCTTGATGATCATTAAAAAATTTAAACTTATTTGCAAGCAAATAGTGTCTAAACTTTTTAACTGCATATACCATGCCTAACCCTTCTCGTTCAGTGGTGGTATAATTTCATTCAGTCGCATTCAACTGTCTACTGGCATAGGCAATTGGAAGATCCATATTACCTTCACTTGTAGGTTGTGCTAGCACGCATCCAATTGCATAATTGGATGCATCTACATGGACATGGAATGGCTTATTCCAATCTGGTGTGGTCAAGATTGGTGTTGAAGAAAATCTCTGTTTGAGCTCCTTGAAAGAGTTCTCACATTCATCAGTCCACTCAAAGTTAGTTAGAAGGGGATACAGAGGCTTTGCAATGACGGCATACATGTGAATGAACCGGCGGTAGTAACCACAATGCCCCACGAAGGCCTGTACTTCCTTGACATTCCTTGGCCTAGGTAGTTCTGCAATGGCTCTCACTTTCTCCTCATCCGTGGATATGCCATTTTTAGACACTATGTGTCCTAGACTTTTGCCTTGCTTGACCATGAAAACACACTTTTCTGGGTTCAGGCAGACTTGATATTCTCTACATTTGTCAAAGGTTTGTTTGAGTTCAGGTATATGGGTCTGTCTAATGTTGGAATGAGCGCAAAGATCATCAACATAGACTTCCAAATTTTTCCTCAAGAATTCTTTGAATACATGGCACATCAATCTTTGGAAGGTAGCGGGTGCATTGGTAAGCCCAAATGGCATTACCCGAAAAGCAAATATGCCCCACTCCGTGGCAAAAGTCATCTTACACTGATCTTCTGGTGCAATGGCTACCTGATTGTAGCCAAAGAACCCATCCAGGAAGCTGTACACTTCCTTGCCTGCTACCCTTTCTAATAGATGCTCAGTGATAGGAAGTGGATAACTATCTCTTATAGTGGTTGTGTTAACCTTCTTCAAGTTAATGCATACACGTAATTTGCCATTCTTTTTGGGCACCACTACAATGGGGAAAACCCATTCAGTGTGCTCAATTTCATAGATAAATCTAGCTTCAACCAAGCGATCTATCTCTTCTTTGATCTTGGCAGCATAGTTATCATTGTATGTGTATGGTTTTTGTTTAAAGGGCCTGGCCTCTGAGGTCATGGGGATCGTGTGTGAGCATATGTCAGGGTCTACACCTTTCAGGTCCTTGTAGCTCCAAGCGAATACATCTCTGTACTCTCTTAGCAAAGCTATCAACTCTTGCTCTTCTTCTTCTGTCAGGTCATGCCCTATGTAAGTGCATCTTTCTTCTACCTCTTCTATGGTTACAACTATTTTCTTGGTAGTTTCCTTGCTATCATAGGCCTCTCCTGCTTGGGCTTCGCGTTTAGGCATTCTTATCATGACTCTCCTATCATCTATCTCATATTTTTAAAAGTTTTCAGGGACCTCAAACAAGGATTCTTCTTGCTCCGGAGTGACTTCCTTCTTCCTTCTTTTCTTTGGTTCACTCTTAGTGGTCACTTGTGTGGCTAATCTCATATCATTAATGATCTCTTTATGTCTTTGAGGGTGAACTTCTACCTCATAGAAGTATTCTTCATCTGATGCAAAAGGTGGGTCCATAATGATTGACTCTAGATCGGAGTCACTTGCATCCTCAAATGCATCAGGGCTAGGTTCGCATTCTTCTAAAATTGAGTCCCCCATGATTGGTTCTATTGAGAAGACTGAAATGTCATAGCCATCCTCGTCATAGTGGGGTGTGCATTGTTCTTCATTGATGGCTACATCCATTGTTTCTAAAATTTCAGCCCAACCATGAGGTTCAAATTCTTCGTCAGGGAAAACTACAGGTGCATAGGCTGGGTCTTGAATTGATCTATGGGTTTCTTTTGCACCTACCTCTTGGGCTTTTTCTCTCTTCTCTTCGTCTACTGCTACCTTGCACATCCATAAGTGGGTGTCTTCATGCATCCATGAGGATCCTGATCCTATGGAATGCACTGACTCAGTATCATCTTTGGCTCTATGGATGGGATTCCATTGGATAGGGGGTACATCTCTATGAGAGTAATCCTTGAGATTGGCTTTGGTTGTAACACCTAAGTGTTGCAAATACAAGGAATTGGTTCCCCAATCCTGTACCACTTGCAACTATCGCATAAATGATCTCCCCAAAATCATCTCGTAGGCTTGGTTTTTGCTAAAGTCGCATATAGCAAAAGTATGCTCGAACTCAACACCACATGTAGTGAGAGTTATTCCTTCTAGAAATCCTAAGGGCCTCTCAATATGACCATTGGCCATCTGCAATTTCATTCTCGTCAGCCTGAGTGCTGGCTTGCCCCAACGCTTCCATAGGGAAGTGGTAGCAATTGCAACTTTTGCACTTGAGTCCAAAATTGCCTTGGTAGTGTATCTCTGATGGGTAACCGGGAGATAGGTATTTCCTTCTTCTCCTTCACTCATGTCTCCTATCTTATCCAATGGTATTTCTGATACCGTTCTGTGGGATCCTACCTGGGAACAAGATTTGTTTATGTTTGGCACTTGTTTGGCTACATGTTTCCACACTTCAGGCTTAACCTTGAGTAGCTCTTCTAAAGTGAGGTTGCACTGCACTTTAGTGTTCTTCACTACCTCCGTATTCCTAGGTATGACCGAATCTTCATTTCTTATCATGACTGTGGGTCCTCTCATGCAAGTTGACTTGGTTTCCCATGGGCCTGTGAAATGGGGTAGTTCCTGTAAAGAATTAGACTCGAAGTCTAATCTCTCTTGAGATTGGGCGCTCTCTTGCTCTTCATAAATAGAAAGGATGTCCTTTGGAAATTGATCATGTGCATCATCCACAAGTTCAATGGGAGGAGGGACTTCACTTTCCTTTGCCGATTTCTCTTCTTGAATCTCTCTCAGGAACTCTGGTGAATACCTATTCATAGAAGAAGAGGTGTCTGGTTCAGTGGAGTTAGACACATAAGCTTCCTGGGGAGGAATGCTTATTCTATCTCTTGCACTCTCCTTAATTTGGGAGGTGGCTCATTTCCCAGACTTTGTAAGTAACCTCTCCAATCTATCTAATAGACCATGGAAATGCAAGGGTGTTCTTGTGGAGCTAGAGCCATTGAACAAACGACTGGCTTCAAACATGGCTTGCGCCAATTCGACCATCTTAGCACAAAGCTTTGTTATCTCTATCTCTAGATCGGCTCTAGGGTAACATTTGTCATGATCTCTCACGTTTGGCCCTTCTTGGATTCTGGCCTGATATGCTTTAAGAATCATGTCTAGATCCTCAGGAGTGGGATCTGCTAGGACTGATCCTACTCTGGGTGGTGGGTGGGCTACGTGTGGTGGATTAGAAAGTTGGGGAATGGAAGGTGATGGGTTGGGGGAAGATGGAAAGGGTGGTGGTGGGGTAGTGTGAGAGTGGTTTTGAGATGCGAATTCACTTATCTTTGCTTTGGTTTCTCTCAAGCTTTCTTCAAGTTCACTCATTTCATGTCACCCTTTTTTACTTGTGCTTTAAATCTCTTGAACATGGAGAACACATCTGATTTTTGTTTTATGCAAAACATCCATACTTTTCTTAAATGATCATCAATAAAAGTGACAAAATATCATTACCAGCCACCGATGGTTGTTGTGATGGTCCCCATACATCTGTGTGTATCAAGTTGAGGACATTCCTTGCCACATAGTTGCTCTTCTTGAATGGTTGTCGAGTTTGCTTTCCTAGTTGGCATACTTCACAAAACTCATGTAATCCAACATCATTGAATCTTGGAAGACCTCTTACCACTTCATGGTTGCTCATGTCCTTGAGCTTGGGAATGTTGATATGTCCAAAACTTTTGTGACAAAAATCAATTTCAGCAATCCTCTTGCTTCCAAACTGAATATACATCACCTTTCCATGTGGTTGTTGAATGTCCAAAGTGAACATCCTACCATCTTTCCTTCCTTGAGCACTAATATTGAATCCTTCTTTTGGATTCCTTATAAAGCAGCCTTTTTCATTGAAGATAACATGATATCCTTTCTCTACCATTTCTCCTACTTAAATCAAATTATTTGCAATAGTAGGAACATGAAGAACATCAGTCAATACCTTCTTGTCTCTAAGCTTGCTTTCTCCAACATGCTCAATTGTGTGTTGAGTTTCATCACCGGTCTCTACACATCCTTTTCCACTTCAAGCTTCTGGACTTGTGAATAAATCTCCTTGGCACATCATATGATTGTTGCAACGTGAATCTATAAACCATTTTTTATCATCACTTCTTGGGTTCTTGTACTCATGCTTCATGGAAAGCATGGTTTTCTTGTCTCCTTCACTTGATGTAATCGTATAGCTATTTTGGCTCCTTTGACTTCCTCCATTCGGCCTTCCATTATTTTGCCAACAATCATTTGCATAATGTCCTACTTTACCAGAATGATATGTTGTACCTTTATGAGGATTGTATGAACCTCAATTTCTTCCTCTATTTCTTCATTGACCTCTTTCATGTGTGTTGTCATTCGACTTGTCCTTGTTGTCCTCCAAGTTTTGTTGGGTAGAATTTTTGTTGTTGTAGGTGTGTCCTCTTCCTCGTGAGCCTCCTCGTAACATTTAGCTATGGTTGTTGTCCTCCGAGTTTTGTTGGGTGGAATTTGTGTTGTTGTAGCTGCGTCCTCTTCCTTGTGAGCCTCCTATACCTCAAATTGCATATAACATTTGGCTATGGCTGTCCGTACCTTTGTTGCCTTCTCCTTGTTGGGAAACCTCTTCAACCACAAGATTTGGTATAATTTCGTCGAATGTTGGTAGAGGGTCTCTATAAAGAATATTTGTGATGAGGGCTTCCACTTCCCTTCACTCCTCAAGCCATTGAGGTCTGTTTGGATAATGTCTTCCTCTTCTATCTTGCATCCAATTGATGCTAGCTGATCTCAAGGCTCTTTGATCTTCAATGTATACTCTCTAATGCTTTGGTTTGAGCTTTTCTTCATGTTGTTGAGCTCGTTCTTGAGTTGCATCTTCCAAGACCTTGTTTGTAGGTAGCATACACCTTCCCTAATGCTTCCCAAACTTCCTTGGTTGTCTGGCTTTGCACATGACCAATCATAGTGTTAGAAATAACTTGTGAAATCAGGAACATCACCCTTCGATTCCTCTCTTCCCAATCAACAAATTATCTCCTTTGTGCTGGAGTAATGTTGGGATCTTGAAGGTCCACTGGTTGTGGATCATCTCTAGTAACTAGACTCCATAAACCTTTACCTTTAAGGTAATTTGTCATTCTATACCTCCAAGACTAAAAATTATCTTTATCTAACTTCTCAACTTGTTGTCCTAAATCAACCATTGAAGACTTCCAAGTTTGAAGTTTACCTTAGTTATGTTTTAGTGCTGTGTCTTGACTTTATGAAGCTCCCCCTTGATTTATGGCTTCTCCTTTACTTTACTTCAGTTCCAATGCTTTTCTTTGTCAAAATCCAATGCTTTGATACCAATTTTTGGAGAATTCCTCTCCTATTTCCAGCGAAAAGTGTACAACTAATGAAAACTGGTATCAACTGAAGAATGCCTTCTTCCTCTGTTCTTGAGTGTCCTCCCTTGCCTCTTTTGTAGCCAAATCACCATGAGCTCTCATGATGAGTTTGAGAGGTCTTCTCCATAACTCCTCCACTACTTTGAGCAGCCACTCTTCTCTTCCAGTTCAGTTTTTGGATTTGATTCTCTTTTGATTGATTCTCTTTTGACCTCCACTACTTGTTGAAGTAAATGCTTCCATTTTTCATTTTTGTATTTTCGTTCTATTTGAAGAAAACCCTTTTTGCAAAATATATATGATCTTAATTTTTTATTTTTAACAAATCAAACATCTCAAATCAGGCATGCAAATCAGCCTTGAAATTAGCAATATGCTTCTCATGAAGACTAGTGAGCAGCATGTCATCAACACACACAACAATGATCAGAAGCACATCATTAGCACACTTAACATATAAGGTGCTTTCAGTTGGTCTGTCTTCAAAACCATGTGCAATCAGATAGGCATGTATCTTTTCATACCAAGCACGTGGTGCTTGCTTCAAACCATATAATTCCTTCTTTAATCTACACACCTGATTTTCATGCCCTTTCTTCACAGAGCCACGGGTTGAAAAACATACATTTCTTCATGCAAGTCACCATTCAAAAATGTTGTTTTAATGTCCAAATGATGTACATTCTAACCATGATGAGTTGCAAGTGCACATGCTACAAACAGTAGTCATTCGGCATGTAGGTGCAAAGGCTTCATCAAAATCAATGCCTCTTTCCTATGCATAACCCTTTGCAACAAGCCTAGCCTTATACCTGTCAACTGTTCCATCACGGTTACACTTTAGCTTGTATACCCACTTAGTGTGAATAGCCTTCTTGCTAGGAGGCAAGTCAAATAAAGATCGAGTACCATTTTTCATGATAGCATGATATTCAGATTGCATTGTAGCCATCCAATGTTCAGAATTTTGTGCTTCATCAAACAGAATAGGCTCATTCTCATCACAGAGATTAGAGGCATCCATAGCATAGAAATTTCATGCAAAAGAGGCACTATGAGAGCCTGAACAAGTGGAGTATGATAGAGGTGCATCTAATTTGTTGTCACGCAAAGTCTACACCAACAATTTTGGCATTATTTTTGCCTTCTCAATATCAGCCCTCTCATCAAGTTCATCATGCAAATCTGCATCAGAAATGGAATGATCTGCATCATCACCTGAAACCTACCAGAATTGTACCCAACAACAATACATTTTACTACTTTATCATCCAATTTCCTAAGATGTTTTTCAGGCACTAATGCATATGCCAGACAACCAAAAACACAAAGATGAGAAACAAATGGCTTGTGACCATCCCAAGCCTCATATGGAATGATAGACTATAGTGCTTTAGTGGGACACCCGTTAAGTACATATGCTACACACATGACATCCTCAAGCCAGAAACTATGTGGTAAAGCCTGACTCTTGACCATACACCTCGTCATCTCCATGAGTGACTTGTTCTTCTATTTAGCAACTCCATTCTGTTGAGGTGTATATGGCACTATACACTAATTTTTTATCCCACATTCAACCAAAAATGCATTAAGGTGAGAAGACATATATTCCCCCCTTCAATCAAAATGGACGGTGCCCATTTTACATGCTGACAGAGTTTCAGCCAAAACCAAAAACTATATGAAGCACATGAACCCTTTGTACTTTGCTTTCAATGGATGTACCCATGCATGCTTGGAAAAATCAGCAATCAAAGACGTGAAGTAAAGATAGCTTTCAAAAGAAGGTGTCTGCATGGAACCATAGACGTCACTATGGATAAGCTACAATTACTGAGTAGCTCAAACTGAACAATCTTTTGGAAAGGAGGAATGCTGCATTTTGCCCAAAATACAACCTTCATAGACATGTTTTGCGGGTGCCTCAAGTTTGGGCAAAGAGGACACCATTTCAGATTTCTGCAAGCATAGCAAACTAGTGAAATTCAGATGACCAAAGCACGCATGCCAAAGCTTTGCATCTGACATAGCCTGAGAATTATGTACTGCACATGCTGAATCATTCATAGATTTTTCATATTCAATGAGCTTATACAACCCACGACATAAAATGCCAAAAGCAATAACAATGTTGCCATTTGACAGATCATGAACTATGCATCTGTCATCAACAAATTTCACAACCAAGCCAATCTTGGCTAATGCAAAAACTGATAACAGATTTTTCTTGATCCTTGGCACAAATAAAGCATTCGACAAATTGAAAGAACTACCATCATCAGTAGTCAAAATGATCTTACCAACTCCCATGACAAGATAAGAGGATTTGTTGGTGCATGTGACAGTATTCCCTGTAGGGGTAGGCTCGAGTGAAGTGAAGAAACTGCGCTGCGAGGTAATATGTTTGGATGCCCCACTATCAAAGTACCAAACATGTGAGTCCACTGTAGACATACACTGTTCAGGAGAAGATGGGCCAAAACTGCAAACAGTAGTAAATGCCCATTCTTCATTCTGCACAAGATTAGCAGACTCTATTTTTGGTGTAGAGGTCTTTGCAACAACCATTCTAGCCTCGATAAATCTTTATTGCATCGTTTCCTTTATAGTACTTACAAAAGAATTTTTGCTTTTCTGATTTCTTCTCATCTTTGTCTTCCTTCTTTGAATGTGTAGCATTTGTAGATTTGTACTTACTAGTAGATGACCTTTGCCCTTCTGACTAGCCAAGAAAGCTTGATCTACAACACGCATGATGGACGTGTTCTACCTAGACTGATCTTCTTGCAATAGAATAGAGACTAACTCCTCAAATGAAAAGGCATTTGGATTGCCTTTCATCATCAAACCAAAGTGAAATTCCTAAATTCTCATATTAGCAAGAATAAATTCAATTTTTAATTCCTATCCCTTATCCTAAATTAGAAAAGAATCTAGCTATTTGCGTACCAAATCATAGAATTGTGCAACCTAGGATTCGTATTTATATATGCCTATTTTTTTAACCATACAAAGTTGAGGACATTAAAGGGGCCATATTCCCCTCAAGCGTCCAAAATCCATAGCTATCCACATTCTGAGGTTTGGTACCCCATCTATGTAGATCTCAAAGTTCAACAATACTTCCTTATGTGTGTACATAGTGTGGAGGAAACATCTTATGTTAAAAGTACCTAATTAGGGGATAAATTAAATAAAACATACCTATCATTCTAGTAGACAGTCAACCCAAAACCCCATATCCACTTCATAATAAATTTTAAAGCTTCAAGTAATGGACCAACACTATCTGCTAAGTAATATTTTCAAAATGTTCTTCAAATCAAACATTAAAGCATTACTTAAAGCTTCCCATAATAGAGATAGTGATAAATATATGTGCGTCCATCCTTAATGATACAAATATGTTCTCATATGAAATATGTCATAAGAGAGGTTATACAAAAAATATTTTGCCATAATAGTAGAGTTGTACATACAAACCCACAACAATATGCTCCCATCAGGAGTTTCTTATACTTCCATGAAATAAGAATCATTTCATGTTTATGGTGAGATAGAGTCATATTGAAAAGAAAATTAAGAAATAGGTGAGACATTGCAAACACCCAATATGCTCCTTCTTACCAAAATTGACTTTTCCTTGGACCATAGATGATAATGCATACTACCAAGAGCTAGTGAATCTTATATTGAGCATAGTCCAATTTGATGGAAAGGGATTAATAAATGAGGCTGAGTAGTACGGTCAAGGGTTTACAATCATTCTCTAAACCTTAACATACATGGATGAAGTGTTGTTAACCATATCTTGCAATATGTAGTCATGTTCAAAACAAAGATCGAAAGGTAGTAATTTACATATTATTGTAGTATGGTGAGCCACACCAAGTAGTCATGCTAATGTAATAAAAAATATATGTAATATATAAGTTATCTCAAAAAGAATCTATTAGAAGGTGTTCATAAAGATCTATTAATCGATTTTTCTTGGGCAAGATAAATAATGTAGACCCAACCTCATGACATTCAATCATTAAAAGAAAATTAAGGGTGCTTCTCAAAATTGTTGTAATGCAAATATGAACTTCGAATTGTTACGGTGTCGGGATGAAATTCCTACTTTTATTGAGAACCAAGAAAAATAGAACTTTTTCCAAGAACTCTCTGGTGCTCTAGTTTTACTCATAAAGTTTGGTTTTATTAATTTAATTGATGTAGTGTTAAATGTTACACAGTTACGCTGTGTTAATAACTAGCCGAAATCGTTACCGAACAAATATTAAACGTAAAATAGTGATTCACCGTAAGCTGTATTAAACTTTCTATCACCGAAAGGCGTTATCAGACCAAGTGGGTTCTTGGGAGTGGTAGGGGTCTGTTAGACAGAGGCCCTGTACTCTTTTCCCAATTCTTAATCACAACATCAAAACACTAATGCACATCTTAGCTTAGTTACTTGCGGTAACTAGACAATATTGGGTTTCTTTACGCCTGCGTATCGAACTTCTTCAGACTATTCTGCTATTGGAACAGAGCAGTAGTCCATTCTACAGCTCCGCTATTATACCGTAAATCAACCAAAGTGAAGACTATAGCTGACAGATTCATTCGTCACCACACTTGCTAGTGATCTCAAAAATCCACGTTATCGAAGATACTAGTTTGTACTCATATTCGGGGTCATAGTTATTACACCAAATGCAATGAGTCTGATGGAAACACACAGAACATACTCCGATAGGGCAACAGATTACCTATTCAATTCACATAGCCAGATAACTACTCAAACTGACTCAGGGTACTTCAATAACTGAAGAATACGCAGCAATACAACACGATAACAGTACTCAGACACACAATCCGTCATTCAATCACTCGTTACGGTGAACTTCAATGTGAGCATCCGATACAGAACTCAACATTTACATTACTCAGACTCCACAACAGTGTAAACAATACTCTGACAAAAAATTAAGCGAACAATCCAGCAATTCCAGAAAGACGTCTCTTTGAGCATTCTCCTTACATTGCTTTATATAGATTTACAAAGTGCGCGTACCAACTTTTGCGCGTAATTCAAGGAACTCCGTTACATCCGGCAGTCATTACATTTGTCTCACTCGGCGGCCGACTAACACTGGCACGCACGGTGGACTCGAACCCGCAAGTGATTTTTATTACAAAACTACTGTTCATCTATGATACCTTCTAAATACATATTCCTGGCTAATCTAAATGTTCGGGCTATTTTTTTCTTAAGGGTTTCTAATAATTGCTTAAGGGTGTCGGGTTCTAAAATCTGCGCATCTACTCTAACGGAACTGAGGGCAATGGCTTCAGTGAGCAAAATTTCGGCCTATGTTTGCAAAAAGGCCTCTTGTAAATAAAATTTGTTTGATAATGCCGCATCTCTTGTTGTCTTCATGTTTGTTACTTGTTTCTGCATCTCGTTGATTCTGTCTTTTTGGTTGCGTACCTGATTATCTAATCTTCCGAACTTTTGGTTCTGGAACTCTATGGTTTGGTAGTAAGCATCCCGTTCTCTACGGGCATTTGCTAAGTCCTTCTGATATTTAGATTCTCTGTTCAGTTGGTGTTTCAGCATGTTGTTGACATCGTCTAAGGATTCTTTTGTTCTTTGTAACTCTTCTACTGCCTGCTTTGTTTCTCTCTGCTGCTCTTGGTATTTCTGTACTGTATCCTGTAACCGGAGTCTTATTTCTTCCAGTAGATTTCCTAGTGCTATTCTTGTATCGTCTGTATCTTTGATTGTTTGATTTAACTTTATTATTTTGGTGTCGGCAGCTGTCACTAGTTCGTCTTTTTCAGCCAGTGCCTTATCTCTCTGGTTTGAGTGTTCTTCTTGTGCTTCGAGTGTAGCCTGTAGTTGCTTGATCTGCTCATGTAATTCATGATTTTCCGCTCTTGCTGCTTGTAATTCTTCCTGAAGAGGGGTGATATCCGCCTCCATTATTTCCAATTTCCTTTGGAATTCTTCTCGTGCACTGTCTGTGGCTTGCTTCAGGTGTTGCGGCAGTTGTTGGGATAGATTAATTAAAAGGTGACCCATGGCTTCTAATTCTGAAAAAACTGGAATGGGGTGGGGTGGCAGAGGAGGGCGAGGTGGCGCCGAGGTTTCGGTGAGCAGTTTTTGTGAATTAGGTGGTGAATAATTAAGGGAGGATGTAGAGGCTTCAGAAGTTCTGGTGGGGTGACTGGGCTTGATGGGGCTGTGGGGTGGTTCCGGTTGAGAGATGGGGTTAGCAGGCGGGGTTTTGGGGAGGGTAGAGTCAGTAGTTGTTACCTTCTTTGTTTGTTCCATTTCTGCATTGTGTGCTTCTGTGGATTCCACTGCCTTCAGTAGGTTGTCTAGTGCATCTTGATTAGAATATTGCTCATTTTCCTGTTGCTCTGATTCTTTTTCGGTCGAAATTATTTCCGTCTCTGCTTGATCTTGTTGTTCTTGTTGCTCGATCGATGATTCATTATGTATTGAGGTGGCTGTATCATGGAACTTCTCTTCTTCTTGCTTCTCGTCTTCTTTATCATCATCTTTATCCTTTTCGGCTGAGCCTTGTGCTTCACTTTCTGAGGAGCTAATCCTGATGCGTTTCCGGCGGAACAACTGATTGAGCTCTTCTTCATCTTCTTCTTCCTCATCTTCTAGTAGTTGAACTGACTCTTTGTGCCTTAAAACTAGTCCTCGTTGAGGTGGTTGAGCGGCGAGTATGGTTGGGAAGAGAAAAGAAAGGATGTGGGGAAGTCTGGATCGAGGGGTGGTTCCTTTGTTGACTTGTTTCACTATGGCGACGCACTGCTTATGGATTCGGTGAAAGAAAAATGAGGCAAAATTAACGGGTTCTCGTGCGGCAAGGTCGATGGTGGAATAGAATGGGCGGGAGATACCGTACGTGCGTTTCTGGAGATTAAGGATCGCAACTAAGAACTGCAATGCGGTTCTTTCAGGTTTGGGGCGGCAGAGAATGGCGTATTCGTTCGATGAATGGCGGGGGAAAAGTTCGGTCATGCGGGCTACGGGGATACTTGGGCCATTCTCGCGGCCTTGTGGAGTGAGGCGGAAGGCTTCAGCGAAGGCTTGGAAGGTTATTACGGTTCTAGATGGTAGGGAGGGGAAGAGCCATTGTCGTTCGGTGATGGGAGATTGGGCGATGGCTGGGATAATTTGTGCGAAGAAGGGATGGGCTTCCAGAGTGCCAAGGCAGCTCAGCGAAGTTGGCCAACTCTCGGATATGCAGGTATCCTCCTACCTCGGTAGGGATACCATCACAGAAGGCTGTGTAGTTCGCCAACGCTTCCATTGCGCACGCGAACACGAATACACAGGACACAGCACATGGATACACATAACACAGAACACACAATCACAATCACAAGAACACAATAGCGTTTTTTGGCGCAACCGAAGAGCTTAAGTACAGATATTACGGTGGGGGGTAGGAAGTGATGGTTATCATTGTGCAGTGCTAGAATGATATTGCTTTTAATTTGGCATGCATACTCTAGTAATTGGTAAGGAGGGCGGCTTATGACAAAACACGGCTATTAAAAAAGAAGAAACAGAATGAAAAGTAAAAAACAAAAGCTAAAAAATGCGGTCCACCGCCGAATGATTTAATGCGGACTAGTAGTGCTTCGATACGGCTGCAGCTTCGAGCCGTTGATTGCTTTTGGAAGTGGATTTCCGGTCAATGTAGTCAACCGAAAAGTTGCTGGACCGATTTGCTCTGAGATTTTGTAAGGGCCGAACCACCGTAATTTGAATTTGCCGGCGGATCTATTTGACTTTGCATTATAAAAAAGTACAAGCTGTCCTACCAAAAACACTGGAGTTTTCAGGTTTCTATCGTGCTTCCTTGCCTTTCTTAATTGAACTTCGTGCATAGTTAAGAAACTGAGCCATCGATGCTCATCTAACTCTCTGAGTGTGTCCAACCGAATTGACAGTGAGTCTTCGGGTAGAAGTTTCTGAGTGATTGCTATGCGTAAACTTGGTATGACTATCTCCATTGGTGCTATAGCTTCTAAGCCATAAGCTAATTTGAAAGGTGTCAATCCTGTTGTTACCTTGTAGGTAGTCCGGTATGCCCATAACACTGCAGGTAGCAGTTGATCCCATCTTTCTGGTGATTCCATGATCAATTTTCAAAGGATATTCAGCAAAGATTTGTTTGTACTTTCGGCCAATCCATTAGCATGAGGATAATAAGGAGAACTAAATTTATGTGTGACCTGGAACGAATGTGTAAGTGCCTTCATTAGATTGTTTACAAAATGAGTACCTTGATCTGAGACAATTTCCAGTGGTAAGCCAAAACGTGGAAAGACATCGGTTAGCAGACACTTTGCTACCGTAACGGCTGTAGCAGACCGTAAAGCCCAGGCTTCAGCCCATCTGGTTGCATAGTCTGTACAGGTCAGTATGTAACGGTTGTTACTGAAGATTGCTGGTGGTGTAATTGGACCGATAAAATCTAGACCCCACTTCTGGAAAGGTTCCATTGGTAAGATGGGTTGCAGAGGAAAAAAATGACGTTGTAAAGGCAGACCCGATCTTTGACAAGTATCACATTATTTGACAAACTGTAATATATCTCTGTACATCGTTGGCCACCAGAGACCACTCTGCAGAATTTTCCGGTGAGTTAGATCTGCAGCAAAGTGGCCACCGGAAGGAATCGAGTGAGCCAAAGTGATAACTGAGTTAACTTCATGCGGTGGAATACATTGAAGTAGGATTCCGGTGTGATCTACATAATATAATTCTCCAGCAATTAACCGAAATCGGCGGCTAAAAACTGCAATTTTCCTGCATACTGCTCTAGAAGTCTGAGATGGAAGGCAACCATCAGTGAGAAAGGTCAAGATCTGATCATAATATGAAAATGGGATAGGTGGGTCTGCAGATTCTTCATTAATTGGTTCTGATACATAAATCACGGGTGTCGTGTCATCTATGCCCACCGGAGCTTCATCGGAATCTAAGCGGGATAAAAAATCTGCTAAGGCGTGTGAACTGCCTGGTCGGTGAATGACTTCGTAATCAAATTCCTGCAAGAGTAAGACCCATCGCGTTAATCGACCACCTAGATGCTGCTGCCGAACTAGATAGACAAGTGCAGCGTGATCTACATGAAATGTGAATTTACGGCCTAGCAAGTAATGTCTAAATTTCTTGACCGAATATACTAATCCTAGACATTCTCTTTCTGTTACAGAGTAATTTTTCTCAGCAGGTGCTAATCTTTGACTTGCATAATACACTGGTCTGAACCATTTATCAATTTGTTGCATCAATACACTTCCTATTGCTATATCTGAAGCATCAACAAATATATGAAATGGGTGATCCCAGTCCGGCGGTTGTAAGATAGGAACTTGTGTTAATAAATGCTTTAAACGATCAAAGGCTATCTGGCATTCCTGGGTCCATTCAAACTGTCGAGGTGTTTTGCTGATTAGCTTGTTTAGTGGTATAACCAGATGAGCAAGCCACCGTAAGTGCCTTCCATGCCACCGTACTTGGCCCATAAAGTGCATAACTTCTTTTGGAGAAGCTGGCACCGGAGCTTCTAATACTGCCGAAATCTTATCTGGATCTACTTGGATACCTTGTGCAGATACAATGTGGCCAAGTAACTTGCCACATGAGACCGCAAACACCGATTTGTTTGGATTCAAACAGAGTCTATATTCTCTGCATTTCTGGAATCAGCACCGTAAATGAAACAGATGTGCTATCATCTTACCGAAAATTGAAAAATCATCGAGATATACTTGCATAATTGAAGTGAGATAAGGAGAAAATATCTCTTGCATACATCTTTGAAATGTGCTTGGTGCGTTTCTTAATCCAAACCACATTACCGTACAAGCAAAGACACCCCAATTGGTAATAAATGCAGTTTTCAGTATATCTTCTTCGGCCATTCTTACTTGGTTGTAGCCACTGTATCCATCTAGAAATGAATACATCTCGTGACCTGCTACTCTATCAAGCATGGTATCTAAAAAGGGAATTGGAAAGGGATTCGGTACGGTTGCTGCATTTAATTTCTGGTAATCTACACAAATTCTCAATTGCTTGTTTTTCTTTGGCACAATCACAATCAGAGAGATCCATTCAGCATGCTCTACTGGCATGATGAATCCAACTTTCAATAACCTATCAAGTTCTACCTTTACCTGGGAGGCATAGTGGGGATTCATCCGGTAGCTGGTTTGCTTTATCGGTCTTGCTTCTGGCTTCAGCATGACCCTGTGCTGGTAGATACGGGGGTCCAATCCTTTCATGTCTTTGTAGTCCCATGCAAAGACATCAGTGAATTCTTGGAGTAGCTGGATTAAATCTGCTTGAAATGTTTCCGGTAAGTTTTGCTTTATCTTCACAGGACGCGGATGATCTTCATCTCCTAAATTGTAAGTAATCAGCTGATCTTCGGGGACATAGAATTGTTGATGTTTCTCTGTGTTGTCTGTTGGTTTAAGAAGTTGCTGCAATTCATCGTCATGTGTCGAAATAGTGTCTTCCTTCTTAGCCTCTTCTGTGACGGGTATTACTATACAGACTGAAGCATTCCAATTATCTACAACGGGTTGTAGATCAATAGTCCCTAAGGAAATTAAGTCAGCGTTACTCTTCAGAAACTCTTCTTCTTCATCATCTGACAATCCATCTAGCATATGGACTGGTTCAGCAAAATACGGTCTAGCGTGTAGCTCGCAAGGTTGTATAGCATCTAATTTTACCACATATCTATGATTGGCATCTTTAAACGTAAGCTCTTGTGCAGACCAGTCCTGTATTACCTTCGCATGTTTCAGCCAAGGTCGGCCAAAAAGAAGGTTGTAATCCAAAGTGGATTCCGGCAAATCTAGTATAATAAAGGTCGTTTTAAAGGTCGTACCTTGCAAAGTGATGGGTACATTTCGCACAAGTCCTACAGGATGGACTCTTGATTGATCTTCCATTCTGACAAAAAATTGAACTGTTTCGATTTCGCTCCATCCTAATCTTTTGCATAATGCCGCAGTCACAATGTTAACACCAGAGCCTCCATCAATTAATACCTGCATAATCTTATGATTCTTACACCATACTGTAATCAAGGGAACTGAATGATCAACCGTAGAATCAGGTTCCGGTTGAACTGCTGCGGTCACCGGAATACAAGAAGGTACCGGACTGAACTGTTGTTGGAACTGTTGGCGAATTCCAGGTACTAATGCTAATAGTTGGCCCGGAGGCAGAGTGATAGATGCCTTAGATAAGATTTCCCAAGCCTATTGAGATTGATTGGCAGGCTCTACTGATGTTGAAGTTGATGCCTCTGCTGATGCGGAGGTGTCTACGGTGGGCAATGTATCTGCTGCTAATGATGTTTCTACTGCTAACTCCCTTTGTTGTGTTCCTTCCTTTGTTAACGAGGGCTGGGCTATCGGAATAGGCTCTGGAAAGACTGGTGGTTCTGTTGTGGTCCATTGACTAGCTTTGTTATACATTCTGTATTGTTCATGTATCCTTGGTTCAAATATTTCTACTGCCGTTGCAGTTGTTTATCGGAACGGGTCTGGATTGCAGCAGCCTGTATCTCCACCGGTGTGATTTTTACCATGTTGGCCATTGGATTTTGACGTTCCTTCTTCCTTTGATCATGCTCAGCTGCATCCTTGCAAAATCTCCTAATATGTCCAAATTCACCACAAAAATGGCAGCGTAGTGGTGGTAAATTGGGATTTGCCGGTGGTGGTCCGTTTTGCCAGTGGTTTGGATTATAATTGTTATTCCTCTGTCCTCGATAATTTCAATATCCTTGCTGCTGGTTGTTTCTCATTTGTGGAGGCACATAGTGATTGGCTGGTTGTCCTTGTTCCTGGATAATTGCATTGACAGTTGCTGTTCCTTGTACTCTAGCGTTGTATGCGCAGTTTTCGGTGGTGTGTCCGACAATGTTGCAGATAGCGCAGAATGTTTGATTAACTGCGCAATTGGCACTGGTATGTCCTGAATTTTTGCATATGTTGTAGTATACCTGTCTAGTCATATCTTCTGTGTTGGATTTTATTGATCTCCAAAGTACAGCTAGAAGTAGGTGAAACCCAACAGGACCTAGTTGACTTTTTCACTAACTTGTATGCATAGACCAATTTTCTTTCAGAGCAAATTGCTCTTTACTCACTTAGAATTTTCCAAAACTGTTTCACACAAATAAACTAGACTCTAAGAGCTTTCCAACAAGATATAGAACACCTCAAATGGATAAATACACAATGAGCCCTCTGTAGAAGATAAAGCAATTGTAGGCTGTTTCTTTGAACTCCATGTTAATGTCTTGTTTCCTGCTATTACCACATATCCACTTGTGGATCTTCTGTCATCTTTGCTTCCAGCCCAATCTGCATCACCAAAGACTTTAAGAGTTAGATCAGCATCATGACTATAAAATAATCCTTCGTTCATGGTACCTTTCAAATACCTAACAATTCTTTTTGCTGCATGCATATGAGGTACTCTAGGTTCATGCATAAACTGTGACAATACTCCCACTGCGTAACATATATCAGGTCTAGTTTTTGTTGCATAAATCAAAGATCCTACCATGGATCTATATACATTCATATCATGCAACTCATCACCTTCCTTTGCACTCAGCTTTACATTACATTCCATTGGAGTAGAAACAAATTTACATTCCTGCATACCAAACCTTTTCAGCATATCACATATATACTTTCTTTGTATCAACCACATACCTTCATCGCTATACACAATTTCAATACCAAGAAAGTATCTGAGCAAACCAAGATCTGAAATTTTAAATTCCTTTCCCAAATTACCTTTTATCTCATCAATTGCTTTTGCATCATTCCCTGTAATCAACAAGTCATCCACATAAATGCATACATAGACACACATGCCATCTACATGTTTTACATAAAGTGAAGGATCAGCATGACTCGTTGTGTATCCTTGCAGCATAAGATACTTTACCAACCTTGCATTCCATGCCCTTGGTGCCTGCTTAAGACCATACAATGCCTTCTTTAACCTGCATACATGATTAGGAAATTTTGCATCCACATAACCATCTGGTTGTGACATATACACTTCTTCATTTAACTCACCATTAAGAAAGGCATTCTTTATATCGAGTTGATATATATTCCACCTTTTACTTGCAGCTAAAGCCAACAAAGTTCTCACTGTTGCCATATTTGCTACTGGACTAAATGTTTCCTCATAGTCCACACCTTGAGTTTGATTATATCCTTTTGCTACAAGTCTAGCCTTATATCTAGACACACTACCATCACTATTTCTTTTAATCTTAAAAACCCACTTGCAACCAATTACCTTTTGCTTTGTTGTACTTGGAACTAAATTCCAAGTCTTGTTATCCTGTAGTGCTTCCATTTCTTCTCTCATTGCTTTCTCCCACTTTTCATCTCCTTTGGCCTCATCATAACATGTGGGTTCATTTTCCTGCTCAACTTTTGTCATAAAAGCATAATGAGTATTCATGAAAGATTCATAAGTATACCTTTGAGGTTGCTTACTTACTCTTGAAGTTCTTCTTACCTCCAATGTAGATGCTCTTCCTTTCTTATTAGGAACCTTTGATGATTCTCCATACTCACATACATCACTAATTTCCTCTCCTTCATCATTAACTTCAACAAGTTTGAATTTACCTTTACTTTTAACACTTGGAGGTGACTCTTGCCTTAATCTTCCATTGAAAGGTGATCCTCTTTCTTCATCTAAACCACTCCTTTCATCATTTAAACTTCCTGATGGCTGAACTATGCATTCATCTCCTTCAACCACACCTTCTTCATTTTCATCCATGACTTGCAAACAATTCTTATCTGCATACCATGAAAGTGATTCATCAAAGTTTACATCTCTTGACACAACAACCTTATTGGTATGATGATTATAGCATCTATATCCTCTTTGAGTATCTGCATAACCAATAAATATACATTTTTCTGATTTCGCATCAAGTTTAGATCTGTTAAATGTTATATCGAAATGTTAAACGTTTAATCGTCACTTCTACTTCGGGTTCAAAGTATTTCAAGTTCAGCCGATTCTGAACCTTCTTAACAGTAAATGTTCTCCTTAACCACGTGGGTCCTTGGGAGTGGTAGGGGTCTGTTAGACAGAGGCCCTGTACTATTTTCCCAACCTCTCATACAAACATTAAATACTCTGTCACGTCTTAGCTCAGTACTGGTCTCTGAACACTGCTACTACGCGGCTTACTGGGACGTTGAAATTTCCGGGCTGGATCTGCTATAGCAGGAGAGCAGTAGTCCGGTTCTGACTTAACTACTTAACTCCTCTACTTCATTCGCCGAATATTACACAGAATGCACCTATTCTTGACTCGGAGGCACATCGAACAATTATACTCAAATGTATACAACTTACTGTATGTAAACAACAGCCGAACCGTAACAATCTTATCACTAGTTCCAAGGCACACAGGCTCTTACAGATACAAGTCCTTCCTGGGAACGGAATCCCCAGAGAACGCAGACTATTGTATCGACTTCAGTTGCTTCACAGAACTTTAACAGACCAACAGTGAGATTGCTTCCCTGCTCTTTACTTCGCCGACGTCTGATAACAACAAGCCACGCTTAACAATGCTCAACGACACACTTAACCATTATCGAACAGCTTCGTAACACACTGCAACTTGTTCGTAACTATATATTAAGATGCGAACAAACTACTAAGCAAAGCGCAACAGAATGGGACAGAAACAGACAGATCAGAAATATGCACTCAACAATACACTGCAATTCCCAAACTGGGCGCTCACAGACAGAATAGAAGATACACTTAACAGATAGAACCGAATAGAAAGACAAACTTAAACAAGACACTGCAAGTCCCGAAATGGGCGTGTTCTCCGCCATTCTTTTCTCATTTCCTTATATAGAGGATTTTTTACAGTGGTGCGCGAATCTTTTGTTACCTGCGCGTTTCTCGAAAGGTTCTTTCTATTTAAGGCGCCTGTCTAGTACAATTGTCCTTATTCGGCGGCCATCTAACACTGGCACGCCCGGTGGACTCGAACCCGCAGGTTCCTATGTTTCAGCTACAAGACCTTCTATATACATATTGCGGGCGAGCCTAAATATTCGGGTGATTTTCTTTTTAAGTGTTTCTATCATCTGAACTAGGGTGGTTGGTTCTAATAACAGGGCGTCCGTTCTAACGGAGCTCAGGGCGATTGCTTGGGTTAACAAAATTTCGGCCTGGTTTTGTAGGAAGGCCTCCTGTAAGAAAAAGTCGTTGGATAATGCAGCATCGCGGGATGTCTTCATTTCGGTGACCTTCTGCTGCATATCCACGACCCTATCCTTCTGATTTTGGACTTGGTTCTCGAGCCGCTCGATCATCTGGTTCTGAAACTCGATGGTTTTGTAATAAGCGTTGCGTTCTCTTCGAGCATTGGCGAGATCTTTCTGGTTCTTAGCTTCCCGGGTTAATTGATGCCGGAGCATGCGGTTGACTTTGTCCAAGCACTCCTGGGCTCGTCGTAACTCATCTTTGAGTTGGTCGGTCTCTCTCTGTTGATCTTGATTTTTCTGGATACTCTTCTGCAGTTGAGCCTTCGTGTCTTCGATCAGGTCTTCGAGTGAGGAGCTGATGTCGTCTTTTTCTTGGAGCGCGCGCTTCAACTCTCGAATTTCTTCGTTGGCTTCGTTGAGAAGTTGGTCTTTGGCAGCCAGTTGCGCCAAGGCGTCATCCCGTTGTTGTAGCACTGCTTGTTGTGTCGTAATTTGGCCTTGGAGATCTACTACTTGGGTGTGTAAGTGATGATTTTCAGCTTTAACTGCTTCGACTTCTTCTTGGAGAGGGGTGATGTCTGCTTCCAGGAGGTCTACCTTGTGCTGGAGATCCTGTCTGATGGTGTTGGCGACGTCACTCAGCTGTGCGGGAAGTTGCTGGGAAAGGGAAATGAGCATATGGCCCATAGTGGCTAGTTCAGAGAATACCGGAATAGAGGGGAGGAGCAGTGGGTGTGGCGGTTGCGCAGAGGTTTGGGTTTGAAGTTGGGGGGATGTCGGGAGCGAATAGTTGAGGGAAGACGAGGGTTCCGGTTCCGGTGTGGGAATAGGGTTGACTGGGGGGGTCTGGGATGGGTAGAGTTGGGGTTTGTTACCTCATTGCTTGTTTGTTGTTTCTCGGTAGTGTGATCGATTGCGGATTCGACGGCCTTCAATAATGTGTTAAGCGCATCCCTACCGGGGTGCTGCTCGTCTCGTTGAGGCTCAGAGGTTGCTTCGGTGGAGACTATTTTGGTTTCGGTGCGATTTTGGCAGTCGTGGTTGTGATCGGCCGAGGATTCGTTGTGGATGGAAGTGGCGGTGTCGTGGAAGGTTTCGTCTTGGTCGTCGTTGCGGTGGTCCTGATTCTTGTCGACAGATCTCTGTGCTTCACTTTCCGAAGAGCTGATGCGGATGCGCTTCGTGCGGAAGAGTTGGTTGATTTCTTCCTCTTCTTCGGCATCGTCATCGAGGGGTTGTACTGAATCTTCATGCCTGAGTATGGGGCCTCGGGGTGGTGGTTGTGCGGCGAGGATGGTTGGGAAGAGGAAAGAGAGGATATGGGGAAGACGAGAGCGCGGGGTGGTTCCTTTATTTACCTGCTTCACTATGGCTACACACTCCTTATGGATTCTTTGGAAAAAGTATGAGGCGAAGTTGACGGGTTCGCGGGCTGCTAAATCTACGGCAGAGTAGAAGGGGCGAGAGATGCCGTAAGTGCGCTTTTGCAAGTTAAGGATGGCAACTAGGAATTGTAGGGCAGAGCGTTCGGGTTCGGGACAGCAGAGGATAGCGAACTCGTGTGAGGAAGAGCGGGGGAATAATTCTGTCATGCGGGCGAGGGGGAGACTGGGGCCATTTTCTCGGTCTTGCGGGGTGAGGCGGAAAGCTTCAGAGAAGGCGGGGAAGGTGATGACGGTTCTGGAGGGTAGCGAAGGGAAAACCCACTGGCGTTCGGTGGCAGGGGATTGGGCGATGGCAGAGATTATTTGCGCGAAGAAGGGATGGGCTTCCACTGAGTGCCAGGGCAACTCAGCGAAGTTGGCCAACCCTCGGCAACGCAGGTATTCTCCTACCTCGGTAGGGATACCATCGCGGAAAGCAGTGTAGTTTGCGAGTGCTTCCATGGTGATTGCTAATACGGACTAGGAACAGGACTACGGAACACAAGTTCGCACAGATTACTAACACTCACTACAGTAGCGATTTGTGACATTGTCGAAGGGGTTAAATAGGAACAATACGGTGGGGTGGGAAAGGGGGTTGGGTATCATTGTGTAGTGCGGGAATGATATTTGGTTTCATGTAGGCGTGCGTATTCGAGTGACTGGTAAGGGGGGCGGCGGGTACGAAAAGATTTTCTAAAATACGGCTAATTATAAAAGGAAGAAAGAAAAAAAAAGGGGAAAGATTAAACAAAACGCGGTTCACTGCCGAAAAATTTAATGCGGGCTAGGGGCGTGATGATATGGCCGTAGCTTCGACCCATTGATTACTTTCGGGAGGGGACTTCCGGTCAATGTAGTCAACCGAAAAGTTGTGGGACCGACTTGTTCTGAGATTTTGAAAGGGCCGAACCATCGAAGTTTAAACTTTCCTGCGGCTCTATCCGACTTTGCGTTGTAGAAGAGTACGAGCTGTCCTACCGAAAAGATTGGAGTTTTCAAATATCGATCGTGTGTCTTGGCTTGCCTGAGTTGTACTTCGCGCATGGTTAAAAAACTGAGCCATCGGTGTTCATCAAGTTCTCTGAGTGCGTCCATTCGTGCTATCAGTGAATTTTCCGGTAGCATCTTCTCAGTGATTGCTACACGCAGACTTGGGATGACTACTTCCATGGGTGCTATTGCTTCTAAGCCATAAGCTAGTTTGAAAGGTGTCAAGCCTGTTGTTACCTTATATGTAGTTCGGTATGCCCATAAGACTGCAGGTAGTAATTGATCCCATCTTTCCGGTGCTTCCATGATTAGTTTCCGGAGGATATTCAGTAGTGATTTGTTTGTACTTTCAGCCAACCCATTGGCACGAGGGTAGTACGGCGAGATGAGTTTGTGTGTCACCTGGAAGGATTGGGTGAGTACCTTCATTAATTGATTTACAAAGTGAGTACCTTGATCTGAGACAATTTCCAGTGGTAAGCCGAAACGTGGAAAGACATCATTCAACAGACATTTTGCTACTGCCACCGCTGTAGCCGACCGTAAAGCCCATGCTTCCACCCATCTTGTTGCGTAGTCTGTACAGGTTAGGATATATCTGTTGTTACTGAAGACTGCTGGAGGTGTAATTGGACCTATAAAATCTAATCCCCATTTCTGAAATGGTTCTAATGGCATAATTGGCTGTAAGGGAAAGAAGTGCCGTTGTAGCGGTTGTCCAGACCTTTGACAGTTATCGCAGTGTTGGACAAATTGGGCCACGTCTCTGTACATAGTGGGCCACCAGAGACCACTCTGCAGAATTTTCCGGTGAGTCAAATCTGTGGCAAAGTGACCACCAGCAGGTGTCGAGTGAGCCATTGTGATCACTGAGTTAATTTCATGCGGAGGAACACAGCGAAGTAGGATTCCGGTGTGGTCTACATAATATAGTTCTCCTGCAACTAACCGAAATCGGCGGCTAAAGACTGCAATTTTTCTGCGTACTGGTCTTGAAACTTGAGATGGAAGGCAACCATCAGTGAGAAAGGTCAAGATCTGATCATAATATGAAAATGGAATAGGCGGGTCTGCAGATTCTTCGGTAATTGGTTCTGATACATAAATTGCGGGTGTCGTGTCATCTATACCCACCAAAGATTCGCCGGAATCTAAACGGGATAAAAAGTCTGCTAAGGCGTGTGAACTGCCTGGTCGGTGAATGACTTCGTAATCAAATTCTTGCAATAGTAAGACCCATCGTGCTAATCGGCCTCCTAGATGCTGTTGCCGAACTAGATAGACAAGTGCAACGTGATCTACATGAAATGTGAATTTTCGGCCTAGCAAGTAATGTCTAAATTTTTTGACCGAGTATACTAGTCCTAGACATTCCCTTTCTGTTATAGAGTATTTTTTCTCAGCAGGGGCTAACCTTCGACTTGCATAATACACTGGTCTGAACCATTTATCAAGTTGTTGCATCAATACACTTCCTATTGCTATATCTGAAGCATCAACAAAGATGTGAAATGGGTGATCCCAGTCCGGTGGTTGTAAAATATGAACTTATGTCAATAAATGCTTTAAACGATCAAAGGCTATCTGGCATTCTTGGGTCCATTCAAATTGTCGAGGTGTTTTACTGATTAGCTTGTTTAGTGGTATTGCCAAATGGGCAAGCCACTGTAAGTGTCTTCCATGCCATCGTACTTGGCCCATAAAGCGCATAACTTCTTTTGGAGAAACTGGCACCGGAGCTTCTAATATTGCCGAAATCTTATCTGGATCAACTTGATACCTTGTGCAGATACAATGTGGCCAAGTAACTTGCCACATGAGACCGCAAACACTGATTTGTTTGGATTCAAACAGAGTCTATACTCCCTGCATTTCTGAAAGCAGCACCGTAAATGAAATAGATGTGCTATCATCTTACCGAAAATTGAAAAATCATCGAGGTATACTTGCATAAACGAAGTAAGATAAGGAGAAAAAATCTCCTGCATGCATCTTTGAAATGTACTTGGTGCGTTTCTCAAGCCAAACCACATCACCGTACAAGCGAAGACACCCCAATTGGTAATGAATGCGGTTTTTGGTATATCTGCTTCGGCCATTCTAACCTGATTGTAACCACTGTATCCGTCTTAGAATGAATACATTTCATGACCTGCTACCCTATCGAGCATTGTATCCAGAAAGGGGATCGGGAAAGGATCCGGGACTGTTGCGGCGTTTAATTTCCGGTAGTCTACACAGATTCGTAGTTGCTTATTTTTCTTTGGTACGATCACAATTGGTGAAATCCATTCAGCATGTTCTACTGGTACGATGAATCCAACTTTTAATAATCTATCAAGTTCGGCTTTTACGTGTGATGCATAATTGGGGTTCATCCGATAGCTGGGCTGCTTGTTCGGTTTAGCTTCAGGCTTCAGCATGACTCTGTGCTGATAGATGCGCGGATCTAATCCTTTCATATCTTTATAATCCCATGCAAAGACGTCTGAGAATTCGCATAGAAGTCGAATCAAGTCAGCTTTAAATGATTCCGGTAAGTTTTGCCTTATCTTTACAGGTCGTGGATGCTCTTCATCTCCTAGATTGTACGTGGTCAACTGGTCCTCGGGAACATAAAACTGTTGCGGTTTCTCTGTATCGTCTGTTGACTTGAACAGCGATTGTAATTCATCATCATGTGTGGGGACACTACCTTCATGCTTAACTGTACTAGTGATAGGTGTGATTGTACAAACCGAGGTGTTCCAATTATCTATAACAGACTGTAGATCAACAGTCCCTACAGACATTAAATCAGCATTACTCTTCAAAAATTCCTCTTCCTCATCATCTGATAGTCCATCTAACATGTTGACTGGTTCAGCAAAATATGGTCTAGCGTGAAGCTCGCACGGTTGTATATCATCCAATTTTACTACATATCTACGGTTGGCATCTTTGAACGTGAGCTCTTGTGCAGACCAGTCTTGTATTACCTTCGCATGCTTCAGCCAGGGTCGGCCGAAAAGAAGGTTGTAATCCAAGGTTGATTCTGGCAGATCTAGTATAACAAAGGTCATTGTAAAGGTCGTACCTTGTAAAGTGATGGGTACATTTCGCACAAGTCCTACAGGGTGGACTCTAGATTGATCTGCCATTCTAACAAAAAATTGCACAGGTTCAACTTCAGTCCATCCTAACCTTTTGCATAAGGATGCTGTTGCAATGTTCACACCAGATCCTCCATCAATCAATACATGCGTAATTTTATGATTCTTGTGCCATACTGTAATCAAGGGAACCGAATGATCAACGGTAGAATTAGGTTCCGGTTGAACTGCTGCTGTTGCCGGAATACAAGAAGGCACCGGACTGAACTGTTGCTGGAACTATTGTCGAATCCCAGGTACTAATGCCAGAAGTTGGCCGAGAGGCAAAGTGATAGATGCCTTGGATAAAATTTCCCAGGCTTGTTGAGGTTGGTTGTCCTGCTCCTTTGGACTTGAGGTTTCTGCTGGTGTAGAAGTTTCTGCTGTTATGCCTACTGCTGATGATGGCTCCGCTGTTGTTTCCTTTTGTTGCATTCCTTCCTTTGATGAAGCCTGAGTCACCGGAATAGGTTCTGGGAACACTGGTGGTTCTGTTGCGGTCCAGTGACTAGCCTTGTTATACATCCTATGTTGTTCTCGTATCCCTGGTTCGAATACTTCTGCTGCTGTCTGCAGCTGTTTACCTGATCTGGTCTGTACTGTAGCAGCTTGCGTTTCTACTGGTGTAATTTGTACCATGTTGGCCATTGGGTTTTGCCGTTCCTTCTTCCTTTGATCGTATTCAGCTGCATCTTTGCAAAATCTTCTGATGTGTCCGTATTCACCACAAAAATGATAGCGTGGCGGTGGTAAATTGGGATTTTCCGGTGGTGGTTCGTTCTGCCAGCGGTTTGTATTATAGTTATTGTTTCTCTGTCCTCGGTAGTTTCGATATCCTTACGGTTGATTGTTTCTCAGTTGCGGAGGTACATAGTGATTCGCTGCCTGTCCATGTTCTTGAATAACAGCATTGACTGTTGATGTTCCCTGTATTCTGGCATTGTAAACACAATTTCCGGTGGTGTGTCCGGCAGTGTTGCAGATAGCGCAGAACGTTTGATTTAGCGCACAATTGGCACTAGTATGCCCTGAATTTTTCCATGTGATACAGTACACTTGTCTGGTTATATCTTCATTCATAGTTTTGTTTGTTTTTAACCACTCCAGATCTTCTGTAAATCCACCTACTTTGGATTCTAGTTGCAGAGCCATGGCGATGACTGCATCCAGCGTCATAGCTCCCACACATCTTATGATCATGATCTGTTTTAGTTGTGGGGTTAAGCCGTTGATGAACCACTGAGTGATGACATCATCAGGTAAGTTAGCGTGGGCCTGTGGTATCTACCGCAAGTGTGTTCTAAAGAGTGTAGCATACTCTTGGACAGTCTGATTCGCCGTCTGTCGGTTGTTCTGTAAATAATCAAAGATTTCGGTGGGATTCTTCTTTAACCTGAATCGTTGCAAAAAAGCTTCTCGAACTGCATCATAGGTGCCGAAATGATTAATATCATATTCCGTAAGCCATCTAGCTGCTTCATTTACCAGTGTTGATTGAAAAACGATGGCCTTATACGCCTGATCCGGTGGATGGTTAAGAACTGCATAACTTATCTGCGTACGTGAGCATCCGGATCATCTCCTCGGAATCCACCGAATTTCGTATATGTTACTCCTGTTGGAGGCGGCCTTGGCTGACCTAACTGTTGTTGCTGCTGTTGGCCATTCATTATGAGTGTATTCAGTTTTTCTTCTGTATCTTGGTGTTGGTTAGTTGAACTATCGAAACTTTTGTCGTCGGATGGCGTGCCTTCCGGTGTGCTGTTTTCACTTAGAATGCGCCGTACTTCTGCTTCAAAGAGTTTTCCTTCCTTCTGGATATCCAATATCCGAAATCTTTCTTCCAAGCACGCTGGTTGGGTTGAAGATTCCGCAAAAAATGCAAAGTCTTTGCCTACAGTTGGTGAATCTATCACCGGAATATCACCGGAATGAGCCAAAATTATGCCAGAATGCGGTGTTTTTTCGCTCTTATCGATCTCTTTTCCTAAAGTGTTTCTGATCGTATCTAACTCCGAGTTTAGACTAGTCTCTAACGGCGTGTTGGTAGATTCTAAAATTGCTATATCTTGGATAGGCTGGGTCGAAGTAGCACCAGAATGTACCAAAGGCGTTGATTGTTTCAACGGAATATGACCGGAATCAATCGTGACGTTCTCAGTTTGTCTGACCACTGGGTCAGATTGGGTTAGACCTTCTTCTTTCAAGGCTATCTTTATCGCTTTACTTGCTTCAGTTTTACAGTTCTTAGGATATGTTTCACCAGATCGAGTAACCGGCATGTATCATTACGCAGTAACCCTATCTGAGCAGTTTGCAACAATCTGGGCCTGTTGCTACTGCTAGTTACTCGAATGTTAACTAAACGTTTTGCTTTTGACAAACAACTGGTATTCTCGTGCCACTTTCACAGATAACTGGCAACCTGATGCCACTTTCCCACAGACGGCGCCAAATGTTAAACGTTATATCGAAATGTTAAACGTTTAATCGTCACTTCTACTTCGGGTTCAAAGTATTTCAAGTTCAGCCGATTCTGAACCTTCTTAACAGTAAATGTTCTCCTTAACCACGTGGGTCCTTGGGAGTGGTAGGGGTCTGTTAGATAGAGGCCCTGTACTATTTTCCCAACCTCTCATACAAACATTAAATACTCTGTCACGTCTTAGCTCAGTACTGGTCTCTGAACACTACTACTACGCGGCTTACTAGGACGTTGAAATTTCCGGGCTGGATCTGCTATAGCAGGAGAGCAATAGTCCGGTTCTGACTTAACTACTTAACTACTCTACTTCATTCGCCGAATATTACACAGAATGCACCTATTCTTGACTCGGAGGCACATCGAACAATTATACTCAAAAGTATACAACTTACTGTATGTAAACAAAAGCCGAACCGTAACAATCTTATCACTAGTTCCAAGGCACACAGGCTCTTACAGATACAAGTCCTTCCTGGGAACGGAATCCCCAGAGAACGCAGACTATTGTATCGACTTCAGTTGCTTCACAGAACTTTAACAGACCAACAGTGAGATTGCTTCCCTGCTCTTTACTTCGCCGACGTCTGATAACAACAAGCCACGCTTAACAATGCTCAACGACACACTTAACCATTATCGAACAGCTTCGTAACACACTGCAACTTGTTCGTAACTATATATTAAGATGCGAACAAACTACTAAGCAAAGCGCAACAGAACAGGACAGAAACAAACAGATCAGAAATATGCACTCAACAATACACTGCAATTCCCAAACTGGGCGCTCACAGACAGAATAGAAGATACACTTAACAGACAGAACCGAATAGAAAGACAAACTTAAACAAGACACTGCAAGTCCCAAAATGGGCGTGTTCTCCGCCATTCTTTTCTCATTTCCTTATATAGAGGATTTTTTACAGTGGTGCACGAATCTTTTGTTACCTGCGCGTTTCTTGAAAGGTTCTTTCTATTTAAGGCGCCTGTCTAGTACAATTGTCCTTATTCGGTGGCCGTCTAACAGATCTCACCTCACTAGGTACATGTACATAACATACACAACCAAATACTTTCAAATGACTTACACTTGGTTTCCTTCCATGCCATACCTCATATGGTGTCAAATGATGAACTCCAGCAGTCGGAACTCTATTCATAATGTAAACACTTGTGCTAATAGCTTCAGCCCAAAAATAATTAGGCAAACACATATCATTAAGCATGCTTCTAGATGCTTCTGCTATGATTCTGTTTCTTCTTTCTGCGACTCCATTTTGTTGTGGAGTATACCTGCATGTAACTTCTCTTTTGATACCTTTATCATGCAAAAAATCAGTAAAAGCTTGAGAGAAGTACTCTCCCCCTCCATTGGATCTTAGCTTATTAATATACCTTCCTGTTTGCTTTTCGACATATGATTTGAACTTCTTGAAACAATCAAAGACCTCACTCTTATGTTTAATAAAATACACAAATGTCATTCTACTATGATCGTCAATGAATGATACATAGTACTTATTACCAACCAAGGATGCCTCTTTAGTAGGTCCCCACACATCTGTGTGTATGAGATCTAGCAAACCATCACTTACATAGCTTGAATGCTTGAAAGGTTGTCTACTCTGCTTACCCATTTGACATGCTTCACAAAGATGCACCATATGTTGCTTAGTAAGATCAGGTAATCCTTCAACAATCCTCTTCTTTGATAGCTCCTTTAACCTATGTACATTCATGTGTCCAATCCTTTTGTGCCATAGATCAAGCTCTGCTATTCGATGCATACCATAAGAGAAATAGTTTGTATGATTTGGGTTTACCTTGAATGTAAATAATCTACCTTGTTTTTGACCTCTAGCAATTAACCTCCTTTGCTTTCGATCCTCAATGAAGCAACCTGCATGATTAAATATCACTTGTAGACCTTTTTCTACCATTTGACCAACCGACATCAAATTCTTAGTGATAGTTGGCACATAGAGTACATCCTTCAAGCAATTTGTCTTGCTTTTATCCTGCATAACAACATCTCCAACCTGCATAATCTTATGTGTTGTATCATCTCCTGTTTCAACATGACCTTTATATGACGGATTATGCATATTAGAAAACCATGAAGCATCATGAGACATGTGATTAGAACAACCACTATCTACATACCATACATCGCTATTGCAATTCATCTTAGTTTCAACATTCATCATTAGAAGCGAATCATAATCATCACTTTTACCTTCAACTGCATAATTTCCTTGTTGTTTACCTCTTCTTGAATAGCCTCCTCTTTGATTACCACCTTGATTATTTTCATTTTGATAACAATCTTTGGCATAGTGTCCATACCTTCCACATATATAGCAATTGTTCTTATTATCTTCACTCCTTTGTCTTTGGTTGTAGTTGTAGTAGCCTCTTGTACCTCTAGCGCTTGATCTTCCTCTTCCTCTTGTGTTGAAGAAGCCACTTGAAGTCCTTTGATCATCGCTCCTTCTTCCTCGACCTCTATTTGAACCTCTTCCACCTCTGTTTCCACCTCTTGATGATCCTACATAAAGAGCTTGTCCTTGAGATCCTTTTTGATTTGAAGTAGAACCATTTAGATTCATCTCCTCCGTGACCATGAGGGCAATAAGTTGATCAAAATCTGGTAATTCTCCTCTGACATAAACTGAAGTAATGAAGGGTTTCCATCTCTCATCATCTTTGAGTCCATTGAGAGTATGTGCAACCAAGTCGTCATCCTCCACATGAGCTTGAATTGATCCTAGTTGATCTGCAATCTCTTTAACTTTCAATATGTAATCATTGACCGATGTCCTTGTATCTTTCTTTATGTTATTCAACTCATTTTTGAGTTGAATGTTCCTTGCTCTTGTACCTGTAGCATACAACCTTTCCAATGCAAGCCAAACATCTCTACTTGTGTCTAGATCTTGTATGTGTCCTACCATTGAATGTTGAATATTTTGTGATAAAATGAATATAATCCTTTTGTCTCTCTCATTCCAAAGTCTAAACTCCCTCAATTTTTCCTGATTTGGGTCCTCTGGTAATGTGGGTTTGATATCTGTGCCGTCAATCAAACCATACAAGCCTCTACCTTGCAAGTATGCTGTGATTCTAAACTTCCATGCTTGATAATTGGTCTTATCAAGCTTCTCTATTTCTGCATGTTGGTCTCTCATAATACAAATGCTAAGCTTCCTCCTTTAAGCCTCCTTTCCAATGTGTGTAATGAGAAGAAATATAATATTTACCTTGTAAATGAGGTATGTGCACCTTTATTTGCTTGGATGTTGCTTCAGATGCCTCCTTGCAATCTTCTTCTACCTTTCTATAGTGTTGATGATGAACTGCTTCTTTGATAGCTTCAAATTCTTCGTCAAGGTATGATAACCTTCTCCAAGCCTCCAAGTACTTGCTCTGATACCAATGTTGGATTTTATTGATCTCCAAAGTACAGCTAGAAGTAGGTGAAACCCAACAGGACCTAGTTGACTTTTTCACTAACTTGTATGCATAGAACAATTTTCTTGTAGAGCAAATTGCTCTTTACTCACTTAGAATTTTCCAAAACTGTTTCACACACACAAACTAGACTCTAAGAGCTTTCCAACAAGTTATAGAACACCTCAAATGGATAAATACACAATGAGCTATGACCTCTGCAAGTTTGAGGTTTAATGGAGACCTTCAACAGGGATAAAAAACAGAGAACACACACTACTTGCAGAGAGTATTGCTCTCAGCTCACAAATTCAATGATTATGAAAATTTACAGGAAGAAAGTAGACAGTAAGAGCTTTCCAATGAGCTATCAATTATGTAATTTAGATATATAATGAGGTAGATACAAGCTCTGCAATATCTCCATACAAAACTACAATAGTGTAGAGATACACATATGACTCTATTGGACATCCCACAAGATCAAGACTTTTCTCCTCTTTTTATAGCATGGAAAACTAATCTAAAACCTTCCTAATACATCTAAATTCGTGGTAGACACTTGGATGGAGGTATTACATGACTCAAGTGCTCAAATAGGCAAAGTATTGATGGACTTTGAGAACTAGCCACATCGACCTTCCACTAGGACACCACTGAAGCTCCTTTGTGACTCACTAATTTGATTCACCATGTTCTAGAACTCACGTGGTATTTTTGCTACATTTTATGAATAATATGAGCCTTCTTGAAGTATTTGAAGACTTCCCAAAGGTATTTACATAATTTGAAACTTGTACCCTACATAAAACAAATGTTCGCAACATTCTGCAACATTCTTGTTTGCTTTTAACCATTCTAAATCTTCTGTAAATCCACCGACTTTGTGTTCCAGTTGCAGAGTCATTACAATGACTGCGTCGAGGGACATGACTTCGACACATCTTATGATCATGATCTGCTTAAGTTGTGGAACCAAGCCATTAATGAACCACTGAGTGATAACGTCATCTGGTAAGTTAGCATGGGCCGGTGGTAGCTGCCTTAAGTGTGTTCTGAAGAGAGTAGCATACTCTTGTACGGTTTGATTTGGTTTCTGTCTGTTATTCTGCAGATAATCAAAAATTTCGGCTGGATTCTTTTTTAGCCTGAATCGCTGCAGAAAAGCATCTCGTATTGCTTCGTGGGTGCCGAAATGATTAATATCATATTCTGTAAGCCATCTAGCTGCTTCATTAACAAGTGTAGATTGGAAGACAATGGCTTTGTAGGCCTGATCCGGTGGAAGATTGAGAATTGCATAGCTTATCTCGAAGGTGCGTACGTGAGCATCCGGATCATCTCCTCGAAATCCACCAAACTTCGTGTATATCACTCCCGTTGGAGGTGGCCTTGGTGGACATAACTGTTGTTGCTGTTGTCCGTTCATCATGAGTGTATTATACCTTCCTTCTGTATCTCGGGCCTGAATATCCGAACTACCGGAATCTGTATCGTCGAATGGCGCACTTTCCGGTGTGATTATCTTGCTTGATATACTTCGAATCTCTGTTTCGAACAGCCTTCCTTCCTCCTTGATGTCCAGTGTATGGGAACTTGGTTTCGAGCATGGTGATTGGGCTGAGGATTCAGCAGAAAATGCTAAATCGTCACCGAAAAACTGTGATTCTCTTACCGAAATATCACCGGAATGAACCGAAATTATGCCCGATTTCGGTGTTTTTGTGTATGTATCTAATGTGTGTGTGATGTGCATAAGTGTGTATTGTGATATGTGTTCCATATGTGTGCATGTCTTTGTGCATTTTGTATGTGTTACTAGGTGAATCTGATTATATGTATATGTGTATGATTGAATGCTTTGTGTGTATAAGTGAGCATGCATTGATATGTGAGTATGTATGTATGTCTATGTATATGGGTTGTGTGAGCATGTATATGTGTTCGTGTGCCTAGAAGTGCCTAGATGTGTATATGAGTGTGGGTGTGAGTGTGTGTGCTTGTGTGACACCTATCAGGGTGTGTGCGTGTGTGATCATGTGCTTGTATGAGTTTATGTGTGTGGATATGTATGTTTATGTACGTATATCTGCGTCTGAAATGTGTGTGAGCTAAAAGACAAATAAAAGAGATATAAAAGAAACATAAACATTATAATTATGGAGGAAAGAATACAAAATTAAATTAAAAGCGGAAAAAGTGAATACGTATGTTCATGTGAGTGTGCTTGTGTGATACCTATAAATGTGTGTGTGTTTGTGTGACATGTGCTTGTATGTATTTATGTGTGTGGATATATATATGTTTATGTACGTACATCTATGTCTGAGTGTGAATGAGCTAAAAAGAAAAAAGTAAACCAAAGTAAAAAGGAACAATAAAATTATATTTAAAAATAAGAACACAATACAAAATTAAATTAAAATAAAAAGGAATATACGTGTTTGTGTGAGTGTCAGTGTGTGTGCGCATGTATTTGAGTGTGCACGTGAGTGTATGAGGTTGTGTGTGTGTGTATGTGCGTGCTATGCTAGTAAACTCAAGTGAGTGAGTGTGTGTGGATGCTTGTGTGTGTGTGTGGTTCTTGGCAGATGCGTGCAATCAAGAGAGAGAGAGAGAGAGAGAGAGAGAGAGAGAGAGAACAAGCGGAGGTACAAGCTCATGAATTCCTACAGAGTTCAAGCTTACGTTGTGTGGCATTATCATTGCATCAATGATGGATTCCATACAGTAAGGCATCAGATCTTATAGACCTTGAGTTCAAATTTATAACGTATATGTTATGATGTTTTCCTCTCTGTTACGAGACTTTGAAGCAAGCTCCTCACTGAACATATTTTATATATCTGATGAGTTCTCGATAATGAATAGATTCCCTTTCCCTTCACAATGATTTGTTAAGGGTCTGATATCGTTCGATTCTATTGTTTTCCAAAAGTGGTTTTACATATGAATCTACCATACACTGATAATCAAATTTGAGATTCAATGTCGATTATGATGTTATCTTATTGGCTGTGTATGTCATTCTTGTCAATCAATTCTGAGTTCCAATTGACTATATATGAATTCATTTCTTTTCTTTTGTTGAAGAATTTTGAGTCTATCTTAATCTTGCATAGAGATTTATGTTTTCCTTGTTGAAGAATGTTGAACCTGTCTTACTCCAACATACAGATTTATGTTTCTTCGGCGAATCTGTCTTACTTCAGCATATAGATTTATCTGATTGCAAGAGGTATTCAAATGAAAACCTTGAAGGTATTTGAGATTTTTTCTGGAACTCGAGTGCTATACACGTTGAACATAGTTGTTTTTAATCTTTTGAATCGAAAAAACTCCCACCGATTCTTGGCATCATAAAGAAGCTCTTCCTCCTTATCTTGCGAGTCATATATATTCAAGTTTTCCTTTTTGTAGCAAGTTTGTGAAGATGAAGTTGATTTGGAGTATCTTACTAATATCTTGCTTCCATGGGTCAATTTTTTGCCAATCAAACGTAAACACGACTCATTTGCACCTGTCACGTGATGTTGTGGATAGGCCCAACGGTTGGAAGTGATCGACACAGTTGTGAACCTTCACAACATGTGAAATCAATGTGAAGATACTATGGAAACTTGCTGATTTGAAGGTAATGTTCTTTGCATTTGCATTCTTTTACATATGCATGCCATTTGTTTTGCAAGTGTGAAGTAGTAGCTCGTCTTCCACTTAAGCATGTATTTGAGCAAGGCTTCCTGACTCTTCCTTCGTGTCCACGTCTGGTCTTTATGATCTAAACACCTTGTTGGAGTTCGAGGTCTGCAGAAGCACACGAAAAACACAAGGAAGAAGAAGAAGCTTGGAGCACAATGCATAATAATGAATGTGTTACCACTAGAATGTATAAAGATAAGTGACTCGTTATGGCTATAGGCATATCTACAAGCCAAGGAAAAAAACCTCCTAAACAGGGAAAAAGGTGCCTCAGTGGCCCTAGTGTGTTCACACACATTACTACCTAGATATATCAACAAATCCACCTTGGGAGTGATGCGGTGAACAAGGAACTAGAACTCATGTATAAGGAAGCGCCAAGCTATGTGGAATCATCCACAAAATGAAGTAAGCCCAAAGTTTTTTGGAAAGCTTCAAACTTCTCCCTAGGCAGAGCCTTTGTGAAAAGGTCTACAATGTTCTCTTGCATGGGCACATATGCCAAGCTAATCTCTCCAGTAGAGAACCTCTCCTTGAAATAATGATAATGCACCTCAATGTGCTTAGTGCAAGAATGGAACACATGGTTCCTTGGAAGTACCAATGCGCTGTGACTATCAGTGAAGATGGTGGCGGAAAAAAGATTGACCAACATCGAATCAGCCATAAGGCATCTGAGCCACACACTCAACAATCACTCTGAAAGTTGTCCTATACTTAGCCTCACAATTGGAAATGACCACGGTAGGCTTCTTCTTGCTCAACCATGATATACATGAGCTACCAAGCATGAAGCAACAGCCACTAGTGAACACACATGTGTCATAGAACTTGGCCCGATAAGAGTAAAAAAAAGCATGTAAATCTGGCGGTAGTGACCCCCCTTGGGGTAAAACAATCCAAGTAGTCGGGTACCACTCAAGTAGCGAAAGATTCTACTAATTGCTTGCCAATGCTTGACACTTGGGAAATGCATAAATCTTCTCAATTGTGAGACACCAAATTGAATATCTGGCCGAGTAATGCGTAAGTAAATGAAGCATCCAACAGTCTGTTGATAGAGAACGACATCAAATGCATCTTCAACATCATGATCAAGACTCAATCATAAACTTGTCTCTATAGGAGTGGCAATAGGTTTACAATCTTGAAGGCCAGAATATTGCAATAATGTGTCAATATATTTTTTTTTAATACAAATCCAATCCACCATTAACTTGCATAAACTAGATGCCCAAATAATGATGCAAATGCCCCAAATCAGACATCTCAAATGAAGCATCACTAGCTTTAAAATCAGTGATATGCTTCTCATGAGGACCAGTGAGTAGCATGTCATCAAAAATGATCAAAAGCACATCATTAGCACACTTAACATATAAGGTGCTCTTAGTTGGACTGTTCTCAAAACCATGTGCAATCAGATAGGTGCTTGCTTTAAACCATATAATGCCTTCTTTGACCTGCACACCTGGTTTTCATGCCCTTTTTGCACAAAGCCATGGGGCTGAAAAACATACATTTCTTCATGCAAGGCACCATTCAGAAATGTAGTTTTAATGTCCAATTGATATACATTCCAACCATGATGGGCTGCAAGTGTCCAAATGCTATGAACAGTAGTCATTCAGCATGTATGAGCAAAGGCTTCATCAAAATCAATGCCTCTTTCTTGTGCTTAACCCTATGCAACAAGCCTAGCCTTATATTTGTCAACTGTTCCATCATGTTTATGCTTCAGCTTGTATACCCACTTAGTGCCAATGGCCTTCTTAGTAGGAGGCAGGTTCACATAAAGACCAGGTTCTATTTTTCACAATAGCATCATATTCAGATTGCATTGTAGCCATCCAATATTCAAAATTTTGTGCTTTATCAAAGGAAACAGGGCCAGTAGCTATAGTATAGCAAACAAAACATGCACTATGAGAGCTTGAATGAGTATGGTATGAAAAAGATGCATCTAATTTGATGTCATGCAAAGTCCGCACCAACCATTTTGGAATAGTTTTTGCCTCCTCAATATCAGCTCTCTCATCAACAAGTGCATCATGTAAATCTGCAACAAAAATAGAATGATCCGCATCATCACATGAAACCTATAAAGGTTGAGAAGTTGCCTCATTAGGACCAGTACTAGACTGTCCACCTGTAAAAAGAGGCAGCAAAGTATCATACATGTCTTTGGAGCTAACAGATGTCTCTTTCGTACATGAAAGTAAAGGCTGAATAGCATCTTCCACAAAAACAACATCACGGCTAACCAAAATGCATTTAGTTTGTGGATGATACAGACAATGGCCTTTTCATTTATAACTATACCCAACAAAAATACATTTTACTGCTTTATCATCCAATTTCATGTGATGTTGTTCATGCACTAATGCATATGACAGACAACCAAAAACATGCAGATGCGCACTAGATATCTTGCGACCATGCCAAGCCTCATATGGAGTGATAGACTGTAGTGCTTTAGTGTGACACCTGTTAAGTACATATGCTGCACACATAAAGCCTCAAGACGGAAACTATGTGGTAAAGACTGACTCTTCACCATACACTTCGCATCTCCATGAGTGACTTGTTCATCCATTCAGCAACTCCATTCTATTGAGGTGTATACAAAATTGTACATTGATGTTTTATCCCACGTTCATCCCAAAATGCATTAAAGTCAGAAGACTTTTATCCCCCCCCGATAAGAATGGAGGGTGCCCATTTTATATGCTGACGGATTTTTAGCCAAAACCAAAAACTATTTGAAGCACATAAACACTTCAAACTTTGGTTTGAGTGGATATACCCGTGCATGCTTAGAAAAATCATCCATGAAATTCACAAAGTAAAGATAGTTCCCAAAAGAAGGTGTCTGCATAGGACCACAGACATCACTGTGAACAAGCTACAATTTTTTAGTAGCTTGAACTGAACCATCCTTTGGGAAGGAGGAATGCTGCATTTCACCAAAAATACAACCTTCATAGACATGTTTTCCAGGTGCCTCAAGTTTGGGCAAAGAGGACACCATTTCAGATTTCTACAGGCATAGTAAACTAACAAAATTAAGATGACCAAAGCATGCATGCCAAAGCTTTGCATCTGACATACATTGAGAATCATGTACTGCACATGCCGAATCATTCACAAGTTTTTTATAGTCAATGCTCCTCATTAGGTGAGAGCATCTGACATGAATCTTTCTTAAAAATAACTTGATAACCATCTGACAAGAAAGTAGAAATAGAGAGCACATTCTCGTACAGACCATTCTGAATGGTCTTCTTCATTCATGTTAGAGTTTTGCTTCTACTCTTCTTTTGATGATGAAAGGCAATCCAAATTCCTTGACATTTGAGGAGTTAGTGTCTGTTCTATTGAAGGAAGATTAGTCTAGGCAGAAGAGGTCCATTATGTGTGCTGCAAGTCAAGCTTTCCTAGCTAGTTAGAAGGGCAAAGGTAAATGGAGTTCATCTACTAGTAAGCAAAAATATGTAAATGCTACACATTTGAAGAAGGAAGACAAAGATGAGAAAAAAATTAGAAAAGCAAAAATTCTTTTGTAAGTACTGTAAAGGAAATGATCATATCATAAAGAACTGTCCAAAACTAGCTGCAAAAGAGGCAAAGAAAAAAGAGGCTGGAATGGTTGTTGCAGAGGCTTCTACACCAAAAATAAAGTCTGCTAATCTTGTGCAAAATGAAGAATGAGTGTTTATTACTATTTGTAGATTTGACCCATCTTCTCATGAGCAATGTATGTCTGCAGTAAATTCAGATATTTGGTAAGAAAGAATAGGGTAATTTTTGAGATGATATCATCCAAAACTCTTTCTCCAAGTTTTGGTTTTGATTCAATACATATAGCTAATCACATTTTGAATAGGTCTTCCACAAAAGCTTTAAACGTTATCACACCTTATGAAGCTTATTATGGGAAGAAGCCCAATGTGAGTTACTTCAAAGTTTTTGGTTCCCAAGCTTATGTTCACATTGAGAAAAAAGGATCGTGGTAAGCTTGATGTAAACGCCATTATAGCCATCTTTATTGGTTATGTAATTGAAAGCGAAGGATGGAGATTCTATGTTCCAGATACAGCTGATATCCTACTCTCACACAATGCATATATTGTCAAAAGTCAGATTTATGATAAGAAGGAAGAGATTCTAGAATTCATAAAAGCATATGACTATGCATTTTTTAGAACAAATTCCGATTCTTATATTCAACCATACAAGGGGGGTGATGAACCTTCGCAAACCCTATGAGATGCAGGTGAAGAGAGAGTTTCATTACCTAGATCAGTACCAGCTAGTGCATCATGAATACCTCTTGAAGTTCCAACTTATGAAGTTGGAGAAGATTTCAAAGTTCGAAAACAAAGTGATACTGAAGAACCAAAAAGGATTCCACCATTTTTCGAGGATACACCAAAGTTCTTATATCAAACCAGAAGTCAAACAAGGATCCAACAAACAGACCAGGTGCAAAACATTTTGAGATTCATAATATTTTAGCACTTACTTCAGTTGAGAATGAACCAGCTAGTGTTCAAGATGCACAACATAGCCTTGTATGGAAGAAGGTTATGTAAGAAGAGATTGATTCTATTCATAAGAATCAAACATGGAAGCTTTGTGAGTTAGCAAAAGGTTTTGAAAACTCAAATGAAGCTTCCACTCTTTATGTTAAACTTGATATAGATGTTTTGATTATTATTATCATAGGTGTTGATGATATGATCATGAAAGGTCTGAAGGATTCACACCTTCAATACTTTAAATCACAATTTAAGCATACATTTGATGTAAATGATTTAGGTATTTTGCATTATTATCGTGGGATTGAATTCATATATAGAGATGAGTGCATCTACATCCACTACAAGGAATATGGGCGCATAGCGATGGTTAAGGCGACACTATTTCATCGCTATAAAATTGCAAAATACGTCGCAATGAGCATCGAGCATGCACCGTCGATTAAACGACGAGCCAAACGATGTTTTTTTTGACGTGTGGCACGACAGGGTGTGTGACGCTCGCATAGAGCGTTGCTAACGTGACGATTTTAAAAAGTGTCACATAAGTGACGCTTTTTGCATCGCATAAGCGACGCTAAAAATGTCGCTTATGCGACACCAATTCCAGTGGTTTTTACGACGCGTTACCATCGTTTACACGACGGTCTGTTGATGAAAAAAAATTAAAGCATTAAAGGCTCTTTGATCGGCATTTTCACGCATCTGATCGAAGAGCTCTCCAACGTTCGCAATTGCGTTGCGCTTACGAGCTGAAACAAGTATATGGCGAATTGTTGTTTTGCCTAAGCTCTCTCTTATTGTCTCCCTCTGTCTCTGTTTCTCTCTTTCTACATCTTTCTCTCTTTGAATTCTCTCTCTCTCTCTCTCTCTCTCTCTCTCTTCTTTCTCTCTTTATTGCAGGTTATTCAAGAAGCTAACCAAGCAAAAAGTATGGCTAACTATTGTAAGTACAATTTCTATTCTTTGTATATCATTTGAATTGTGTTATTTTCATTAGATAGCATACTCACACTTATTGATATGCACTTCTACACTTATACATGATGAAGATGCACTTTCACACATATACATATATACACATGCACATACACACACATATATACACAGTGATACATGTGCACATACACTTAGACATACACACATATACACGTGCATATGCACAAACATTTCTACAACCACATAAAAAGACTTACATGCATGCATTATTGCATATATATATATATATATATATATATATATATATATATATATATATATATATATATATATATATATATATATACAGATTAACATATACGTAAATACATGTATATGCACATCCACATGCATGCACATTCACATGCATGCACATGGATGCAAACGGAAATGCATCCACACACACATGCATGTTTCATACATATACACATGCATATACATACATTATACACATATATACACATATATACACATATATACACATATATACATATATATACACATATATATGCACATATGTACACACACATATACACATGCACACACACATGCACATACCTACATATACACATATACATGCACATACACACATATACACATAGAGTTACACATATACATGCACATACATATACACACACATACACATGCACATGCACATACTCATACACACATATACACTTACACATGCACATGCACATACATACATATACACACACATACACATGCACATACATACATATACACACACATACATATACACTTACGTACACACATATGAATGAATTATATAATTAAAGTATTAAAACACATGCTTAATATAAACAATAATAACAATCAATAGAACAAAACTCTTAATTACTTAATACCATACACACAATTCAAAACATAACTGAAATGAAAAATATATAGATAATATATATATATATATATATATATATATATATATATATATATATATATATATATATATATATATATATATATATATATATATATATCAATGTAAATACATATAATCCAATGTCATAATCAACTAGAATCCTAATCATCATCATGATCATCATCATCATCAGCAGCAGCATCATGATCATCCTGATCATCCTCATCCTCATCATCATGATCACCCTGTGACGATCGAGATCATCCCTCCTGTGTCTGTCTCTCCACCTCATCCATATCTGTCTCTCCATAATACTCCTGTATTACATATAACAAACATAAATAAGTAAAACAATTAAACCATTCATAAAAATAAAATAATTATATAAAATTTAATAATATGCACAAAGGCATCAGAATGATCTCGCATATACTCGCTCAAACGTCGATATCCAAAATGTGTAGCATACTCGATCTCATGTTTCGTAGGATATCGGCCATAATCCTTTCCCTGCATTGAAACAAATAAAAAATATTAATTACTTGCATTTTAACTAAAATAAAAAATATACTCACAATAACACATATACTTATAAATGTAGCTACAAAACCATTATGGCCCATTTGGCCTAGGTGCGATGTGTGGCCCGACTCCACTCTCTTCTTTGCAATAGCCTGTTTATTTAAGGAAAAAGAAATACATACATTAAATGTAAAAAATTACTAAAATATATAAAAATTATAAATATAAACTATTAATTTGTGTACCTTCTGCTGAGGAAATGACTCTTGAAGACGTAGCTGTCTACGAAAAAACTGCCAAGTCTCAGGTGGTATGTTAGGTCGCCTCTTATTTTTTTCCACCATACAATATCTCTTGTTAATTTAATCTCAAACAAAAAAAAAATCAGAATACATACGCATATATACACACACATACACATACACATACCCACATACACATATACATGCAAACATATACGCATACATATATGTATACATATACACATATACATACATATAACATAAAAACACATATACATATCCACATATATACGTACACACACATGCATGCATATACACTCATTCATACAAAATACATGCATTTATCCCACACATTAGGAAAAAAGGTGAACCCTGCATGGGCCTTGTAAGGATTCCTAATTTTTAGGGATTAAGCCTAATTCTATTGTTGTCTAAGGGGACAAAGTGCATTTAATAGGGCACTTTTTAGTAGGCTAGAGTAGGCTCTTTTTAAGGCTTACTAGGCTCCTCTCTCTCTTCTTTTAGAGAGAGAGAAAGGGAATCTACTTTCCACATCATCAAACTCGAGCATGTATGGGAATAAAAAAATGATTTTTTTTTTAAGTCTCAATTTCAGTGTTTATTTACTTGAAAGGGCTCATTTTTTAATATATATGCCAGAAGTGACTTTTTTTTAGTTTATTTTTTTATTTTCCTTTTGAAAAAGTAATATTTTTAAAATCCCTCCAAAAGTAGAGTGCCACATCATCAAATCCGTAACTACTCTTCACCCAAAAAATGACTTTTTCAAAATTTCAACATTTTTGGCTATTCTCAGTGGAAAAACACACTGTGACCCATCCACATCCAAGAAAACAAACTTTTCCTATGAAAATCATGTTCTAGCATCTCTTCCAAACAAATTTCTGGTCTCTTTCTCAGTATTGTTTAATTGTTGGAAAAGATGGTGTTGACACCTATTACAAACCTCACATTAGGACATCCTCATGCCCCAGCATCAACAAGTATCCATGTTCGTGTGCCCAGAAAGTTTGCTCCAAATACACAGTGCAAGAATGATGTGAACTCTCAAAATGAGCATCGTGAAGCTTGAGAAAAGAATATTGATCTTTGGACTCATGGTTCATTATACCCTCCTGATCCAATGTCTTCTTACCATCTAACATTCCATAATCTCTCAACTTTACTTCAGTTCATCGGTGCCGGTAAAGCTGGGCTCTTAGGTTATTGTCAACGATTATCTACACATTCAACTATCATTACTAAGTATTGGATTCAACAATATCAACTAAATCATACAAGGTTGGTCGCTTTTGAAAGCACAATCATATCTTTACAAGAAAAGCTTGCAGAGCTTGAAAAGCATATGGAAGAAAAGGAGAGAACAATTGAGAAATTAAAAAACACTGTCCAACACTCTAGAGAGACTCCACTTGGGATGCCACGTAGGAGACGATCATTAACATCCTTTGACTCTCTTTCAATTGGTGGTGGAGCACGCAAACGACGAGTTTTTGCGATAAGGTTTGGCTTGTATTTGTTTCTCTTTTTGGAAGACTTATATATATATATATATATATATATATATATATATATATATATATATATATATATATATATATATATATATATATTTTTTTTTCTTGTTATGTAGGTCATTCGTTGAAGATGTTAGTGTGTCATCAACAACAGAGGATCAATTCAAGTTATTAAATACTTGTTTGACCAACAAGTAGGTGGTTAGTATTTTGGAGTCACGGATAGGAAACCTTATCAAGAAGCAAGTGATTAAAGATTTCACAAAAAAGTTACAAGATATTATCACTCCTAGAGACGCGTAGATGGTATGTGATGAAGCAGGAATTAGTACTAAAGGATACAGTGCATTGTACAACCTTTTGAAGCATTCATTCGAAAGAGAAGGTATTTTACAGAATATGTTTCCATCTCCTTACAAGGTATCGCTAAAGAAATCAATGTCCAATGAAGATATAACTAGTACTCTTGGAAACTACTTATATATAGAGGATATTATGCCTATGTCTATTTAACATTTATCTACATCCAAAAAAGAGTTGAAAAGCGCAGTTGGAAATGGATTTCCTTACACAAAGTACAACAACATATTCGTGGATTTGGAGAGGCTTCAACAAGCAATGGTTCGATTTTACAAATCTACTATACCAGGTATGTGCACTATTGTTACCTTGATATACATTGTATTTTGATGTTATAAAGATTTTGCTAATCTATGCAGATTGTAATACCAATTTACAGTTTATATTGAAGTTAGATGAATGCCAGATCATAAAGGGATGACGAATGGAGAGATTGAGTTTGACACTCATGAACGAAGCTATGAGAAATGCCATATCTGATGAAAGTAGTAACTCTAGCTCTAAGTCTACATATAGTGTTCAATCTGAGAAAGAAATATGGTGGTTAGGTGCTATTGAAGTACCTAAAGAATCCAATGATGTTCTTTCATGGATTTTTAGTAGGACCCCATGGATCACTAAAGTAATAGTTTCTCAAATTCATGGTGCAAAGCTCCACATAGAAAACTTTGGTGATTTTGAGATAGATTGGCACTTGGGTGGGGATTTAAAAACTATCAAATGCATGTTAGGTTGCAAGCAAGGTGCATCTGCTCGTTATCCATGTCCATTTTGTACTCGAGGCTACAAAGTAACAAAGGGACAACAAAAAGTACTATCCAGCTTAGATGAATACATAGATGCACCTACTTCCACGGAATGGGATAGACCTTTGTTAAGGTGTCCAATGTTAGAAATACCTAACTGTGACACATTAGATAAAGATTGGAATCCCATTATTCCATTTCCATTAGTTAATGTTCACTTTTGCACATTGCATGCTTTCATGAGAATATTTGATAGATTATTGAGGCTCCACATAGAATATGCATTTTCCATGAAGCCAATTGATAAATCTATACAAGCAATCAAAAAATTGGAAGAGTTGCTTAATTCGATTGGTTGTCATGGTGGTAATGTAACTCTAGTTGTCAAAAAACCTGGTGAATCGCAAAATAGTTTGCAACAAGTGTCAATGACAGGCAAGAAGGCAAGAAAATTTTTCAGAAGAGGTGTAAGCCCTAAGAAAAATGAATGGAGGGAGCTATGGAAAGACTTGTGCATGATCACCACTGATAATGATTCTCAAATTGACCTTAGAAATAGGCGAAACAAGGTTTGGTCATGCTTAGATAAGTTGGTAGGCTTAATGATTCTTAATAGCTCCAACAAAAATGACCGTCAATTGTTTCAAGATACATTAATGGAGTTTGCAAAGTGTTTCATCCTATCTTGGGGAGAGAGCAATATTACACATTACATTGCAATCAAACTATATGGAAGAGATGTTTAATTGGTTTTATCGTACTGCATTTTCAAGGACATATGCAATGGAACGAGCCAAGGAGTCGAAAGTTGCAAAACTTGCAAGATTTAATCAACACAACTTAGCTAATGAAAAATGGAAGTCATCATTGGGACCTTTACGTCATGCTCAATGGCGGGCTACAAGAACACGACATGGTTCATCATGCAAGTGAAGTCATTCACTACATTCATGGCATTTTCTGAATAATTCATAAGGTTTGCTACACACTAATCTCTTGTTTGCAATTTTTTAAGGTAATTTTTAATTTTTAAACTATTTTTTGTCCATTCAGATGTGAACAGAACCTTTTTAAGTGAAACATTATAAAAGGAGACTCAGTGTCTCATTTCAACATTCTAGCACTATAGAGGATGGCACGAACAAAGCAAACGGCAAGGAAGGATCCCATTAACTTTCCTACCTATGTGCAAGGCACTCAGAAGCCACCATGGATGAATCACCACAAAAGGCGACGTAGTGTCTCGCGCTCTGCATCCCATCGCGAAACAGGTGGTGGCCATACCTCTGGGAGTGAACAGTTGCATGAAGAAGTGGAACATGGGCAATCCAGGGAAGAGGCCGTAAATCAACCCCAATCACCACCATCATCATATGATGAGCCTCCATCACCAAAGAGACCAACAAAGACAAGGGTGAAGGAGCGTGCTCATAGAGAGGTAGTTTCTGATGATGATTTTGATGAATCGCATGAGGATGTGTCTCAACAACGTTCATAATCAAGTGATGAGAGTCAAACATTGCCACCATGGGGTAATGAAGAAATACCTACAAATCATAGGGTTACTGTAGCGGGAAAGACAGTACCATCAAATCAGGGGGCCATACCCAATGATCAAGAGAGGGAGCAAAGCCAGCAACAACATCCTGAACAAGGAGAAAGCTCAAGACGCGTGCAACGGAAGAAGAAAGTCTTTCAACCTCATCATAGACCACCCCAACCAAGACCACAAGAAAATGTCCAACGAAGACCACCACCACCACAAGCTATAGCACCACAACGAAGAAGAAGATATACGAAGGCATTTGCAGAGATAAGGAACTATCAAAAGACAGCTGAGCTTCTCATACCTGGAAGACCCTTTGCAAGGGTGGTCAAAGAAGAGTTACAAAGGTATTGTGCAGGGTTAAGGATCCAAGCTCTAGCTTTAGAAGCTTTACAAGAGGCAGCTGAAGCATTTTTTATATCAATGCTAGAGGATTCCAACCTATGCACCATCCATGCTAAGCGAGTCACTATACAACTGAAGGACATACAGTTAGCTAGGAGAATTAGGGGTGATCGTAGCTAAGTTTTGTAACTGATCTTTACGGACAAGAGATTTTTTGTAAATATTGCCATTTTCAATGAAACATTAGCACTTTTCCTCTATTCCATTTATAATCTCATTATTTAGAATGAAACATGAGCAGTCATTTTACATTTCCATGTGTTTTCTTGTGATAATCTCTCATATATCAGTGATTGTTTTCTTATCTTGTCATTTTGATCTAGTGATAATATCCATGTACTGAAATTTCTTTCTCATTTAAGGTCATGTAGGTCTTCTAGGGCATTGGGAGGCCAAATAAGGCCCTGCCACAGAAACGCGGGAGAAGGCCCTGCAAACGTTTTGCAGGGCCTTCTCCCGCGTTTCTGTGGCAGGGCCTTATTTGGCCTCCCAGTGCCCTACAAGACCTTTGAAATATGAACGAAGGATCATGAGTAGTAAATCTAGTTCATGGGTAGTTAATATGAATAAATTTTGACCTCCCTATACCTTTGAAACATATGAGCAGAGCATTTTGAAACTTAGAACATTTGCATTCTTGAAAATATCCATCTAGTGAAGTTTCAGTCTCATGTAAGGTCACCTAGGGCATGTAAGGATCTTTAGTTTCTCTCTTTTGGACCTTCTTTCTCTTATTTAAGGTCATGTAGGGCTTTGTGAGGCCAAATAAGCCCTGCCACAGAAACGCGGGAGAAGGCCCCGCAAACGTTTTGCAGGGCCTTCTCCCGCATTTCTGTGGCAGGGCCTTATTTGGCCTCACAAAGCCCTACATGACCTTAAATGAGAGAAAGAAGGTCCAAAAGAGAGAAACTAAAGATCCTCCCAATGCCCTACATGACATCAATACATCACATGCAGGTCCAAAAGAATTTTAGATAATATACTCAAAAAGAAATACTTGAGACAATTGTAAATAAAGCAAAGTGAAAATTTTCTATTAATTCAATTGTTTACATCAATTGGCTTTGAGTTTCTCAATGACTCTCTTTCGACGCTCCAAAGCCATGGGTAGGGTGTAAGTCAAAATTGAGTTTGCTATTTCATCAACATTTCTAACTCCTAGACCTAGAGATATACCTATTTGAACTAAGACCTTTCTGTTGGGAGAAATGGTTGGATACACTTAGAAGATTGAGTAGGTGCTGCTAAACCTGCTTCACACCAGCCCTCCTTTGACTCCAGGAATGATTAATACACTTGCTTAGCTTCCAAATGATACTAAGAGATCATATATGTACTTTGCAAATGATGTGTGTAATGATAAAATCAAAACAGACTACTTGATACTTGACAAATCCAAGAAAACTTTCTATTTTGGTACTGACACCTGCTCAGAGTTTTGCTCAGTGTGACCAGCACACTTACAATTGGAAAACTTCCTCCTAGAGTTATTCAATTAGCTTACCAAGCTACCATTTGCAAGTGGAATCACTCAAATTGATAAACTATGCACTGAGAAATAAGTTTAGCAAAATTAGAGTCACCCCCGACTTTTTAGGAGATGTGCAGAGAAATACCAGAGACCACTTCGAGCGCAATTTATCCGAGATGGCTGATCCAATTATCTTCAAATTTTTTAGGCATGTAGTATGCTTGGAGTTGGTTCCAACAAGCTTTGAATCACTTGCTTTGGTTCAATAGGCACTAAGATATGCCTCTTGGAAGTTGACAGACTTAGAGAAGATAACTCAGAGAAACACAGAGTTGAAAAGTATGAATGTATCTATTGATTGATGTAATTGTACAATCTCATTAGCATGATAAGCATAGCTAACTGAGGTATTGTGGTGTAGGCTAAGATGTAGCACTCACACACACAAAGATACAATGGTAAAATGCCTCCGGAAATGAGCTGAAGTGAGGACCACATACGCGACCTTTTTTCCTTCATCTTTTATAAAGGTTGAGTGATCATTTGAATTTTGAAATTCAAATCCAAGGCTCCCTAGAATATCTCCTCTAAAAGTGGGGAGATATTCTCTCCATTAAGTCCTCTAAATTTCCACGACTAATCAAGTAGGTGTACTCATACATATGCCAAGTCATTTTAGACTTTTACAAGGAGTAAAGAAGTAGGAACTTATAAGCATAAGTTCACATGGTCCTGTCTTCAAATGAATTAAGCTTCCAAGGTTTCAAAACCAAGTTTCCAAAGTTCCAAGCCAAGTGTGATGGCTTGAATTGCACCAACAGCTCCCCCTCAAGCCAAACACTTTGGCTTAAGTCTTCATCTTCAATCTTCAACCACATCCTGCAATCCAATCATGGATTTGAATCTGCATAACTTACTTCCATCCAAAGCTTTAGTAAGTAAATCTGCACATTGCATATTAGTGGACACATAAGTCAATTGAATGTCTTTGCTTAGCAACTTTTCTCTCACATAGTGGTAATGAACCTCTATGTGTTTTGTCCTAGCATGATATATTGGATTAGCTGCAAGGTGAAGAGAGCTTGTGTTATCTCCAAAGATAATTGGAGGCCTTGTGTATAGGCCTAACTCTGTATACAAAAGCTTTAACCAAATAGCTTCTTGAGTGGCATTGGCTAGCCCTCTATACTCTGCTTCAGTGGATGATAATGCCACTGTTGGTTGCTTCTTAGCTGACCAAGAAATAGGTTTGTCACCTGCAAAACATATGTATCCTGATGTGCTCCTCCTATCATCCTTGCATCCTGCCCAATCTGCATCTGAATATACTTTAATGTCAATATCTGATGTATAAGGAAAGTACAAACCATGGTTTAGAGTTCCCTTTAGATACTTCAAGATCTTCTTTGCTGCCTCTAGGTGAGGTACCCTTGGTTTGTGCATGAATTGGCTTAGCACACTTACACCATATGCTATGTCAATTCTGGTTAAGGTAGCATAATTCAAACTACCTACTATACTTTGATATCCTGTAATGTCTTGGACTTCATCCCCTTCATGAGCACTTAGCTTTAGGTTGACCTCCATTGGAGTGCTTGAGACTTTAGCATCCTACAAATTAAATTTCTTCAACATGTCCTGAACATACTTCTTCTGAGTGATAAAGATACCTGAATTTGTATAAACCAATTCAAGACCTAAGAAGTACTTTAATAATCCAAGATCATTGATCTTGAACTCCTTCATCATCTGTCCTTTGATGCTTCTAATCCCATTGACATCATTGCTTGTAATGATGATGTCATCAACATTAACACACAAGTAGATTACCTCTGTACTACTCCTCTTTATGAATAGAGAAGTGTCTGCTTTACTCATCACAAATCCTTGGTCTTGGAGATATGTTGTCAACCTGTAATTCCATGCTCTAGGTGCCTGCTTCAAACCATATAGAGCCTTCTTCAATTTACAAACATAATTTACCATCTTGGGATCTTCATAGCCAGGTGGTTGTGACATGTAGACTTCTTCAGATATCCATCCATTCAAGAAAGCATTCTTGACATCTAATTGGTACATGTTCCAATTCTTGGATGCAGCTACACTCACCAAAATTTTGATTGTTGGCATCTTAGCCACAGGAGAAAATGTCTCCTCATAATCAATGCCTTGGGTTTGTGCAAAACCCTTGGCTACCAACCTAGCTTTATATCTGTTGATTGTACTATCAGAGTTCCTCTTGAGTTTGTAGATCCATCTGGATCCTATCACCTTCATAGAGTCCTTCTTGGGTACCAAGTCCCATGTATCACTCTCCTTGAGAGCCTCTATTTCTTCATCCATAGCTTCTTTCCATTCTGTTTTGGTGATTGCCTCCTCATATGAATCTGGTTCTTCATTCAACAGATCCTTTGCAAGATATACAGAATGCTTAGTTACAAGAGAAGTGTCATACCCATATCTGATAGGCTTCTTACTTTCTCTCTGAGATCTCCTCATAGCTTGAGTTGAGGATTCTGGTATATCCTCTAGCTTCTTCATTTTCATCTTCCGTTTGGACTTCCATGCCTTGAATTCCTCAAGGTTAATTGTGTCATCATCATCTAAGCTTGAGTCTTCTTTCTGGATTGGTTCTTCCTTGGTGAGCTTTGGGAAGTCTTCTCCATGTCATAAGGTAGACTAACCTTCCTGCATTCATTCTCATACCAGGAGTCATTTTCATCAAAAATGACATCTCTGCTTACCTTGAAACCTTTGTTTGAGGGGTTATAGAATCTGTACCCTTTCTGGTTCATGTCATAACCAATGAAGATACATTTTTCAGCTTTAGGGTCTAGCTTTCCCCTGACCTGTGAGGGAATATGCACATATGCTACACAACCAAATATTTTGCAATGATCCAATGATGGTCTCTTACCATGCCAAGCTTCATATGGTGTCATGCCATCAAGAGACTTTGATGGCAACCTGTTTATGAGATATTTGGTAGTAGATACACTCTCTGCCCAAAGATAATTTGGTAATTTCTTTTCATTAAGCATAGACCTAGCTGTTTCAACAATGAGTCTGTTTCTTCTTTCAGCTACCCCATTTTGTTCAGGTGAGTACCTTGTGGTTATCTCCCTTTTGATGCCTCTTTCTTGCAAGAAATCTTCAAACTCATTTGAGAAGTATTCACCTCCTCCATCTGACCTTAGCCTCTTCAAGTTTCTTCCTATTTGGTTTTCAACAAGTGCAAAATATCTCTTGAAACAATTAAACACTTCATCCTTATGCTTCATAAAGTATAAGACAGTCCATCTGCTATAATCATCAATGAAGGACACATAGTACCTTGAACCTGAAATGGAGGGATCCTTGCTAGGTCCCCAAACATCTGTGTGTACCAAGTCTAGGTAGTCTTCATGCATAAAGCCTTTCCTTGAATAGGGCAACCTGTGGGACTTACCAAACTGACAAGCACCACATTTGTAAATCATGTGTTGCTTGGACACATTAGGTATCCCAAGCACACATTGATCCTTGCATATTTGCTTTAGGGTTCTTTCACCTATGTGACCTAACCTCTTGTGCCATATTTCTAATTCTGAAAGTGTTTGATCCTTGTAATTGTATAAAGCAATGTTTTTGGTGTCTTCTAGCTCAAAAGTAAATAATCTACCTGATTTTTCTCCCTTGGCTATCCTTTTGAATCCATGTCTTGGGTCCTCCACATATGCTCCATGTTGATTGAACCTGACCTGCAAACCTTTCTCCACAATCTGACCAACACTCATTAGGTTCTTGGTAATGGTTGGTACATAAAGTACCCTGCTCAATAAGTTCTGATTACCATCACTAGTCTTTACATTACCAATCTTTACAACAGAATGCTTAGTATCATCACCTGTCTGCACTTGATGTTTGCCTTTGGGTTCTTCCAAATCAGAGAGTAGTGCCACATTACCAGCTACATGGTTAGAACACCCTGAATCAATATAAAATAAATGATCATCATTTGTACCTGCCTTGGAGGTCATATTCATGATCAATAGGGAGTCATCTTGCTCCTCTGTGTAGTTGTTGTAATCCCTTCTATTTTTGAATCCACCTTGGTAGTTACTATTGTGGTTGTGGTTGTAATTGTTGTTGTACTAATTGTTGTATCCATTGTAGCCTTGGTGTTGGTTGAACCTGCATCTACCTTGAGAGTATCCACCTCTTTGATAGCCTCTTCCTCTCTGATTCTTATAGTTTCTGTAGCACTCATCTGTGGTATGGTTAGACAATCCACAAATGTTGCATGGTGATGAGTTGTAGGGTCTCCCCCTACCTTGCTTACCTCCTCTGCCTCTACCTCTTGAAGATCTACCTCTCCCTGCATAGTTAGCTTGGGAGGTAGAGCCTTCTTCTTCTTGCTTCTTCCCTTTACTTTTATCCTTAATCTTCTTATCAGTATATAGAGCAGAGGGGTTGTTACCTTTTGATTGATCTCCAGCCTTTGTAAACTTTGCTTCATGTGTGAATAGTTGACCCATGAGAGTTGTGAGATCTGGGGTATGCATGTCCATGTAGAGATCCATTGCAGTGGTGAAGTTTTCCCACTTATCATCTGCCTTGAGTCCATTTGTTATTTGCCTTACTATTTGTTCCTCTTCAATCTCCTCTCCAATGCTTGCTAATTGGTCTGCCACATCTTTAATCTTGGTCACATACTCTGAGACTGATTGCTTGGCCTGCTTCCTAAGGGTTGTGAATTCAATCCACAGTTGATTCTTCCTGGCCCTTGTGTTGGAAGAGAAGTATGATGACAAGGTTTCCCAAGTCTCTTGGGAAGTCTTACAGTTCCTAATATGAGGTAAAAGGAAATCAGATATAGAGTTAAGAAGATAAGACCTTGCCAATGCATCTTTTGCACACCATGTGTTGAGCCTCTCTTGTTCATCCTTGGTGGGTAGTCCTCTTGCTTTGAATGAGGGCAATTCCTCATCGCCTGAGATGAATCCAAATAAGCTTCTTCCTTGTAGATAGGTCTTCATCCTTAGAGACCAAGCTTGGTAATTGTTCGTGTCCAATTTGTCAATGAATGAAGGAAAACCATCTCCCATGTTACCTTATTTGCTCTGATACCACTGTTGGGAGAAATGGTTGGATACACTTAGAAGATTGAGTAGGTGCTGCTAAACCTGCTTCACACCATCCCTCCTTTGACTCCAGGAATGATTAATACACTTGCTTAGCTTCCAAATGATACTAAGAGATCATATATGTACTTTGCAAATGATGTGTGTAATGATCAAATCAAAACAGACTACTTGATACTTGACAAATCCAAGAAAACTTGCTATTTTGGTACTGACACCTGCTCAGAGTTTTGCTCAGTGTGACCAGCACACTTACAATTGGAACAATTCCTCCTAGATTTATTCAATTAGCTTACCAAGATACCATTTGCAAGTGGAATCACTCAAATTGATAAACTATGCACTGAGAAATAAGTTTAGCAAAATTAGAGTCACCCCCGACTTTTTAGGAGATGTGCAGAGAAATACCAGAGACCACTTCGAGCGAGCTTTCTCCGAGATGGCTGATCCAATTATCTTCAAATTTTTTAATCACGTAGTATGCTTGGAGTTGGTTCCAACAAGCTTTGAATCATTTGATTTGGTTCAGTAGGCACTGAGATATGCCTCTTGGAAGTTGACAGACTTAGAGACGATAACTCAGAGAAACACAGAGTTGAAAAGTATGAATGTATCTATTGATTGATGTAATTGTACAATCTCATTAGCATGATAAGCATAGCTAACTGAGGTATTGTGGTGTAGGCTAAGATGTAGCACTCACACACACAAAGATACAATGGTAAAATGCCTCAGGAAATGAGCTGAAGTGAGGATCACATACGCGACCTTTTTTCCTTCATCTTTTATAGAGGTTGAGTGATCATTTGAATTTTGAAATTCAAATCCAAGGCTCCCTAGAATATCTCCTCTAAAAGTGGGGAGATATTCTCTCCATTAAGTCCTCTAAATTTCCACGACTAATCAAGTAGGTGTACTCATACATATGCCAAGTCATTTTAGACTTTTACAAGGGGTAAAGAAGTAGGAACTTATAAGCATAAGTTCACATGGTCCTTTCTTCAAATGAATTAAGCTTCCAAGGTTTCAAAACCAAGTTTCCAAAGTTCCAAGCCAAGTGTGATGGCTTGAATTGCACCAACACTTTCCACGGAAGTTGGAACCTAAGGTTGTAGTTACAATGGATTTCTTAACTCAAAAGATACAATTACTCCCCTGTGTAATGGTTGATAAACAAAGCAATTTACTTAAGGCCTTTAAACACCATGTCATGAAGTGGCCTTGAGGACTAAAATCTTTATGGATAATTACAAAATGGTCTTTGGGAAGTTTCCCAATGTAGTTTGCAAGGGATGAGCCACCTCCACGAGCCAATTGATCACCTCCACTCCTTGCTGCAAACTTGTCGACTTCAATCACCTCCTGCAGAAAGTTTTATGATTAGTAGCTGCATGTGTTTGTAAGAATGAATGACATGAATTGAAGATACTTACATCTTGAACTCTATCTTTTTCTTCTCCTCTCTCTTGAAGTTGTAAATTAATGCTGGAGTGGGACATCCCACTCTGCTCGATTACTGGTGAGGCGGGAACTTTTGATTCCAATATCCTTTCTTGTGCATTACTAAATTTTTCTTCTGTGATATGTTCATGTTCACTTGTGAGTATGTCATTGCAAACCAATTTTATTGTGTCGGCCACTGAGTCACCAAATGGCAAACACTTTTTCTCCAACAAGTCAGAGGTACTATCCAAAGGACACTCTGACAAAGTACAAAACAAACTTAGGCATTCATCTAGCTGTAGCCCAAATGCCTTCTCTACATCATGTAAAAAAAATATTCTTGTCCCTTGACAAGAACCACTGAAAAAGTTTCAATCTCCACCTCTGGAATAGTTGCTTCTGGCTCCGAAGAGGTGGATGGCTTAGGCACTTCTTTCAACTTATCATCCACACCAAGAGGATAAGTTTTCTCAATAGCTTCTCTCTCTAATAGGAGATTCAAGGGTTCTTGAGGTGGTTCCTTTTTATCCTCGACAAAACCACCTGTAAGAAGATGAGGGATCTCACGAGGAATTGGTTCTGGTTCCTCATTCACAAAGAAAATTGTGGCAGCAATGAATGAAAGATATTTTGCACCCATCTTGCGTTTCCTATTCAATTTTCTTATAAGTGGCATAGTTTCATCAAGAAGGTGCCCTGCTTCCTCTGCAATTACCTAGAACCGTTTCAATCGTTTTGCAAATGCCTCATCACCTTTGTGAATGTAGGTGAGAAGGTCACATGGAACCCAAGTTCCATCATATGGTGGTATTTCGATGGAGAAACGCAATATATGAGCTTGCATATATTGAAGTAGCTCCTCCAAAGCATCGGCATTCATTTGCACGGTTCCATGGAGGTCAGGAACCTTGGAGAGAAGATCATATAGGTCATGTTGACCTTTATAATCTGAATCCTCCAAAAATTCTAGAAACTTGTGGCGTGCACTCTTAGTAGGTACGGAGGTGGAAGCCATAGCTTGCAAATGCAGACTGCTCTAACACTCAATGTAGTTGCAAAAGTGAGAAATGAGGAGAGAGGACTCCTATTTATAACTTTTCTAGAATTTTTAAGTGATGGGTCCCACTTTTTCATAGAAGTGACTTTTCCTTAAATTAAAACATAAGAGTCTTGGAAAGGAAAACTTTGACATTTGAGATCACATCAAAGAAAATAAACAATAAGAATGCTCTTTCAAGAAAAACCTTGAGAATGTACAGATACAAGTAGAATGTGGCCAAAATAACCTTGAAGCAAATGTGAAAAATTTTTCATTGCAAAAATAGGTTTGTTTACAGGTTTCATAGTATCTTTACAAAAAAGAGTTATGACAATGAAATTTCAGTTCCATCCATGCTCCAATCTGCAAGAACCTTGATTTTTTCTTCCAATCTCTTTCCAATCTGTGGACAATTCATAAAAGAGTAAAACATTTTCAAATCATGAACAATAGTGATAGAATAAGATATATATATATATATATATATATATATATATATATATATATATATATATATATATATATATATATATATATATATATGTATATATATGTATATATGGAATACAACTCTTACCTTGGTTCCCTCGTATTCAAAATTTGAAATCATGAAGATCATCATATCCCATGATAAGTAAGTGCTCTCTCAAGTTGGCCAAGTTCCAATGTTGATTAACTAAAACCACCTCCATATCATTGTTTGGTAACTTCACATTAATTTCAAATGAAGCTAAAGATCCCTCCAAGCTTTACAAAGGTATCCACTCTCCTAGTTTACACATCCAATGATCATAATAAAATCTGATGTACAATGAGGTGCGATGTTTTAAATAGCGAAACCCTATACCTGTGTCACCAATTCTACAACGATATCTATCCCCTTTTGACAATCCTTCTACATAACCCCAGTTTTCCCCAAACAATCCTTCTACTGCTTTGTATGTAATATCTTTACATAAGAACATTGTAGGAGTTTCTACAAAAGGAATGCGTTGAAATATGAAAACAAAGCAATGGATTGGTAGAGTCCAATGAAGACCTATTGATCTAGACACTTGTGTGAATTTCAAAGAGTTATGTATGTCCATCACCATCTTACGCTTGAAAGATGATATGGACCAAAAATCAGGTTTTGGCCACTCTAAACTAAGAAGAGAGTCAACTTTGATAATCTCCAACCTTCCATATTCACCATCTGTGGAAGGAACAATGTACTTGTGAGTGTAAAAGAAGATCCTTTCACGAATAAGTTTAGCAGGAGGTACATCTGGAAACACTAATGCCCCAATGTCTGCATGTAATGCTTTGAAAGTTCCTGTAAGACTATGAAGTGGTTGCTCTTCCACTAAACTAGAAGGAAATATGACTGTAGCAATGAAAAACATATGAGATGAGTAATTAAGACATTTAACACCATGAAGCATTGAAAAAATAGAAATACTCACAATGGATTGGATATCTAATTCTATTGGAGTTTTCTAACTTCATGGTTGAAACTGTGAAGACATGTTGTACAATAGCAACCATCCCACCATGTGTTTGCTACTTGAAGCCTAAGAGCTTACCTTTCCAATGAAGATCCAAATTTCCACGATCTCGAACACGATGAGTACCAAGTCCAGATGACTGCATGTACACCCATGCATCTTTGCAAAACTCTTGTGGTAGCCAACTTCCTTCCATTGTTTTGATGTTGTGGCACGTCATTGTGTGAACTTCGTCTTTTGGTCTCCTACGAGCTCTGGAGCTTTCCATGGGAGTAAGAGTTGTTGTCATTGCTGCAGAAGTTGGGAGAATGGTAGGAGGAGAAACAACGCTTCTGTTGTATGGTATGGAGGGAATAGAGGTAAAAAATATGAATTTTTGGGTTTTGGGTATGAAAATGGGAGTTTGAAGAGGGAAAATAGAGTTTTTTGAGTTATTTTGAAAAAAGTCACTTTTTTAGTTCACAAACATGCACGGATTTTGAATTAGAAGTCAAAAATAGCACTTTTGACCCTGAAAAGTGATATGGAGGTCATTTAATGGTATTATGATGAGTTTTACAACTTTTAAAAAATTTTGAATTTTTGGGCCCAGCTTGATTACGAGATTTCTTCTCTCTCTAGAAGACAACCTTGAACATAGAGGAATCTTGTCCCCTCTTCCCCCTTCAGCCTAGTATTTTATAGGGTATAGATTGTGGCCACCACCCTCTTCTGATTGGTCCATCACTAATCACTCCTTAAGCTAAAAGGCCCCTCCAAGGTTCACCTTTTTTCCTAATGAATAATGTGTAGTTGTGTATATGTGAATATGTGTGTATGTGTAAATGTGTATATGTGTGTATGTGTAAATATGTATATGTGAATTTTTTGTGTATGTACATAATCAGATTATTAATATCAAATACCATTATATATAGATTTTGATCAATCAGATGGAACTCCACCACCGTCTCCTCATCGTGCAATGACTATATACTGTAAGTATATCAAACATTTAATTTTAAATATATTTGATGGATACATAATTTTGTTTTTTGTTTCTTATTATGCGCAGATTTTGATCAATCAGAGGGTACTCCACCACCTCCTACCCATGCAATGAATTCACATGTGTCCTCCAATAGGAATTACGATGAATTTTACTATCAAGAGCATATTATATGTTGGTGTAACTTTTGTTATGGCACATATCGAAGACCACGATTGGAATGTATTGAACATGAGGCAGAGTATGGTACCTTTGAGCATGCTTCACATGTGTATGCACATTCACATGCATGTAGATACACATGGATGCAAATGGAGATGCATGCACATGCACATGGATGCTCATACATATACACATGCATATGCATATATATATATATATATATATATATATATATATATATATATATATATATATATATATATATATATATATATATATATATATATATATATATATATATATATATATATATATATATACATACACATGCACATACATACATATAGACACTCATACAGATGCACATACATACATATACACACACATACACACACTTGCACATACACACACATATGCACATACACTTAGATGTACACATGCACATACATACATATACACACTCATACACATACACATGCACACATATACACACACATACACATGCATATATACCTACACATACACATACACACACATACATACACTTATATGCATACACATACACACATATAGACACACACATACATATGCACATACACACACAGATACACATATATACATGCATATAGATACACTTACACAAATATAGATATATACCTACATGTGCATACATACATTTTATACACACACAAGTACACACACATACATACATATATACACACAAACACACATATTATATGAATGAATTATATAATTAAAGTAATAATTCACATGTTAAATATAAACAATAATAAAAATCATTAAAACAAGACTTTTCATTAATTAGTACCATAGACACAATTCAAAACATAACCAGAATGAGATTATAAAAAAAATATGTATATCAATGTAAAATATATATCCAATGTAACATGTCAGTCATCCTGATCATCATCATCCACATCATCATGTTAGTCATCATTTTAGGAAAATCAAGCTTACATGATGCTTGAGGTTGATTTGATATACATCAAAAAGCTATCGCTCAAATTATGTCAAATGAATATCCGCTGGAGAGTCCCTTTAATTATGCTCATTTATTGTATTTTTTTAAAAGATTTTTCATGGATCTTTTACCATTGTAAAAGCCTAGAGATTTGCACATGTTGAAGGATAAAAAGAGAGTCCAAATTCCACGAATTTGTGGTGGTTGCGTTGCAATCAATCATTCAATCAATCACCTAAAAGTAGATCAAACCAGATCTTCACTTTTCCTAGATTGTAGGAAAGTTAATTGATTCCCTTCAACAACTCTTATCGCTTTCATTTGAATTCAAACTCCACTTGTAGAAGTCTTGGAGCACTTCTAGAGTCTATATAAAGATTCAAATCACTTGTACAATACATGGAAGCAATATACATACACTTGTGACCATCATTGTCTTGCTCCTTCATTTTTCTGCATCTTCTTTGCAACACTAAGCTTGTAGAGGTTGTTGCTCTCTCACTATAGAGCTCTAAATTGGATGCAATATGGCTCATTGGAAATGTATTAGTGTCTAATTTGGTCATGACCATTTTTGTAGCAATTGGTTAATTAAATTGGGACAAATCACAATGTTTTTGTCTCGGGGTCAATCTCTTTGTATTCTGGAAAAATACGAGGTACCACCGTTAAGTGTCTGATTCATTCCAAAAGCATATTATGCTTACTTCTTGTTCTCTTGTGAGTTATATACACTCAACCCTATGTGTAGCACTCCCATAGAAGGAGTTGTTCTGATTGTAATCATGGTGGTCACTATGAGCATTTGAAGTTCATTGTCGCATCCAAAGATAGTAAGTTTTTTGAGCTAGTCGATGCAAAAACCTATCTATTTTGTATTGGCTCTTTCTCCTTGATGTTCCAAAATCCATAGTGCATTTTATTTCATTTATCGTATGCCTATAATTTCTATTTGAATCTCCATAAGCTCAAGGGCTCCTCTTGTGCCAGGTGGTTGGACCAAACTTCGTCGCATTGCAACTCACTTTTCTACCTTTTACAAGCTTCTCCAAGTTCTTTTAGTGGTATCAGAGCTAGAACAAGATGGGTGATGGCTTTCCCTCAATGATCGAGAAGCTTGATCAACACAAATATGCGGCTTGGCAAATCATAATGGAGGCATATTTTCAAGATAGAAATCTTTTTGGAATTGTAGTAGGTGATGAAGCTATGCCTATTCCAAGATCCAAAGGAGGACCGACACAAGAGGAGAAAGATAAGCTCACACTTTGGTGCACAAGGGATGCTCAAGAAAGGTCATACATACTAAAACCTATCTCTGACTTTCTATTACCACATATTAGAAGATGCAAGACATCTCAAGAGACTTGGGATGCCCTCAAGACTTTCTTTTCTACTCGTACCAAAGCAAGAAAGAATCATCTTTGGAACGAGTTCAACAAAATGAAGAAGACACTTAAACAAAACATCACAGAGTTTGTTACCAAGGTCAAGGAGGTTGCAGATTAGTTAGCATCCATTGGAGGGCTGATTGAAGAAGAAGCTATCATGAGGCAGATTCTCAATGGGATTCGAAGTGATGAGCAATGGCAATCCTTCGTGACGTCTTATGATCTCATCATGGATGTGCAAACTCTGGACTTCAACATCTTTCTTGGAGGTAACTCCTATCATGGTAATTCAACTAGTGCTCTATATGCAGATAGGAAGGATAAAAAGTTGAAAGGCAAGAAGAAGGAAGAAGATGAAGAGGAGACTTCCCAAGCCAACTTCGCAAGCAAGAGCGAGTAGAAAGAGAAGAAGAAAGGACCAAAGCATGACAAAGCCAAAGTTCAAAATGTTGAACCTTGTGCCATATGCAATAAGACCAACCACACCACTCAGAATTGATGGTTCAATGGGACTACCCAAAAAGGAAGTGGAAGAGGTGGATATGGCATCAATAGAGCAGAGGTGGACACAATTTCAACAATAACAATAGAGGCTATAATAGAAGGGACTTCAACAATTATTAAGAAGATCAACCACACGAAGACTCATTGCTTCTTATGAATTTAAGCCACAAAGAAGGTAAAGAAGATGATCATTTGTTCTACATAGATTTAGGATGTTCAAATCATGTTGCAAGCAACATTGCTCTTCTATCTGATTTGGAAAGTCTAAAGCATAGACATGAAGTTCAAATAGGGGATGATACAAAGCACAATGTGGAGAAGATTAGTAATGTCAAATCTTTCGATGGTAGGACAAACATTCTAAGTAAGGTTCTATATGTACCCACTATCACTAAAAACCTAATAAGTGTAGGCCAAATAGTTGAAAACGGTTTGCAAGTTAGGTTCACCCAACATGGAGCTTTTGTGGAAGATCCATGTCAAGGCTTCAAGAAGATAGTCATAGGTGAGAAGCATGGTAGGCTCTTTACTTTTGAAGTAGGAGAAACTAGGAACATAGCTCTATTCACTTTTGGGTCTCAAACCCTAAGTGAGCTTTAAGTATGGCATAAGAGACTTGCTCACATGAATGAAAGAACCTTGAAGGATATATGCAAGGATCAAAGTGTTCTCGGACTGCCAAACATATCAAAGCAACACATGATCAACAGGAGTGATGCATGTCAGATTGGGAAGGCACAAAGACAACCATTCAATGACAAAGGCTACATCCATTACAACTTATTGGACTTAGCACATAGAGATGTATGGGGACCAAGTCAAGAACCTTCATTAGTAGGATCGAGGTATTATGTCTCATTTATTGATGATCATAGTAGATGGAATATTCTATAATTTATCAAGAGTAGGAATGAAGTGTTTGATTGCTTCAAAAAGTATATAGCACATGTGGAGAATCATATAGGTAGATCACTGTTAGCAGCGGACAAGGGACTGAAGGACTAATGAGGCATGGCAGTCAGAGAAGAGAGTCAGAAGGGAGAGAAGGCACAGGCAGACAAGGGAGTCAACAAAGATTTGGCAAGTAGGCCAATAATTTTCTTCATGAAGAAGCAAGTACGAACATTCACGCAGATCTAGCACTAAGGCAACCTTTATTTTTTCAACACCCTTACACCAATTAAAAGTGATTCTCATCACTAACAACCCCTGTAAATACCATTTCATATTTTTGTAGCTCCATTTTGTGCAAGCCAAGGAGTCCTTGAGCTTGAGGAGCTTTAGAAGTATCTACCTGCCAATTTTCGTATTTTTTAGATCTCGTTTGAGCCCTCAAATAAGCCTTGGAACCTAATTTTTAACTAGGCCGGACACTAGGCCGGACACTCACTCTTTGTCTTGCCGTGTGTGCGCGTGTGTGTGTATGTGTGTGCATGTTGGTGTGCTTCTCACTCACGCACTTGTGCTTCCACTTGCTCGAGGTCTTCATACCATCCTCACGTCTTCCCGGATTGACATTAAAGGAGGTGCTACTCTTCACTGAGCTACACCAAATTTTGGCGCCGTTGTCGGGGACCGAGCTTTCAGGACGAGCGTGTGATGGTAAGACGTAGAGTTGACGCGTTGGAGTTGTAGGTATTTTCTTCACTCTCATCGATTTTCTTTTACTTTCTTCACCATCTTCATCACCATCATCATCATCACCATCTCCCACCTCCATCTCCATCATCACGAAAATTTCTGTTTTTTGATCATATCACCATCTCCACCTCATTTCCCTCATTCCACTTGTGAGAGAGAGCGAGAGAGCGATATTGCTTGCACTGTTTTTGCATGTTTATTGTGTTTCTTGCAGGTATCATCATCACCATCCCCTCCAGCACGCTGCGCAGGTACGAAACTCGTCGAATCTGTCTCGCAGTCGCCAGCCTCTGTCGATCGCGATCGACAGAAATTTCGATCATTTGGTAAAACAAAGTGCACCACTAGCACAAGCATGATGAGCACATCCCAAATCACCTAAAACAGTAGAAAAATTCCGTGTTTTTCTGTCAATCGCGACCGACAGCCTCTGTCAATCGCGATTGATACTGTCAATCGCGATTGATACTGTCAATCGCGACCTACAGACCCAGTCAATCGCGATTGACACCATCGATCGCGATCGACAGACTTCACGACCGACAGACTGCCACGTAGGATCCTGTCAATCGTGATTGACACCATCAATCGCGATCGACAGCCACGACCGACACCTCTATCAATCGCGATTGACACCGTCAATCGCGATTGACTGAAATTCAATGATTGATTGACTTTTGCGCGTAGCCACGTGTCCATCGCGACTGATAGGCCCCCGATTGACTGAAATTTCGGCGAAAAATCCGGAAAACGTGTCAATCGCGATTGATACCGTCGATCGCGATTGACAGCCACGATCGACTCTGTCGATCGCGATTGACACCGTCGATCACGATTGACAGCCACGATCGACTCTGTCGATCGCGATTGACACCGTCGATCGCGATTGACAGCCACGATCGACTCTGTCGATCGCGATTGACACCGTCAATCGTGATTGACAGCCACGATCGACTCTCTCGATCGTGATTGACACCGTCGATCGCGATTGACACTGTCCATCGCGACTGACAGGCCCGACGGACACCTCTGTCAATCGCGATTGACAGACCTGTCGATCGCGATTGACAGGCTTCTCGGCCAAAAATTAGGGTTTGTTTTTGTTCAAAATTGAGATAATTTTGGGGCAAAATAGTCAATCCATTAGCACTTTGGAGGTTCCTACACTTGAGATTGGGAGAAAATCCTAGGATCTGTCAGCCAGATTGAATCCTGTTTTAACCCCCTAAACCCTGAACAGTCATAACTTTTTCATACGAAATCCATTTTTTGAGCTCTAGGGCTTGTTGGAAAGCTCGTGGCATATACTACACGCCCTCAACTGTTTTTTATAAAGATAATGCGTTGATTTTCAGATAGGGTATTTTGAAGTTGACCATACCCAGGGGGATCCAAGTCAGGAGTCTTTAGAATTGTTTTCTTAAAAATCTCTATACAAATTAGTGTTTGTGCTTCAGGAATGAAAATCATTGGTTCTGTCTTGGGAATTTAAATCTTAAAGCTAACATTGGAACTCTTACAGATCTATTGAGAGCATCGAAAGGCGTTCTAAGCAAGTGTAAGTGCAAGCTTGGGAACACAATTCCTGGGCATTCAAGGGCAACCAAGCAGGAAACAAAAGGTTGGAATATTCTCAACTCCCTCTGTCATTTTTTAGCTCAAGCTAAGTACGAATAGTGCTAGAGGTAAGTCAGGGCGACGATAGGCAGGTATCAAGTTAAAGACTACCTAAAAACTCAAGTTCAAGCTAAAAACCTAATCTCTGTACTATCGATAACATAAAGGAAAAGAACCTTACGCGGAACGATCAAATCCAAGTACGGAAAATACTCAAGTATTCCTGACGACGCAATACCAGATAAGATCATAAACATAATAACTCACTAAGAACGAATCAAGTGACTGAGACCAATTGATCGGCAACGAGGTTGTACTCTGGGCAAAAATCGGGCTACTTAGATAGGCATATGAACCTTAGATCAGGACGACATCTTGTAAGGGAGAGACAAAGCCTTAGGTCTTCAGAGGCTAGTGTTAACCACACTGCTAGGTCTTGGGCCCAGCAGTTGAGCCACCACTCGTAGTACCCTAGTTCTGAGACCAGTGAGTCAGAGATGTCTCAAGGCATGGAGAGACCTACAGGCAGTACAGGAGTGCCATACTTGCACAGGGTAGAAGGCCCTTACAAAACGCAGTTGGAATACCTTAGGACCAACCGATTAGGTGCTAGCATCTATGAGGACGGCCTAGGAAGATCTGTGGTACAGATTAGGAATCCTGATCAATCCATTGGATTAGAGCACCCAGCTGTCAAGTTTGAGAATGGAGCATACTCGGACAAAGAAGGAACCATATACGTAGTCACCAGTCACCCAGATAGGACAGATGAATTTGGAAATGTAATCTCTGAAGCTGACTTAGGTGACTTGGAACAAGGAAACATGGGTGCGGAACCTAGAACCCCTCGAGGCAAATCTGTTCTCACTAGGATTATCACACCAGAGTGGATTCCCCAGGATAATAAGAGCATAGAGTTGTTCCTCAATCGAGAGACTGACGAAGCCTTTTGGAGGTACAAACCTGATTGGCCAACTGATATAGGAGCAATCATGATCTATGAGTTTAAGGATCCTGATAGCCCAGGTAGAGTGACCTACTTAGATCACGCTTCGGAGAGGATCTTTGTGGTGACAGAGAGTGATAGGCATGCTTACACTTGGAAGGGTGAATTCATTTTTCCCCAACCAAGATCGAATGTATCCTATGGTCACCCTGGAGCTGGAACATCCCAAGCTCATGGAATGCAAAGAGACAGAAGCAGAGATAGACCAGAAGTAAGCTTTGCCAACCCAGTGGGCAGAGAAAGAACGAGGACGGAAACAAATAGAGTAGAACCTGAGATACTTAGAGCTCACAGGAATCAAAGAAATACGGATGAGTTCCCTCTACCACGACCTAGAGAGCACACAAGGACTTTGAGACCGACTCAGCTAGTTAAGTCCATGAAGAACTACTTCGATGGCACTGGAGATCCATACGATCATGTGGCTGAGTTTAGGCAAGTCCTGAGAGCTGAACAAGTAGAGGATCTATTCACTCAGTACAATGCCTTTGGTCTAACCCTTAGGAACACTGCCCTGACATGGTTTCAGCCACTAAACGAGAGACAGTTCAGGAGCATAGACCAACTCCTAGAGGCTTTCATCGTAGAGTTCTCTAAGAGTGGCATAAGACACAATACCTCCTCACTGATTCACAGCTTCAAGCAAACCCCTCAAGAGACCGTGAGACTTGCAGGAAGAAGATTTAGGCAATATCTTGAAAGATGCCCTGTTTCGGAGCTACCTACACCAGCTAAACAAGTAGCCTTATTCTTGGATGGATTGCTGAGTACGAAATTGAGATCCTATGTGTATCTGAAGGACCCTAGGACTATAGAAGAGTGTGTACGCATGTGCATTGACATTGAAGATAACCTAGGGGAAGAACTAGAGCTTTCCAAAATCTACAAAGATTCAGATAGTGCATCTAGTCACTCTTCCACGCAATCTACATCAATTGAGGAACTCGCAGAGAAAGTAGCTCAGAAATTAGGGGTAACTAGCAAACAGATCCCAAGGTTTGCCCCTGTGAAAAGGTGCTATACTTGTGGTGGCGACCACATGGCGAACGTATGTCCCATTATGGCTCAACCCCAAGTAAACCCTAGTAGCCAATACTGCACTATCGAACGAAGATACACAAATCACACCGCACAAGACTGCCCTTACAACAAGCAAGCAGCTAGGCAAGCCTACCCTCAGCCATACCCTCAACAAGGCAGATACCAAAACCAATACCCACCACAACAGTATGCTAGACCTCAACAAACCTACCAACCACAATACCAAGCCCAGCAAAGACCTCAGCCTGTGTTAGCCCAACAACCTCCAGCTCCATCCAACTTGATCCCAGTAAAGTATGCAGCAGCAGAAGAAAACCTAAACCGAGCTATAGTCCCCATAACACCATTGCTTTCAGAAAGTGATCCCAGTGACCATAGCTTCGATTCTACGCATGTTGAGAGTCCCCAGGCTTACTTCATGCAGTCTCCTGAACATGGTGAGTCTTACTATAGTGAAGAGCCAAATGAATCTAGTTGGGAATCGGATTACGCAAATGTCATGTACGCAAACCCCAACCCTAGGCCTCAACCTAGGCAGGTAAGACCTCCATTCCCAAGAGGACCGTGCTACAGATGCCAAGGAGATCACTTCATTCGTGATTGTCCCTTACCTCCACCTACACAACCCCAGTCAGTGACGATCCAAGGCTTTTGCCAAGATTGTGGAAAAGAGCATCTCTTACGAGATTGCCCTAAAAATCCCAATAACATGCCAAAAATCACTCCTATCAACGTTGTTGGATTAGTGGTAGACTCCACAGGGAGCGTAACTTCCACCGCACCAGTACAGGTAGTCACTAGAGCTCAAGCATTGCAGCAAAACCAAGCTGTAGATCAGGAAAAGAACCCAGAAGCTAGTGAAACTGAGAGCATAACCAAGAAAAGGACTAGAGCCTGGAAAGATAGCCGTGAAAGAATGAAAAGACAATGGGCAAAGAAAATGAACGAATAAGAAGAAAGCATAAGAGAAACAAAAGCCAAAGTTGTGGAGCTCACCTCTCAACCGAACTCTCACATATCACCTCCTCCGCCACCCTCCATACCATCTCCATCCAACCCGCCTCACCTAAACCCACCAACCCCAAGAGTAGGATCAGTCCTAGCAGATCCCACTCCCGAGGACCTCAGTATGATGCTTAAAGCATATCAGGCCAGAATCCAAGAAGGGCCAACCATAACCCATCATGAAAAATGCTACCCTAGAGCCGAGCTAGAGCTTGAACGAACTAAAATTTGTGCCAAAATGGTGGAATTGGCTCAGACCATGTTTGAAGCTAGTCGCCTCTTTAACATCTCTAGCTCAGCTAAGACGCAGTTACATTTTGATGGACTGCTAGAAAGAATAGAGAGGCTAATTGCACAATCAGAAAAGGAACCTGCCCCTCAAAGAAAGGAAAGGGCAAGAGAACGGATAAGCCAGCCTCTTCAGGAAGCTCATGTGCCTCCTCAAGAAGCTTATCTTTCCCCCCAAAAGACAGATGAGCCTCCCTCGAAAGCTCACGTACCTCCACAGGTTGCCTACATTCCTTCTCAAGGAGCATATGAGCCTGTTTGGAAAAGTAATAGAATAAGTAATCCTCCCCAGGAAGCTTGTGCTCCAAACATCTATGAGAGCGAGGGAAGAGCCAACGATAGAATAAGACCTCCTTCCCAGGTTGCTTATGTGCCTAATTCTACGGAGCCAGACACTTCTTCTTCTATGAATCGGTTTGCACCAGACTTCCTACGAGAAATTCAAGAAGATAAATGGGATAACGAAAGTGAAGTCGCCCCTCCCTTTGAACTTGTGGATGATGCACACGACCAATTCCCACAAGACATCCCATCTATTTACGGGGAACATGAGAGCACCCAATCTCAAGAAAAATTAGACTTCGAGTCTAATTCTTTACAGGAATTACCCCACTTCACGGGCCCATGGGAAGCCAAGTCCACGTGTATGAGAGCACCCACAGTCATGGTAAGAAACGAAGATTCAGTCATACCTAGGAACACAGAGGTAGTGAAGAACACTAACGTGCAGTGCAATCTCAAGTTAGAAGAGCTACTCAAGGGTAGACCTGAATCGTGGAAACATGTAACCAAACAAGTACCTGAGATAGCAAAATCTCGTTCCCAGGTAGGATCACATAGGACAGTGCCAGAGATACCCTTGGATAAGATAGGAGATATGTGTGAAGGTGAAGAAGGGAACACCTATCTCCCCATTACCTACCAGGAGTACACCACCAAGGCAATTTTGGACTCAGGCGCAGGAGTTGCAATTGCCACCACTTCCCTATGCAAGCGTTGGGGCAAGCCAGCACTCAGGCCAACGAGAATGAAATTGCAGATGGCCGATGGTCACATAGAGAGACCCCTAGGATTGCTAGAAGGAATAACTCTCACCACTTGTGGTGTCGAGTTTGAACATACCTTTGCTATATGTGACTTTAACAAAAATCATGCCTACGAGATGATTTTGGGACGACCATTCATGCGACAGTTGCAAGTGGTACAGGATTGGGGAACTAATTCCTTGTACCTGCAACACTTAGGTGTTACGACCAAAGTCAATCTCAAGGATTACTCTCATAGAGATGTCCCTCCTATCCAATGGAATCCCATCCATAGAGCCAAAGATGACACGGAATCCGTGCATTCCATAGGGTCTGGATCCTCATGGATGCATGAAGACACTCATTTATGGATGTGCAAGGTTGCAGTAGAAGAAGAGAAGAGAGAGAAAGCCAGAGAGATAGGTGCAAAAGAAACACATAGATCAATTCAAGACCCAGCCTATGCACCTGTAATTTTTCCTGATGAGGAATTTGAACCCCATGGCTGGGCAGAAATCCTAGCAACAATGGACGTAGCCATCAATGAGGAACAATGGACGCCTCACTGTGATGAGGATGGCTATGACATTTCAGTCTTCTCCATAGAGCCAATCATGGGAGAGGCAGTTCTAGAAGAATGCGAACCTAGCCCTGATGCCTTTGAGGATGCAAGTGACTCCGACCTAGAGTCAATCATCATGGACCCACCATTTGCATCAGACGAAGAATACTTCCATGAAATAGAATTTCAACCCCAAAGGCATGGAGAGCTTACAAATGATGTAAGATTAGCAACACATGTGACCCCGAAGGAAGAAGGAAAGAAACGAAAGAAGAGTGAAGTCTCACCAGAAGAGGAAGAATCTTTGTTTGAGGTCCCAGAAAATTTTAAGAAGTATGAGATAGACGACAGGAGAGTCATGATAAGAATGCCTAAACGTGAGGCACAAGCAGGAGAAGCCTATGATAACAAAGAAACCACCAAGAAAGTAGTTGTGGCCTTAGAAGAAGGAGAGGAGAGATGCACATACATAGGCCATGACCTATCAGAGGAAGAAGAGCATGCGTTAATAGCCTTGCTAAGAGAATACAGAGATGTATTCGCTTGGAGTTACAAGGATTTGAAGGGTGTAGACCCTGACATATGTTCACACACTATCCCCATGACCTCAGATGCTAAACCCTCTAAGCAGAAGCCATATACATATAACGATAACTATGCGGCTAAGATCAAAGAGGAGATAGATAGACTGGTTGAAGTTGGATTTATCTATGAAATTGAGCACACTGAGTGGGTATCCCCCATCGTCATGGTGCCCAAGAAGAATGGCAAGCTGCGTGTATGCATTAACTTGAAGAAGGTCAATGCAGCCACAATTCGAGATAACTATCCGCTTCCCATCACAGAACATCTCTTAGAACGAGTAGCAGGCAAGGAAGTGTACAGCTTTCTTGATGGATTTTCGGGCTACAATCAAGTGGCCATTGCACCAGAAGATCAGCATAAAACGGCTTTTGCCACAGAGTGGGGCATATTTGCCTTTAGGGTAATGCCATTTGGGCTTACCAATGCGCCAGCAACCTTCCAGAGACTGATGTGCCATGTATTTAAAGAGTTCTTGAGGAAGAATTTGGAAGTCTATGTTGATGATCTTTGTGCTCATTCCAATATTAGACAAACCCACATTCCTGAACTCAGACAAATCTTTGACAAATGTAGAGAATATCAGGTCTGCCTGAACCCAGAAAAATGCATTTTTATGGTCAGGCAAGGCAAGATCCTAGGGCACATAGTGTCAAAGAATGGCATATCTACTGATGAAGAGAAAGTGAGAGCCATAGCAGAGCTACCTAGGCCAAAAAATGTCAAGGAAGTACAAGCTTTCATGGGGCATTGTGGTTATTACCGACGATTTATACACATGTATGCTGTCATTGCAAAGCCCATGTACGGACTTCTGACTAACTTTGAGTGGACGGATGAATGTGAGAATTCCTTCCAGGAGCTTAAACGACGATTATGTTCAGCACCAATCTTGACCACACCAGACTGGAATAAGCCATTCCATGTTCATGTGGATGCATCCAACTATGCTATTGGGTGTGTACTCGCGCAACCTACTGGTGAAGGTAATATGGATCTTCCAATTGCCTATGCCAGTAGACAGTTGAATGCAGCTGAACGAAATTACACCACTACGGAGAGAGAAGGCTTAGGCATGGTATATGCAGTTAAGAAATTTAGACACTATTTGCTTGCAAATAAGTTTAAATTTTTTACTGATCATCAGGCGTTGTTATATCTCGTGAACAAGCCATGCAATACAGGAAGATTAGTAAGATGGTTCCTCTTACTAATGGAATATGACTTTGAGGTTGTGGTAAGGAAAGGTAGGACTCATTTGAGAGCAGATCATCTCTCTAGGCTCACCTCCGGAGAAGCCCCACAGGGAGTATCAGATGATCTTCCTGATGCTTACTTGTTTAATTTGGAAGTGGTGCCGCAGTGGGCTAAGCCATTGGTACCAGTATTGACATACGGGCCTAACCATCCAGTGGTAAACACACGGGATAGAGAGGTTGTAAAAGCCCAAAAGTACCACATCATGGCAGGAAGCATGTACAAGCACACAGATCAAGGGATCTTGGCTTGTTGCGTAGAAGAGGACGAGTACGCTAAATGGTTGCAATTAGCACATGTAGGTGCATTAGAGCAACACTACTCAAAGCAACGAACTTTACAGACTCTAAAGATACTCGGAGTGCATTGGCCAACTATGGAAGCTGATGTCCAAAAGTTGTGCAAGGAATGCCCTATCTGTTGCACTAAACCACCTTTGGAACACGCTACTCTGTATCAAGTATCCATTGTGCCAGATTGGAGCGAACCTCTAGTATCCTTCCTGAGGACAAACACATTCCCTCCAGACATGACTCTGGCTAGGAAAAGGAGTTTAGAACAAGAAGCCCTGGATTACTCACTCATTGGGGATAATCTATATAAGCGTGGTAAAGATGGGTACCTAAGACTGTGTGTCCATGAGAGTGAATATCTTAAAGTCTTGGAAACTGCTCACCAAGGTGTAGCAGGAGGACACTTTGGACCAGATCGGGTGATCAAGGCAGTATTATTTGCGGGCTTCTGGTGGCCTACCCTTCACATGGATGCACATACCTATGTGAAACGGTGTGATGTCTGTCAGAGAACTCAGTATCCTATACGAAAAATGAGATGCCATTGAAACCTATGATGGGTGGACGTGCGTTCTCTAAGTGGGGAATAGACTTCGTAGGTCCTATTAATCCCCCAGCTAAGGGTTCTCATGCAGAATACATCATTGTTGCGACAGACTATCTAACCAAGTGGGTAGAGGTAAAGGCTACGACAAAGAACGATGCTCAAACAACTGCTAAATTCTTGTTTGAGAATGTGTTCACAAGATATGGGCCACCTATAGAGCTTGTAAGTGATAGAGGCACTCATTTCTTGAACGAAGTGATTGAAAATCTACTCCAAGAATTCTTGGTAATACACAAGAAGTCTGCCCCCTATCACCCTCAAGCTAATGGACAAGCCGAAAGCACCAACAAGATCTTATGCAATGTACTGACAAAATTAGTAAACACTAAACGCTCTGATTGGGACAAACAGCTACACCATGCTGTTTGGGCATACCGAGTCGCTCATAAAACGGTACTCCAAGCCACCCCCTTTCAGATGGTATTTGGCCAAAACGCGGTACTACCCTTGGACTTCTTGATACCTACATTGAAGGTAGCACAAGAGCACGAATGGACGGGTCATGAACTCTCCTCTAGACTTTTTGACCTTGAACGATTAGGAGAAACAAGACTGAGAGCAGCTGCAGGGATATATGCAGCAAAGAAACGACAGAAGGCATACTTTGATGCCCATGTGAAGGATAAGGGCTTGAAAGCAGGAGATCTAGTTTTAGTTTACACATTGAAACAACACGCAAGGAAACTAGAAAAGAGAGGCTATGGACCTATGATCATCAATAGGATCTCGACAAGTGGTGCTGTGCAACTAGCCACATTAGAAGGCGATGTTCTCCCAAACTATATTAGCGGATGCAGAGTTAAGTTGTATCAGGAACCTCTCATAGAGGAAATGCTAAGTCGACTCAACACTGCTAAGAAACGCAAAGAGGAAGAAAAGCGAATTCGAGAAGAAGCTCAAGCAGAAGCCTTAGAGCGCATAAGGAGAATGAAATTAAGAAGACAAGGTAGAGAGCATCCTAGGCAAGACGCATATGCAGATCAGGGATATGATGTGGCTATGTGTGAAGTTTCAGGTGTTAGTTCACATAGAATAACTGACCGACGTCCTTTCTTAACATTAGATATAGGACAAGGAAAGAGTGCAAGGACTGTAAGGGCCTTGATTGACTCAGGCGCAGCCACCAGTGCTGTTAAATCATCTTACTGTCAAGAGTTGCAGTTAACTGTCGATCCTGTGGAAGCATATCTCATAGGATTGGGAGGCGTGGAAACCCCTTGCATGGGCGAGGTGGAACTTCCCCTCTATATTCAGGATGAGGCAATGACAGTTAAAGCGCTAGTATGCCAAGATGAGGACCTCACGGAACCCCTTGTCCTGGGTCAAGACTGGATTTATGACCAAGCAGTCAACTTAAACCTAAGAAGTGGACTTCTTCAGGTATGGGTGAATCAGACTAGAATTACAATGGAGTTAAATAATGGAGCACTCAAGGAACTAGGAAAGGCACAGACTCCTGGTCCCTCCAGGGGTGCACATGAAGCTGACCATGCTGTTCTTGTCCAAGGCTATGTGACGCAGAAGAATGAAGATCTCAAAAAATGAGTCAGAACCACAACGGAACTCCCTTCTTTTCCAAAGGCCAGAGGGAGGCAGCAACCAAAGGTGGATCAAAGGCAGAAGAAGCAGAGTACTACCTATGTCGGAGATCAAAAGTACCTGCGCAGCAAAATGTCTCAGCTAGTGAAACAAGTGTGGGTGCGGAAAGGCGAACACCCGGTTGCACTCAAGCCAACCACACGGGCAAAGCCTCTTATTAGTAACCAACAACACGACACTAATAAGAAGTCTTTCAGAAGTTCTTCTGCTAATGTGAAGTCTATTTGGGTGCCCAAGAGCTCGATGAAGGCTAGCCCACAATCAAGACAAATTTGGGTGCCTAAGGCTTGTTTGCGGGCTCAAATAGCTACACCAAGACCATATCCCATACAGTATGATCCATTCACTCGCACAACTGGCATCCACTCATTTTCAACAATCAGGAACACACCAAGCCCATGAGCTCGCACATAATCACTTGTAAATGGGTCCCTAAAAGGCCTCATTTTCAAACCGAGACACCGATAAAACTCTCTAGAGTCTCTACGAAACCTAGAGCAAAACCTATCCGCTGCATTTGGCAGCCCAAGACTTGTAACAAACCCCCGGACCCCATTTGTAAATCCATGTTAACCTACTAACCACATCACTACCACACTACATCACTCCACTTAGCTCTTAGGTCTACTGAACTCCTAACCACACACACACTCGCACCGAGCACTTACTAACCCATTATTCGCTCCCGACCCGCATGTTAATGTTGTAATGGGAACAACAACAGTTATCTCTTGTCCTGTACAATGTTAACACATGTTTGTATATTCTCACAGAGACAGGTAGCAAGAAGTAACATGGCCGATACGGTAGGAACTAGCTCCCAGGCAGGCACCAGCCCCCAAGTGGTGGACATTGAAAGCCTTCCGGTCGAGGAGGAACTAAAGGAAAGACCAGTGGCATTACGGGCATTACATGCCATACCAATTCAGAATCCTCCACAGGGTCATACAATGCCGGTGGGCAAAGCTTCACACTGGTTCAGTGACGTTGCTGGACCTCTGGGTGAAGGCACATATATGTGGGAGTCCGAGGTAGAATTCAATGGACGTTGGGGCAGATACCATTTCTTTACCAGGGAGTTTGAAAAGCTACAGAACAATGAAGGACTGAAGTCGATATGGAAGAAGGCGGGGCTTTATGATTACTTCAAGTTCCAACTACCAAAGCCAGATTTTCTAAGGTGCTCATATTTAATTAGTACCCTCACTCCCAGCAAAGACAAGAAAGGATACAGCTCCTTTGTGCTCCCATCACTCACAAGGGGCAATGAGCTGAAGCGTTTCCGCTTGACTATCAACTTAGTAAGAGAAGCTCTTGATATGCACGGAATGCACATTCCTACGGAGAAGGAGACCATGGTCCCCGATAATATGAAGAACAGGAATCTGACAAAACTAAAGGATATGGTGGCAATGACTCCTACGATAGCCATTCATTTACGTATGGTCATGCAACACTTTGCATTCCCCGCGCAAGACAGGTTCACAATGCCTCCCAAGAAGATCTGGTTTAGCCTCTACTTAGCGGACGCCTTCGATTTGACCATCAATATGCCCCACTGGATTATCGACCAGATTCATATGGCTCATCAGAGATGGTATAAGAAGCAAAAGTCTGTGTTGTATGGTTGCTGTGCACTTACAAGAATTGTATACAGATGTCTCGCATATGATGTACCGGTGCAGAGGGCTCTCATTTGGTCCAGAGCACAGGAGTTTCAACGTAGATTGTCAGCTGTGGGGCCTCCCTCAAAGAAGATGAGAGGCACTGTCCAGATGCCTTGTGCACAAGCTCGCGGTGCAACCCTAACGCCTGAAACAACCCCAAGACTTCCTCGACGAGTGCAACCATTTACTATCAGGTTACCCAGGCACAGCACAGATGGCCCTAACCTTGTGTTTCCACCAGTACCGACTGATCTGGAATTCCCACATGGATTCACTCTTGAGGATCTAACGGACGAAGAAGTTGCTAGAATCATCGACGCTGTAAATGCGGAAGTTGAAGCAGAGCAAGCCGGTGGACAGCAAACTGCCCCAGACCAAGCCCAGCCCAGCCAACCAGATGTAGTCAATGTGGACGATGAAGAAGAAGCACATGAAGAGGCACAGGGTGGACAATCAGAAGCAGAAGAACAAGAGTATGATCAGGAAGCCCTACAAGTACTGGAAGGGGCCCCCGCCTATACTAACGCATTAAAGAAGCTCTACGATACGATGAACCGAGTCCAAGAGCAACACAGGCTATCATTAGCTGCACGTAAAGCCCTGATGAACCAGATTCTGGAGGAGGAAGGCGTGGACGAGCAATACCGTGCCACCCTGGAAATGATATCAGATGCTTTGGGAGTACCTGAAACGGTGCATACTGCACTAGCGCAATCACGAAGGACAGAGAAAAGATACGGAAGACGTCCCCCACGAGAAGGGAAACAAATGAATGTATTAGGATCAGGACCACAAGGCACGCCCACAACCACGGGCACTGCACACGCCGCTCACGACACCGAGGAAGCCCATATATCAAGTGCACCTCCATCACCTCCCTTACCACCTTCGCCTCCCTCTCCACCACATTCACCTCCCATTACCAATGTAACAACCACCGTTACCGCCTCCGAGCCCACCGCCATGACTGAAGCACAAACCGCCAATCAACCCACACACCCTCCACGAACACTGTAACCTTAACGATAGCTACTGACATCCCCATCCCCCCACTCACACTTTCGGGTAGTTCACATTCACAATTGCACACACCACTGTACACATTCACCACAATCACTGCACCCACAATTCCACTATTCACAATCACTCCCACTACTGTTTACACCACGGATTTTATGGACATATCACCTTCCACCGCACCTCTCCCTCCCCCCATGCCACCACAATCTCCCATTCCCCCACCACCCACTTCACCATTTTCCAGCACTGCATTCACACTTCCCTTCCCCTCTCCCTTCCCCTCTGCACATCACACCCTCCCTGCATCCATCCCCATTAATAATGTATTCAATAATATGTATCAGTGCATGTCTCAGTTACAACAACACTATCAGCACCTCGATGCTCAGCATACAAGCTTGTTCAGGAGACATGAGGAGTTACAAGGAAGATTCACTGATTTAGAGAAAGAAAAGCATCAGTTACAACAGCAGTTTAGTGCATTGCAAGAACAACATGAGAAACTTGTGGCAAATCCACCGCAACCTGATGCAGAAGAAAGACAACATATGGATGATTTGCTACACTCACAAATCACAGAGAACCTCAAGCTTCGCCGCAACATGGCTCTATTACGGAAGCATATGTCCGCAGCCCTGGAAGAAAATAGACGGCTTCAGACACAAAACGAAGAGAACTTGGAGTTAGCCATGGAAGGTTCCCCACAGGAAATTGACCCGGAGAGATTTAAGGCTATTCCCTCGGACAATATGCAGATCATATTGGAAACCCATGCGGATCTCCTCGAAGCCCATGCAGCCTTAGAAAAGGAAAGAGACGAACTACGAAGGCGATTGGAAGCTCAACCAGCACCACCCAAAGAAGTCCCAACCACAGCTGACACAGCTGACGAAGTAGCAGCGCTCAAAGCACAACTCGAAGAATTGCAACAGAAAGTGCTTGTATATGAATGACAACCCTCCCCCTTGGCAGAACCAGAACCTGAAGACCTAGTGCCAATCGAAGTAGAGGAAACTTTTGAGGACCCGTACGTTCCGATGCCAACACCCGGGGGTAAGCGAACAGAACAGGGCATGGACACAATTGAAATTGAGGCACCTGAATGGATGCAAAAATTAGAGAAAGTAGCCACCACGCATGATGACAGGGTGGCAGTCCAAATCGCATTGATGTCAAAATTGGAAGAGGTTGTAATCAAATCCGATTATTTCCAGAATCTCTCACACCATAGGTGGATCGGCCCATCGGATGACCTGTATGTTCCCTTTTGCGTGCTAATGGCGGATTATAACGCAGAGATCAAGCACCACACCTCAAGGGAACCCACCTCTGCCACCCAGTTTGCACCTGACGACATCCCAGAAAGTGCCAAGCAGGGACATATTCGCCAACCGATGTGGAGAATTCGGCTGCTTGAAACATACCCGGAAATGGTCAGAACATGGAACAACATGCCCTTGTACATCAAATATAACCCATGTTATTGCCCTGTATTTCGAAGGAGATCATGGCCGGAGTACACACAAACAGTGCTGACAATTAAAGGATGTGAGAAGTGGCTCAATTATGTGTACTTCGCACCCCCGAAGGGCCCACCTACGATTGGATATATGATTTCGACGATTCGACATTGGGGGGTCCGGTTCAAGAATGTACCTGATGTCATGACTCAGATGTGCCTGAAGATTTTCGAGCTTATGTTGGTCACCTTCAGGACCTTCAAAAATGTCAAGGAACCGCATCTCTCAGCATTAGGATTTAATGAAGGTAATCAGGACCTTGTATACGACATGAGCACAACCCCATCGATTAATGTTGTGTATGCATGGCACGCTCGCATCAAATATCTACCGGCCTGCTTCAAACAAACGTTTGAAGAGATGTTTGTCACCGGATTTTGGGAATATCACTCCGAGATATTCATTCCCAGACCATCCCATCTCTTGCAGTTGTTTGCAGTGGAACAAGCTCTCCATTCCGAAAAGCTACGTATACCACATCCAGAGGTTCCCGGGCCGGTAGATTGGGATGCGCTACTCACAGATTTGGCCAAAGGATTGAGGATTGCCGAACATCACTTAGCGTAGGATGTCGTCGAGTACTACATCCAAAAACCCACACAACAAGGGTCTGTCAGGGACGACAGACGCGAGAGAGGGGGGGGTGTTAGCAGCGGACAAGGGACTGAAGGACTAATGAGGCATGGCAGTAAGAGAAGAGAGTCAGAAGGGAGAGAAGGCACAGGCAGACAAGGGAGTCAACGAAGATTTGGCAAGTAGGCCAATAATTTTCTTCATGAAGAAGCAAGTACGAGCATTCACGCAGATCTAGCACTAAGGCAACCTTTATTTTTTCAACACCCTTACACCAATTAAAAGTGATTCTCATCACTAACAACCCCTGTAAATACCATTTCATATTTTTGTAGCTCCATTTTGTGCAAGCCAAGGAGTCCTTGAGCTTGAGGAGCTTTAGAAGTATCTACCTGCCAATTTTCGTATTTTTTAGATCTCGTTTGAGCCCTCAAATAAGCCCTGGAACCTAATTTTTAACTAGGCCGGACACTAGGTCTGGACAGGGCCAAAGCTAGTCAAAAACTATAAAAGGAGCTAGAGAGCTCATTTTTGAGGTTAGATTGTAATTGAAACGAACTTGTAAGAGCTCTTGGAAAGTAATCTAAGAACTCCATTGCTACTCACTCTTTGTCTTGCCGTGTGTGCGCGTGTGTGTGTATGTGTGTGCATGTTGGTGTGCTTCTCACTCACGCACTTGTGCTTCCACTTGCTCGAGGTCTTCATACCATCCTCACGTCTTCCCGGATTGACATTAAAGGAGGTGCTACTCTTCATTGAGCTACAATCACTCAAGAATCTCAGATTTGTCGGAGGGGGAGAATACTTCTCCAAAGAGTTTGATGAGTTCCTATAGCACAAAGGTATCAAAAGGAAAGTGATACCAGGTACTCTCTTCAACTGAATGGAATCGTCAAGAAGAGAAGAAATTGCAACATTATCTATGGGCGGAAGCTATTTCAACTACTGTGTACCTTGTCAATAGACTACCATCCAAATCACTTCAAGGTATGACTCCTTATGAAGCATGGCATGGAAGAAAACGTAGTCTTGGGCATCGCAAGGTATTTTGTTGATTAGCTTATGTTCATGTACCATCACAAATAAGAGGTAAGCTAGATGAAAGGGAAACAAAGGTGGCGTTTATTGGCTATGACTCAACTTAGATGGGTTAGAGGTTCTATAATGCAACCAAACAACTCAGTACAAGTAGAGATGTTGTGTTTAAAGAACACACGTATTGGTATGATGAAGACAAACAAAAGGAACTCTACCATATGATCTTGATTTTGATTCTCATCAATTAGGAAGCAAGCATGATACATAGGTCCAAGATCCAAGAAGTGATACAGACAATGAGCGAGATGAAAGAGAAAAGGATTACAAACTATGGCAAGAGGCAAAGCAAAGATGTAAGAGGTTGGAGAATGCTCCAAATAAGCACCTAGAAGATCAACAAGAGAGACGAAACAACCAAAAAGGTATGTATATGATTCCACATTTTTTATAAAGCATTCAATCTACTTGGAAAAAAAACAATTTCAGAAGAACCATCAACATATGAAGAGGAAAAGGGAAACCCTAATTAGGAAAAGGACATGAAAGAAGAAATAGATGCATTAAAGGAGATGGACACTTGGGATTCGTTCTAATGTCACCAAATCAAAAGGTAATTGGTTGTAGATGGATATATAAAGTTAAAAAAAAGTCATATGGATCCGTTTGCACGTACAAGGCAAGATTAGTTGCCATAGGATGCTCGCAAACTCATGGTATAGACTATGAGGAAACATTCTCATCAGTTGCAAAGATGACTACAATCAGAATATTGATAAGTATAGTTGCTGCAAGGAATTGGAGACTCGTCCAACTTGATGTGAAAAATGCATTTGTAAATGGTTGGATAAGTGAAGAGGTATACATGTCATAACCACTAGGATTTGAAAACCCTAATCATCCATCTTATGTTTGCAAACTTAAGAAAACATTGTATGGATTTAAACAAGCTCCTAGATCTTGGAATACAGGCTGGTTACATAAATTCAAGATCAAGGCTTCAGACCTAGCAACTCATATCCTTCTCTATTCATCAAAAGGGGTCACAATGAAGTTATATATCTATGCGTATATGTAGATGATATTATTGAGACAGGTGATGATCTAAATGGGACTCAATGGATCAAGAGACACATGCAAGAGGAGTTCAAAATCAGTGACTTAGGTGAGCTCACATATTTCCTAGGTATGCAAGTGATATACAAAGATGAAGGAATGTATTTGACTCAAAGAAGATACATTCAAGATCTACTTCTTAAGTTCAAAATGGAGAACATTAAACCTGTAGGTACACCTTTGGAGATGAATCATAAACTTAGTGTGTATGAAGGTGATAAAATTGAAGATATTAAAGAGTATCAAATCTTGGTCGGTAGCTTGATATATGCTACTCATACAAGGGCATACATCTCATATAGTATGGGAGTGCTAAGCCAATTCATGCACTTGCCAAGAAGACCACACATGGATGTAGCTAAGAAAGTACTTAAGTATCTCAAAGGTATAATCAATGAAGGTATATTCTATCTTTACTCTTCATATTTGGATATCCAAATCTATTGAGATGCAGATTGGGTAGGAGCTAAGGATGATAGAAGAAGTACTTCTAATACTTAGCATTTGCAGGTTCAAAGCTAGTGTCATGGAGTTCCAAGAAGCAACCAACAGTTGCTTTATCATCAATTGAAGTAGAGTAGAGAGGTTTGACCATAGCAACTCAAGAGGCAATATGGTTAAAAGCATTGTATTGAAACTTGTGAGTTCCAAACCTCACATATTTGGAGATAATGTAAGTTCCATGCATACAGTAGCAAACCCTATTTTCCATGCAAGAACCAAACACATAGAGGTTCATTACCACTTCATCAGGGAGAAGCTCATGGCAAAGGAGATTGACATTTCTTTTGTTCCTAATGAAAAACAAGTAGTAAATATGATGACGAAGGCACTTGATGGAATAAAGCTTTGTAGATTCAAAGCTATGGAAAGTATTCAACCTATTAGAGAATGAAGACTCAATCATACTTCAACTTGAGGGGGAGTTGTTGGAACATCAAGCTTACACTATACTTGAGGTGGATTTGATCTACGTCAAAAAGCTATCACTTGGATTATGTCAAAAGAATATCCATCAGAGAGTTCTTTTATTTATGCTCATTTATTGTATTTTTTAAGAAGATTTTTCATAGATCTTTTAGCAATGTAAGAGCCTAGAGATTTACACATGTAGAAGCATAAAAAGAGAGCCAAAATTACACGAATTTTTGGTGGTTGAGTTGCAATCAATCATTCAATCAATCACCTAAAAGTAGATCAAAGTAGATCTTCACTTTTCCTAGATTGTAGGAAAGTGAATTGATTCCCTCCAACAACTCTTATCGCATTCATTTGAAATCAAAATCCACTTTTAGAAGTTGTGGAGCACTTCTAGATTCTATATAAAGACTTCAAATCACTTCTACAATACATGGAAGCAATATACATACATTTGTGACCATCATTGTCTTGCTCCTTCATTTTTCTGCATCCTCTTCTTCGCTAACAACAAGCTTGCAGAGGTTGTTGCTCTCTTTACAAAGCCCCAAATTGGTTAAGACATGGCTCATTGGAAAGATATTAGGTTCTATTTTATGCCTATGAAGTTTCATAGCATTGGTTTAGCAGATTGGGAGAAGCCACAGTTTTCTTGTCTAAGGGTCAATCTCTACATATTCTTAAAAAATAGGAGGTACCACCGTTGAGTTCTGATTCATTCCAAAAAGATATTTTGTGTATTTCTTGTAATCTTGTGCATTGTATAAATGCAACCCTATGTGTATCACTCCCATAAAAGGATGCTTTCTAATTGTAATCATGTTGGTCTCTATGGGCATTTGAAGTTCATTGTCTAATCCAAAGATGATAAGTTTTTTGAGCTAGTCGATGCACAAACCTATCTGTTTTGTATCGACTCTTTCTCCTTGATGCTCCAAAGTACATAGTGCATTTTATTGCAGTTATCACATGCATATAAGCTCTATTTGAGTCTCCATAGGCTCAAGGGCTGGCCTTGTGCCGGTTGGTTGGACCAAACGTCATCCCTTTGCAACTCACTTTTCTACCTTCTACAAGCTTCTCCAAGTTCTTTCACTCATCATCATGATCATTGTAGTAGTCCTTCTTTTTTCCTCTCTCACTTTGCCTTCCACTTGGGTCGGGCAAGCTCCTTCTTTCACATATTGATGGGAGTAAGCTCATGAGGAGTTCGAAGAGCCGATGGTCTTTCCTTGCACCTGTTCCAGATGAAACTTCATCTGTTCTTGGCACCCCTATAGCCACGTGCAGTAGAGGTTTCCGTAGTGGGTGCCAAAAGCCATGGCCCCTTTCGCACGCCATGGCACCATTTCCCCTAACTCTCTCTCTCTCCCCCACTCAACCCTCAACCCCAACCCCCTCCAATCCCACTCAACCCCACCCTTGCGCCCCCCCTCATCCCCACCTCCTCCTCCACTCGACCCCGCTCAACCCCACTCAACTCCAACCCCCTCCAACCCCCTCCAACCCCGCTCAACCCCACCTTGCGCCCCCCTCATCCCCACCTTCTCCTCCACTCGACCCCCAACCCCAACCCCCTCCAACCCCACTCGACCCCCAACCCCAACCCCCTCCAACCCCACTCAACCCCCAACCCCAACCCCCTCCAACCCCGCTCAACCCCACTCAACCCCAACCCCCTCCAACCCCCTCCAATCCCACTCAACCCCACCCTTGCGCCCCCCCTCATCCCCACCTTGCGCCCCCACCTTGCGCCCCCCTCATCCCCACCTTGCGCCCCCACCTTGCACCCCCCTCATCCCCACCTCCTCCTCCACTCGACCCCGCTCAACCCCACTCAACCCCAACCCCCCCCCAACCCCCTCCAACCCCACTCGACCCCCAACTCCAACCCCCTCCAACCCCGCTCAACCCCACCTTGCGCCCCCCTCATCCCCACCTCCTCCTCCACTCGACCTCCAACCCCAACCCCCTCCAACCCCACTCAACCCCCAACCCCAACCCCCTCCAACAACCCCACTCAACTCCAACCCCCTCCAACCCCCTCCAACCCCCCCCAACCCCGCTCAACCCCACTCAACCCCAACCCCCTCCAACCCCCTCCAAACCCCTCCAATCCCACTCAACCCCACCCTTGCGCCCCCCCTCATCCCCACCTTGCGCCCCCACCTTGCGCCCCCCTCATCCCCACCTTGCGCCCCCACCTTGCGCCCCCCTCATCCCCACCTCCTCCTCCACTCGACCCCGCTCAACCCCACTCAACCCCAACCCCCCCCAACCCCCTCCAACCCCACTCGACCCCCAACTCCAACCCCCTCCAACCCCGCTCAACCCCACCTTGCGCCCCCCTCATCCCCACCTCCTCCTCCACTCGACCCCCAACCCCAACCCCCTCCAACCCCACTCGACCCTCAACCCCAACCCCCTCCAACCCCACTCAACCCCCAACCCCAACCCCCTCCAACCCCGCTCAACCCCACTCAACCCCAACCCCCTCCAACCCCCTCCAACCCCGCTCAACCCCACCTTGCGCCCCCCTCATCCCCACCTCCTCCTCCACTCGACCTCCAACCCCAACCCCCTCCAACCCCCTCCAACCCCCTCCAACCCCGCTCAACCCCACTCAACCCCAACCCCCTCCAACCCCCTCCAACCCCCTCCAACCCCCTCCAATCCCACTCAACCCCACCCTTGCGCCCCCCCTCATCCCCACCTTGCGCCCCCACCTTGCGCCCCCCTCATCCCCACCTTGCGCCCCCACCTTGCGCCCCCCTCATCCCCACCTCCTCCTCCACTCGACCCCGCTCAACCCCACTCAACCCCAACCCCCCCAACCCCCTCCAACCCCACTCGACCCCCAACTCCAACCCCCTCCAACCCCCTCCAACCCCGCTCAACCCCACCTTGTGCCCCCCTCATCCCCACCTCCTCCTCCACTCGACCCCCAACCCCAACCCCCTCCAACCCCACTCGACCCCCAACCCCAACCCCCTCCAACCCCACTCAACCCCCAACCCCAACCCCCTCCAACCCCGCTCAACCCCACTCGACCCCCAACTCCAACCCCCTCCAACCCCCTCCAACCCCACTCAAGCCCACTCAACCCCAACCCCCTCCAACCCCCTCCAACCCCCTCCAACCCCCTCCAATCCCACTCAACCCCACCCTTGCGCCCCCCCTCATCCCCACCTTGCGCCCCCACCTTGCGCCCCCCTCATCCCCACCTTGCCCCCCACCTTGCGCCCCCCTCATCCCCACCTCCTCCTCCACTCGACCCCGCTCAACCCCACTCAACCCCAACCCCCTCCAACCCCCTCCAACCCCGCTCAACCCCACCTTGCGCCCCCCTCATCCCCACCTCCTCCTCCACTCGACCTCCAACCCCAACCCCCTCCAACCCCACTCAACCCCCAACCCCAACCCCCTCCAACCCCGCTCAACCCCACTCAACCCCAACCCCCTCCAACCCCCTCCAACCCCGCTCAACCCCACTCAACCCCAACCCCCTCCAACCGCCTCCAACCCCCTCCAACCCCCTCCAATCCCACTCAACCCCACCCTTGCGCCCCCCCTCATCCCCACCTTGCGCCCCCCCTCATCCCCACCTTGCGCCCCCACCTTGCGCCCCCCTCATCCCCACCTTGCGCCCCCACCTTGCGCCCCCCTCATCCCCACCTCCTCCTCCACTCGACCCCGCTCAACCCCACTCAACCCCAACCCCCCCCCCCCAACCCCCTCCAACCCCACTCGACCCCCAACCCCAACCCCCTCCAACCCCCTCCAATCCCACTCAACCCCACCCTTGCGCCCCCCCTCATCCCCACCTTGCGCCCCCACCTTGCGCCCCCCTCATCCCCACCTTGCGCCCCCACCTTGCGCCCCCCTCATCCCCACCTTGCGCCCCCCTCATCCCCACCTCCTCCTCCACTCGACCCCGCTCAACCCCACTCAACCCCAACCCCCTCCAACCCCCTCCAACCCCTTCCAACCCCGCTCAACCCCACCTTGCGCCCCCCTCATCCCCACCTCCTCCTCCACTCAACCCCCAACCCCGACCCCCTCCAACCCCCTCTAACCCCACTCATCAATAAACATGCTGCTGCAAAACCTCATAAAGGGAACGTTGGAGCTGAAGAAAGTGGTACTGAGATGAGGTTAAATTAAACGCTGTGGGATAAAAGTGTGCAGGGTAAAAAGTAGAAGCGGAGAAAAGATTTTGCCATGTGCCAACAATCATCCAGGAAGACTACCCATTTTTTTTGGGACTCAATTCAAATCGAGGGAATAATTGACCTACCCCTCCAATTTTGGGCATTCCACCGGCGCGTGATCAGTGGACGTGAAGATTCGGCAAGGCTCTCTTGGCCTATTGGGGCCTATAAAAACAATGGAGTTGTGCTCATTGGGGGTACATTTTTTTGGGAGTTACATTGATGCATGTATACGTGCAGAAGTTCTCTCTTGCACTTGGTGGTTTCAAGCCTATTGTAGGAGCTACTCTGTAGTGTGGATACAGAGGGGAGGCTTCTCAGTGGAGGGCTATGAGCACTATAGTGTAAGAGAGTGCCTTGGATTTTCTTTCTATTCTGCGTATCAGTATTGGAAATAAGCTCTATTATCTTGAACAATTCCTTCACCATTTGTATTGATCTGTGTTTATCTGCATGAAGTGCCACAAAGCTTTGAGCGTTAGTTTTTGAGCATTTCCTTAACAAATCTTGTAATCATCTGATTCGAATCAAGAAGTGTATGATCTTCCTTGGTCAAGTGTTGTTCATATTTTCTAGAGTATGTACCAGACTGTGCAATCCTTGTTATCTACCTGCTCACAGAAATGTTAGAGGGTATACTTCCCTAAAGAGAACCCCCTTTGAGTAGGCGACGTACTGGATGTGTTAATCTTTAATCTCTACTTTTGTTAAAATTGGATACCCCTGTACCTCCTCTACAGTTTGGCACGCCCGATGGGACCTTTGCATTTCTGTGAGAGGTATTTTTTGCCCTATTACAATTGCAAGAAGGTACATGACCCATACACGGGCAGATAAGGAGTCTCTTCGTGTTCGGAGGAGCCTTAACAAGTTAGCAATAACCACGGCTAGTGAGACTACCTCCCCTCTGCCTTCCCTAAATTTATCTATTGATTTGGGTATGACACCATTGTCAAAAGAGAGGTATAGGAGAACCCTAGACTTCTCCTCAGATACGTCCGAAGAAACACCAGTACAAATGGAGGACCTCTCTCATTTGCTCTCCAGATTAAACATCAAATTTCCTACCTTCAAGGGACAAGCTTATGAGGATGCTGATGATCATGTGAGGAGATTCATCTCTTTATGCCGTGGAAGAGGACTGCAAAATAGAGAGGATGCAATGCTGGCACTTTTTCCATCCACATTGGAGGGTCTTGCAGATAAATGGTATAGTCAATATGCAGATGGCCATTTCACTACATGGGAGGCTCTGAAGGCGGCATTCTCACAGACATTCCGACCAAGTATTCCTCGGAAAGAGCTCTAGATCAGTTAGAGAATTTGAAGCTAAGATCAGGTGAATCTTTTCATGAACTTCACACTAGAACAAAAGCACTTGTTGCACGTCTGCCACATGCTCCAGGTGACTTTTTGGTTAAAAAGTGGATAGAGAAGGCTCTGCCCAGATCATCTCAACAGAAGCTTCGTGAGTCTCTTAGATTGGATGCTACCCTCAATGATTTTGTTGCAGCTGCATCACGCATTGAAGAAGCAAGGCAACATTTTGAAGGGGATACACAACCAAATTATGCTCCAGATCTGGATCCTATTGAGCAACTGAGAAGGGAATTGGAAGCATTGAAGATGCAACAAAATCAACAAGAAGAGAAGGTTTTGCCACCACTGCGTCGCACTGATGATGAAGTAGCCCAACTTCGCCGAGAGTTAGAAGACTTGAAGACCACTCAGGATATAAGGAGACAAATCTGGTGTACAATCTGTAATAACAATGGACATTCCAATGCTAATTGCCCGATTAAGGTAAGCTGTCAATTTTGTGGAAAGATGGTCATGAAGCAAGGGATTGTTACTACCTCAAGGGTACACAGCAGAGAGGTAACCCTCAAAATTTGGATTCATATTATGCTAGTACCTCAAATACATCTAATAAAGAGGAGAATAGGCCTGCAAAGCCTAGATATAATAGACCTTTGATGTGCTATCGTTGTGGTGAGTATGGCCACATGCAAAATAGGTGTTCTCTTCCAGAAGATGCACCTCCCTGTCAACATTGTCCAGAGGCCAAAGATCATTATACCAAGGATTGCCCAAGAGGTCGTCCTGCTCCGATCCACATGATTGCGGTCTCTCCACATGAAGAAGGAAAAACCACTCAGTCTTATGCCGTTTCATCCTCTGCAATGCCCATGATGACCAGAGCTAGGCAAGCAGCTGCAACCCATAGAGATGAACGACAAGGATTTCAGGATAAAGAAGAGGAAAAGAAGTCTGGATGGAAGGACCAAATAGAAATTGAAGGAGCTTATGAAAAGGTGGCTACCACTATAAGGGACCAATCAACAAGACTGCAAGAAAACACTCCAGAGGTAAACATTGAACAGATCTTGAAAGGTATTCATCACAAGGTTAGTCTATATGAACTTATAAGGATGGATTCAAAAATAAGAAGTGACTTACTAAAGATTATACACTCTGCTCACTTAGTCCAATCACCTAGTATAGATGGATTCATGGTTGATTTTCCCCCTGCACCCTTAGCAGACTACCAAAGTTCAAGATTATCAGTTTGTATAAAGGATGAAGCCCTTACAGGTGTGATCATAGATGGGGGCTCTGGTATCAATTTGATGCCAGATTTTACAATGAAGAAGCTAAATTTGAACCCCACCAAAATGGCACCATTTACAGTTACACTAGCAGATCAACATCGGGTTGCGCCTCTTGGCATTATTGAAAAGGTACGGATGATAGTACAGGGTTGCCACTTTGTGTTGGATTTTGTTGTTATTGCACTTCCACCGGAGACTTCCTATCCTTTGCTCCTGGGAAGACCTTGGCTGAGACAAGCAAAAACTTTGCAAGATTGGGGGAAAAATAAACTATGGATTTCAACAAGCACCAATAGCCAACTGCAACTACACTTGGAAGAAGGATTTGATTTAGGAAAAACCACTGGATATACTGTGGATACTCAGGCAATGCCCTCTCTACCCCAAGAAGATGATACATTGTTAAATTGGATGATGGGAAGTACAGAGTGTTGCACAGTGGAGATCAATGAAATTGAGGAAGAAGTTGTAGATAAGGAAATTACAGAAAAAGGCAATGAAGACCACAAGGTGTTGGAAAATGAGCAATTGAAGGAAAATACGAGCTTTGAAGAGGCAATCAATATAAAAGTATCAGAGAGGGAAGATTATGAACCTAAGAGCAGAGAAGATCTTCCTTTTGCAGATATACCTCAAGGATGGATGAAAGAACATGTTGCAGAATATAAATTAAAATCCACTCCTGCATATAGTGGAGATGATTTCTCAAGCAAGACCAGTCCTGAAACATTGGTTCAAGAAGTAAATTTAGGGGATGAAGAGAACCCTCAAATGGTCCATTTGGCATCCTGGTTGTGGCATTATCCTCTCTTGCTACAGAAGGTAACTTCTTTGCTTTTTACTTATAAAAGTGTCTTCGCATGGTCCTACAAAGATCTAACAGGGATACCAGAAGAGCTCGGGTTACATCAGATACCCTTAGTTGAGGGAGCCGCGCCTGTGAGAAGTAGGCCATATCGACTCAATCCGAAGTATGCAGAGGCAGTAAAAGCAGAGATTACAAAACTAGAAGAAGCGGGTATAATTGTTCCAGTAGAACATTCCAGGTGGCTTTCCTCTATGGTTATTGTGCCCAAGAAAAATAATGGAAAAATAAGAGTATGTGTTGATTTCCGTGCTTTGAATAAAGTGACTATCCAAGATGGATTTCCTCAGCCCTTCACAGAGCAAGTGCTTGAGGAAGTAGCTGGTCACACTTTGTATAGTTTCTTGGATGGTTTTAGTGGCTATAACCAGATAGTAATTCACCCTGATGATAGGGACAAAACAGCCTTTGTTACTCCCTGGGGCACTTATGTCTATACTCGAATGGCTTTTGGTTTGAAGAATGCGCCAGCTTCATTTAATAGAACGATGTATCTGATATTGGGCAAATGGTTAACAACCTTTCTCCGCATATTTATGGATGACTTTTCAGTATTCTCAGGTACAGATAGAAGGGCGGCAGTTCAAGATTTCCATGACCATTTGGAAAATCTAAAAGAAATTTTTGAGCAATGTCTCAAAACAGGTTTGAAATTGAATCCTGATAAATGTAACTTTTTGGTCACTAAGGGCACTCTTCTTGGTCACATAGTATCTGCTGAAGGTATAACTATTGACCCTGCAAAGGTTACAGCTATTCTTTCCATGCCAATTCCACAAAGCCCAAAGGAAGTGCAAAGTTTCTTGGGCCATGCAGGGTATCATAGAAGATTCATTAGGATGTATTCGGAAATTGCTAAGCCCTTGTCAAGGCTCACTAGTAAGAAGATCCCTTTCTCATGGAGTGCTGAAGCTGACAAAGCATTTTGTGAACTAAAGTTGAGGCTATGTACTGCTCCACTTTTAAGTGTTCCTAATTGGTCATTGGAATTTCATGTGCATACAGATGCTAGTCTTCATGCTGTTGGTGCAGTTCTAGCTCAACCATCATCTCATAAAGTGGATAAACCTATCTCTTATGCAAGCAGACTACTCAACCAAGCTGAAAGAAATTACAGTACAACGGAAAGAGAAGGTTTGGCTATCGTATTTGCTCTTCAGAAGTTCCGACATTATCTCCTTGGTGTACATTTCATTGTTATTTCGGATCATCAGCCCTTGAAGTATTTGATAAACAAGCCTAGAGTAGCTGGAAGGATTTGGAGATGGTTACTCCTATTCCAAGAATTTAATTTTGATATTCAAATTAAGCCAGGAAAAGAGCACTACATGGCAGATCAAGTGTCCAGGACGGCAATGAGCGAAAAGGCAACAGGTATTAATGATGAATTAGTGGATAGCAATCTTTTTCTAGTAGCAATTCGGACAGGTTGGTATGATGAAATTCTTCATGTTCTCACTACTGGAAAGATCCCAGTACATTTGACACCTGTAGAAAAGAGAAGATTGCTCCTGAAAACCAAAGCATATTCTCTTATAAATGGAAATTTATATAAATACTGTCAAGATAATATATTGAGAAGGTGTGTCTATCCAGAGGAGGTAAATCTTCTGCTAGAGGCTGCACACAATGAAGGACATCTAAAGGGGGAAGAATTGGCTCATAGAATCATCCACAAGGGTTTATGGTGGCCTCATATTTTCAAGGATGCAATCAAGTTTTCTAAAGATTGCCACATCTGCCAGAGGTGTGCTCCCGTGCCAACCAGATTGAATTTCCAACCATTGGTCATATCTACAGGATGGCTTCCATTTGAACGATGGGGTCTTGATTTCATAGGGCCAATTAGCCCAACTGGGCAACCAGGAGGTAAAAAGTATATTTTGATGGCCACATGCTATGCCACTAAATGGATAGAGGCTAAAGCTACTGTGGACTGCACGGCTTTAGCAGTAGCTAAATTTATGTATAAACGTATTTTCTCAAGATTCGGTTGCCCACTGGAAATTACTAGTGACAGGGGCACACATTTTGTAAATCAATTGCTCCAGTTTATATTTGACAAGTACAAAATCTTCCATAAAAAGTCTTGTGCCTATTACCCAAGGGCAAATGGCCAAGCAGAAAGTTCCAATAAGATTCTGATTGGACTACTTCGCAAATTATCTTTTGATCATCAAAGCTCTTGGCCACTAGCACTAATTGGTGCAATTTGGGCTTTCAGAACCACGAGGAGGGGAACCACAGGTGAGACCCCATTTCGCGTAGTTTATGGAAAAGAGGCATTGGCACCATTTGAGTTCATTATCAGAAAGGAAATAGGAATCAAAACCATTGGCATTCAACCCCCCATTCAGAGATTGGTGGCATTAGAAGAATACAGAGAAGGGGCAATGCAGAAACTTTTGATAACACAAGAAGAGCGCAAGCGGTTGCATGACAGGTATCTGAGATCGAATGAAGTTCAAGAAGGATCCATGGTTTTAGTGCATCAAGTCCCGGCAATTCCAACTAAATTGGCCCCAAAATGGACAGGACCATATAAGGTTATCAAGGTATTGCCACATGGTGCAGTGCATCTGGAAGATCTGCAGGGCAAAAGGATGCCCCTCGTCAATATCTCCAGGGTAAAAAGTATCTAAAATAGGTCAAAATGAAAGCACTCCACCCCTTGTACATACCGTATTTCTTTACAATAATTACAACATATCTAGATCTCTTTGAAATAAGCAGAATAAGGAAGAAATTGCACCAGGGACGGTGCAAAAGCTTGATGTGGGGGTCTGTAGTAGTCCTTCTTTTTTCCTCTCTCACTTTGCCTTCCACTTGGGTCGGGCAAGCTCCTTCTTTCACATATTGATGGGAGTAAGCTCATGAGGAGTTCGACGAGCCGATGGTCTTTCCTTGCACCTGTTCCAGATGAAACTTCATCTGTTCTTGGCACCCCTATAGCCACGTGCAGTAGAGGTTTCCGTAGTGGGTGCCAAAAGCCATGGCCCCTTTCGCACGCCATGGCACCATTTCCCCTAACTCTCTCTCTCTCCCCCACTCAACCCTCAACCCCAACCCCCTCCAATCCCACTCAACCCCACCCTTGCGCCCCCCCTCATCCCCACCTCCTCCTCCACTCGACCCCGCTCAACCCCACTCAACTCCAACCCCCTCCAACCCCCTCCAACCCCGCTCAACCCCACCTTGCGCCCCCCTCATCCCCACCTTCTCCTCCACTCGACCCCCAACCCCAACCCCCTCCAACCCCACTCGACCCCCAACCCCAACCCCCTCCAACCCCACTCAACCCCCAACCCCAACCCCCTCCAACCCCGCTCAACCCCACTCAACCCCAACCCCCTCCAACCCCCTCCAATCCCACTCAACCCCACCCTTGCGCCCCCCCTCATCCCCACCTTGCGCCCCCACCTTGCGCCCCCCTCATCCCCACCTTGCGCCCCCACCTTGCGCCCCCCTCATCCCCACCTCCTCCTCCACTCGACCCCGCTCAACCCCACTCAACCCCAACCCCCCCCCCAACCCCCTCCAACCCCACTCGACCCCCAACTCCAACCCCCTCCAACCCCACTCGACCCCCAACTCCAACCCCCTCCAACCCCCTCCAACCCCACTCAACCCCACCTTGCGCCCCCCTCATCCCTACCTCCTCCTCCACTCGACCTCCAACCCCAACCCCCTCCAACCCCACTCAACCCCCAACCCCAACCCCCTCCAACAACCCCACTCAACCCCAACCCCCTCCAACCCCCTCCAACCCCCTCCAACCCCCTCCAACCCCGCTCAACCCCACTCAACCCCAACCCCCTCCAACCCCCTCCAACCCCCTCCAATCCCACTCAACCCCACCCTTGCGCCCCCCCTCATCCCCACCTTGCGCCCCCACCTTGCGCCCCCCTCATCCCCACCTTGCGCCCCCACCTTGCGCCCCCCTCATCCCCACCTCCTCCTCCACTCGACCCCGCTCAACCCCACTCAACCCCAACCCCCCCCAACCCCCTCCAACCCCACTCGACCCCCAACTCCAACCCCCTCCAACCCCGCTCAACCCCACCTTGCGCCCCCCTCATCCCCACCTCCTCCTCCACTCGACCCCCAACCCCAACCCCCTCCAACCCCACTCGACCCCCAACCCCAACCCCCTCCAACCCCACTCAACCCCCAACCCCAACCCCCTCCAACCCCGCTCAACCCCACTCAACCCCAACCCCCTCCAACCCCCTCCAACCCCGCTCAACCCCACCTTGCGCCCCCCTCATCCCCACCTCCTCCTCCACTCGACCTCCAACCCCAACCCCCTCCAACCCCCTCCAACCCCGCTCAACCCCACTCAACCCCAACCCCCTCCAACCCCCTCCAACCCCCTCCAATCCCACTCAACCCCACCCTTGCGCCCCCCTCATCCCCACCTTGCGCCCCCACCTTGCGCCCCCCTCATCCCCACCTTGCGCCCCCACCTTGCGCCCCCCTCATCCCCACCTCCTCCTCCACTCGACCCCGCTCAACCCCACTCAACCCCAACCCCCCCCAACCCCCTCCAACCCCACTCGACCCCCAACTCCAACCCCCTCCAACCCCCTCCAACCCCCTCCAACCCCGCTCAACCCCACCTTGCGCCCCCCTCATCCCCACCTCCTCCTCCACTCAACCCCCAACCCCAACCCCCTCCAACCCCACTCGACCCCCAACCCCAACCCCCTCCAACCCCACTCAACCCCCAACCCCAACCCCCTCCAACCCCGCTCAACCCCACTCCACCCCCAACTCCAACCCCCTCCAACCCCCTCCAACCCCGCTCAACCCCACTCAACCCCAACCCCCTCCAACCCCCTCCAACCCCCTCCAACCCCCTCCAACCCCCTCCAATCCCACTCAACCCCACCCTTGCGCCCCCCCTCATCCCCACCTTGCGCCCCCACCTTGCGCCCCCCTCATCCCCACCTTGCGCCCCCACCTTGCGCCCCCCTCATCCCCACCTCCTCCTCCACTCGACCCCGCTCAACCCCACTCAACCCCAACCCCCTCCAACCCCCTCCAACCCCCTCCAACCCCGCTCAACCCCACCTTGCGCCCCCCTCATCCCCACCTCCTCCTCCACTCGACCTCCAACCCCAACCCCCTCCAACCCCACTCAACCCCCAACACCAACCCCCTCCAACCCCGCTCAACCCCACTCAACCCCAACCCCCTCCAACCCCCTCCAACCCCCTCCAACCCCGCTCAACCCCACTCAACCCCAACCCCCTCCAACCCCCTCCAACCCCCTCCAATCCCACTCAACCCCACCCTTGCGCCCCCCCTCATCCCCACCTTGCGCCCCCACCTTGCGCCCCCCTCATCCCCACCTTGCGCCCCCACCTTGCGCCCCCCTCATCCCCACCTCCTCCTCCACTCGACCCCGCTCAACCCCACTCAACCCCACTCAACCCCAACCCCCCCCAACCCCCTCCAACCCCACTCGACCCCCAACCCCAACCCCCTCCAACCCCCTCCAATCCCACTCAACCCCACCCTTGCGCCCCCCCTCATCCCCACCTTGCGCCCCCACCTTGCGCCCCCCTCATCCCCACCTTGCGCCCCCCTCATCCCCACCTCCTCCTCCACTCGACCCCGCTCAACCCCACTCAACCCCAACCCCCTCCAACCCCCTCCAACCCCCTCCAACCCCGCTCAACCCCACCTTGCGCCCCCCTCATCCCCACCTCCTCCTCCACTCAACCCCCAACCCCGACCCCCTCCAACCCCCTCTAACCCCACTCATCAATAAACATGCTGCTGCAAAACCTCATAAAGGGAACGTTGGAGCTGAAGAAAGTGGTACTGAGATGAGGTTAAATTAAACGCTGTGGGATAAAAGTGTGCAGGGTAAAAAGTAGAAGCGGAGAAAAGATTTTGCCATGTGCCAACAATCATCCAGGAAGACTACCCATTTTTTTTGGGACTCAATTCAAATCGAGGGAATAATTGACCTACCCCTCCAATTTTGGGCATTCCACCGGCGCGTGATCAGTGGACGTGAAGATTCGGCAAGGCTCTCTTGGCCTATTGGGGCCTATAAAAACAATGGAGTTGTGCTCATTGGGGGTACATTTTTTTGGGAGTTACATTGATGCGTGTATACGTGCAGAAGTTCTCTCTTGCACTTGGTGGTTTCAAGCCTATTGTAGGAGCTACTCTGTAGTGTGGATACAGAGGGGAGGCTTCTCAGTGGAGGGCTATGAGCACTATAGTGTAAGAGAGTGCCTTGGATTTTCTTTCTATTCTGCGTATCAGTATTGGAAATAAGCTCTATTATCTTGAACAATTCCTTCACCATTTGTATTGATCTGTGTTTATCTGCATGAAGTGCCACAAAGCTTTGAGCGTTAGTTTTTGAGCATTTCCTTAACAAATCTTGTAATCATCTGATTCGAATCAAGAAGTGTATGATCTTCCTTGGTCAAGTGTTGTTCATATTTTCTAGAGTATGTACCAGACTGTGCAATCCTTGTTATCTACCTGCTCACAGAAATGTTAGAGGGTATACTTCCCTAAAGAGAACCCCCTTTGAGTAGGCGACATACTGGATGTGTTAATCTTTAATCTCTACTTTTGTTAAAATTGGATACCCCAGTACCTCCTCTACAATCATCCTCATCACATTATCATCCCCATGATCTCATGTATCTATAGTTGCATCATGGGTAGAGGTGTGAGCACTCTATGATGATCGAGATTGTCCCACCTGTGCCCATATCTCCACCTCATCCATATCTATCTCTCCATAATATTCTTGTATTACATATAAGAAACATAAATAAAAAAACATATATCAATAAAATAAAATAGTTATATGAAATTTAATAATACTCACAAAAGCATTTGGATAATCTTGCATGTACTCAAGCAGATGTCAATATCCACAATGTGTAGCGAAATCGATTTTCTTTTTTGTAGGATATCGACCATAACCCTTTCGTTGCATTGAAATAATTAAAAAAGATTAATGATTAGTGTTATAACTAAAAATATATATATAGTATCAATAATACATATACGTAAAAAGATAGCTACAAAATCATGACGGCCCATTTGGCCTAAGTGCGATGTATAAACTGATTCAACTCTCTTCTTTGCACTAGCCTACGTTTATTTAATGAAACAAACATACATAGATTAAATGTAAGAAATTTATAAAACATATGAGAATTATGAGTCATAGTAATATAAACTATTAATTTGTATACCTTCTACTGAGGAAATGATTCCTGAAAACATAGCTATCTACCAAAAGTACCACGTCTGAGGTGGTATGTTAGGTCTTCTCTTATTTTGTTTTACCATACAATATCTCCTATTATTTTAATCGCAAATAAAAAAATAGATCACAATATTAAAAAAACTTTAAATTTATAAACATGCATACATAGGCACACATACATACACTTACACATACAAACTAACACTTACACATACAAACTTACACTTACACACACATTCTTACACATAACCACACATATACATACACATACATCCATAAACATACCCACACATGCACATACATGCATATACATACACATACATGCACTAACACATACACACTTACATTTACATATACATACTTACATTTACACATACATACATACACACACATACATGCATACACATACACATATACATACACTTACAGATACATACATACCCACACATACACATGCATACACACGCACATACATGCATACACATACACATATACATACACTTATAGATACATACATACCCACACATACACATGCATACACATACACATTCATGCATACACATACACATATACATACACTTACACATACATACATACACACACATACATACTAAATGCATGCACACATACACATACACACAAATACACATACTCCTAGACACACACATACATAAAACATAAACATACACATATATACACACATACATACATACACTTACACATTTCTCTCATGTATGTATGCATATGTGTGTGTATATATATGTGAGCCACCGGAATGTAATATGTAATCTTGAAAAGTTGCATGCATACCAAAAGGGCGTAGCGCAACAGTTGTAACTTTTGATTAATAAAGAAAGCGTGCGTGAACAGAAGGTATGTCGCCAGACTGTGGTCTGGGCGAATGCTTGACTAGAGCGTAGCATCTTGCTTACACTCTGAGTATTTTGTATCTCTGTCTCTCTGTAATTAAGTTTAGTACTGTGTTAAGTTTTGATGAAGTACTAAGTTAAGCGATACTGCCGTGAAGTGACGACATTGCATAGTTAATTGTCTTGTGTTGAAGTATGTTGTAATGCACAAACACATAGTAGTTGAAGGATAATCTAATTCAGTGTGTTAAGTCTGTGAAGTAGTATATAACTGAACCTGTAGAATCGGGAAAATACAAACAGGGCCTCTGTTTTACAGACCCCTAACCATCCCAAGAACCCAGAATCGATAACAGATTAAACAATAAGTTTAACATTGGCGCCGTCTATGGGAAATGGAGTAACCAGTTGAAGAAAAGAGATTAACGATCGACGAAGAATCCTTTGATATATGCCGGTAACACGCTCTGGCAAATTGTATCCCAAATACCGAAGTGATCCACATCCCTGGGAAGTTCCAAATTTGTTAGGAACACCCTCTGGTGGTAGAAGTGAAGAACAATCAAGTTCAGTTGCAGAAGGTTCAATTCAACAAGCGAATGGCGATTCCGATGGGAGTTCGGTGTTGTGCAGAAGCAGTTCGATAGAGTGCAACAGTAATCCGGTGCATTCCGGTGACAATCCGATACGTTCCGAAGACAGTACGTTAGTTTCTGCTGGTATTTCGGCGCTCTCTGGTGACAATTCAGCATTGTCCGGAGACAATTCGGTGATTTTCGATGACACTTCGGTATTGTCCAGTGACAATTCGTTGCTCTCCGGTGATAATTCGGTGATTTTCGATGATAGTGCGCTATTGTTCGGCAGGAATTTATTGCATTCACCGTTTTTTGGTGCAAGTTTAGCCAATTTCGATACTAAGGTTGAGAAAGGGTTGCTAGATTTTGAGTTAAGTAATCGGTTCAGAGACATTTTTGGATCGGACAATTGGCAAAGTGACCATGCGGGTCAGGAACATCAAGAAATCTGTCCCCAAAATTCAGGCAACATGAGTAGTTCATATCAACAACAACAATAGCAACAACGATAGCGACAACAACAACAACAACAACAACAACATATTATTCCACCGCGTTTGATGCCAGCCGGAGTCACCTACACAAAATTTGGAGGTTTTTTGGGAGATGATCCCGACGTGCATGTGCAAACATTTGAAATTAATTATGCAGTTTTAAATTACCCAGCAGACCCTGCTTATAAAGCCATCGTGTTCCAATCAACTTTGGTTAATGAAGTTGCTCGCTAGTTAACCGAGTATGACTTGAATCATTTCTGTCAGTATGATGACGTGAAGGATGCATTTTTGCAACGATTCTGGTTAAAGAAAAACCCAGCAGAAATCTTGGATTAGGCAAAAGCCACACCAGAATGTACAAGACTATGCCACTCTCTTTCGGACTCATTTACACCAGTTGCCACCAGCACATGCCAACTTACCAGATGACGTCATTACTCAGTGGTTCATAAATGGATTAAAGCCCCAATTGAAACAGATCATGATCATACGATGTGTGGGCAGAATGACCTTGGATGCCATAATTGCAATGTGCTTTACAGTTAGAAAATAAAGTGGGTGGATTCACTGAAGATCTAGAGTGGTTGAAGGCACCCAAGCATTCAAACCAGGATCCACTGAAACAAATTTATTAAACTAAATCTAAAAATATGGGACATAGTAGCTAAGCATGCGCTCTGAATGAGATGTATTGCGCCATTTGCCATACAGCGGACCATACTACGGAGACCTGTCCTTATAATGCAAAGATCCAAAGTAGAGCGGCTGTCAATGCCATTATTCAGGAACAAGGGCCACCGGCCAGTCATTACGTACCACCACAAATGAGGAATACTCCTTACCAAGGATACAAGGGTTATAGAGGAGCACGATCAACTAACTTTGGAAAAACTCGGTGGAATGCGGGTCCGTCAAGTGAAGGTGCACCTCCTCCACCACCTAAATGCATTTTTGCGGTGAAATAGGGCATATCCGCAGGTACTGTAAAGATGCGGCTGAGTACGACAAAAGGAAAAAGGAAAGACAACATCATATGGTGAACATGGTGTACATTTCAGCAGTTGAGACCTAAACAGCAGCGGTACAAACAAGTTTGGGAAAGCAGTTACAGCCTGCTGTGGAGATTTTTGAACCTGGAATTCGTGAACAGTAGAAGGTGTTTACTAAAGCAAGTAAGTGGGCAACCTAGGAACAAGCAAGGCATAGCACAGGTAGTACCAGAAGGCAAAAATCTAACCCAAATAGTACCGGAGTCCCCACCGAACACCGTACCGAAAGCAACAAAATTTGATCAAGTATGGGATGTCTTATCCAAGGCGTCTATTACACTGCCATTGGGACAACTATTGGCTTTGGTTCCTGGCGTGCATCAACAGTTCGATCAACAGGTCAGTCCAGGACCTTCATGTGCTCCTTCGACAGCCACAATTCAGCCTGAACTTGATCCAACAGTGGATCATGTGGTGCCCTTGATTACGGTCTAGTATAAGAATCACAAAATCACTCAAGTATTAATTGATGGAGGTTTTGGTGTAAACATTGCAACAGAAGCACTTTGTCAACGGATGGGATGGACACAAATTGAACCTGTCCAATTTTTTGTGCAAATGGCTGATCAATCCTGAGTTCATCCGGTCGGATTAGTACGCTATATTCCTATTACTCTTCAAGGAGCTGTATTTAAAATGACCTTTGTTGCTCTGGAATTACCCGAATCCAGCCTTGACTATAACCTACTCTTTGGACCACCATGGTTAAAACAAGCTAAGGTAGTTCAGGATTGGTCAGCGCATGAATTGATTTTTAAGAATAACCACCATAAATATGTCATTCCACTAGATGACATGAAGCCTTGCAACTTGCATGCATGATCATATGTAGCCGAACATGTACACATGTTGGATGGTCTTTCAGATGATGAAGATGAATCTTTTCTTAAAGCCAACAAGGATTTGATGGCACTCAGAACTGTGAACTTACAAACGGTGGCCGATAATTGGAGTCCGGCAGCCTGTACGGTAGTACCACTAACCGGTGAACCTGAAGCAAGTGTAGCACAGACCTTGGATGCTACGATGCTACAACAATTGCTTCAGTCAGGTGACGAATTTGCCATGCCCCAGCAGTTCTACGTATCGGAAGACCAATTGATTACCTGTAATTTAGGTGATGAAACTAACCCGCGGCCGGTGAAGATCAAGGCGGGACTATCAAAGACTTTCCAAGATAACTTGTTGTAGTTGCTACGTGAATTCTCTGATGTGTTTGCATGGGATTAGCGGGATATGAAGGGGTTGGACCCACGTATCTATCAACACAGGGTTATGCTGAAACCAGATTCTCGGCCTATTAAACAACCCAATTATAGAATGAATCCTCACTATGAAGCCCAGGTAAAAGCAAAATTGGATCGATTGCTGAAGGTTGGGTTTATTTTCTCGATCAAGCATGCGGAGTGGATTTCCCCTATTGTCATAGTCCCTAAGAAGAATAAGCAATTACGGATATGTGTGGACTACCGAAAGTTAAATGCAGCAATAGTACCTGATCCATTCCCTCTACCATTTTTGGACACAATGTTAGATGATGTGGCAGGTCGCGAGATGTATTCCTTTTATGATGGATATAGCGGTTATAATCAAGTACGAATGGCAGAGCAGGACATTCCAAAGATAGCATTTATAACCAATTGGGGCATTTATGCATGTACAGTGATGTGGTTTGGTCTGCAAAATGCTCCAAGTACGTTTCAACGCTGTATGCAGGAAATTTTCCCTCCTTATCTAACCACATTCATGAGAGTTTACTTGGATGACTTCTCCTTATTTGATGATACTTCAGCGCATTTGTATCATTTACGGTGTTGTTTTTTAAAGTGTTGAGAATACCGTTTGTGCTTAAACCCAAATAAATCGATGTTCTCGGTATCTTGCGGCAAGTTGCTAGGAGACATTATCTCAAAACTGGGGATTCAAGTTGATCCAGATAAGGTGAAGGATGTACTGGAGGCACCTACTCCCACGACACCCAAAGAAGTGATGCACTTCTTCGGACAAATCCGGTGGCATGGATGACATTAACGGTGGCTTGCTCATCTGGCCACGCCACTCAATTGACTGATAACTAGTATTCCTCATCAGTTTGAATGGACAGAGGCATGTCAATGCTCTTTCGATCGGTTGAAGCCACTGTTAACACAAGTGCCTATTTTACAAGCGCCGAATTGGGAATTGCCATTTCATGTCTTTGTGGATGCATCCGACATTGCAATTGGCAGTATGCTAATGCAACAAATGGAAAAATGGTTTCGTCCAGTGTATTATGTGAGTCGCAGATTAGCTCTGGTTGAGCAAAATTATTGAGTCACTGAACGTGAATGTCTCGGTTTAGTATATTCGGTGAAGAAATTCCAGCATTATTTACTGGGACGTCACTTCACCTTCCATGACGATCATGCGGCTTTGGTGTACCTTCTTCGCCAATAGTATTTGGGAGGAAGACTAGCCAGATGGGTATTGTTGCTCCAAGAGTTTGATTATTCAGTAGTACATCGACCAGGGTCCGCACACGCACTTGCTGATTTTCTATCTCGGTTGGATTCCGGTGAACTTCCGGAAGGAGTTGACGATACCACACCTGCTATCTATGCAACTGAGACTATACGGAGGATCAACAAGAATTGCCGGTAAAATCCTCCTATTATGACACCTTGATGCTTTTCTTGACCAGTGGATGTCCTCTCGGCACGATCTCTCCTGCTGCTCATCGTAAACTAGCCATGTATAGTCGACGATTCCGGCTAATTGTAGGGAAATTATATTACATGGATCACTCGGGAGTGCTGCTAAGATGTGTTCCCCACACAAAATTGCTTCAGTCATCACAATGGCTCATTCGGCACAGCTAGAGGTCATTTTGCGATTGACTTGACCCACCAGAAGATTCTGCAGAGTGGCTTATGGTGGCCTACAATGTACCGTGATGTGACCAAGTATGTGCAACAATGCGATGAGTGTCAACGTTCAGGTCAATCTTTACAGTGCCATTACTTTTCGATCCAACCCATTTTGCCTCTCGAACCTTTTCAGAAATGGGGCTTGGGTTTTATCGGACCAATCACACCTCCTGCAATACTTACCAATAACAGATATATTCTTACCTGCACAGATTACGCGACTCAATGGGTCAAAGCTTGGGCTCTACATTCCACCACAGCGGTTGCAGTCGCTAAATGCTTGATGAAAGATATTTTTCCATGCTATGGTTTACCTTTGGAAATTGTGATTGATCAAGGTACGCACTTTGCAAACACATTAATGCAAGTGCGTACTAAAACCTTCCAGATTGTGCATAAGTTCAGTTCTCCCTACTATCCATGAGCAAATGGACTCCTTGAGAGCACCAACAAATCTCTGTTGAACATCTTAAAGAAACTGGTATTAGATTGCCCGGAGAGATGGAACCAATTCCTACCTGCCGTATTATGGACTTACCGTACAACATATAAAGTGGCAACCAGAACAACGCCCTTCAATTTGGCTTATGGTTTGGAGGCGATTGCTCCTATGGAACTGGTGGTTCCTAGTCTGCGAGTGGCATTAGAGCAGAAATTACTACCGGAAGAATCTTTCCCTTTCCGATTGGAGGCTTTACAATCTCTGGATGAACAACACCTCGAGAATTTTTTGGTGTTGCAGGAAGTTCAGCTCAGACAAGCAAGAACACACGATCGTTTTACTTAAAACCCCCGTGTTTACCATCAACCAATTAGTGCTCTTTTTACAATGCTAAATCTAACTGATCCGCCGAAAAGTTTAAATTGCATTGGTTCGGTCCCTACCGCATTGCAGAACAAGTGGGACCAGCAACTTTTCAATTATCCACCCTAACTAGTACCCCTCTTCCTAAGGTGATCAATGGATCGAAGCTTCATCCCTATTATCCACGGCCTTCATCCTCATGATGCGTGATTGGTATTTTTACCCTTTTTTTTTCCTACTGTTCTCCCTCGATGTTCCTGTCCTCTCTGTGTAATTCTGATTGACCGATTGACCGTAATCTTTTAGTTTTCTTAACTAACCATGATTAGCAGCCGCTCTCTGTGTCTCCGATGTTGTTAGTGCATGGATGTCGCCATTATACCTGTATATTTCCAGCATTGGGTGATGATTAGGTTTCTTTTCGTATGATTCTTCCCGTGTTTCTACTTAATCCTATTCTTCACATTGTTATTTGCTATTGCGTCCTTGTGCGCTTGCGACCTTTGTATTCCCTGTGCTATTGTGTGTTTCTACTTGCGCTATGGAAGCCCTGGCAAATACTGTCACCTTCCGTGCTGGACTCGCTCTAGACATGAGCGAGTTCCTGTGTGCTCGCGGTCTCCTTCCCTTCACTGAATTGCCTTGGCATTCAGTGAAGTATCATTCCTTCTGTGCGCAGATAATCTCTGCCATAGCCACCACACCTGCTAGAGAACAATGCTGGCCATTGGCATGTTTGAACCCCCATGTCGTTGTTACTCTCAGTACCATCACTGAGGGATTCCGTCTCCCTCAGGAGGGGTTGGTTGATGGCCCTCTCCTTCCCATGGCGACTATGAAGGAACTTTTCCCTAGGCACTCGTCTAACCACTTTGCCATTTTATGTCGTCTAGAACTAGAGGGCACGGCGCTCCAGTTCCTAGTAGCTACCTTAAACCTCCAAAAATGCACTTACGGCATCTCACGTCCTTTCTACTCCATGATCGACACTGCATCCTGAGAGGCCGTCAACTTCACTTCATTCTTTTTCCGGCGCATTCACCGTGAATGCCAAGCCGTTTCAAAACAACTAGCCAAGAATGAGATCCCTAGGACTCGATTACCACACTTGCTCACCTTTCTCCTTCTCGTGATTCAAGCAGAGCAACCACCCCTAGTGAATACTCTGCTCTTACATGAGGAGTCTACAGAGATGTTGGAGGATGATGATGACGAAGATCTTCTCCATTTCTTCAGGTGCAAATGTAGCCGAATAAACCCATTTCAAAGCCAGGTGCAGGAATTTGCCCACTCTTCTCCAATTAAATAGCAGGATTATGATATTATCATGGAAGATGTGGCTGAATTTTCTCGGCGGGATGAAGCACAATCCCTCGATAACATGGTTGTGAAGGATACAGAGGCTGAGCGCGCTACCATGGTTTGTCATCCATCCTCCTTACTAGTAGCAGATGATCAAGCTGACACGACAAAGCAACCACCATGTGCTGAAGAGGCCATTACCGAAGTTGCCACTGTTTCGTCTTTGCTTCAAAACAAAACAGGCATTGTCCTAGTGCAGACACTCCTTCTTCCTCTTCCCCCTCCAATTACACTTCTTGCTTCTCCTACTGCTTCTCCTTCCTCGCCTCCCACTGCAATCCGTGAGGCTGCGTCCAAAATTTTGTCTTCTCCCGACTACTCTCCACCCTCGTCTCCACAGCTCTTGTCTTCCCAACCACCACAGCCTACACCTTCTCTCCCCACCCCGGTTATGTTCACCGAATTGGCATCCATGGACCAATTATTAATTCAGTTACCCAGCAATTACCTCTTCAATTGAAGATGGCACAACAAACTCTTCGATAGGAGCTGCAAACTAAAGTAGACCTCTTGGAAGCAGATATAGCACCTCTCCAAGAAGAACTCGTGGAGGCAAAAATAGATATTCATTCCCTACAAACTCACATTCAACAATTGCAGGAAAAATTGACCGCAAAAGATTCTATTATTGCTAATCAAGACGCAGAAGTTAAGGGATTAAAGCAAGAAGTAGTAGATAAACAAGATGCCATGACTGCGTTAGGCAATGAACTTCATGAAACGAGGGACAAGCTTGGTGTATAGGTGTCATCTATAGTTTGCACACTTTCTCCAAGTTAAATCATTTCAAAAGACTCAGTCGATCTTGAGAAACGATCTCATCAAGTCACCTATGTCTAAAACTGTTCTTCTGAGAAATTGATTCAGACACCTGTAACTTCTAACGCTTGGTTCTCTCAATGTAGAACCCATTTATGCAAATGCTTTTAGCCATAAGTAGCTTACCTTCCAACTTAAAGAATGAGTGCTTGTTTGGTCAAAACTTTACACTGTCAAAGGAGAATTGACCAAAACATTAGCATCAAATTTTGCACCTCCTGTAACTTCTCTTCTTTCCATTTACACATGTAAATGTTCCTACACTCAATTCTCTCAGCCTGATCACAATTAGAAGCTAAAAATTTGTACAAAGGTCAATCAACTATAGACTTAGACTTGTACAAAAGAATTTCACAAAAGATTCAACACAGAAGGAGAATACTCAGAAAGATCGGGCGCAACATTTCTTCATTTCTGGAAAATTTTACATTTGAGTGATGAGAGAGATCCTATTCACTTCTAAAGTGTCTAATGACATCTAATTCTCCTCAAAACTTGTTCTTACACATTCTCTCATATTTCCCCCGATATTTTCTTTGTATATATAGGCAAATATTTACAAGCTCATGACCATACAAAAGTATAAGATGAATTGACTCTAAATTAATGTACATATGTATACACATCTTCATCTTCTGGATATGCACTTCCTTCATGCTTTATAACTTGATCTTTTCTTCAGTCCTTGACTTCCAAACCTTCATCAAAACTTCAATTGTTGATTGCCCTGTACCATCAGTGGTCTGGGCGAATGCCTGACTAGAGCATAGCATCTTGCTTACACTCTGAATATTTTGTATCTTTGTCTCTCTGTAAGTAAGTTCAGTACTGTGTTAAGTTTTGATGAAGTACTAAGTTAAGCGATACTATGGTGAAGTGATGACATTGCGCAGTTAATTGTCTTGTGTTGAAGTATGTTGTAATGTGCAAATAGATAGTAGTTGAAGGATAATCTAATTCAGTGTGTTAAGTCTATGAAGTAGTATATAACTGAACCTATAGAATCGAGAAAATACAAACAAGGCCTCTGTTTTACAGACCCCTGATCATCCCAAGAACCCAGAATCGATAACAGATTAAACCATAAGTTTAACATATATGTTTGTGTATATATGTGTGTGTATATATATGTGTGTGTGTATTCATGTGTGTTATATGTATGCATGTGTTAGTATGCACATATGTGTGTTTCATGTGTATGTATGTGTGTGCATGTGTGTGATGTATGTATGCATGTGTTAGTATGCACACGTTGTCGTAGAGATTCTCATCTCTACTTTTGCCTTTATATGTTGCAAACCGACACACTTTCTTGATCATCCATTGCTAATGTGGTTGTTGGAGTGAAGTGCAGAACAGACATGAATATGAAAGGAGATTACTTGCAATCTATCATATAAAGGATATCAATGAGTATTTATGTAAGCCATATTGTGCTCTTTGTAATATTCACATATGACACTGACATAGTGGAATACTTTATGTGCAAGGAGCATACATCACTTTAAAGTGAGTTTTTGGTGTTGATCCCAAAGTTTAAGAAAACTATTATATGATGGTCGAAGTATATATATGAAATATGTGTACTATGAGCTTGACAAAGAGAGGGGTATATGGAAAGTGGAGGCGCATTCATAAAGACAGGAAATAGTAGAACAATTGGGTCCTCAGCGTTCGATCACTCCAACTTTGGAAACTCAACTAACAAAAAAGAATGTCAACACATGCAAAAAGGGAACTAAAGATGGAAGATGGGAGTCGGACTTGAGGGGGAGAAGTGTTGTGGCTTATAAAGGAGAAGAGGATCGCACGCAGTGGGGAGAGCCAATACACATGATTCTTTCTGGCTAATCACAAATGATTCAGATGATTCAGTGAAACACTTTCAACTGATATCTTCAGGGACGCTATGCGCGCATAAATCTATATGCATGATCTGAGAACATCAGAAGGAGTCTGCAAAAAAGCTGATGGCCCAAGTACTGAGGCGCCCGATTCCCAATCAAGGATATTAGATGCTAAAGGGATAAAGAAGGAAGTGTCGTATGCTGTTGGAGAAATCTACGCAGGAGGCATGACGAAGAAAGAAGGAAAAGCTAAAGATCGGTAATATGGATTCTAATCTCTGATGCATCCTGAGAAGATAAGTTCATTTTCCGCTCAAAGCTTTTGTCCTCGGTTTTTTTTTATATGTTGGGCCCCATGCGCTATCCACGCTGAAGCTTTCTTCATATATGATAAGTCCACTACAATACAGATGAACGAGGGAAGTTCGAACTAGCACAATTGTGAAATTTTAATTAAGTGATTACTATATGATATGATGATATGTTTCTCAGTTCCAATCAATATTGCTGAAGTTAGGGCTTTTGTACCACGTTACAAGCGAAGCAGCTACGGATAATGGCTTAATCTTAGTCAAGAAGGTGTACAGATATATTCCTTTGGCGACTTATAGTTTTCCTATTGAAGTGATGAAGTAAAAAACATTTGAATTGTCTATGGACAGATAGAGAACGCTTTGATGAGTAAATCTTTCACTTAGTTATTGGCATTGAGATTTGATCCGAGTTCTGTATATTCCTTTGGCGACTTATAGTTTTCCTATTGAAGTGATGAAGTAAAAAACATTTGAATTGTCTATGGACAGATAGAGAACGCTTTGATGAGTAAATCTTTCACTTAGTTATTAGCATAGAGATTTGATCCGAGTTCTGGGCGATGCATGAATAGTATATACAGTCAAGGATGACTTCGTAGAAAATGTTTTTGCCACACAAGTTCATGTCAAATGTTGCACTGCGTCAGAAAAACAAAACTCTGAAGGCAATTCCAAATCTTGTGCGCTCGAATTTCTGAACGGCGTTTCTGCTATGTACTGTACGTTTAATTATATCAATGCTAAAATTTACTTTCTATGTTTTATAATAACAATAAGATGTTGACATCAACATGTCACTGTTTTTTTTTTCAAAACTATAAGGACTGCGTTCATCATATCTATCTTCTCTTAAACTTCTTTTCGCTTAGTTCGCGCTCCGATGTCTGTGACGGATACAAGAACTCTGACGCAATAATTTCGAGCTGTTCTGACATCTCTGGTTTTTGCTCCAGACAATATTACATGTTTTTATTTTAAGAGTGATTAAATCTCTGTGTTTTTGAAGGGTGTGGAATCTCACTTGGTGGAGTTTTCTTTTATGCATCGCTATTTCTTCTTTGGCTCCATTCCGGAAGATTGTGCCAATTTCGCCGGAAGAAAGCCATCAGGCACACATATTTATATCGGATGCAATGATCTGACACACATACGTTGTGCTCTGATTTCATCTGTTCTACAATTGAAGTTTTTCTTGCTAAGCCTCATGCCACGTACATCGATGTTGAAATGAGCATAGAATTGACGAAGCTTTATGATGCTATCATCTTGCACAGAGGTGCTCTTTTTTCTTCCTGTATCGCTCTGAATTTCACCGTTCATATGTTCCATTATTGAGTAAGGCAGCGTGCCTGTAGTATTTTGACTGCGAGCTAGTGATCATGTTTTCTTGCATTAACGTGTGAGATCAAAGTCAAATTAGCATAATAAAATCATGTTTCTCATTGCCTTTTCATGTTACGATATACATGGCTAGCACATTATGTCCAGATCTTCACGCAAATTATTGGGAAAAAGAACATAGATGACATCTATGTTACAAACTCGTCAATCGTTTGCACACACAATCATCTGCACGGTTCCGGAATTCATCTGAAATGCGTTACTTAATCTATTTAATGCTGCTTTGATAGCTATTTGAAGGAAGATCGAATTATTTTTTGTCTTATATTTTACTTTGAATGTTTTTTTATCTATGATACTATGTGTACACTGATGTAGGATGGATGTGAAATTTATAAACTCCTGGTATTTGTTAGATAGAGACGACTGTGCTATTTAAAGCTGATAACCGAAGGAAGCATCCTAACGGTTCCGATTGATTTACTCTATTCAGATCTCTGGCAAATTTCATACATTATAGTAATTGATGCTAGTTGATATATATATATATATACTCTATTCAGATCTCTGGCAAATTTCATACATTATAGTAATTGATGCTAGTTGATATATATATATATATATATATATATAACGATATATATTAATATATAGATTGCAGAAAACAACTTTATTCGATCAAATTGCATACATCATTTTTTACATTCAAATAATGCAGCATCTACCACTACAAATGAATAATTTGATATTGAGCGACTAATTTTTCATGTTGAACTCTGAATCTGTTTTGTTTTAAGTTATAAATTATAAACAAACAATGATATGTGACATTTGTATGCATGACAAAACAATGATATGTGACATTTGTATGCATGACAAAACAATGATATGTGACATTTGTATGCATGACAAAAACTTGGATGATCGGACCGTTAAGGACATACTTATTTTTCGGATTTCTTCCAACTTTATAGCGTATGCATTAATTTCTTGAACTAAATTCTAAAACAACGATAATTTCTTTGTAGGTTGTTAGGATCAAATGCAAACTACTGATTTGAAAGATGATCACATTGAAACCTTAAAAAGTAGATCAGTCACTTATTAAAAATTATGTTCAATGGAAAAACTTTGTAGAAATGATGCATGCATTTAGAAAGAAAGCTGAGATTGTTTTGAAAAAGATAACTAGAACTTACACTTATTTAAAATGGAAAAACTTTGTAGAAATGATGCATGCATTTAGAAAGAAAGCTGAGATTGTTTTGAAAAAGATAACTAGAACTTACAGACTTCTCCAATGTTATGATTTAAATTTCGTTATATTTTCGATATCTTACCAATATTTATGAATCATTTATGAATGAGCTTGGAATATATATGAACAATTGAATTGCGATCGGTTACTAATAACTTTTGAGATCTTTGAATCTTCACTCTACCTGAGCTTGCTCCAAGCACCCCGAGTGCACTGTAGATCCGGCGGTTGGCTTGATCCACCGACTGTCGCTTTCGCACCTACAACGTGTATGTATGCATGTGCATTTGTGTGAAATATGCAAGTGTGTTAATAATTCTATATGCATGTATAATGTGTGTATGTATGCATGTATGTGTGATATGTGTGTATCTACATGTGTTTCATATATATGTATCTATGTGTGGGTACGTATGTGTAAGTATTTGTATGTGTATGTGTATATGTATATGTATGTCTATGTATGTGTAAGTATCTATAAGCGTATGTGTTGGCAGCAGTCGGGGAACCGAAGGAGCCACAAGACGAAGAGAGTCAGAGCGAAGGGACAGCACAAGCAGACATGGCAGTCAAAGAAGATCTGGAAAATAGGCCATCTAAATTTTTCAGACATCAAGGAGTTGAGCACACAAGAAGAAAGAGCAAGTAGGGAGCTCAAAGAGGTGTATGACAAATCAACAGAGAAAATCCCTACACAAATAGTGATTTTAATCACTGAACACCATTGTAAATACCATTTCATATTTTTGTAGCTCCATTTTGTGCAAGCCAAGGAGTCCTTGAGCTTGAGGAGCTTTAGAAGTATCTACCTGCCAATTTTCGTATTTTTTAGATCTCGTTTGAGCCCTCAAATAAGCCCTGGAACCTAATTTTTAACTAGGCCGGACACTAGGTCTGGACAGGGCCAAAGCTATTCAGAAACTATAAAAGGAGCTAGAGCGCTCATTTTTGGAGAGATTGTACTTGAAACGAACTGGTAATAGCTTTTTGAAAGTAATCTAAAGAACTCCATTGATTCTCACTCTTTGTCTTGCCGTGTGTGCGCGTGTGTGTATGTGTGTGCATGCATGTGTGCTTCTCACTCACGCACTTGTGCCTCCACTTGCTCGAGGTCTTCATACCATCCTCACGTCTTCCCGGATTGACATTAAAGGAGGTGCTACTCATCATTGAGCTACACCAAATTTTGGCGCCGTTGCCGGGGAACGAGCTTTGAGGACGAGCGTGTGATGGTAAGGCGTAGAGTTGACGCGTTGGAGTTGTAGGTAATTTCTTCACTTTCATCTATTTTCTTGTTTCTTCTATACCATCTTCATCACCATCATCATCATCACCATCTCCCACCTCCATCTCCATCATCGCAAAAAAAAATTTTCAGTTTTTTGACTATATCTCCTTCCCCCTTTCATTTACCTCATTTCACTTGTGAGAGAGAGCGAGAGCGGTATTGTGTGCGTTATTTCTTGCATGTTTTTTGAGCATCCTGCAGGTTCTTGCTATATCACCATCCCCAACATTCTGCGCAGGTACGGAACTGTTCGGTCCTGTCTCTGTGTCGTCGGGTTCTGTCAATCGCGACCGACAAAAACGTTGCTCTATTTGCTAAACAAAGTGCATATCCATGACCTACAGGCCTAGAGCTTCCCAAAAATGTGTTTAGTTTTTTGAAATTCCACAGATTTCTGTCAATCGCGATTGTTCTGTCAATCGCGACCGACAAACCACGACGGACAGTTGCCGACGGCTCTGTCAATCGCGACGGACACCTCGATCGCGACCGACAGGGTCAACGACCGACACAGTCAACGATCGACACGGTCAACGACCGATTGACCACGACTGACGGATCATACGCATGACACGTGTCAATTGCGATCGAGCCATCAATCGTGATCGACCAGTCAATCGCGACTGACAGCCCACGACGGCCCTGTCAATCGCGACCGACATAGTCAACGACTGTTTGACCACGACGGACAAACCCTCGCGACCGACCTGTCAATCGCGATGCACTCATCAATCGCGACTGATAGAGTCAACGACTGTTTGACCACGACGGACAGATCCTCGCGACCGACCTGTCAATCGCGATCGACTCATCAATCGCGACTGATAGAGTCAACAACCCTTTGACCACGACTGATTGACTTTTCGAGCCACCTGTCAATCGCGATCGACACATCAATCGCGACTGACAGCCACGACGGACCTGTCAATCGCGATCGACACGTCAATCGCGACTGACCTGTCAATCGTGACCGACAGACTTTGCGAACACGTTAGAAGGGCAAATTAGGTCAAATTTTTTGGAAAAAAATATTGGTCTCAATTTTGGCTAAGTGTGGGGCAAACACTAGGGTGTAGTATTGCATCGCGAGGCCGTGCCACAAGCAACTCGAGAATTCCTGTTTACCTGTTGCCTGTTTTAACTCCTGCTTTAACTCCAAAACCCTGATCGGTCATAACTTTTTCATACGAAATCCAATCTTTGAGATCTAGGGCTTGTCAGAAAGCTCGTGGCATATACTACACACCCTCAACTGTTTTTTATAAGAATAATGCATTGATTTTTAGATAGGGCATTTTGAAGTGACCATACCCAGGGGGAACAAAATTCAGGGATCCCTAGAATTATTTTCCATAAAACCAAAGGGCTAATTGGTGTTTAAGTTACATGAATGGAAGTGCTTGGGGTTGTCTTTTGAATTTAAGTCTTGAGCTAATCTTGGGCTTTTTACAGGTCCTTTGAGAGCATCGAAGCGTACGCAAAGCAAGAGTAAGTGCAGGCTTGGGAACACGCCTCCTGGGCACACCAGGGCAACAACACAAGGAAAGGACTTCAAGGTTGGAAAACCCGCAACACTCTCTGTCAATTCTTAGTTTAGGCTAAGTGCGGGTAGTGTTAGAAGTAATTCCAGGCAATGATAGGCACGAGATAAACCAAAGACTATCTAAGAAATCAAGTTCAAGTCAAGAGATAACCTATGTGTGTGAACGACAACCTTAGAGGAAAAGAACCTAACGTGAAACGACCAAACTAAAGTGCGAAATTAAACTCAAGTATTCCTAACGACGTGATATCAGACAAGAGTATAAACACGATAATCAACATAAAAAGGGGATTAAGTAATTGATACAAAGGACTCAGAAACGTGGTTGTACCTGGGAAAATTGGGTTAATCAGTTAGGCATATGAACCTTAGATCAGGGCGACATCTAGTGAGGGATAGACAAAGCCTTAGGTCTTCAGAGGCTAGTGTCAATCATACTGCGAGGTCTTGGGCCCAGCAGTTGAGTCACCACTCGCATTACCCTAGCTCTGATACCAGTGAATCAAAGATGTCTCAAGGCATGGATAGACCTACGGGAAGTTCAGGAGTGCCATACTTGCACAGAGTAGAAGGCCCTTACAAAACGCAGTTGGAATACCTTAGGACCAACCGATTAGGTGCCAGCATCTATGAGGATGGCCTAGGAAGATTTGTGGTACAGATTAAGAATCCTGATCAATCCATTGGACTAGAGCGCCCAGCATTCAAGTTCGAAAACGGAGCGTACTTAGACAAGGAAGGGACAATATATGTAGTCACCAGTCATCCCGATAGGACTGATGAATTTGGGAATGTAGTCCCAGAATCGAACTTAGATGACCTAGAGCAAGGAAACATGGGTGTAGAACCAAGGACCCCTCGAGGGAAATCTGTTCTTACGAGGATTATCACACCAGAGTGGATTCCCCAAGATAATAAGAGCATAGATCTTCTTCTGAACCGAGAAACTGAAGAAGCCTTTTGGAGATATAAATCTGATCGTCCATGTGATATAGGAACAATCATGATCTATGAGTTTAAGGATCCTGATAGCCCAGGCAGAGTGATCTACTTAGATCACACCTCAGAGAGGATCTTCGTGGTGACAGAAAATGATAGGCATGCTTACACTTGGAAAGGTGAAATTATTTTCCCCCAACCAAGATCAAATGTGTCCTACGGTCACCCTGGAGCGGGAACATCCCAAGCCCATGGAACTCAAAGAGACAGAAGTAGAGATAGGCCAGAAGTGAGCTTTGCTAACCCAGGGGGCAGAGAAAGAACAAGGATGGAAACAAATAGGATGGAACCTGAGACACATAGAGCTCACAGGAATCAAAGAAATGCGGATGAGTTCCCTCTACCACGACCTAGAGAGCACACAAGGACTTTGAGACCAACTCAGCTAGTTAAGTCCATGAAAAATTACTTTGATGGCACAGGAGACCCATACGATCATGTGGCAGAGTTTAGGCAAGTCTTGAGAGCAGAACAAGTGGAGGACCTATTCACACAATATAATGCCTTTGGCCTAACCCTTAGGAACACAGCCCTTACGTGGTTCCAACCATTGAATGAGAGACAGTTTAGGAGCATAGACCAACTCCTGGAGGCTTTCGTTATTGAATTCTGTAAGAGTGGCATAAGACATAATACCTTCTCATTGATTCACAGCCTCAAGCAAACCCCTCAAGAGACCGTGAGACTTGCAGGACAAAGATTTAGGCAATATCTTGAAAGATGCCCTATTTCGGAGCTCCCCACACCAGCTAAGCAAGTGGCTTTATTCTTGGATGGATTGCTGAGTACAAAGTTAAGATCCTATGTGTACTTGAAGGACCCTAGGACCATAGAAGAGTGTGTACGCATGTGCATTGACATCGAGGATAACCTAGGGGAGGAGTTAGAGCTTTCCAAGATATACAAAGATTCAGATAGTGCCTCTAGCCTCTCTTCCACGCAATCCACATCAATTGAGGAACTTGCAGAGAAAGTAGCTCAGAAATTAGGTGTCACTAGTAAACAAATCCCAAGGTTTGCCCCTGTGAAGAGATGCTACACTTGTGGTGGCGACCACATGGCGAATGTATGTCCCATTATGGCTCTGCCCCAAGTAAATCCTAGTAGCCAGTACTGCACCATAGAACGAAGATACACAAATCACACAGCACAAGACTGCCCATACAATAAGCAAGCTGTTAGGCAAACTTACCCTCAGCCATACCCTCAACAAGGCAGATACCAGAACCAATACCCACCACAACAGTATGCTAGGCCTCAACAAACCTACCAACCATAATACCAAGCCCAGCAAAGGCCCCAGCCTGTGTTAGCCCAACAACCTCCAGCTCCATCCAACGTGATCCCTGTAAAGTATGCAGGTGCAGAAGAAAACCTGAATAGAGCTATAGTCCCCGTAACACCATTGCTTTTAGAAAGTGATCCCAGTGACCATAGCTTCGATTCTACACATGTTGATAGTCCCCAGGCATACTACATGCAGTCTCCTGAACATGGTGAGTCTTACTATAGTGAAGAGCCAAATGAACCTAGTTGGGAATCAGATTACACAAATGTCATGTATGCAAACCCCAACCCTAGACCCCAACCTAGGCAGGTAAGACCCCCATTCCCTAGAGGACCATGCTACCGATGTCAGGGTGATCATCTCATTCGTGATTGTCCCTTGTCTCCACCTACACAACCCCAGTCAGTAACGATCCAAGGCTATTGCCAAGTGTGTGGGAAGGAGCATCTCTTACGAGATTGCCCTAAAAATCCTAGTAATATGCCAAAAATCACTCCCATTAACGTTATTGGGTTAGTAGTAGACTCCTCAGGGAGTGTGACTTCCACTGCACCAGTACAGGTAGTGACTAGAGCTCAGGCATTGCAGCAAAACCAAGGGGTAGGCCAGGAAAAGAGCCCAGAAGTTAGTGAAACCGAGAGCATGACAAAGAAAAGAACTAGAGCTTGGAGAGATAGTCGTGAAAGAATGAAAAGGCAATGGGCAAAGAAGATGAGTGAATTAGAGGAAAGTCTACGAGACACCAAGGCCAAAATCATAGAGATCACATCTCAACCGCACTCTCACACATTCCCACCGCTACCATCCCCATCACCCTCCATCCCTCCACCCTCTAATACACCCCACGTAACCCACCCACCACCCCGAGCAGGATGAGTATTAGCTGACCCCACTCCTGAAGACATAGACATGATGCTTAAAGCATATGAGGCCAGAATCCAAGAAGGGCCAAATGTAATGGATCATGACAAGTGTTACCCTAGAGCTGACCTAGAGATAGAAAGAACCAAGCTTTGCGCGAAAATGGTCGCATTGGCTCAGACTATGTTTGAAGCCAGTCGCCTTTTCAATTACTCGGGCTCAGCCAAGACGCAATTACACTTGGATGGACTTCTAGAGAAGTTAGAGGGCATAATTGCAAGATCTGCCAAGGAAGAAAAAAATCAAGAGAGAGATAAAGCGGGCAAAAACATGACCCATCCCCCATCAAAAGCTTACGTGCCCAATTCCACTGAACCAGACAATCCCCCCTCCCTAGAAAGAATAGAGAATCCAATGGCACAATCACAAAAGGAACTCGCCCCTCAACACCATAACAAGGCTAGTGAAAGAGCAGGTCTTCCTACCCGGAGAGCCTATGTGCCTGAAGCCTATGTGCCTAACTCTACGGAGCCAGACACATCATCTTCTATGAATCGGTTCACACCAGAATTCCTACGCGAGATTCAAGAAGACAAATGGGCTAAGGAAAGTGAAGTCCCTCCTCCCATTGAACTGGTGGATGACACACACGATCAATTCCCACAAGACCTTCCTTCCATTTATGGAGAGTAGGAGAGTACCCAATCACAAGAGAGATTAGACTTTGAGTCTAACTCTCTACAGGCATTACCCCACTTCACGGGCCCATGGGAAGCCAAGTCTACTTGTATGAGAACCCCCACAGTCATGGTAAGAAATGAAGATTCAGTCATACCTAGGAACACAGAGGTAGTGAAGAACACCAAAGTGCAGTGCAATCTCACTTTGGAAGAACTGCCAATTTCGCCGGAAGAAAGCCATCAGGCACACATATTTATATCGGATGCAATGATCTGACACACATACGTTGTGCTCTGATTTCATCTGTTCTACAATTGAAGTTTTTCTTGCTAAGCCTCATGCCACGTACATCGATGTTGAAATGAGCATAGAATTGACGAAGCTTTATGATGCTATCATCTTGCACAGAGGTGCTCTTTTTTCTTCCTGTATCGCTCTGAATTTCACCGTTCATATGTTCCATTATTGAGTAAGGCAGTGTGCCTGTAGTATTTTGACTGCGAGCTAGTGATCATGTTTTCTTGCATTAACGTGTGAGATCAAAGTCAAATTAGCATAATAAAATCATGTTTCTCATTGCCTTTTCATGTTACGATATACATGGCTAGCACATTATGTCCAGATCTTCACGCAAATTATTGGGAAAAAGAACATAGATGACATCTATGTTACAAACTCGTCAATCGTTTGCACACACAATCATCTGCACGGTTCCGGAATTCATCTGAAATGCGTTACTTAATCTATTTAATGCTGCTTTGATAGCTATTTGAAGGAAGATCGAATTATTTTTTGTCTTATATTTTACTTTGAATGTTTTTTTATCTATGATACTATGTGTACACTGATGTAGGATGGATGTGAAATTTATAAACTCCTGATATTTGTTAGATAGAGACGACTCTGCTATTTAAAGCTGATAACCGAAGGAAGCATCCTAACGGTTCCGATTGATTTACTCTATTCAGATCTCTGGCAAATTTCATACATTATAGTAATTGATGCTAGTTGATATATATATATATATATACTCTATTCAGATCTCTGGCAAATTTCATACATTATAGTAATTGATGCTAGTTGATATATATATATATATATATATATATATAACGATATATATTAATATATAGATTGCAGAAAACAACTTTATTCGATCAAATTGCATACATCATTTTTTACATTCAAATAATGCAGCATCTACCACTACAAATGAATAATTTGATATTGAGCGACTAATTTTTCATGTTGAACTCTGAATCTGTTTTGTTTTAAGTTATAAATTATAAACAAACAATGATATGTGACATTTGTATGCATGACAAAACAATGATATGTGACATTTGTATGCATGACAAAAACTTGGATGATCGGACCGTTAAGGACATACTTATTTTTCGGATTTCTTCCAACTTTATAGCGTATGCATTAATTTCTTGAACTAAATTCTAAAACAACGATAATTTCTTTGTAGGTTGTTAGGATCAAATGCAAACTACTGATTTGAAAGATGATCACATTGAAACCTTAAAAAGTAGATCAGTCACTTATTAAAAATTATGTTCAATGGAAAAACTTTGTAGAAATGATGCATGCATTTAGAAAGAAAGCTGAGATTGTTTTGAAAAAGATAACTAGAACTTACACTTATTTAAAATGGAAAAACTTTGTAGAAATGATGCATGCATTTAGAAAGAAAGCTGAGATTGTTTTGAAAAAGATAACTAGAACTTACAGACTTCTCCAATGTTATGATTTAAATTTCGTTATATTTTCGATATCTTACCAATATTTATGAATCATTTATGAATGAGCTTGGAATACATATGAAGAATTGAATTGCGATCGGTTACTAATAACTTTTGAGATCTTTGAATCTTCACTCTACCTGAGCTTGCTCCAAGCACCCCGAGTGCACTGTAATTCCGGCGGTTGGCTTGATCCACCGACTGTCGCTTTCGCACCTACAACGTGTATGTATGCATGTGCATTTGTGTGAAATATGCAAGTGTGTTAATAATTTTATATGCATGTATAATGTGTGTATGTATGCATGTATGTGTGATATGTGTGTATCTACATGTGTTTCATATATATGTATCTATGTGTGGGTACGTATGTGTAAGTATTTGTATGTGTATGTGTATATGTATATGTATGTCTATGTATGTGTAAGTATCTATAAGCGTATGTGTTGGCAGCAGTCGGGGAACCGAAGGAGCCACAAGACGAAGAGAGTCAGAGCGAAGGGACAGCACAAGCAGACATGGCAGTCAAAGACGATCTGGAAAATAGGCCATCTAAATTTTTCAGACATCAAGGAGTTGAGCACACAAGAAGAAAGAGCAAGTAGGGAGCTCAAAGAGGTGTATGACAAATCAACAGAGAAAATCCCTACACAAATAGTGATTTTAATCACTGAACACCATTGTAAATACCGTTTCATATTTTTGTAGCTCCATTTTGTGCAAGCCAAGGAGTCCTTGAGCTTGAGGAGCTTTAGAAGTACCTACCTGCCAATTTTCGTATTTTTTAGATCTCGTTTGAGCCCTCAAATAAGCCCTTGAACCTAATTTTTAACTAGCCCGGACACTAGGTCTGGACAGGGCCAAAGCTATTCAAAAACTATAAAAGGAGCTAGAGCGCTCATTTTTGGAGAGATTGTACTTGAAACGAACTGGTAATAGCTTTTTGAAAGTAATCTAAAGAACTCCATTGATTCTCACTCTTTGTCTTGCCCTGTGTGCGCGTGTGTGTGTATGTGTGTGCATGCATGTGTGCTTCTCACTCACGCACTTGTGCCTCCACTTGCTCGAGGTCTTCATACCATCCTCACGTCTTCCCGGATTGACATTAAAGGAGGTGCTACTCATCATTGAGCTACACCAAATTTTGGCGCCGTTGCCGGGGAACGAGCTTTGAGGACGAGCGTGTGATGGTAAGGCGTAGAGTTGACGCGTTGGAGTTGTAGGTAATTTCTTCACTTTCATCTATTTTCTTGTTTCTCTATACCATCTTCATCACCATCATCATCATCACCATCTCCCACCTCCATCTCCATCATCGCAAAAAAAAAATTTCAATTTTTTGACTATATCTCCTTCCCCCTTTCATTTACCTCATTTCACTTGTGAGAGAGAGCGAGAGCGGTATTGCGTGCGTTATTTCTTGCATGTTTTTTGAGCATCCTGCAGGTTCTTGCTATATCACCATCCCCAACATTCTGCGCAGGTACGGAACTGTTCGGTCCTGTCTCTGTGTCGCCGGGTTCTGTCAATCGCGACCGACAAAAACGTTGCTCTATTTGCTAAGCAAAGTGCATATCCATAAGCTACAGGCCTAGAGCTTCCCAAAAATGTGTTTAGTTTTTTGAAATTCCACAGATTTCTGTCAATCGCGATTGTTCTGTCAATCGCGACTGACAAACCACGACGGACAGTTGCCGACGGCTCTGTCAATCGCGACGGACACCTCGATCGCGACCGACAGGGTCAACGACCGACACAGTCAACGACCGACACGGTCAACGACCGATTGACCACGACTGACGGATCATACGCATGACACGTGTCAATTGCGATCGAGCCATCAATCGTGATCGACCAGTCAATCGCGACTGACAGCCCACGACGGCCCTGTCAATCGCGACCGACATAGTCAACGACTGTTTGACCACGACGGACAAACCCTCGTGACCGACCTGTCAATCGCGATGGACTCATCAATCGCGACTGATAGAGTCAACGACTGTTTGACCACGACGGACAGATCCTCGCGACCGACCTGTCAATCGCGATCGACTCATCAATCGCGACTGATAGAGTCAACGACCCTTTGACCACGACTGATTGACTTTTCGAGCCACCTGTCAATCGCGATCGACACATCAATCACGACTGACAGCCACGACGGACCTGTCAATCGCGATCGACACGTCAATCGCGACTGACCTGTCAATCGCGACCGACAGACTTTGCGAACACATTAGAAGGGCAAATTAGGTCAAATTTTTTGGAAAAAAATATTGGTCTCAATTTTGGCTAAGTGTGGGGCAAACAGTAGGGTGTAGTATTGCATCGCGAGGCCGTGCCACAAGCAACTCGAGAATTCCTGTTTACCTGTTGCCTGTTTTAACTCCTGCTTTAACTCCAAAACCCTGATCGGTCATAACTTTTTCATACGAAATCCAATCTTTGAGATCTAGGGCTTGTCAGAAAGCTCGTGGCATATACTACACACCCTCAACTGTTTTTTATAAGAATAATGCATTGATTTTTAGATAGGGCATTTTGAAGTGACCATACCCAGGGGGAACAAAATTCAGGGATCCCTAGAATTATTTTCCATAAAACCAAAGGGCTAATTGGTGTTTAAGTTACATGAATGGAAGTGCTTGGGGTTGTCTTTTGAATTTAAGTCTTGAGCTAATCTTGGGCCTTTTACAGGTCCTTTGAGAGCATCGAAGCGTACGCAAAGCAAGAGTAAGTGCAGGCTTGGGAACACGCCTCCTGGGCACACCAGGGCAACAACACAAGGAAAGGACTTCAAGGTTGGAAAACCCGCAACACTCTCCGTCAATTCTTAGTTTAGGCTAAGTGCGGGTAGTGTTAGAAGTAATTCCAGGCAATGATAGGCACGAGATAAACCAAAGACTATCTAAGAAATCAAGTTCAAGTCAAGAGATAACCTATGTGTGTGAACGACAACCTTAGAGGAAAAGAACCTAACGTGAAACGACCAAACTAAAGTGTGAAATTAAACTCAAGTATTCCTAACGACGTGATATCAGACAAGAGTATAAACACGATAATCAACATAAAAAGGGGATTAAGTAATTGATACAAAGGACTCAGAAACGTGGTTGTACCTGGGAAAATTGGGTTAATCAGTTAGGCATATGAACCTTAGATCAGGGCGACATCTAGTGAGGGATAGACAAAGCCTTAGGTCTTCAGAGGCTAGTGTCAATCATACTGCGAGGTCTTGGGCCCAGCAGTTGAGTCACCACTCGCATTACCCTAGCTCTGATACCAGTGAATCAAAGATGTCTCAAGGCATGGACAGACCTACGGGAAGTTCAGGAGTGCCATACTTGCACAGAGTAGAAGGCCCTTACAAAACGCAGTTGGAATACCTTAGGACCAACCGATTAGGTGCCAGCATCTATGAGGATGGCCTAGGAAGATTTGTGGTACAGATTAAGAATCCTGATCAATCCATTGGACTAGAGCGCCCAGCTGTCAAGTTCGAAAACGGAGCGTACTTAGACAAGGAAGGGACAATATATGTAGTCACCAGTCATCCCGATAGGACTGATGAATTTGGGATTGTAGTCCCAGAATCGAACTTAGATGACCTAGAGCAAGGAAACATGGGTGTAGAACCAAGGACCCCTCGAGGGAAATCTGTTCTTACGAGGATTATCACACCAGAGTGGATTCCCCAAGATAATAAGAGCATAGATCTTCTTCTGAACCGAGAAACTGAAGAAGCCTTTTGGAGATATAAATCTGATCGGCCATGTGATATAGGAACAATCATGATCTATGAGTTTAAGGATCCTGATAGCCCAGGCAGAGTGACCTACTTAGATCACACCTCAGAGAGGATCTTCGTGGTGACAGAAAATGATAGGCATGCTTACACTTGGAAAGGTGAAATTATTTTCCCCCAACCAAGATCAAATGTGTCCTACGGTCACCCTGGAGTGGGAACATCCCAAGCCCATGGAACTCAAAGAGACAGAAGTAGAGATAGGCCAGAAGTGAGCTTTGCTAACCCAGGGGGCAGAGAAAGAACAAGGATGGAAACAAATAGGATGGAACCTGAGACACATAGAGCTCACAGGAATCAAAGAAATGCGGATGAGTTCCCTCTACCACGACCTAGAGAGCACACAAGGACTTTGAGACCAACTCAGCTAGTTAAGTCCATGAAAAATTACTTTGATGGCACAGGAGACCCATACGATCATGTGGCAGAGTTTAGGCAAGTCTTGAGAGCAGAACAAGTGGAGGACCTATTCACACAATATAATGCCTTTGGCCTAACCCTTAGGAACACAGCCCTTACGTGGTTCCAACCATTGAATGAGAGACAGTTTAGGAGCATAGACCAACTCCTGGAGGCTTTCGTTATTGAATTCTCTAAGAGTGGCATAAGACATAATACCTTCTCATTGATTCACAGCTTCAAGCAAACCCCTGAAGAGACCGTGAGACTTGCAGGACGAAGATTTAGGAAATATCTTGAAAGATGCCCTATTTCGGAGCTCCCCACACCAGCTAAGCAAGTGGCTTTATTCTTGGATGGATTGCTGAGTACAAAGTTAAGATCCTATGTGTACTTGAAGGACCCTAGGACCATAGAAGAGTGTGTACGCATGTGCATTGACATCGAGGATAACCTAGGGGAGGAGTTAGAGCTTTTCAAGATATACAAAGATTCAGATAGTGCCTCTAGCCTCTCTTCCACGCAGTCCACATCAATTGAGGAACTTGCAGAGAAAGTAGCTCAGAAATTAGGTGTCACTAGTAAACAAATCCCAAGGTTTGCCCCTGTGAAGAGATGCTACACTTGTGGTGGCGACCACATGGTGAATGTATGTCCCATTATGGCTCTGCCCCAAGTAAATCCTAGTAGCCAGTACTGCACCATAGAACGAAGATACACAAATCACACAGCACAAGACTGCCCATACAATAAGCAAGCTGTTAGGCAAACTTACCCTCAGCCATACCCTCAACAAGGCAGATACCAGAACCAATACCCACCACAACAGTATGCTAGGCCTCAACAAACCTACCAACCATAATACCAAGCCCAGCAAAGGCCCCAGCCTGTGTTAGCCCAACAACCTCCAGCTCCATCCAACGTGATCCCTGTAAAGTATGCAGGTGTAGAAGAAAACCTGAATAGAGCTATAGTCCCCGTAACACCATTGCTTTCAGAAAGTGATCCCAGTGACCATAGCTTCAATTCTACACATGTTGATAGTCCCCAGGCATACTACATGCAGTCTCCTGAACATGGTGAGTCTTACTATAGTGAAGAGCCAAATGAACCTAGTTGGGAATCAGATTACACAAATGTCATGTATGCAAACCCCAACCCTAGACCCCAACCTAGACAGGTAAGACCCCCATTCCCTAGAGGACCATGCTACCGATGTCAGGGTGATCATCTCATTCGTGATTGTCCCTTGTCTCCACCTACACAACCCCAGTCAGTAACGATCCAAGGCTATTGCCAAGAGTGTGGGAAGGAGCATCTCTTACGAGATTGCCCTAAAAATCCTAGTAATATGCCGAAAATCACTCCTATTAACGTTATTGGGTTAGTAGTAGACTCCTCAGGGAGTGTGACTTCCACTGCACCAGTACAGGTAGTGACTAGAGCTCAGGCATTGCAGCAAAACCAAGGGGTAGGCCAGGAAAAGAGCCCAGAAGTTAGTGAAACCGAGAGCATGACAAAGAAAAGAACTAGAGCTTGGAGAGATAGTCGTGAAAGAATGAAAAGGCAATGGGCAAAGAAGATGAGTGAATTAGAGGAAAGTCTACGAGACACCAAGGCCAAAATCATAGAGATCACATCTCAACCGCACTCTCACACATTCCCACCGCTACCATCCCCATCACCCTCCATCCCTCCACCCTCTAATACACCCCACGTAACCCACCCACCACCCCGAGCAGGATCAGTATTAGCTGACCCCACTCCTGAAGACATAGACATGATGCTTAAAGCATATCAGGCCAGAATCCAAGAAGGGCCAAATGTAACAGATCATGACAAGTGTTACCCTAGAGCTGACCTAGAGATAGAAAGAACCAAGCTTTGCGCGAAAATGGTCGCATTGGCTCAGACTATGTTTGAAGCCAGTCGCCTTTTCAATTACTCGGGCTCAGCCAAGACGCAATTACACTTGGATGGACTTCTAGAGAAGTTAGAGGGCATAATTGCAAGATCTGCCAAGGAAGAAAAAAATCAAGAGAGAGATAAAGCGGGCAAAAACATGACCCATCCCCCATCAAAAGCTTACGTGCCCAATTCCACTGAACCAGACAATCCCCCCTCCCTAGAAAGAATAGAGAATCCAATGGCACAATCACAAAAGGAACTCGCCCCTCAACACCATAACAAGGCTAGTGAAAGAGCAGGTCTTCCTACCCAGAGAGCCTATGTGCCTGAAGCCTATGTGCCTAACTCTACGGAGCCAGACACATCATCTTCTATGAATCGGTTCACACCAGAATTCCTACGCAACATTCAAGAAGACAAATGGGCTAAGGAAAGTGAAGTCCCTCCTCCCATTGAACTGGTGGATGACACACACGATCAATTCCCACAAGACCTTCCTTCCATTTATGGAGAGTAGGAGAGTACCCAATCACAAGAGAGATTAGACTTTGAGTCTAACTCTCTACAGGAATTACCCCACTTCACGGGCCCATGGGAAGCCAAGTCTACTTGTATGAGAACCCCCACAGTCATGGTAAGAAATGAAGATTCAGTCATACCTAGGAACACAGAGGTAGTGAAGAACACCAAAGTGCAGGGCAATCTCACTTTGGAAGAACTGCTTAAGGTTAGACCAGAAGTGTGGAAACACGTAGCCAATCAAGTGCCCGAGATAGCAAAACCTCGTTCCCAGGTAGGATCACATAGGACAGTGCCAGAGATACCCTTGGATAAGATAGGAGACATGTGTGAAGGTGAAGAAGGGAACACCTATCTTCCCATTACCTACCAGGGGCACACCACCAAGGCAATTTTGGACTCAGGTGCAGGAGTTGCGATTGCCACCACTTCCCTATGGAAGCGTTGGGGCAAGCTAGCACTCAGGCCCACAAGGATGAAATTGCAAATGGCTGATGGTCACATAGAGAGACCCTTAGGATTTCTAGAAGGAATAACTCTCACTACCTGTGGTGTCGAGTTTGAGCATACATTTGTTATATGTGATTTTAGCAAGAACCATGCCTACGAAATGATCTTGGGACGACCTTTTATGCGACAGTTGCAAGTGGTACAGGATTGGAGAACCAATTCTTTGTACCTGCAACACTTGGGTGTTACGACCAAAGTGAATCTCAAAGATTACTCTCATAGAGATGTTCCTCCTATTCAATGGAATCCCATCCATAGAGCCAAAGATGATACGGAATCTGTGCATTCCATAGGATCAGGATCCTCATGGATGCATGAAGACACCCACTTATGGATGTGCAAAGTAGCAGTAGAAGAGGAGAAAAGAGAAAAGGCCAGAGATATAGGTGCAAACGAAACACATAGACCCATTCAAGACCCAGCCTATGCACCTGTAGTATTTCCTGACGAAGAATTTGAACCCCACGGCTGGGCAGAAATCCTAGCAACAATGGATGTAGCCATCAATGAGGAACAATGGACACCCCATTGTGATGAGGATGGCTATGACATTTCAGTTTTTTCCATAGAGCCAATCATGGGAGAGGCCGTGTTAGAAGAATGCGAACCAAACCCTGATGCATTTGAGGATGCGAGTGACTCCGATCTAGAGTCAATCATTATGGACCCACCTTTTGCATCAGATGAAGAATACTTCCATGAAGTAGAATTTCAACCCCAGAGATACGGAGAGCTTACAAGTGATGTAAGACTAGCCACACATGGGACCCTGAAGGGAGAAGGAAAGAAAAGAAAGAAGAGAGAAGTCACACCAGAAGAGGAAGAATCTTTGTTTGAGGTCCCGGAAAATTTTAAGAAGTATGAGATAGATGACAGGAGAGTCATGATCAGAATGCCTAAACGAGAGGCACAATCAGGGGAGGCCCATGATAACAAAGAAACCACCAAGAAAATTGTGGTAGCTCTGGAAGAAGGAGAGGAGAGATGCGCGTACATAGGCCATGACCTGACAGAAGAGGAAGAACAAGAGCTAATAGCCTTGCTAAGAGAATATAGAGATGTATTCGCTTGGAGTTACCAGGATTTGAAAGGTGTTGACCCTGACATATGCTCACACACTATCCCCATGACCTCAGACGCCAAACCCTCTAAGCAAAAGCCATATACATATAACGATAATTACGCTGCCAAGATTAAAGAGGAGATAGATAGATTGGTTGAAGCTGGATTTATCTATGAAATTGAGCACACTGAGTGGGTATCCCCCATCGTAGTGGTGCCCAAGAAAAATGGAAAGCTGCGTGTATGCATTAACTTGAAGAAGGTCAATGCAGCCACAATCCGAGATAACTATCCGCTTCCCATCACAGAACATCTCTTAGAAAGAGTAGCAAGCAAGGAAGTGTACAGCTTCCTGGATGGATTCTCTGGCTACAACCAAGTGGCCATAGCTCTAGAGGATCAGCATAAGATGGCATTTGCCACTGAATGGGGTATATTTGCCTTTCGTGTAATGCCATTTGGGCTTACCAATGCACCAGCTACCTTCTAGAGACTAATGTGCCATGTATTTAAAGAGTTCCTGAGGAAGAACTTAGAAGTCTATGTTGATGATCTTGGTGCCCATTCCAACATTAGGCAAACCCACATTCCTGAACTCAGACAAATCTTTGACAAATGTAGAGAATATCAAGTCTGCCTGAACCCAGAAAAGTGCGTTTTTATGGTCAGGCAAGGCAAGATTCTAGGACACATAGTGTCAAAGAATGGCGTATCCACTGATGAAGAGAAAGTGAGAACCATAGCCGAGTTACCTAGGCCAAAGAATGTCAAGGAAGTACAAGCTTTCATGGGGCATTGTGGTTATTACCGACGATTTATACACATGTATGCCATCATTGCAAAGCCCCTCTACGGACTTGTGACAAACTTTGAGTGGACTGATGAATGTGAGAACTCCTTCCAGGAGCTTAAACGAAGACTATGTTCAGCACCAATCTTGACCACACCAGATTGGAATAAGCCTTTCCATGTTCATGTGGATGCATCCAATTATGCCATTGGATGTGTGCTTGCTCAACCTACTGGTGAAGGTAATATGGATCTTCCAATTGCCTATGCTAGTAGACAATTGAACGCAGCTAAACGAAATTATACCACTACAGAGAGAGACGGATTAGGCATGGTATATGCAGTTAAGAAATTTAGACATTATCTGCTTGCAAACAAGTTTAAATTTTTTACTGACCACCAAGCATTGTTATATCTTGTGAACAAGCCCTGCAATACAGGAAGATTAGTAAGATGGTTTCTCTTACTAATGGAATATGACTTTGAGGTAGTGGTGAGAAAAGGGAGAACTCATTTGAGGGCGGATCATCTCTCTAGGCTCACATCTGGAGAAGCCCCACAAGGAGTGTCAGATGACCTTCCTGATGCTTACTTGTTTAATTTGGAAGTGGTGCCACAGTGGGCTAAGCCACTAGTGCCAGTATTGACATACGGGCCTAATCACCCAGTAATAAACACACAAGATAGAGAGGTAGTAAAAGCCCAGAAGTATCACATCATGGGAGGAAGTATGTACAAGCACACAGATCAAGGGATCTTGGCTTGTTGTGTGGAAGAGGATGAATACGCTAAATGGTTGCACTTAGCACATGTAGGTGCATTAGAGCAACACTACTCAAAGCGACGAACCCTACAAACATTACGGAGACTCGGAGTGCATTGGCCAACTATGGAAGCTAATATCCAAAAGTTGTGCAAGGAATGCCCAATCTGCTGCACTAAACCACCTGTGGAACATGCCACTCTTTATCAAGTGTCCATAGTGCCAGATTGGAGTGAACCACTAGTATCCTTCCTGAGGACGAAAACATTCCCTCAAGACATGACGCTTGCTAGGAAAAGGAGTTTAGAACAAGAAGCCCAGTATTACTCACTCATTGGTGATAATCTATACAAGCGTGGTAAAGATGGTTACCTGAGGCTATGTGTCCATGAAAGTGAATATCTCAAGATCTTGGAAACTGCTCACCAAGGCGTAGCAGGAGGACACTTTGGACCAGATCGGGTGATCAAGGCAATACTATTTGCGGGCTTCTGGTGGCCGACCCTTCACATGGACGCACATACCTATGTGAAACGATGTGATATCTGTCAGAGAACTCAGTATCCTATACGTAAAGATGAGATGCCACTGAAACCGATGATGGGTGGACGTGCATTCTCTAAGTGGGGAATAGACTTTGTAGGTCCTATTAACCCCCCAGCTAAGGGTTCCCATGCAGAATATATCATTGTTGCGATGGACTATCTAACAAAGTGGGTAGAGGTAAAAGCCACAACGAAGAACGATGCTCAAACAACTGCTAAATTCTTGTTGGAGAATGTATTCACAAGATACGGGCTACCTATAGAGTTAGTAAGTGATAGAGGCACTCACTTCTTGAATGAAGTAATTGAAAATCTACTCCAAGAATTCTTGGTAGTTCATAAGAAGTCTGCCCCCTACCACCCACAAGCTAATGGGCAAGCCGAAAGCACAAACAAGATTCTGTGCAATGTGTTGACCAAGCTCGTGAATAATAAACGCTCTGATTGGGACAAACAGCTACATCATGCTGTTTGGGCATACCGCGTCGCCTACAAAACGGTACTCCAAGCCACCCCCTTTCAGATGGTGTTTGGCCAAAATGCAGTGCTACCATTGGACTTCTTGATACCTACATTGAAGGTAGCACAAGAGCACGAATGGACGGGTCATGAACTCTCCTCTAGACTTTTTGACCTTGAACGATTAGGAGAAACAAGACTAAGGGCAGCTGCAGGGATATATGCAGCTAAGAAACGACATAAGGCATATTTTGATGCCCACATTAAGGATAAAGGTTTGAAGGCAGGCGACCTAGTACTAGTATACACTTTGAAACAACATGCGAGAAAATTAGAGAAGCGTGGCTATGGACCTATGATCATTAACAGAATCTCAACAAGTGGAGCAGTGCAACTAGCCACATTAGAAGGCGATGTTCTCCCAAGTTATATCAGCGGATGCAGAGTCAAGTTGTATCAGGAACCTCTCACAGAGGAAATGCTAAGTCGACTCAATACTGCTAAGAAACACAAAGAGGAAGAAAAGCGAATTCGAGAAAAAGCTCAAGCAGAAGCCCTAGAGCGCATACGAAGAATGAAATTAAGAAGACAAGGTAGAGAGCACCCTAGGCAAGATGCATATGCAGATCAAGGATATGACGTGGCTATGTGTGAAGTTTCAGGTATTAGCTCACATAGGATAACTGATCGACGTCCTTTCATAACCTTAGATATAGGACAAGGAAAAGGCGCAAAGACTGTAAGAGCCTTGATTGACTTAGGTGCAGCCACTAGTGCTGTTAAATTGTCTTACTGTCAAGAGTTGCAATTAACTGTCAATCCTGTGGCAGCATATCTCATAGGATTGGGAGGCGTGGAAACCCCTTGCATGGGCAAGGTGGAACTTCCCCTCTATATTCATGATGAGGCAATGACAGTTAAAGTACTAGTATGTCAAGATGAGGACCTCACTGAACCCCTTGTCTTGGGTCAAGACTGGATCTATGACCAAGCAGTCAACTTAAACCTAAGAAGTGGACTTCTTCAGGTATGGGTGAATCAAACTAGAATTACAGTTGAGTTAAATAATGGAGCACTCAAGGAACTAGGAAAGGCACAGACCCCTGGTCCCTCCAGGGGTACACATGAAGTTGACCATGCTGTTCTTGTCCAAGGCTATGTGATACAGAAGAACGAAGATCTCAAAGAAGGAGTCAGAACCACAATGGAACTCCCTTCTTTTCCAAAGGCCAGAAGGAGGCAGCAACTAAGGGTAGATCAATCACTGAAGACTCTCCAGGCGAGAGACCAAAAGAACGCGCGAAGCAGAACAACTCAGCCGATGAAACAAATGTGGGTGCGGAAAGACGAGCTGCCGACCGTAACTAAGTCGCAATAACGGGCTCAACTTCCTATTAGTAATCAACGACTTGATGCTAACAAGAGGACTCCTAAAACCTCTGTTGAGAAAGTGAAATCCATTTGGGTACCCAAGAAGTCGATGAAGGCTGACCCACAATCAAGAAAAATTTGGGTGCCTAAGGCTTGCTTGCGGGCTCAACTATCCCCACACAATTCACATCATACACGACAGGGTTCACTCGCTCAAGCAGCCGCCACCCACTCTTGTCTGATACACTCAAACACGCTACCACCTAGAAGCACGCACAGACTCACTCGTAAATGGGTCCCAATAACACAACAGCTCCCAGCAGAATTACTCATGCAACCCTCCCGAATCTCCACAAAACCAAGACCAAAAGCCATTCATGGTGTTTGGCAACCGAAGACTTGTAATAAACCCCCCGACCCCAATCTGTGAATTCATCTCCACTTACTAACTGCATTAGTCAGACAGTGCATCTCTCCATCTAGCTCCTAGGACTATCCAATCATTAACTACACACACTGTCATCGTGCACTTACTAACCACTGACTCATCATCTACTTCACGTTAATGTTGTAACGGGGACAACAACGGGTTTATTCTGTCCATTACGATGTTAACACCTGGTTCTACATTCTCACAGAACCAACAAGCAAGCAGGGCCATGGCAGAAGCCGGAGGTGCCAGTTCTCACGCCGGATCCAGCGCACAGATTGTGGATATAGAAACACTCCTCCTCGAACCACATCTCACCGAAAGACCGCAAGAACTTCAAGCTGTGCATGTACTCCTAGTTTAGGATCCTCCCCAGGGGCACACCTCTCAAGTGGGCAAACACGCTCATTGGTTCAGTGATGTTGCAGGACCATTGGGTGATGGAACCTATTTTTGGGAAGCTCATTCCTACTGAAAAGGAAACAATGGTTCCAGGCAGAATGAAACATAAAGATCTCAATAAGCTGAAGGATATGGTAGCAATGACACCGACCATTGCTCTTCACCTACGGACCGTCATGCAGCATTTTGCTTTCCCCGCCCAGGAAAGATTCACCATGCCCCCAAAGAAGATATGGTTTAGCTTGTATTCGGCAGAGACAGAAAACCTCCCTATCAACGTACCACATTGGATCATAGATCAGATTCACCTAGCCCATCAACGGTGGAACAAGAAGCAGAAAACTGTGCTCCACGGGTGTTGTGCTCTGACCAAGATAATCTATCGATGTCTAGCCTATGACGTGCCTATTCAGCGGGCACTCGTATGGTCGCGGGCCCAGGAATTCCAGAGAAGGCTATCAGCGGCAGGTCCTCCATCAAAGAAGATGAGAGGGGGAGTCCAATTACCCTGCGCTCAACCAAGGGGAGCCACCCCTACACCAGAGATTACCCCTCCCCAGACACGACGCGTTAGACCATTCACCATTCGGCTACCAAGACCAAGTACAGAGGGACCCAATCTGGTGTTTCCACCTGTCCCATCGGACTTGGAATTCCCACAGGGCTTTACTCTCAATGATCTCACTGATGAAGAAGTAGCTAGACTAATCTACGACTCTAATCTCGAAACGGAAACAGAGCAAGCTCAGGAACCACAAACCCATACAACAACGTCAGCCCCCACTCAACCGCAAGTTGTAGAAGTCGACGTCGATGAACAAGAGACCGAACAAGGGGAAGAAGCCTACGAAGAACAAGAGTATGATGAACTTTCAGAGTTAGCAAGTGCCCCCGCGTATTCGGCACAAATAAAAAGACTATATCGAACCATGCAGCTAGTTCAAGAACAGCATAAAATTTCACTTGAAGCAGGCAAGAAACTCATGAACCAGTTGCTGGCAGAGGAAGGTGTGGATGATATGTTCATCGAGTCCATCAACCTACATGCAGATGCAGTAGGATTGGATGAGGCCATTCATGAGGCAATGGCCTACATTCACCGATTTGAGAAAGGAGTTCCCGCCCGTCCCATGAGATCCAGGAAACAAATTCATATCAATGTATCAGCACCAGGAGATACAAGGCAAACAGACGAACATCAGGAAGCCCCACTGTCACCACCCTCCCCACCCCTCACTACACAACTCACTCCACCACGTGACACTATCGCCACCACGTCTAATAGCACCACAATCGTCATGGGAATTCCACTCTCTCCGGGAATCCAATTCGGTGGAGTCACTATGCCCACCTTCACCACTCTCTTCACTAACGTCACATCCACCCCACCCACGGTCCCCATCTACACGGTCACTCAAAGATTTAACACTATGGAAACATCTCCTGCCACAGCACCACTCCCTTCCCCCATGCAACCTCCGTCCCCCATACCCCCTCCACCCACATCTCCACTTGACTCCACATCATTCACAACTCCCTTTCCCGTTCCCATTCCCCCTGCATCTACATCTCTCCCTGCATCATTTAATGTAAATAGTATATTTCTAGCTTTAAATCAATGTGTCTATCAACTTCAGAACGAGTATCGAGCTCTCGACGATCGTTATCATCAAGTGATCACTACCAATCAGAAACTTCAGAACCGCATCATAGCAATCGAGGAAGAAAATGCAGAACTCAACCAACGTTACACCACACTCGAACATGCCCACCAAACACTCCTAGAAACTCCCCAACCATCACAACAGCTGGACACCAAACAACTCGAGGCCTTGCTAGAAGTATACCAAGCTGATAATCTCAGAGTCCGGCGTAACTTGGCACTCCTCAGAAAACACATGGCCACCGCCCTTGAAGAGAACAAGAGACTGCAGCAGCAAAATGAAGCAAATCTAGAAGCAGCAATGGAAGGCTCTCCCCACGAAATTGATCCAGAGCAGTTTAAAGCCGTACCCTCAGAGACAATGAAGACCATCTTGGAAAGCTATGCGGATCTATTAGATGCTCATGATGAGTTGGAAAGGGAACGTGATGAGCTACGTGGCCAGCTCAAGGAACAGTAGGCTCCAACCAAGGTAATAGAACCGGCCTCGACTTCAGAGGAAGTGAAGGCATTGACAGAATAGGTGGTTGAGCTTCAGAAAAAGTTACTAGAGTATGAAAGGCAACCCTCTCCAGTTATAGAACCTGAGCCAGAAGACTTGGTTCCCATTGAGGTAGACGATTCGTACGAGGAACCATACGTTCCTATGCCAATGCCAGGCGGGCAACAAACCTCAGAGGGAATGGATACCTTAGAAGTGGAAGCACCTGAATGGCTTCAGTCATTAGACAAGACAGCGAACACCCACGATGAACGAGTAGCAATACAGATCCAATCATTAGCCAAATTAGAAGACACTGTCATCAAGTCCGAGTATTTCAGACGTATGTCCCATCACAGGTGGATAGGGACCAATGATGATCAGTATGTGCCATATTGCATATTATTGGCTGATTACAACGCAGAGATCCAACGACAATGTGGGAAAGCCCCCACCTTTGCCACCCAGTTTGGCCCCGATGATATACCAGAGAGTGCGAAAAGAGGATCTATTCATCAACCCACTTGGAGGATCCGCCTCTTGGAGACTTATCCTGAAATGGTACGAACCTGGAATAACATGCCCCTCTTTATTAAGTACAATCCTTGTTATGCCCCAGTCCTACGAAGACGCACATGGCCCGAATTCACCATTGCTGTCAAGAACATCAAAGGCTGTGCCAAGTGGCTAAATTATGTTTATCTAGCACCTCCACGAGGACCTCCCACTGTAAATTACATGATTTCTACTATCAGACACTGGAGCACTCGACTACGCAATACACCCGATGTGATGGCACAAATGTGTATGAAAATATTTGAATTAATGCTGATCACATTCAAGACATTTAAAAACATTAAGGATCCCCACTTCTCAGGAGCAGGCTTCGTTACAGGCAACCAAGACCTAGTTTACGACATGAGCACCACCCCATCAATAGAAGTAATATATGCTTGGCACGCTAGAATAAAGTACCTCCCAGCTTGTTTTAAACAGACTTTCGAGGAGATGTTCATAACAGGATTCTGGGAATATCACTTAGAAATTTTTGTACCCAGGCCTTCACATCTCCTCCACTTATTTGCTGTGGAGAGAACCATACATTCAGAACAATTGCGGGTGCCACACCCGGACGTACCAGGACCGGTGAATTGGGATGATTTGCTCATAGATCTAGCACGCGGCTTACGACTAGAATAACACCACCTAGCCTCCGATGTCGTCCAATATTATGTTCAAAAACCTTCTAGACAAGGGTCTGTCAGGGGCGACAAACGCGAGAGTGGGGGGGGGTGTTGGCAGCAGTCTGGGAACCGAAGGAGCCACAAGACAAAGAGAGTCAGAGCGAAGGGACAGCACAAGCAGACATGGCAGTCAAAGAAGATCTGGAAAATATGCCATCTAAATTTTTCAGACATCAAGGAGTTGAGCACACAAGAAGAAAGAGCAAGTAGGGAGCTCAAAGAGGTGTATGACAAATCAACAGAGAAAATCCCTACACAAATAGTGATTTTAATCACTGAACACCATTGTAAATACCATTTCATATTTTTGTAGCTCCATTTTGTGCAAGCCAAGGAGTCCTTGAGCTTGAGGAGCTTTAGAAGTATCTACCTGCCAATTTTCGTATTTTTTAGATCTCGTTTGAGCCCTCAAATAAGCCCTGGAACCTAATTTTTAACTAGGCCGGACACTAGGTCTGGACAAGGCCAAAGCTATTCAAAAACTATAAAAGGAGCTAGAGCGCTCATTTTTGGAGAGAGATTGTACTTGAAACGAACTGGTAATAGCTTTTTGAAAGTAATCTAAAGAACTCCATTGATTCTCACTCTTTGTCTTGCCGTGTGTGCGCGTGTGTGTATGTGTGTGCATGCCTGTGTGCTTCTCACTCATGCACTTGTGCCTCCACTTGCTCGAGGTCTTCATTCATACCATCCTCACGTCTTCCCGGATTGACATTAAAGGAGGTGCTACTCATCACTGAGCTACAGTATGTGTATGTGTGTGTCTATGTGTGTGTATGTATATGTAAGTATCTATATGTGTATGTGTATGTGTATATGTATATGTATGTCTATGTATGTGTAAGTATCTATAAGCGTATGTGTATGTGTGTGTCTATGTGTGTGTATGTATATGTAAGTATCTATATGTGTATGTGTATGTGTGTATGTGTATGTGTGTATGTGTATGTATGCATGTAAGTGTATGTATGCATGTAAGTGTATGTATCTATGTGAGTGTATGTCTATGTCTATGTGTGTGTATGTATGTGTAAGCATCTATGTGTATGTGTGTGTATGTGCTTGTGTGTATGTATGTATACACATGCATGTGTGTATGTATGTATAGGACTACATGTTTGTATGTATGCACATGTTTGTATGTATGCACATGTGTGTATGTATGCACATGTGTGTATGTATGTGTCTGCATATGTATGTGTGTTTGTATACATGTGAGTATGTGTGTGTATGCATGTGTTTGTATAGTGTGTATGTGTGTGTATATGTGCATATACATGTGTATATGCATATGTGTGTATGTATGTGCATGTGTGTGTATGCATGTGTCTATTTATGTATGCATATGCATGTCTATGCATGTGTGTGTGTGTGTGTCTATGTGTGTGTATGTATATGTGCAAGTATCTATATGTGTATGTGTATGTGTATATGTGTATTTGTGTATGCATATGTGCGTGTATATGTGTGTATGTATGTGTGTGTATATGTGTGTATGTATGTGTATGTATGTGTGTATGTATGTGTGTGTATGTATATGTGTGTATGCATGTATGTGTATATATGTGCATGTGTGTGTATGCATGCGTGTTTATGTATGCATGTGAGTGTATGTGTGTGTGTCTATGTGTTTGTATGTATACATGCAAGTATCTATATGTGTATGTGTATGTGTATGTGTATGTGTATATGTGTATGTTGGTGTATGCATATGTGTGTATATGTGTGTATGTGTATATGTGTGTATGTATGTGTGTCTATATGTGTATATGTGTGTCTATATGTGTATATGTGTGTATGTATGTGTGTGTATGTATGTGTGTGTATGTATGTGTGTGTATGCATGTGTATATGTATGTGCATATGTGTGTATCCATGTGTCTATGTATGAATGCATATGCATGTGTATGCATGTGTGTATATGTATGCATGTGAGTGTATGTGTGTATATGTATATGTGCAAGTTTCTATATGTGTATGTGTGTGTATGCATATGTATGCATTTGTGTATGTATGTATGCATATGCATGTGTATGCATGTGTGTATATGTATGCATGTGTGTGTATGTATGCATATCAGTGTATGTGTGTGTGTTTATGTGTGTGTATGTATTTGTATGTGTATGTGTATATGTGTATGCGTGTGTATGTGCATGTGTGTGTATGCATGTGTGTATTTATGTATGCATGTGTGTATATATATGCATGTGTGTATATGTATGCATGTGTGTATATGTATGCATGTGAGTGTATGTATTCATGTGAGTGTATGTGTGTGTCTATGTGTGTGTATGTATGTGTAAGTATCTATATGTGTATGTGTATATGTGTATATGTGTATATGTGTATATGTGTATATGTGTATATGTGTATATGTGTATATGTGTATATGTGTATATGTGTATATGTGTATATGTGTATATGTGTATATGTGTATATGTGTATATGTGTATATGTGTATATGTGTATATGTGTATATGTGTATATGTACATGTATATGTGTGTTTATGTGTGTTTATGTGTGTGTATGTATGTGTAAGTATCTATATGTGTATGTGCATGTGTGTATCTATGTGTGCGTATGTATGTGTAAGTATCTATATGGTAATGTGTACATGTGTATGTGTATGTATGCATGTAAGTGTATGCATGTGAGTGTATATGTGTGTCTATGTGTGTGTATTTATGTGTAAGTATTTGTATGTGTATGTGTATGTGTATGTGTGTGTATGCATACATGTGTATATGTGCTTGTGCTTATGTATGTGTACATATACATGTTTGTATGTATGTATACATATGCATGTGTGTGTATGTATATGTGTCTATGCATATGTGTGTATGTATATGTTTGTTTATGTATGTGCATGTGTGTGTATACGTGTGTGCATGTGTGTGTATACATGTGTGCATGTGTGTGTATACATGTGTGCATGTGTTTGTATGTGTGTGTATGCATGTGTTTGTGTGTGTATATGTGCATATGCATGTATATATGTGTCGATGCATATGTGTGTATATATGTGCATGTGTGTATGTATGTGCATGTGTGTGTATGCATGTGTCTATTCATGTATGCATATGCATTTGTATGCATGTGTGTGTATGTATGCATGTGTCTGTATGTATGCATATGAGTGTATGTGTGTGTGTCTATGTGTGTGTATGTATATGTGCAAGTATCTTTATGTGTATGTGTATGTATGCATATGTGTGGATTTGTATATGTGTGTATGTATGTGTGTATATGTGTGTATATGTGTGTATGTGTGTGTATGTATGTGCATGTGTGTGTATGTATGTGTGTATGTATGTGTGTATGTATGTATGCAAATGCATGTGTATGCATGTGTGTGTATGTATGCATGTTTCTATGTTTGTATGCATGTGTGTGTATGCATGCATGTGAGTGTATGTGTGTGTGTCTATGTGTGTGTATGTATATGTGCAAGTACCTATATGTGTATGTGTATGTGTATATGTGTATATGCATATGTGTGTGTATGTGCATGTGTGTATGTATTTGTGTGTATATGTGTGTATGTGTATATGTGTGCATGTATGTGCGTGTATGCATATGTGTGCATGTGTGTGTATGCATATGTGTGTATGCATATGTGTGTATATATGTGCTTTTGCTCCTTCGCTCGCTCCTTCACTCTCACTTGATCTCGGCACAAATATACTAGGAGAAATCAAAATTGTTTTCTATGTTTGTATGCATGTGTGTGTGTATGCATGCATGTGAGTGTATATGTGTGTGTCTATGTGTGTGTATGTATATGTGCAAGTACCTATATGTGTATGTGTATGTGTATATGTGTATATGTGTATGTGTGTATGTGTGTATATGCATATGTGTGTGTATGTGCATGTGTGTATATGTGTGTATATGTGTATATGTGTGTATGTGTGTACGTGTATATGTGTGCATGTATGTGTGTGTATGCATGTTGCTCTAGCACAATGGTGAGAACCACGTTAAGAAGCTTCACCTCCTTAATTGTCAATCCGCGGAAGAGATAGGATTGATATGAAGATCGTGAATGTGAGATGATGTGAGAGTGAAGGTGAGAAGCACCAAGATGCACACACACATACACACACACAATGAAGAGACAAGCAAGACACAATGGAAGGTGGGAAATTAGCTCTATTACTCAAGAACACTATTACAAGCTCAAAGTAACTCTATGCTCACACCAACTAACCTCAAAAATGAGCTCTCTAGCTCTTTTTATAGTTTCTAGACTAGTTTTGACCGGTTTCACATCTAGTGACCGGCATAGTTAAAAATTAGGTCCTAGATGCTATTTGAAAGGGTAAACGGTGTCTAAAAATAACGAAAATTGATACGCTTGTTCTTCCTAAGCTCCTCAAGCTCAAGGACTCCTCGGCTTGCACAAAATGGAGCTAGAAATTAAGAAAAGGGTTTTTCTATGTTACATATGTTACAATAGTGATAAAAATCACTGTTGGAGGTTTTTGAAAAGTATTTCTAAAACATGATTCTTTGAAAAAGATTCGACTGGCTCCCTGCTCCGTCGTTACATGCTTCCGCGTCTTCTATGCCTCTTGCTGCTTCCAACAATGCATATGTGTGCATGTGTGTGTATGCATATGTGTGTATATATGTGCTTTTGCTCCTTCGCTCGCTCCTTCACTCTCACTTGATCTCGGCACAAATGTACTAGGAGAAATCAAAATTGTTTTTAGTTCCCAATGCATTGATTATACGATGTTAAAACATCTTAGCTAGTTTTCGAGTGTCACTAGAAGCATCGTTAAGCTTTGATGCTACTAGCAAGGATCATTGCAGCCAATTTGCCACCATCGCTAAGCTTTGACACTATTAATGACGGTCATTATAAGTATCATATAAGCGATTGATTGTGATGCTTATGCAACGTTTTGTTCAATTAACATACCATGGATAATAGACTAGGATATCCACCTTATTATTAGCTTTATGATTATTCTTCCAATGAAGACTTTAAATGTTTTTGCAAAATATATGTTTCTCATATAACAATGGGAGTAACAATGTCGATGAAGATCCAACTTTAAATTATCAACCATGGATACAAGACAATATTATGAAGATCATGAGCAAGTGATGCATGCAAATGTGAAGGTAAGAAGCACAACAAGGTGCACACACACATATGTGAGGAAGACTAGATAGAGTGAAACATTGGAAGCTTGCATTCATCACCAAAACGGATACAATGTTTATTCTCCACTCTTCATAATCTCCCATAAGTTAACCTCTCAAAATGAGCCTAAAAGCTCTATTTATCATTTTTAGACTAGTTTTGATTAGTTTCAATCTAGTGTTTGGCATAGTTAAAAAATAGGTTCTCAAGCTGATTTCGTGGCTCAAATGAGCTCCGAAAAATATGAAATTTGATATGGTCATACTACCTAAGTTCTTCAAGATCTAGGACTTCTCTTCTTGGAGAAAACAAAGCTTATATTTACAAATGGGATATTTTTTACAATATTCTAGTGATAAAAGTCACTATTTTGAACATAAAAAAATATGATTCGTTTAGTTTGAATTGTATGGCCTCTTCTCTACATACTTCCTCATCTTTGGTGTCTATTGAACTCTAATTTCCACATGCTACTTGATATTCTACTCTCTCCTTATCCAACACTCTCCTCCCTCTCGTGTTTGTCATCCTTGACACTTGTTCTTGGGAGTTGTGAATGTAAGTATGTAGGAGGTCAATAGCCAATGTTCTTCCTACTACTCGGATGCCTCTAGCCAATTCAGCTTTAAGCCTCTACCAATTGATGGCACATAGTGTATGTGGCTAATGTAGTGGTAGTGCTCAGAGTATTGAATTTTCTCACAAGAAAATAAATGAAGCAAGTTGGTAGGTCATTACATGAAGACTTCCGAACAATATTTACAAAATGTGTGGTGAAGGCATCTTAGAAAGTTTTTCTATAGCATGCTTGAAGATGTTTTATGTAGTATTGCCAAGCATAGCATATGTTTTGTGAGTGCATTGTGCTCATATAATATACTAAATCAATATTACTTTGTTCAAAATTGAGCACATTGACGTAAGGTGTGTTTACTTTTTTGAAAACTTTGAACACTATGAAAGCAAAGTCCAAATTTTTTATGTGCTTCAAATAGATTTTGGTTTTGGCTGAAAATCAGTCAGCATGTAAAATGGCCACCCTCCGTTTTGATTGAGGGGGGGAATCTATGTCTTCTGACTTTAATGCATTTTTGGTTGAATGAGCGATAAAACATCAGTGTACAATGCCGTATACACCTCAACATAATGGAGTTGTTGAATGGAAGAACGTGTCACACATGGAGATGGCCAGGTGTATGGTCAAGAGTCAGGCTTTACCACATAGTTTCTGGCTTGAGGCTGTCATGTGTGCACTATATGTACTTAGCAGGTGTCCCACTAAAGCACTACAGTCTATCACTCCATATGAGGCTTGGCATGGTCATAAGCCATTTGTTGCTCACCTATGTGTTTTTGGCTATCTGGCATATGCATTAATGCTTGAATAGCATCGCAGGAAATTGGATGATAAAGCACTGAAATGTATTTTTGTTGGGTACAGTTCTGAAACCAAAGGCTATTATCTGTATCATCCATAGACTAAACGCATTTTGGTTAGCGGTGATGTTGTTTTTGTGGAAGATGCTATTCAGCCTTTACTTTCATGTATGAAGGAGACATATGTTAGCTCCAAAGACATGTATGATACTTTGCTGCCTCTTTTTAGAGGTGGACAGTCTACTACTGGTCCTAATGAGGCAATTTCTCAGCCTTTTTCATGTGATGATGCAGATCATTCTATTTCTGATGTAGATTTACATGATGCACTTGTTGATGAGAGAGCTGATATTGAGGGGGCAAAACATATGCCAAAATGGCTTGTGCAAACTTTGCATGGTAGCAAATTAGATGCACCTCTATCATACCATACTCGTTTAGGCTCTAATAGTGCCTCTTTTGCATCAGATTGCTATGCTATGGCTACCTCTAGTCTATGTGATGAGACTGAGCCTATTTTGTTTGATGAAGCACAACATTTTGAACATTGGATGGTTGCAATGTAATCTGAATATGATGCTATCACGAAACATGGTGCCTGGTATTTATGTGAATTGTCTCCTGGCAAGAAGGCCATTGGCACTAAGTGGGTATACAAGGTGAAGCGTAAAACCTGATGGAACAATTGGTACGGATAAGGCTAGGCTTGTTGCAAAGTGTTATGTGCAAGAAAGATGCATTGATTTTGATGAGACGTTTGCACCTACATGCCGAATGACTATTGTTTGTAGCATATGTGCACTTGCAACTCATCATGGTTGGAATGTACATCAATTGGACATTAAAAATGTATTTTTGAATGGTGACTTACATGAAGAAGTGTATGTTTTTCAGCCTCGTGGCTTTGTGTAAAAAGGGCATGAAAACCAGTTGTGTATATTAAAGAAGGCATTATATGGTTTAAAGCAAGCACCACATTCTTGGTATGAAAAGCTACATGCCTATCTGATTGCACATGGTTTTGAGAATAGTCCAATTGAGAGCACCTTATATGTTAAGTGTGATAATGATGTGCTTCTGATCATCGTTGTGTATATTGATGATATGCAGCTTATTGGTCCTCATGAGAAGCATACCACTGATTTTAAGGCTGATTTGCATGCCTCATTTGAGATGTCTGATTTGGGGCATTTGCATCATTATTTGGGCATTCAATTTATGCAAGTTGATGCTGGAATAGCTTTGTGTCAAACAAAATATATTGACACATTATTGCAATGTTTTAACCTTGATGACTACAAACCTATTGCCACTCCTATCGAGATAGGTTTATGATTGAGTGTTCATGATGTTGGAGATGCATTTGATGTCATTATCTATCAACAGGCTGTTGGATTCTTGATTTACTTATGCACTACTCGGCTAGATATTCAGTTTGCGGTCTCATAGATGAGCAAGTTTATGCATTGCCCAGGTGTCAAGCATTGGTAGGCAGTTAAGTGCATCTTTTGCTACTTGAGTGGTACTTGGCTACTTGGATTGTTTTATCCTAAGGGGGATCACTACCGCCAGATTTACATTCTTTTTCTAACTCTGACTGGGTTAGTTGCTATGACACTTGTGTGTCTACTAGTGGATTTTGCTGCATACTTGATAGCTCATGTATATCTTGGTTGAGAAAGAAGTACCCTATTGTGGCCACTTCCAGTTGTGAGGCTGAGTATAGGGCAACTTCCACAGTGACTATTGAGTGTGTGTGGCCAAGATGCCGTATGGCTGATTCGGTGTTGGTCAGTCTTCGGCCACCACCATCTTCACTGATAGTCAGAGCACATTGGCAATTGCGAGGAACCCTGTGTTCCATGCTCACACTAAGCACATTGAGGTGCATTATCATTATGTCAGGGAGAGGTTCTCTACTGTAGAGATCAGCTTGGCATATGTGCCCGTGCAAGAGAACATTGTAGACCTTTTCATGAAGGCTCTGCCTAGGGAGAAGTTTGAAGCTTTCCGCAAAGCTTTGGGCTTACTTCCTTTTGTGGATTGATTCCACGTAGCTTGGCACTTCCTTATACATGAGTGCTAGCTCCTTGTTCACCACATCACTCCCATGGGGGATTTGTTGATATATTTAGATAGTGATGTGTGTGAACACACAAGGACCATCGGGGCACTTTTTTCCCTCTTTAGGAGGTTTTTTCCCCCTGGCTTGTATATATGCCTATAGCCCTAACGAGTTACTTATCTTAGTACATTCTAGTGGTAATACATTGAGTATTGTGTGTTATGCTTGAGGCTTCTTCGTCTTCCTTGTGTTGTTCACATGCTTTCGCAGACGTCTAACTCCAACAATGATTGTGGTGGTGGTTTGACTTGTGGGGGATCTAAAGGCTATGTTGCTTTGAGGGTAGAGAATTATTTGGTTAGCTTATCATTTGATTCTAAGAGAGTCATATGATCTTCCAAAATAATTTCGATGTTGTTAGATTGAATGGCTTGGAAACGGGAAGGCTTAATAGGGGTGTAGGGGATGAGGTCCATGGTGGCTTCTCTGCATCTTGAATATGTAGGCATGTATTCTCTTCCTTTTCCACTATGATGTGGTTGTGCAATAATCCTATTGCTGATAAGTTTAGCAATAAGTTCCATCTATACATAGAGGTTGGCTTCCAATTATTTGATTGTGTCCTGGTTTTTCTCTCTCAACTAAGTTTCTAAAATAGAGTGTGCCTCTCTGAGTGTGCTATATCTTGCATTTAGTGAGGCATTCTCGATTATAAGGGAGTTATCTTGTGATTGAAGCATGGTCATTTATTGTTAAAGATCATGGTTTAGTTGACCAAATGCGGCATATTCTTCTCAATCTTGCAACATATAGCTTAGCATCTAGGACAAAGCATTTTCAATACTTGATGTTGAATAAACAAGGTTGGTATGTAGAAATGCAGAGGGGGGGGGGGGGGGGGGATTCGTTGTGCAAAGGGGAAGAGGGTGATTGCATGAATTATCACCATGCTCATGAGTGATGTTGGTGGAGGGAGAATAGGGATTAGGGATTAGTGGAGAGTGGGGGAACTGTGGCAAGAGGTGAAATGTCCATTGGGTTAGTCAATAGGGAGAAGTGGTATTTATGGGTGTGTGAGGATAGAATTCCTAGGATTAATGGTGGGGTTTGTGGTGTGGGGGAAGGGAATGAGACGAAGGGATTATACAATGGACCAAAGTGTGTAAATGAAGGTGCAAAAAAAGTGGGACTGCAAATGGATTTGTTATACTGGCTCATGGCATTGATGATGCACCACAATTGATGAAATCAAAGATAGGGTTGGATGGGTGTAGAGTTATCATAGAGAGGTTGGCTATTTAGGGAACATGCACATGGAGCACCAAAATGGTATGTGGTGGAGTGTCAAAAATGGACTAGAATCGCTAAGAATAAGATTCTATGGGAACAGATGAATGGGTATGGATGCCTACAATGGAAATATCCATGGGAGGGATCGATGGAGAGATTTGGCAACATAGCACGATCTGCGAGAGTCACTTGATGGGATGGGGACTTGGATGGTGGAACCTGCATGAGGTTGAGCATGGGTGCGATGCAGATTGTAATGTGTGGGGGGGTCTCTTGATTAGAAATCTGAGGGCCTCTAGAAGACCCATTACTTCAGTTAATATATGCATAGTCTCAATGAAAGCTTCATTGAACCCACTCTAATTGAGTTCCTATTGAAGCAAAGCATGAATTGTTTCTTCATTCAATTGGTTTCAAGCTCTGATTTTTTCCATACGAGCATACAACCCTTCTAGGGCCACTCTTAGACTAGATTCTATGGTTCCTTCTCTTCTTCTTCTAGGGCCTCTCTTAGGCTAGATTGTATGGTTCCTTCTCTTCTTCTATGTCAGTGTGCAACTCATCATAACTTGTTCATTCATACTCTTGAGACACAAAACGAGTGTATGAATATTCAAATTCTAGAAGGCCTTTTGCAAGAGGCACTTCAAAGTCAAGTGGCAGATGTTGCTTAGTAGAAAAGAGGAATCTTTCTATGGTTTCATGAGTTTTTGATACTTACACACATGGTTCTAGTGGAATAGGTTGAGTTGTGACTCCTTGAGTCGATTTGGGTGGTCACTAATGGGAGTTCTTTCTAAAATACTTCATGATGTGGGAGGCAAATGGTGAAGGGGGAATGATAGGTGGTGTTTCAATGGGGGATTGTGTAGGGGTTGGGGAAGCTTCAATGGGTTGGAGACATGGGATGGTTCCGCATGTGCATTTGGGTTTTGGGTTTGTGTGAGTTTGAGGCTCTTCCATCCTTGAATGTTTGTATTTGTGCCTTTGTGAGTTCTTGTTGAATGGGTACATCATATGCTAGATACATTTAAACAATGCACATAATAGCATAGAATCCATTAAGAACTTTATTTATAGCCATCAAGAACTGGCCGCATATAATTGATCAATGATCTAGTGGGGGAGATCAATTTTTAAGAAGTTACCTTGAGCTATGTACACATTGAACCAAATCTTCTTGTGGAGTTATGCGAAGCAATCCTGCCTTGGGAAAGAAAAGTGTTGCATGCACATGCACAATGCAATGGAAAATGTGGGGGTGATAGCCGACATTGTGCTAGCTTCAATACTTCGCTTCTTTTCATTTCTTTCGGGATTAATGCTTCCTTTTCAAAAGGTATGTGTATTACAAACATTCTTAGAGCATCTCTGAGCAAATTATGTGTTAGTCAGAATTTCTTCAAGGGTTGGTTTGAAAGTAGAGAGAGAAAGACAAAGCTCCCTAGAATGTATCGATTGGATCTTGCCTATAAGATGTGCATCAAATAATAGCATATGTAAAATTTTGGCTTAGGTAAAAGTGCAATGAAGCATTTTTTTTATATCATCATTTTCCCGGATTGGTTGTAAATCTTTTGCATTTTGCAGTGCTTTGGTTTCTTGGGTCAAAAACTAAAATGTTCCCCATCTGTTATCAAACACCATCTTTGCTTCCCAAACAAATTTTTTGATCGCTAAGGTTCCCACAAGTCCTTGGAACCAATACGATTTGGCATGGACTTTCTCTATCTAGACCATTGGAGAATCTTTGATGGATATCCATAATAAATTACACACTATGAATTCTACCAATAGTTCTAACTAACAAAAGGCACAAACAAACCTACAAGTAAATAAACTAATTATCAAAGCCAAGTAGAAAGACCACCTCCACTAGAGAGAGTACACTTCCACCCAACCAAATCCACCCATATATATACATATAGGCCAAGGGGGGAAATGTGAGGAGAGCTTTCCAAAGATCACCTCTATATGGATTCTAATCCAAAGCCTTCTAACCTTGGCACTCACATGAAATCACATGGCTCTCACATGGATTCTAAAAGAATTTCTCCCGAGCTTGTACATACAAATCCAAATGCTTGAGAGGCCTCTATAAGGGTTAAATACCATATCCTTAGGAAATATTAATCCTAAGGGTTAAAACCTTTCAACTAGGAGTAAATAAATCCAAACAGCTCAAGGGTTCAAGCCATAGTCTTAAAGAGACTTTCTTGATCCTGCACATAACAATCTGATCTATTTTTACCATTGCCTTTTAGTATGTTTTCTCATTGCCAGAAATGATCTCCAATTATTATGTGCCATGCTGGTCGCATACAAAATCCTTGATTAATCAAAGTATCTCACATGTTAATTGTACAAGTCTCTACCAAATTTTCAGCTTCCTCATTCTTCTTGCTAAAAGGGATTATAGATAGGTAAAATATAGAGTAAATAATCACTAATCTGATAAAAATGATAAGGAATGATCATTGTTCTGATATGAGGCAAGAGTATACCATTTTATCTAGACCGATGGTTAAAACATGAATCAATTGGAAAAGATTTTCTTTTCCAAATCTATGTATTTTTAACAAGGAAAAAAGAAGCTCTTGTGGGTCATAGTGAAAACATACACATCACTAGTTCACCCAAGTCGAAAGAATCCACTAATTTTACTTCACATTGAAGAATAATTTAGTCAATATTCTTAAAGCATTTTAGTATGGCTTTTCAAGTAGATTTTTGCAACACAAAAAATGGGTAAAAGTAATCCAGGATCAGAAATTCCATCATCCATAACATTTGCTTGTTTTTAATGTTTCTTTTTTCCTTTTTATTTTTTTCCATACAAACGACTTACTACATTTCGTGTTAAAAGGTTGCAGCTCGAACATCTTACTTCCAAGCACATTGATTTTTCACATAGAGTATCCATGTTGTATACAGTTTCTTAGTTTCTTGTATCTTGGTAAATTTGTAAGTGACAACATTTTGAATCATATGAGTGTTGTATTTTTCTAATTCTATTTTTATTATAGATTTTTATTATATTTAGGGTTTTTTTTACAAAAAGCAATATATTATTAGTAAAAATAACCCTACCATTCGACATATAGTACATCATAATTTTGATAATGTGTGAGTGGTTCAAAACTATAGGTTTGAGTCCTTGGCTCTTGAGGTGGGGGTGGGAGATCAACCCATACTAGCGGTGGTTGACATCTACGGGTGTTAGATCAATTTAAACCCAATTTCATTATCACCTTTGGGCGATCATCACTATAATGCCTTTCAGCACTTTAACCCTCTATTTGTAGGATATGGGGGGTTCAATGGGTACTATGCCCATTCACTTGTATAGTTGTTTTTTCAATCAATTCAATCAAAGGGCAATTAAGCTTTGGTTGAACTTCCTCTTTAAAAAAATAAAAAAAATTGTAGGTTTTGAATATCTATACATAGATGCCTTGTTATTTGTCCCTTATGTGCCCCTTCATCAAGGGATATACATAGTATCAACAATATGATAAAGTTACAAACAAACGCCAAACAAACCCATACCTTGTATCAAGTTTAGGACCTTTTAGATTTTTTATCGACATCCATGCTAATATGTTTGTATTCTTTTGCAGATTAGAATATCACCACTTGCAAAAAAGGGGAAAAAATGTGAGTACTTTCCTTCTCATTCTGAAAGATACCATTTCTAGAACATTTCATTTTGTGTAAACTAAACTTAATATCCATTACAATTTTATTAATAAGGAGCTTGAGATTTCTTGACTTTATTTCTTTACATGGTGGACCATCATCCACTATATAACCATCTCTCAAGAGAGAGGGTTGGTCATACAAACATCCATCCATCCATCCATACATACATACATACATATACACACTTACATACATATACACACATACATACATACATACATACATTCGTACATACATACATAGATATTAGCACTACTATCAAGGAATAAACTTGATGTTTGACCATCGTATTGTTGCTTTTGATATATGACCCTTCCAACTTCAAGTACCATTTCCCCTTGTATGATTGCTCCTTTTTGTGGCCAATGCAATAAAACCAGATTTGCTTCCCTAAGTTGAGTTGCCATAAATGTTTGTTGTGTTTTGCTCTCCTCCTTGCATGTACAACCTTTCAATGTTCTTCTATAATCCTTCTTTCTCTTGCAATACTTCTAGTGTGGACATTTTTATTAAAAGAGTGTCATCCAAAACTTCTCACTTTATTTCGCCCCCACTCTAGCAAATCCATGGAGAAATTCACGAGGTGCAATGTGATGGAACTCATACACTAATTGAAATGTTGAAGAGATGTGGTTTCAAAAGACATTTGTAAGCCCAAAGTATTCCCAAATAAGTAGTGTCCCAAGTAGTGCGACTTAAAATGCACTCTTTGCATAGTCAAGATATAAGCATTTTATTAGTGCTTTCTTCTTGTCCATTGGCATGTGGATAATATGCATGCAGTTTTCTATGAAGGATTTTATATTTTACAAAGATATGGGCCAAGAGCTTGTTCACAAAAAGGGTTCCTTGATCAATAGCTATTTCCAAAGGGAAGCAAAATACAAACACATCCTTATACAAAATTTACTACTATGTCAAAAGAACGATCCCTAGAAGCAATGACTTTTGCCCATTTGGTAGCATACTCTATATCTACTAAAACGTATTTCTCTCATCCTAGGTGATCCAAAAGGCGAATTGGCCCTATATAATAGATCCCCCATATTTCATATGATTGCAAATTTGTGAAGCCAATGAGTGGAGAATTTTATTGCTTGATTATCTTAAAGTCACACTTGCAGCAGTTATCACAATGTTCAACATATTGAGCTACATATTTGAAGAAGTTAGGCCACTAAATTCCTAAAATCCACCATGGAGGATCCTCCATGCAATTATATCTCCCAAGGAATGCATCTCACTAAGTCCATCATCAACCTCCTTCAAGACTTGTGAGATTTGATAAGGTGCCACACATTTTTGCAATGATCTATCTTGGCCATATTTATATAGATTTCCATCCACTAGAATGTAAGCCTTGATTTTGGGATGAAGTCTTTGTTCCTCTGAAGGAGTAGCATTTATGGGAAAAATGTTTATCTAAAAATAGAGTGTATACATCTTTATACCAAATGATTTCCTTTGCATGAAATATTTTGCATCCAGGAACTCATCATGCACACATGATTCTTCCATATCGTAAGTAGAGTGAGATAAGTGAACCTCCATTACAATTTACATGTTCTCTTCTAGGTCAGGAAGTGCTTCAAAATCAAACACTTGGAATGAAGAATCCAACTCCATACTCATCCTCCTACTTGGGTTTATTTAGAGAGTATTTCAAGGGTTGATGGTCAAAGATCTCTATGAATTTGAACCCTATTAGGTAGCTCCAAAATTTATGGATGGCAAACACAACTGCCAATGCTTCCCTTTCCGATGGGTTGTAATTCGTCTTTGCTATGATAAGTATTCTACTTGCATATTGAATGGTTCTACGCAAATTGTACTCTTCCCTAGATTGGGTAATAATAGCTCTATTGAAAAGTTGGAACAAGATGTATATGAAACATCTTTTGCCAATCAAGAATGGTGAGAATTAGTGCATTCACCAAATCATGCTTGACTTTTTCAACTTTTTTTCTACTTCATCGCTCCATTGGTGCTTTAAAACAACTATTGAACTCTTTGTTCTCAATGAAAGACCTTAGAGAAGCTGAATATGTCCTTGGTATGAGGATAAAAAGGTGTAGATACTAGCCCACATTGCACTTATCTCACGAAAAGTATGTTGGAAAAGTGTTGAACAAATTCAACATAGCAAATACAAAGCCTCTTGGAGTTCCATAGCAGCCTTATCTGAAGCTCTCCATGGAAGATTATCTAGAAAATGAGTCAGCTATATGAAAAGTTTTTCATATGTATCAGCTTGTGGCGCATTCATATATGCCATATTTGCTACTAGGCCAAGTATTTCCCATGCACTAGGAATCGTGAGTTATTTTATGGTTAATATTGGTAAATCTCATTGAGATGTAGTTAAATTTATTTTGAGATATTTGAAAGGGATCAAAAGGTAAATGCTTGTGTTATGGAAATAGTCCATTGGATTTGAAAAGATTCTTTGATTCTAACATGGTACATGATGTGATAGAAATAAATCCACAATTGGATATGTATACACTCTTACAGTAGGTGCTATTTCATATGCTCTAAATTTTAGAGAATAGTAGCATTATCTACTATAGAGGCCGATATATATTTTAGTCACAAATGCTTCTAAAGAAGCCCTTTGGTAAGCATGTCTATGCAATGAGTACGGTTGTCTTGACAAGGCACTTGTTCTTGGTTGTGATAGCCAAAGTGCCATTTTTTTGGAAAAGAATTTCATGTTCCATGCCCACACAAAGCATGTAGATGTCGAGTACCACTTCACTAGAGAACTATTGGCCTTATCATGCTAGTCAAGGTCAACACATCATAGAATCTCAGAGAAGCACTCACCAAATTTCTACCAAAATCACAACATCATCTATGTATATACAAGGTGGAAAAAACTTAGTTTAAGGGAGCTTCCTAGACCCTTTAAATGGGATGTTGTTGGGGATAAAGACTTGAAGGAGCCAATTTTTATACGTTTTAATCCTTCTACTTGTAAGATGTCTTAAAAACTCTCTAGAAATATTTTTATTATATTGTTTTGGTCCCCAAATTGGGAAAATATAAGCATGTATATTACATTTAATGACCTATGGTCACTTTGACATGTTAACATTTGGCCATATTATCAAGTCCTTATCTTAACAAATCTAAGATCTTAGCTCACGTTTCAAACTAAGGACTTTTATCGAACTTGTATGTATTTCTTCTTCATTGTTTTCTCCTTCATTTTTTTGAAGAAAGAGCTTTATGTCTCTTCTTTCTCTCCCCTCACATAGTCATCACCTACTTGTTCTTTGGAGAAAATAAGCACATTACATATCATCAAATAGATCTCTTGTAGCCTCTTTCATTTATGGCTTGTAGATGGTTGTATAACATACATCTTGGATGAGGGCCATTTGGACTAAATTTGGCTTGTACATCAAGATATATTATAAGGAAAAGGCATTATGAGGCTCTCATATTGTGAGGTTTGACGGAATGATGAAAAATCTTGACTCAAGGGTCATATGGAACAACAACCTCCTTGGATGGGGCCGTATGGAAGTTCCCTTACAAAGAGAAAAAAGGAAATATTCCCTACCTGATAGAATGTGCCTTCATATTTGTTAGATCTTCATATTTGTTAGGTCGATTGAATTGACCAAAATCATATATGGAAAAGACCAATATGTGGATGACGATTGCCCATGGAAAATCACCCATGTCTAGCCATCCATCGAAGGCCACACCTCTCCATCGACCTATTTATAGATGACTTGTGCATTAGTCAAGGCTGCATTTAGCAAGTATACTTGCTTGAATGTTGGTTGAAGGTCATATTGGACCATTTAGCTAGTTGTGAGAATCTCATATTGTCACGTCCAAGACAATTGATTTGCATATAATGTACATGTATTTTTGAACATCCATTTGTTTCTTTTTTGGATAGGACTTTAGATTCAGCCAGAGATGGTACAAAAATGGTCAAAAATTTATACACATCTTATTCTACTCACCAAGATATTTCCATCCATATAAAGCACCAAAAAGCACCTCTAACCCATTGAGAACTAAAACACTAATTTTGCTCACTTTCAACATCCCATTAAAGTAAGGAAAGATCAGGGGAATGACCATACACTTTGTTATCTTCTCAAAAGATAAAATAGCACTATGTTGTTTGCATGTTATGCTATTATGTCGACCTTGTGAGTTTATGGAAGCTTCCTAAGCCCTTTATGTGGGAGGTTGATAGGGATAAAGATTTAAAGAACTTTTCTACATTTTTATCCTTCTACTTGAAATACAACTTAAAAAAAATTCTAGAAATATTTTTATCATATTTATTTGGCCCCCAAAGGTAGAAATATAGGCATTTATGTGACTTTTAATGACGTATGGTCACTTTGACTTGTTAACATTTGGAAAAATATCAAAGTCCTTATGTTAATTAGACTTAGATCTTAGCTCACATTTCAAGCTAAGGACTTCTATCAAAATTTTATGTATTTCTTTTTCATAGTTTTGATCAAAGAGTTTTTTGTCTCTTATTTCTCTCCCCTCACATAGTTATCACCCACTTGGTGATTGGAGAAACTACACACAAGCCATATCATCATATATCTTTTTTTGTCCTATTTCATTTATGGATTGTAGATGGTTGTAATAAGTTACATCTTGGATGTGGCTCATTTGGATAATTTATGGCTTGTAGATGGTCAATATATATTATATGGAAGCAGAGTTATGAGGCTCTCTGTTAGCATTCAAGGTTGGTTAATTCATCAAGGTAGCATGAAGTAAGGAAGTCAGAGATAGGAGATTCAAAGATAAGATCAAGGAGGAACAAGCATACAAGGAAGTCATTGAAGACCTAGTAAGTAGGCCTAATCATTTTTCTAGATCATGTATACAACAAACAATAATTTTTATCACTACACTTCATTGAAAATCCCATTTTTGGTAGATTAGACTCCCTTTTGTTCAAGCTTGAGGAGTAGTAGAACAAGATATGTATCAAATTTCATAATTTTTTGAGCCCATTTGGACCTTCAAATGAGCTTAGGAAGCTAATTTTTAACTAGGTCAAACACTAGGTCTGAACTAGTCCAAAGCTAGTCTAGAAACTATTAACGAGCTAGAGAGCACATTCTAGAAGTTAGAATTTTTGGGAATTGAGCTTGTAAGAGTATATTTTGTATCTTGAAAGTAGTGCAATAGAAGATTCCATTGTCTCTCTCTTTGTCTTGCCTTGTGTGCTTGTATGTGCATGCAACTGTGCTTCTCACTCATGCACTTGTGCATTCCACTTGCTCATGGTTGTCATGTCACCCTCAAGTCTCTAGGGATTAACAATTATGAGGTAGATATCCTCACATTGGTTCTCAAAGAGTGACACCAAATTTGGTGCCCTTGTCGGGGAGTGAGCTCTGAGGACGAGTGTGTGATGATAAGACATAGAGATTTGACCTTTGAATGATAGATAATTCTTTTTTTTTCACTTTTGTACCTTCTTCATCATCATCCCTACCATCCCTATTCACCCCCTACCTCCATCTTTGCAAACTTCCACCTTCTTGGTCATATTCCCACCTCCATTTCATTTCTCTCATTTCATTTGTGAGCAAGAGCAAGAGAGCGATCTAGTGCATTGTGTTTTTCGTGTGTCTATGAGTTTTTGGAAGGTAGCAGCATCAGCAACATCAATAGGTATGACAACTCTGTGCACACATCCTATGATGAAAACCTCTATCTATCATGACAGACAAAAAACTAGGGTATTTTGTAAATGCAAGTATAACATTGTAGGCTACACCATGTGCACATCATAAATCACAAATATTTTTCCAAAACTAAGCATTATTTTTGTTCATCATGATAGACATTGTCCCTCATTATACACACTATCCATTGGGATAGAAAAATTTCATAATAGACTGTGTCCATCCTCTATCATCAACAAATGACAGACAAACCCCCATGATAGATAGTGTCCATTGCGATGGACACCCCTGTCCATCGCGGTAAACTAACTCTCCATTGCGACAGACAACCTACCAAATGCTTTGTCCATGGCAAGAGATTGAAAGCCCAGACAAATAGAGATCACGATTGATTATGTCCATCATCACAGACAGTTGGGCACGATAGAATCTATCCATCACGATAGACCAATCTATCATGATAGACATATCTATCACGATAGACCTATCCATCATGATAGATAGCCCCCATGGTAGACTCTATCCATCACAACGGAGAAAGCCTACCCATCACGACAGATAGGAAAAAATAGGAATTTTTAGGATTTGCAATTTTTGTCAAATTTTGGCCTATTTTTTTGGATTTTTGTAGATATGAGGCAATCCTTGGAAGGGCTAAGAAAGCTAAAAATACTTGAAAAGATTGGGAGCATATGTCCCAAGCAATTGAGCATCAAGCACAAGGTTGGGAGAACTCTCAAGTCCAAGGATAGATTAAGCTAAAGTATGAAAGAACCCTAATTGGAAAAAATATAATCAGATCGAGAAAACATCAAGTATGGCAGAACTTAAGTGTTCCTGATGACACATATATTAAGACAAGAAAAATACGTCCAAAGAACTTAAAAAAAAAACAAGTGGTTGATACAAAAGACCATTGCAACATGGTTCTACTTGGGTCATTGGGTAAATCATCAATTGATTAGGTCAGGTAGATACCTAGGAAGGGATAGACAAAGCATTAGGTCATTTGAAGCTAGTGTCAATCACACCACTAGGTTGTGGGCCCAACAGCTAAGTGACTATCCTTACATGGTGATCTCAAAAACTAGTGATTCAGAATTGTCATTTAGCATGGAAAGACCCACAAGTAGTTCACGGATAGCTTATTCACTGACTCGTGAAGGTCCCTATAAGGCTCAGTTAGAGTACATACGAAACAATTGCTTAGATGCACACATCTATCAGGATGGTTTGAGACAATGAGTGGTATGTTGAAGTTTGAGGTCTATGGGAGCACGCAAGTAGCACATAGAAGAAGAAGAAGATTGGATCACAACAGATGATACTAAATTTATTACCAAGAGAATTTACAAAGATAATTGACTCGTTAGGGTTATAGGCATATATACAAGCCGAGGGAAAAAACCTCATAAATAGGGAAAAAAGTGCCATGGTGGTCCTAGTATGTTCACACATATCACTACCAAAATATATCAACAAATCCCCCTAGGAGTGATGCAATGAACAAGGAGCTAGCAATCATGTATAGGGAAGTTCCAGGCTATGTGGAATGAATCCAAAAAAGTAAGTAAGCCCAAAGCTTTGTGGAAACCTTCAAACTTCTCAACCTTTGTGAAAAGGTATGCAATCTTCTCTTGTGTGGGCACATATGCCAAATTGATCGCTCTATTAGAGAACCTATCTCTAACAAAATGATAGTGCACCTCAATGTGCTTAGTGCAAGCATGAAACGCAGGGTTCTTCGCAATTGTCAATGTGCTCTAACTATTAGTGAAGATGGTGGTGGCAGAAGACTAACCAACACCCAAATCAGCCATGAGGCATCTGAGCCACACACACTCAACAATCATTGTGAGAGCTACCCTATACTCAGCCACACAACTAGAAGTGGCCATAGTAGGATGCTTCTTGCTCAACCAAGATATGCATGAGCTACTAAGCATGAAGGAAAAACCACTCATGGACACATGAGTGTCATAGAAACTAGGCCAGTGAGATTCAAAAAAAGCATGTAAATCTGGCAGTAGTGATCCCCACTTGGGATAAAAAAATCTAAGTGGTTGGTTACCACTCAAGTAGCGAAAGATGTGCTTAACCGGTTGCCAATGCTTGACACCTTGGCAATGCATAAACTTTCTCATCTCTTAGACAACAAATTGAATATTTGGCCAAGTAGTGCATAAGTAAATCAAGCATCCAATAGCCTACTGATAGAGAGCCGCATCAAATGTATCTCCAACATCATGAAGACTCAATCATAAACCTATTTCCATAGGAGTGGTAATAGATTTGCAGTCTTCAAGGCCAAAATGCTACAATAATATGTCAATAGATATTTTTTTGACACAAAGCTATTCCGCCATCAAATTGCATAAACTAAGTGTCCAGATAATGATGTAAATGCCCCAAATCTAGCACCTAAAATGAGGCACCCAAATCAGCCTTGAAATCAGCAATATGCTTCTCATTAGGACCAATGAACCGCATGTCATCAACATAGACAACAATCATGAGAAGTACATCATTTGCATGCTTAACATATAAGGTGCTCTCAGTTGGATTGTTCTCAAAACCATGTGAAATCAAGTACGCATCTATCTCTTCATACCAAGCTTGTGGTGCTTGCTTCAAACTATATAATGCCTTTTTCAACCTGCATACTTTGTTTCCATGCCCTTTCTGCACAAAACCACGGGGCTAAAAAACATACACTTCTTCATGCAAGTCACCATTCAAAAATGTAGTTTTAATGTCCAATTGATGTACATTCCAACCATGATGAGCTGCAAGTGCAGAGATGCTACAAACAGTAGTCATTCTATTAGAGATAGATCCAAGTCAGATCATACATCAGTGTGTGTTGGAACAAGAGCATGTGTTGCTAAGGTTCCTAGCTCGGGGGTTATCCTAAGGTTCCACTTTAGAAATTAGAGTGAGTTTGCATGATGGACACATGTCACACGAGCATTCTAGAAGCTTTCTAATCATGGAGCAAGAGGATAAATAGCATGGGAGGAGAGTAGCACACACACCATTTTCAACTCTTTGTGAGAAGAGTCTCACACTTGGTATTAGAGCTCATTTGATCTTGGGCATGTGGAGTTCCAAGAGAGAGGAATTCCTCTGCTATTTTTGGTTGAGGAAAATAGGGCCACGTGGATTTTGTTCAGGAGAAGTTTTTGATCTGCATCATCGTCTTCCATACATAGCTGCTAAATAGGGTAGCTTTCAGGTTTCTTTTGGTTTATTCGTATAACAAAAAGAGGTTCAACAGCCCCAAGGAGAGGCTCCTACAAAGCTTCGTGCACATAGAGCTCAAGGGGGCAGCTCTAGGAAATCAACAAGTTGGATCGAGTAGCATAGATGTGGGCATGACACCCAAGGTTTTTTGGTATCATGAGGGGAGAGAGAGAGAGAGACAGAGAGAGAGAGAAAGAGCTCATTCTCTTCTCTTTTTGTGTTGTGAAGTAAGTATAAACCACAACACTATATAAAGACAAGTTTTTCATTTTTTGCATTCTATACAGACAATGGAGACCTAGGCATGCTCATTTTCTTCCTCTTCTCTATAGGGAGGATCAAATCCATCGTTTTTCTTCTATTATTCCCTTTAAAAGAGCAAGGTTAGCATACCTACCTTTACTAAATTAGCCATAACTCTCTCATCCGAATTGGATGATTTAACTTGTTATAGAAAGTAGATTTTACAAGCTTTCCAATCAATGGCTAGAAGCCATAATTGGACTATTAAAAATTACAATTACAAATCATTTAATTCTCTATGTACATTTTCAAGGAGAGATGTTGCCCATCCACCTAGTCAAATTCATAATCATATTTTGAACCATTTGGGATAGTAGTGCATTAATTTTTATACCTTTGCATCATATTTTTTATCTCAAGTACATTCATTTGGATACTTTTTACATCATAATTTATCAATCTACATTATTTGCTCTTCCAATCTTATGAAACTAACATTGGAATGTGCATGAAAGTTAGTTTTGATATGAATTCATCTATCCACATGAAGTTACACTAACTTATGTTGATTCATAAAAGCACGCACAGATTGTTGTTGTTGTATGTTTCAAGATCTTTTTGCAAGTATTGGAGCGAGAAAACACATGTTATGAGGGTGTGTAGTACCCAACAACACATATTAGGAAAGCTTTTTGTTTGTAGGTTGATGGAGTAAAGAAAGTGGTTTGTTGAACACTAGGCTGATGCCTATCATTGTATCATGGTTATTATTTTTTTTCTCGACTTCATTTTCTTGGGGAAATGCTACCAAAAATTTTGTAGCCACATGGTGTTATATGCCATGTGAGAACTAGAGAGAAATTGTGTTGTAAGAGAGAGGAAGTCCCATGTGCGCAACAATATAATTAAAAGTTGTAAAGTAATTGAAGTAGAGAAGAAGATGCATAAGTAGACGCATACATACATAGATGGTATGGTTTCTAGATAGGTGAAGTGCATGATGCATTTTTTGTCTATAGAAAGTCATTGTGTCTATCACCAAGATAAGTAGGGTGAGCATTACCGTGACTAGGACAAGTTTCCTTTTAGAACGAAAATGGCAAAGATAGATGATCTTTTTATTTATATTGGCAATGGTTGAAGGATGGACTTCTTAGAGTAACCAAGATTTCCTCCAAGAGAACTTTTAGTTGAAGTAGCTAGATACTAAATTCTATGTTTAAGAGAGACCAAAGGAATAAGTTTAGAACATTGAAATGTGACTTATGGGAAAGAAATAGTTATTTCCATAAGAGTTCTTGATGTAAGTTGAAATGCTAACTCTAAGATTCTGTACTTTAGATAGTTTTAGAGTACAAGAATAAGGGAGTAAGTATGTGTCTAGCCGTTTGACACACAAGAAACTAAGTATAACTCCAAAGTTAGAGTACAAGGTGTATAATTGGATTGTCTAAAGAGATAAAAGTAAAATGAATTATAAAGTTTAATTTATTCATCAAGGCTTGCAAGTGAGAAACTTTTGAGAACTTCTAGAACACTTCAAGTAAGGATGAGGTAAGATATAAACTTATCATAGATAAAGTTGTTGAAATACTTCTTGATGTGAAAGAACAAGCAATAGTGCTCATTGTTTTTCTTTCAAGACATTATAAGAACAAGGCTAGAATGAGGGATAGTGTGCATAGTGCTCTTATGCTTGGAGCAATGGATTAAACAAGGGCAAAGTAATGCCAAAGTTAAGGAATAAGTCGAAAACCAAGAGGTATAATTCCTAAGATTTTATGATATTGAGGATCAATGGATCTTAAAGAGGACCTTAAGATACCTATAGACAACGAATTTGAGGTGAGAGTTCCAAGATCTTAGGATTCTATGATCAAGATGAATGATTAGTAGCATTCTAATCAAAGAAAAGTATAAGCTTGTGGATATCTAGTAGATATCACTGAATGGAGAAAATTAATTCAATTATAAGACCAAGGGAGGTCTTAGAGAAGGGAAAATGTTGCCAAGGTCTTTAGAATAAGGAGCTTAGTAGTTTCACAGCTAAGAATTCTAGGACTTCTTCTTAGAACCTAGAATAGAGGATAGTTCATCCTCAAAGATTCCATGATCTAGAAGAATGCAAGTGGCATTTTGATCAAAATAAATAAAGTCAAGATTTAAAATGTTTAAATTAATACATCTAGAAAGATATGAGGATATGGAAAAAACCTCAGGTAAGTTTAGTAAAGAAAATTTCCCTTTTGTAGAAAGCACAAATTGAAATAAGGGCTAGTTTTTACCAAGGTCTCATGAGTTAGAAACTTAGAGATAAGAGGCCACAAGGTAATTTGAAACCTTAGAAGAGGATTGTAAGAACACCTACAAGTTTAGGATGCTTATAAATTAAGTATCTAGTTCATAAGTAGTTACTATAACTACATAGCTATGAGTTATACTGCACATTTCTATGTGTATAGAACAAAGAAGTTTATTTCACAAGAAGTGTAGACTTCATATTTTTGGAATAGAAAGGGCAAATCAAGTTTTATTAGAATGTCATACTCAGAAGTAGTAAAATAAAATTCATGTAAGAACTTCCTAGATCTGGAGGTTGAGACATAGACTTTAAAGTTACTAGTTCTATAAAAGGAATCATTCTTGATTCCATGATAGTTTAATATGGGAAGATTGGGTAGTTCTATCTATCTATCTACCTAAGAATGAAGAATAGAGACCCTAGGTGGACTCATCTTCATTAAACAAACAAGGCAAGTTTGTAGGCCAAGAACTCGAGAGTGGCCAAGATACAGAGAAAGGAAAGATTTCCAGAGAGCAAACAAGGCAAGTGTGTGGGTTCCGTACTCAAGAGTGGCCAAGATATACAAAAAGGCAAGGTTTACAAAAACCAAACAAGGCAAGGCTATGGTCCAAATCCCTAGCAGGGGAGTGAGACAAGGTTGTATAGCAAGGCTGTAGAGAGTACACACGCGGAAGCAAAATGAAAAGTAAAGTACTCTCACAAAACAAAGAATGTGTGAGACACAAAATGAGTAGACCATGAAATGGGTAAACTCATGTGAGCTTGCCAAGAGCATGGAGTAGGCTCCTCAAGCTGCTAACCAAGTACAAATGAGGGGAGAGGCCCTCCTTATATAGATTTGGGAGGGGCTCTCAAAAGTACATCATATGTGGGATAAGTCTCTTGAAAGGAGAATGAATACAACTAGTAGAAGCACATGGCAAGGTACCCAAATACAAAGGAAATACAATATAAAATGGAGATAGACTAGAAATCGAGTGCCTCCTAGATACAAAATGGAGATGCACTCATGCGGATACAAATGTAGATGAAGTAGGAACAATCATGTTGTCAACACCCCCTCTGTAGGTCCATTTTGGAGCGGCTAAATGCTGCAGAGGTCCACCAAGCGCTGAAGTGGTACTGGAAGTAGAGCCTTTGTGAACATGTCCGCCAGGTTCTCCTGAGAGGTACACTCCTCCAGATTAATCTCCTAAGATATGAGCTTCTCATGAATGAAGTGGTACTGGATCTCGATGTGCTTCATCTGAGCATGGAACACTAGATTCTTGGCGATGGCCAAGGCTGACTGGTTGTCTATGCGAATACATGACGGAGTATCCTGCAAAACACCAATGTCAGTTAATAAACATCTTGCCCAAGGGATAGGTCCCGAGCCAAGCAAGAATATATACCCAGAAGTAGACCATCGAGAATCAGGATCACCAACCCAATCAGAATCTAAATATCCGGCGAGTTCGATGCCCCCTTGTTGAGCCCATAAAAGTCATATTGATCAAAGTCAACCGTAGTCAAAGTCAACTATAGTCAAAGTCAAAAGGTCAAAATCAAACTCGTCAAAGTCAACAAAGTCAAGGTCAAAGTCAATAGGTGCAAAGTCAAAGTGCTAAAGTGCAAGTGTCAAAGTGCACAGGTAGTGCACAATTAATTGTCCACAAAGGGTAAATTGGAGAAAGTGGGTTGCAGGTTGCAGAGGTATTTCTCTAATTTCCCTAAGGTTTAAAGTGTTTTTAAAGTGTTTTGGAAGGTTCAGGTGAACCCTCTCTTATGTGCAAAAGTGAAGAATTAAAAGGAAAAATGTGAAGGTATGTGAAGCGGCAGTGTACGCAGAAGTGAAAGTATGGCCCCCCAATTAAAATTTTTGTTTTAGGCTAAATTCACTACAGGACAAAACAAGGATTCGTTGGCTGCCACTTGTGAAGACAATCTTGGGACATCAAAGTGAGCACCAAGATACTCTTACAGCTAGGAGCGTATGTGAATCGACACTCAAATCAAAGCAAGGACTATTCTTGGACAATCCTAAGTGTAAGCAAGAGTAAGCATAGTCTAAGCAAGGCAAGAGAGAGAAGTGCAGGAGAGACACACAGTGTGCGACGTAGAGAAGTGAAGTGCAAGGTGTGCATGAAGAGTAACCAAGGAAGTGTGCAAAGAAGTGCTAAGCTAGTCCCCCAAGGATCCGAAGGTCTTATTGAAGTGTGTGCGTGCCGACAGAAGGTACCCATCCCTCCCCCTTAGTGGAAGGTTGGTGCAAGGTGTGCACAAGTGCAGGCTTGGAGAAGGTGGAGGTTTGGTGCAGAGGAGGCCGGCAGCAACCAGTCCCTTGGGTATTTGGTATTTTGTAATTAAGCACTCTGTGGGATTTTGCACAGAAGCATTGGATTGTATTGTGCTTCAACCTTGAATTTGTCTTATTATAATCAATCAACAGAGGCTTCTAGTGTGTATCTTTCTTCTTGTCTTTCCCTTTTCTCCTACAAACACTCAAATCCCTTCTTGTCCAAGAATCCCCCAACAAAATTTGGCATGCCTGGTGGGAGTTGAACCCTTGCCCCCGCCTCAAGAGGCGAAAGGCCCAACCACCCAACCAAGTAGCTCAAACCACCCAACCAAGCTTTTTTTTTAAGAAAAAATATATATTTATATTATTTTTTATATTTTTTTTATTATTCATGGCTCAAAGCTTTTGGCTCTGGATCGTGCCTCGGATGGCCATTTTTTTCAAACTTAGAGTCATTTTCATGTATTTTGGCTCCTCTAGATTCATTTTTTGCATTAATTTTTCAAAAAATCCCACTGTTTCTCTGACTTTTGGTCAAAACCCACATGTTTTGAGCACATTTATCACATGTTTTTATTTCACCACATTGTCCACATGGTCTATTCTCACCTTGTCTTACCTTATGTTTCATAAGTTCCCCTATGCACCCTCTGTAGCTCTACTGTTTGATCATTTTAACCCTCTCCAGACCCCATAATCATACTTCCAATTCCTCCCTTTATCAATCTTCCCAGCCATATCCTTAACCCTCCCGACCCTATCCATCTCTGCGCCTCAACCCTCCCCTCCACCTCCTTTCTACCCTCCCATTTCCCTCCTTTGTTTTTCCTTGCAATACATTCCACTTTTGGGTTCTTCTATGGTGCTTGTTCTCTCCTATTTCTAGTGGACTTGGTCTCTGCTTAAGTGTCCTTTTGAAGATTCTACAGCACAAGAATCATGATGTCCTCTATGCTCTTAGTTTTGGTTGTAGCTCTCCGAGACGGAGAGCACATTAGGTGGTGGGCACCCCTCTATACCAAAGACCATGATGTCGGGTGAGGGTAAGGTATTGAAGTAGTCTCTGAGCAGCATCCCAATGAGTCTAACGAGGCTGATGTGCAAACTGATTGAGTATACCAACTGCATAAGCAATATCTGGTCTAGTGTTGGCAAGATAGAGTAATGAGCCAACAAGCTGTCGATAGGTATGCACATCCACAAGTGATGATGAGTCCTCCAGTGTAAGCTTGATGTTGGGGTCAAGTGGTGTAGAAATTGAGCGACACTAGTCGATGTTATATCTGGAAAGTAGATCAGAGCAGTACTTCTTCTGTGATAGGAATATACCTTCTTTTGTTTGCCAAACTTCCATACCCAAGAAGTAGTGTAGTAATCCAAGATCTATCATAGAATACTCAAGATGAAGTTGTGTGATGATAAACTGGATGCGTTCTTCATCTGAGCCTGTCAAGATCAAGTCATCTACATAGAGAATGATGATGGCTACTAAAGACTCCTTTTGATAGATATAGAGATTAGCATCAGCATTGCTTCTGTGAAATCCCTTGTCTTCAAAGAACTTATGAATCTTTTCATACCAAGCCCTTGGAGCTTGCTTGAGTCCGTAAAGTGCCTTGTGAAGCTTGTAGACTTGATCTTCTTTGCCTTTGATCTTGAAGCCTTTAGGTTGTTCAACATATAATTCTTCATGAAGATCTCCATTGAGGAATGCACTTTTGATGTCTAGCTGGTAAATGGGCTATCTAAAGTGAGCACTTAGTGCTAAGGTGATTCTTATGTTTGTGAATCGTGCAGTTGGGGCAAACATTTCTTCATAGTCAATGTCATGTTGTTGCTTGTATCCCTTAGCTACCAACCTTGCTTTGTACTTGTCTAATGTGCCATCTGACTTGTACTTAACTTTATAAAGCCACTTAACTCCTATGACTTGATGATTTGTGGGCTTAGGTACAAGAGTCCAAGTTTGGTTCTTCTCAATTGCATCCATTTCTACTTGCATAGCTTCTTCCCACTTAGGTTGTCCTTGAGCTTCTTTGTAATTAGATGGTTCCGAGATTTGTTGAATCTGATGCATTAAGGCGTAATTGACATAATGACTTTGTTCTCGCTGTCTCTTGTCAATAAGTCTTTGAGATCTTCTCGGATGACTTGAAGTACTTGCTTCTGATTTAGAGTTTGGAAATACTGAGTCCCCCTTTGAAGTGTAGATAGGTGGACTAAGACTAGTACTTGAATCTTTTCTTGAGTATGAGGAAGCTTCATTGAAGATCACATCCTTAGAAATGGTGATGGAGTGGTTTTCCATATCATATAGACGGTATGCCTTTGATTGGTCATTGTACCCTATGAATGTGTGTTCCTTGGACTTTGATTGTAACTTGTTTCTATCTTCTTTTGGTACATAGACAAAAGCTTCACTACCAAAGACTCAAAAGTAATTCACATTTGGTTTTCTTCCATAGTATGCTTCGAAGGGTGTTTTGTCGTGTAATGCACTTGTAAATCCTCGATTAAGAATGTGAACGGCAATATGCACGGCTTCTGCCTAGAACTTGTAGGGTAGATCCTTATGATGAAGCATAGTTCTTGCCATTTCCATCACACTGCATATCTTTCTTTCAGCTACTCCATTCTGGGATGGAGTATGAGCCTGAGTGACTTTTCTTTTGATTCCTTTCTATTTGAGAAAGTTATCAAAGTCATGATTGATAAACTCACCACCTCCATCTGATCTGATGGTTTTAACTTTAGTCGAAGCTTCATTCTCAACTTCCTTGATCCAAGTTTGAAACTTAGAGAATGCATCTGCCTTTGACTTCAAAAAGTACACCCAAATATAGCGAGAGTGGTCATATACTAGGAGATAAAAGTAGAGGGATCCACTCAGGGATGGGGTGTTCATTGGTCCACATAAGTCCATGTGGATAAGGGCTAGAGGGTTCCTTGCTTGTATTGAAGCTTCCTTGGGAACTGGGACCCTATGTTGCTTGCCTTGGGTGCAAGCTTGGCAGACATCAGTAAGTTGCCCTATCTTTGGCAATCTCTTCAAAAGTTGGGATGAAGAGATTTTTTATAAGTAAGAAGTGTGTCCAAATCTTTGGTGCCACAAACTTGAGGTTGATTCTTTGGATACAAGGCAAGATAGTTTGTAGAGGCCCTTTTCTTCAATACCTTGAGCAATGACATCCTTTGTATGGGGATCAACTACCTTAACTGCGGTGTTATTAAACCATACTTGTTTGTCCTGATCTGTAATGACCTTGACGGAAAGTAGATTCATACATAAATTTGGAACAAAAAGAACATTTGATAAAGACTTGCATTCCCCCTGATTGTTGGAAATTTGAACTTTCCCTTTTCCTTCGATGGGTAAACTTTTGTTGTTGCCAAGATAGACTTCTCTCATGTGCTCTTTGAGTTCTTGAAATGAGTCCTTATCTTTGCACATATGGGAGGTAGCTCTGCTATCAAAGATCCATTCATGCGGGGAGCTAGAAGTAACTAGTGCATTGGCTTCTGTGGAGATGAAGAGTTCCTCACTTGAGCAATGGGATCTATGTTGCGATCCTTTGGATGCTTGCCTAGACATAGAAGCCTTCGATGATTGTATCTTTTTATAGCAAAACTTCTCTAAGTGTCATGATTTTCCACAAAAATTACAGGTGAACTTCTTCGATGAATTATGCGATCCTTGCTTAGATCCATTGCTAGCATGATGACTTGTGGTTTTGCCCTTGAATGGGCCTTTGGCCTTCATGGCAGACTCTTGGGAGGAAGTCGATTTGGCTCGCGAGTCATGAAGGAGCAATAGTCGACGAACCTCTTCCCATGTTAAGACTTGGCCACGATTATACAAAGTTATGACAAATGTCTCGTATGACTTACGTAACTTGTTAAAAAGCCTAATGGCCATGTCTTCACTAGAAATCTGCCTACCACATAGTGCTAATTTACGCTGGTAGTCCTCAAATTGGGCTATGACCTTGGTATTTGTGTCGTGTGGCATAATTGTCAAATTATAGAACTCGACCTCTAATGCATATATTTTTGAAGGGGTTTTGTCTTCATACAAAACGGCTAATGTTTCCCAAGCATCCTTGGACGTCTTACAGGCTGTGATATTTCCTTTCCTTAGTTCGTGGCAAGCAAGTAACAGCTGACCTAAAGCTCGTTTGTCCTTGACATTCCACACATGCCAATTGTCTAAGTTGGTATCCCTATTGGGTTCGGGGTCTGACCCGTCTACTACCTCATGAAGGAGATTCGTGTAGAGATAGGCGCGCATGACATCTTTCCATAGATTGTAATCTTATCCATTGAGGCATTCATCCTTAGGCATAAAAATAGGTGTGAAAGAGGGTAAGAAGTTAGCCATAGATAATGAGCTACCTTCACTTTTGGTCATTACAAATCTTTGAGGATAAAGTGTTTGGAAACACTATCAAAGATACTTGCCAACAATACCGCTTCAAAATAATGGAAAAGCTTGAAATGAACAACTGGACACGACACTTAAAATTATTGGGGAAGGGGGGGCTTAGAGTAGCCCTGCACTTGTACAACATCAAGATAAGTCGACGCGAGAGGAGGGCTTAGATGAGCCCGTTGCACACAAAAGCAACCACACTTGGGGGCTTAGAGTAGCCTCCCAAGACACACGCACAAGATCCTTTTCTTATAGTTTGAAATTACAAGAAGGGCACTTAGTGCCAAAGTATGCCAACTTGTGTTCTTGATAGAGCGGGTTATGATCCTTGGTAAGACAAACAAAGGGGTGTCAAATCAAAGGTTGTTATGCCAAGCAAAGAGTCTGTGAAAACTCTTTGAGAAAGAATTCCATTGTAGATTATGTGTATGTGATTCATATGTGAATGGTAGGGATAGTTATGCGTGGAATCTTGAGTATCTTAGTAGCATGTCTATTTTGTCACAATGTGTGTCTTCAATGAAGGACCTTCCACGTGAATGGATTATTCTTTGCACAGAGTGAAGGACGAGTGCAAACAAATATGATAGTTTTGAGTGAATCACATGGATGTCAGAAGCACTGACCAAAAGTTGCGCAACTTATTACGAGTGCATTCACTTCTAAAAACCGTGCATATATATTCATCATATGAGCTTAAAGGTCGTGCCAGTCTTTGTGGTTGATGCAAATGCAATGTAACCGGATCTTATAAGAATGGGGTCAATGTACAACACATGATTCCCGTGGCGACTATGGAAAAGTGAATATCGCCACATATACCCTCCTCAGATCTGTATCTCTGCATATCACGGATCTGGGACGTTGTATTGCTGCATGATTGATCGTGACCATTTCAGACTGCCATCGGATGAGGAACACAGATTATTGGCAAATATGGCGTAGAGAACTCTCTCGTTCTCTCGTTGTCACTCCAAATGGCTATGCGAAGCTCCACAAGTCATTTCAACATGTGGTGCAGTGCTGCATGAAGCTCTGGAGGTCTTAATGCACTCAAAATGGGTTCCGCACCTGCCCTCATCAAGTATTCTGGAGCTCAGAGTAGCAGCACAGAAGATCTATCTCTCTCTCTCTCATGTGACTGCAACACAGCAGCGCCTAAATGGATTGAATTCCGTATCTCTTGAAGTGGCGAAATGGCACGCGCTCAGATGCCTCTGTTTCTCTGTGTAGAAATGCTTTACTGGTAGTGCTACAGAGTGTAATGCGGTAGCTTTATGTTGTAGCTAGAGATGGCGCAAGCAGGATCCGTAGGAGAAATGAGTTGCTTTTTCTTTTCTGTAGATAGCGCAGGCAAGAACAAAGGTTCATTAGATGTGTGTGGCCTTCTCTGAACTCGCAGTAATGCATGTCTCCTCCCTCTCTATCTTCTTCTCTTTGTCACAAGCCTACACACAGACGATGTTTAGTTCAGCACTTGCCTTTATAGATATTCATGGTGAAGATGACCCTTTCTCTCTCTCTAAGGTGCACAGAGACGGCACTACACGAACTCTCTGTCGTTCCGATGGTGTAGTTAGTCACCGAAGAGAGGCCTATATCTATGATGGCAGGATCGGGTATTTAGGCTGCTGGGAGGAGGTAGAAGGCGCACTTTGTATAAGATATGCTCTGTCTCTCTGTTGAAGAGAAAGCATAGAGATCTGTGGATCTCAGAACTATTGCAGATCTCATAACTATTGTAGTGCTTGACTACTTTGACCACTGCGTTGCTTCGCAGCTTGCTCAACAAAAGCCGTTTAACTTAGCTTTTGTCAGTACCGGTGTTTGGCGTCCTGCATGGCAACCTTTCCTTCCATGGCCATGATGTTGCAGCACTACACCAAGTATTCTCATGCTGCTTTTACCCAGCAATCTGCATCCATAGACCTCTGCACCTGCGATAAATGCGCGTGGTTCTTCTATTCTTTAGATGCTCTAAAGAGAGAGAGAGAGACAGAGAGCTCTACATAACAAGTTAATAACTCTACAAGAAAAAAGCCTTGTGGAAAAGACCAGCGCTGCAGGGAACACAGGAGGAGCTCCTCATAAATGCAGAACACTTTTAAACTTATGAGGTTAAACAACTTATAAAAACGAACTGCATGTCATAAGGTGTGAATCGAGCAACGAATTATCATACGATCATGAAATGCATCAACACACATGTCGAGCAAGGGAGGGAAGGTGGGAAAGTGGGAAATTGGGGTAAACGATGAACAAAATGATGATAGAAAGGGTGGGAGATGGGCAAATGGGCACAAATGAGTCCCAAAAATTGATGGCAAAAGGCTTCTTTCTATGAGGAGAAAGCACACCACCAAAATAAAGCACCACCACCACCACCAAAATGATAGCCAAACGCACCACCAAGACCTCCACCTAGAGCTCTGATACCATGTAGAGAGTACGCACGCGGAAGCAAAATGAAAAGTAAAGTACTCTCACAAAACAAAGAATGTGTGAGACACAAAATGAGTAGACCATGAAATGGGTAAACTCATGTGGATTAGAAATGAGCTTGCCAAGAGCATGGAGTAGACTCCTCAAGCTTCTAACCAAGTACAAATGAGGGGAGAGGCCCTCCTTATATAGATTTGGGAGGGGCTCTCAAAATTACATCATATGTGGGATAAGTCTCCTGAAAGGAGAGTGAATACAACTGGTAGAAGCACATGGCAAGGTACCCAAATACAAAGGAAATACAATATAAAATGGAAATAGACAAGAAATGGAGTGCCTCCTGGATACAAAATGGAGATGCACTCATGTGGATACAAATGTAGATGAAGTAGGAGCAATCATGTCATCAACAAAGGCAAGGTTTGCAGTAAGCAAACAAGGCATGGTTGTGGTCAAGATTCTTAATAATGAGTGATTACACAACAAGGCAAGGTTTGCATTTACTAGACAAGGAAAAGTTGTCCTCCCACAGCGAGTGATTATACAACAATGCATGGTCTACAAGTAAGAAACTTAGTTCCAAATGCAAAATAATTTGAGAAACAAGTTTGATGTTTCTATTCATAGGTCATCATAAAAAAGTGACCAAGTAGGTCAAAAGAGAATAAAGTGTTCAAGTGGACCAAAGTTATATGTTTAAGTACACAAAGGGTGAAAAGTACCAAGTCTATTGGAAGTTCACACAGAGAGGGTACAAACACCAAGTCTGCAATTAATTATGGTATATTTATAAGTTTAGAGCCATGGTTGATGACTCTATTAAAGGAGGGAAAGATGATTCTATCTCTCTCTTAAGCAAACAATTCAAGTCCATTTTCCAATACAGATTGGAAAAGATAAATGGAAAGGAAAGGTTTGCAAGCAAGACATTTCAAGAAATTGGAATAGTGAACATGATTGACAAGGACACAAATTAGTAAAAAGAATTTTAGAAAATCATAAGTATAACTTTGTATGTGTCAAGTTCAATAAGGAAAAAGAAGGAATTAGGACATAAGGTCCAGTATATCCTTAAAAAGGACACAATGTGCCTTAGGATTCAAAGGAATCAAGAACAAGCAAGATTAAAAGGGATGACTTCTATCAAGAAGATAGTAGAAGATCCACAAGATGTCTAGATGACAAAAGGTCTTATGTAGAAGATAGTGGAACACTTGCAAGAAGGTAAGAGGCTCACATTGATTATCTTCATACTACATGAGATATTCAGATTCATATGATCTTTAGATAGAGTACCAAACCGAGAAGATAAATAAGATTTCTACGGATATGTTATGGGCAAATATTTCGATGGCGATGCACCACAGTTCTCTCTCCTTCTCTCGATCTCCATGACAATATCCTCGGAGTAGAAAACCGAGCTCCTAAGGCCGTACACGGTACTCCGCATAGAGACTGCAGAATACGCAGAAAAACACAGTGCACTGGGGGCACGAAGACAACTTCTTAGGTCTTACAAATGCGGTCGAACGTACAGTCTGTGAGTGACCAGGCCACTATATGTTTTATTAAAGAACATATACAAAGAAGTGTCTAGTGGCCATTTGGCCTTTCACATGGACACTAACAATAACAATCTCCCACTAAAGGCCAATATGGCCAAAGTAACTATGGGAGAAAAAATAAAGAATGATAAAGAATACCTGAGTGTATTTATACAAACTATACCTCCCACCTAATGGGCATGTTACACAGTATACAAGTGACTGTGTAAGATCATGAATCGAGTAACCCCCATCAAGTGACAACAGTGTCAAAAGCTATCCTGTGGTAGAGCTTTAGTCAAAGCATGTGCAGCATTATCTTGAGTTTGAACCTTCTCAAGAATAATGCACTCAGTGGCTAAGAAATCTCGAATGAAGTGATACCTCACCTCAATGTGCTTGGTCTTTGCATGATAGACCAGATTCTTAGCCAAAGCAATGGCACTCTGACTATCACTAAGCAAACGAGGTACATGGTGAGGTAAACCCATATCACAAGCAAGACGAGAAAGCCACAATGCTTCATTACATGCCTCACTTGCTGCAACATACTCTGCTTCTGTGGTGGAAACAGTTGTACATTCTTGAAGACGAGATCTCTAAGGGATAGCACCCCTAGCAAAATGAAAAATGTACCTTGATGTAGACTTACGATTGTCTACACAACCAGCATAGTCAGAATCTATGTAACCAATAATGGATGCTTTCCCTCATCTAAGCATAGACACTTGTCCTTAGTGCCACTCAGATATCTTAAAATCATCTTGACTGCTTCCCAATGTTTCTTGCCAGGATTAGACATATATCTGCTCACAACTCCCACTGCAAATGCAATGTCTGGTCTCATAGCTACCATAGCATACATGAGACTACCAACAGCAGACTGGTAGGGAATTTTGGTCATGAATTCCTTTTCCTCATATGATTTGGGGCAATCGTCCTTGCTCAATTTCACATATGTGGATAAAAGTGTACTCAATGCCTTTCCACCCTGCATATTGAACATGTGAAGTACATTGGATATGTACTCACTTTGAGACAAGTGTGTGCATCATTTGCTCCTATCACGAGTAATGTGCATGCCAAGAATATGTTTGGCATCCCCCAAATCCTTCATATCAAATGTCTGACTCAACTTCTTTTTGAGAATTGACAAATCATAAGAGGACTTTTCCAACAATCAGCATATCATCAACATAAAGTATCAAGCATATCAAGCTGCCATCTGAGCATCTCTTTCTATAGAGACAATGATCCTCATTGCTTTGAGAATAGCCTTGAGACTCCATAAAAGCATCAAAATTTTGGTACCATTGTCTAGGGGACTGTTTAAGTCCATACAAGCTCTTCTTAAGCTTACAAACTAGACTTTCCTTGCCAAGAATTACATAACCCTCTGGTTGTTCCATATAGATCTCATCTGTAAGATCTCCATGCAAGAAAGCAGTTTTCACATCCATTTGGACTAGCTCTAAGTCCTCCGTTGCAATGAATCCAAGCAATATGCACAGGGTAGTCATCTTGACCACTGGAGAGAAGGATGCCTTATCATTTGAGGAGTTAGTCTCTGTTCTGTTGCAGGAAGATCAGTCCAGGCAAAATAGGTCCATTATGCAAGTTGCAGATCAAGCTTTCCTGGCTAGTCAGAAGGGCAAAGGAAAATGGAGCTCTTCAACTAGTAAGCAGAAATCTGCTAATTCTACATATTCGAAGAAGGAAGATAAAGATGAGAAGAAATCAAAAAAGCAGAAATTGTTTTGTAAGTATTGTAAAGGGAATGATCATATCATAAAGAACTGTCCAAAAATGGATGCTAAAGAGGCAAAGAAGAAAGAGGCTGGAATGGTTGTTGCAGAGGCCTCTACACCAAAAACAGAGTCTGCAAATCTTGTGCAGGAAGAAGAATGGGTGTTTCCTACTGTCTGCAGTTTTGACCCATCTTCTCATGAGCAGTGCATGTCTGCAGTAGACTCAGATGTTTCAGTATTTTGACAGTGGGGCGACCAAACATATTACCTCGCAGCACAGTTTCTTCTCTTCACTCGAGCCTGCCCCTACAGGGAATACTGTTACATGCGCCAACAACTCCTCTTATCCTGTTATGGGAGTTGGTAAGATCATTTTGACTACTGCTGATGGTAGTTCTTTCACTTTGTCAGATGCTCTATTTGTGTCTGGGATCAAAAAGAACCTGTTATCAGTTTCTGCATTAGCCAAGATTGGCTTGGTTGTGAAATTCGTTGATGATAGATGTACAGTTCATGATCTGTCAAATGGCGATGTTATTATTGCTTCTGGCATTTTATGTCGTGGGTCGTATAAGCTCATAGACTATGAAAGATCTGTAAATGATTTGGCATGTGCAGTAAATGATTCTCAAGCTATGTCAGATGCAAAGCTTTGGCATGCACGCTTTGGTCATCTGAATTTTGCTAGTTTGCTATGCCTGCAGAAATCTGAAATGGTGTCCTCATTGCCCAAACTTGAGGCACCTGGAAAACATCTTTGTGAAGGCTGTATTTTGGGCAAAATGCAGCGTTCATCCTTTCCAAAAGATGGTTCAGTTCGGGCTACTCAGAAATTGCAGCTTGTACATAGTGGTCTGTGGTCCTATGCAGACACCTTCTTTTGGAAATTACCTTTACTTCGTGACTTTCATTGATGATTTTTCCAGGCATGCATGGGTATATCCACTCAAAGCAAAGTCCGAAGTGTTCATGTGCTTCAAACAGTTTTTGGTTTTGGCTGAAAATATGTCAGCATGTAAAATGGGCACCCTCCGTTCTGATCGAGGGGGGGAATATATGTCTTCTGATTTTAATGCATTTCTGGCTGAACGTGGGATAAAACACCAGTGTACAGTGCCGTATACACCTCAACAATAGTTTCTGGCTTGAGGCTGTCATGTGTGCAGCATATGTACTGAACAGGTATCCCACTAAACCGCTGCAGTCTATCACTCCATATGAGGCTTGGCATGAACGCAAGCCATCTTTTGCTCATGTGCGTGTTTTTGGTTGTTTGGCATATGCACTAGTGCCTGAACAACATCGCAGAAAATTGGATGATAAGGCAGTAAAATGTATTTTTGTTGGGTACAGTTCTGAAAGTAAAGGCTATCGTCTGTATCATCCACGGACTAAACGCATTCTGGTTAGCCGTGATGTTGTCTTTGTGGAAGATGCTATTCAGCCATTGCTTTCATGTACCAAGGAGACATCTGTTAGCTCCAAAGACATGTATGATACTTTGATGCCTCTTTTGCAGGTGGTCGGTCTAGTGCTGGTCCTAATGAGGCAACTTCTCAGCCTTTGCAGGTTTCATATGATGATGCAGATCATTCCATTTTTTATGCAGTTACATGATGCACTTGTTGATGAGAGAGCTGATATTGAGCAGGCAAAAACTATGCCAAAATGGCTGGTGCAGACTTTGCATGACAACAAATTAGATGCACCTTTATCATATCGTACTCGTTCAGGCTCTCATAGTGCCTCCTTTGCATCAGATTGCTATGCTATGGCTGCGTCTAGTCTCTGTGATGAGAATGAGCCTGTTTCTTTTGATGAAGCACAAAATTCAGAAAATTGGATGGTTGTTATGCAATCTGAATATGATGCTATAATGAAGAATGGTACATGGTCTTTATGTGACTTGCCTCCTGGTAAGAAGGCCATTGGCACTAACTAGGTATACAAGTTGAAGCGTAAACTTGATGGTACAGTTGACAAGTATAAGGCTAGGCTTGTTGCAAAGGGTTATGCAGAGGAAAGAGGCATTGATTTTGATGAGACCTTTGCACCTACATGTTGTATGACTACTGTTCGGAGCATTTGTGCACTTGCAGCCCATCATGGTTGGAATGTACATCAGTTGGACATTAAAATAGCATTTTTGAATGGTGGCTTGCATGAAGAAGTGTATGTTTTTCAGCCCCGTGGCTTTGTGCAGAAAGGGCATGAAAACCAGGTGTGTGGGTTAACGAAGGAATTATATGGTTTAAAGCAAGCACCACGTGCTTGGTATGAGAAGATACATGCCTATCTGATTGCACATGGTTTTGAGAACAGTCCAACCGAAAGCACCTTATATGTTAAGCGTGCTAATGATGTGCTTCTGATCATTGTTATCTATGTTGACAACATGCTGCTCACTGGTCCTATTGAGAAGCATATTGCTGATTTCAAGGCTGATTTGCATGCCTCATTTGAGATGTCTGATTTGGGGCATTTACATCACTATTTGGGCATTCAGTTTATGCAAGTTGATGGTGGAATGGCTTTGTGTCAAACGAAATATATTGACACATTATTGCAGCGTTTTGGCCTTGAAGATTGTAAGCCTATTGCCACTCCTATGGAGACAGGTTTACGATTGAGTCTTCATGATGCTGGAGATGCATTTGATGCTGTTCTCTATCAGTAGGCTGTTGGATGCTTGATTTACTTATGCATTACTCGGCCAGATATTCAGTTTGTTGTCTCACAGATGAGCAGGTTTATGCATTGCCCAGGAGTCACGCATTGGAAGGCGGTTAAGCGCATCTTTCGCTACTTGAGTGGTACTCGACTACTTGGGTTGTTTTATCCCAAGGGGGGATCACTACCGCCAGATTTGCATGCTTTTTCTGACTCAGATTGGGCTAGTTGCTATGATACTCGTGTGTCCACCAGTGGTTTTTGCTTCATGCTTGGTAGCTCATGTATATCTTGGTTGAGCAAGAAGCAGCCTACTGTGGCCACTTCCAGTTGTGAGGCTGAGTATAGGGCAGCTTTCACAGTGACTGTTGAGTGTGTGTGGCTCAGACGCCTTATCGCTGATTTGGGTGTTGGTCAGTCTTCTGCCACCACCATCTTCACTGACAGTCAGAGCGCATTGGTAGTTGCGAGGAACCCTGTGTTCCATGCTCGCACTAAGCACATTGAGGTGCATTATCACTATGGGAGGGAGAGGTTCTCTGTTGGGGAGATCAGCTTGGCATATGTGCCCACGTAGGAGAACATTGCAGACCTTTTCACGAAGGCTCTGCCTAGGGAGAAGTTTGAAGCTTTCCGCAAAGCTTTGGGCTTACTTCCTTTTTGTGGAGTGATTTCCACATAGCTTGGCACTTCCTTATACATGAGTGCCAGCTCCTTGTTCACCGCATCACTCCCAGGGGGGATTTGTTGATATATTTAGATAGTGATGTGTGTGAACACACTAGGACTGCTGGGGCACTTTTTTCCCTCTTTAGGAGGTTTTTTTCCCTCGGCTTGTATATATGCCTATTGCCCTAATGGGCTACTTATCTTTGTACATTCTATAGTAATACATTCAGTATTGTGTGTTTGTGCTTCAAGCTTCTTCTTCTTCCTTGTGTTGTTCGCGTGCTTCCGCAGACATCTAACTCCAATAGGTACTACTAACCAACCAATAGACATTGAAACCTTGCCTATTTCAGAACTACTGAAAGAAAGGTGAGCATCATTAGTAAACCTATAGACCATTCCCATTCAAAACCCTTCTATGGGCCATATGATGAAAGTGAGTCCTCATTCCCATTGGTTCAAATGGTTGGACCCTAGGTGATGCGGCTTATATTTGGGTAGCGGAGTGTCAATTTAAAAATATTTGGGGAAAGTATCATGTTTTTGCATGAGAATTTGAGAAGTTAAAAAATATCAAAGAAATCCAATCCATCGGGCATAAGGCATGCTTGGAATGATATTTTAGTGCACGAATACCTAAACCCGACATCATGCGATGTTACTACCTCATCAATGTAGAGAGAGATGGTGGATGCAATCCAAAGATGAGTTGGTGCTGCTACAACCAGCTTCACATCAGCCAACTGAGACTTCAGAGTTCCCTAGTAGACCCTTTGAGCTTCCTAAATCTGCAAAAAATCACCCAAGTGTTTTGGAACAAGTATCTCAAAAGTTTGAGTCAAGATAAACTAGTTGCACAATGACTAGCTCCCAAAACTTGCTATTTGTATACATATACCTGCTAGAAAAAATGGACAATGCTCTCAACCTCAAAAGAATTAGAAAAATTACTTTTGGAAACAGCAAACAGACTTAGGTAACTTTCTAATCCAAGCTAAAACACTTCAATTGATCAATTGAGCACTGAGAACAAGATTTAGCAAAATCTGGAACACTCCCACCATTTTCGAGGCTCTACAAAGATTCAACCAATGAGCAGAAAAACACAGATTTCTCACAAACGGTAAATTTAATGACAATTAAATTTTGTGAACATAAATTAGACTTAGAGAGAAATCCAATGCACTTTAAAACTCTGAAGTTGGCAATGAATACTTGCACAATGGGAGTAGAATGATAGAGCTATGGAGTAAGCTCTTCAATCTCTACAAATGAACATGACATGGGCATGAATCAAGCTCTCTCATGGCAACTTCCTTCTTGCTCTTTTTATAGCTACTTTTGGAGGTAGTTTTGAATTTGAACTCAAATAACTTCACTTAAAAGTGATGCTAAGAATTAGGAGATATTCTCTCAGCTGATGGATTCGTGGTTTTAGGTAGTTAGAGCCATGAAAACTTTTTACATCATGGATGACTTAAGCCATTCTTTCTTTCACAATTACAAAAGATAAAATATACTCTTTTACAAGAGGTGTTCATATGTCTACACATATGACTACAAATGAACATAAATCAAATCATATCAAGCATGTCGGCTTGGGTAAAATGCACCAACAATCAACACCTTGCAACCTAGAAAGGACAAAAAGGTACCCAGTACCTTTTTCATCCCCTCTTTGACGCATGACAATGAATTGAAAAAGTTCAGGCTTACCCTCAACTTATTTAGTGTAGGAGTTTGAGGTCTCTAGAAGCATGCGAACAGCACAAGGAAGAAGAAGCTTGGAGCAAAACACACAATACTGAATGTATTACCACTAGAGTGTACAAAGATAAGTAACCTGTTAGGGCTATATGCATATATACAAGCCAGGGGGAAAAAACCTCCTAAAGAGGAAAAAAAAAGTGCCCCAGCAGCCCTAGAGTGTTCAAACACATCTCTGCCTAAATATATCAACAAATCCCCCCTATGAGTGATGCGGTGAACAAGGAGTTGGCACTCATGTATAAGGAAGTGTCAAGCTATGTGGAATCAATTTACAAAAGGAAGTAAGCCCAAAGCTTTGCGGAAAGCTTCAAACTTCTCCCTAGGCAGAGCCTTCGTGAAAAGGTCTACAATGTTCTCCTACGTGGGCATATATGCCAAGTTGATATCTCCAACGTAGAACCTCTCCCTGACAAAATGATAATGCACCTCAATGTGATTAGTGTGAGCATGGAACGTAGGGTTCCTTGCAACTACCAATGTGCTCTAACTACTAGTGAAGATGGTGGTGGTAGAAAACTGACCAACACCCAAATCAGCCATAAGGCATCTGAGCCACACACACTCAACAATCATTGTGAAAGGTACCCTATACTCAGCCTCACAACTAGAAGTAGCCACAGTAGGCTACTTCTTGCTCAACCAAGATATACATGAGCTACCAAGCATGAAGCAAAAGCCACTAGTGGACACATGAGTGTCATAGCAACCAGCCCAGTCACTATAAAAAAAAAGCATGCAAATCTACCGGTAGTGATCCCCCCTTGGGATAAAACAATCCAAGTAGTCGGGTACCACTCAAGTAGCAAAATATGCGCTTAACAACCTGCCAATGCTTGATACCTGGGCAATGCATAAACCTGCTCATTTGTGAGAGAGCAAACTGAATATCTAGCCTAGTAATGCATAAGTAAATCAAGCATTCAACAGCCTACTGATAGAGAACAGCATCAAATACATCTCCAGCATCATGAAGACTCAATCATAAACCTGCCCCCATAGGAGTGGCAATAGGTTTACAGTCTTTAAGGCCAAAATGGTGTAATAATGTGCGAATATATTCTGTTTGACAGAAAGCTATTCTGCCATCAACTTGCATAAACGGAATGCCAAAATAATGATGCAAACGCCCCAAATTAGACATCTCAAATGAAGCATGCAAATCACCCTTGAAATCAGCAATATGCTTCTCATGAGGACCAGTGAGCAGCATGTCATCAACATACACAACAATGATCAGAAGCACATCATTAGCACCCTTAACATATAAGGTGCTTTCAATTGGACTATTCACAAACCCATGTACAATCAGATAGGCATGTATCTTTTCATACGAAGCACGTGGTGCTTGCTTTAAACCATATAATGCCTTCAATAACCTGCAGACCTGGTTTTCATGCCCTTTCTACATAAAGCCATAGGGCAGAAAAACATACACTTCTTTATGCAAGTCACCATTCAAAAATGTTGTTTTAATGTCCCACTCATGTACATTCAAACCATGATGAGCTACGAGAGCATAGATGCTATAAACAGTAGTCATTCGACATGTAGGTGCAAAGGTCTCATCAAAATCAATGCCTCTTTCCTGCACATAACCCTTTGCAACAAGCCTAGCCTTACATTAGTCAACTGTTCCATCAGGCGTTGTCGGAAAGATTTCAACCTTTTTGTTGATGACCAGAGAAAATGAAAACAACTTTATTGGTGATCTCAAACCTTTTATATCACTGTTGATCAATTGTTTTGGATTGATGTAACTACTTTTGAAGTGTTTTACAGGTACAAGAAATGACGAAGAACATATGTTCATATTAGGGTTTCCCCTAATTTCACATTTAATGAGTGTTTTATATTTATACATGCAAGAAACATGGGTATATAACCCTAGGATTTCATAAGTTTATATAAGTTTATGTCAGTAGGGTTAATCCAAAGGATTTTAAATGATTCCAATGGGTTAATGCTAGTGTTTATTTAAGTGTTAATGGGCTAATGATAGGGTTCAGAAGGTTTTAAAGGGTTTCAATGGGGTTCTGATGGGTTTCAAGTGGGTTTTCTAGGGTTTTACTATATTTAAAGGGTTAAAATAGATGTTATTTAAAACCATTAATATATAAATTACATATTTAGGTATTTAAAAATTAAACTATGCTCTTATTAATTATTTTAAGCATATGAGTGCATTTAAATACTAAGGTTCTAATTAATTAAACCTTTAAACTAAGCTTAAATTAAATGATTTATTTAAATAAGAAATGTAGGCTAATTAGATTAAAATGATCAATTAAATGGATAAATAACTAGTGGTCTATATGAGTGCTAAGGAAAAAGAATGGTTTAAAGAAGATGTGTAACTAAAGTGATTTAAGGAGTGGTTGGAATAGATGATGCAATTAAAGGAAGTTAAAGAGAAACTGTAAATGAATGGTATATATGAATATGGTTAAAAGAATGGAACAAGTGTGTTGTGTGATTAAAGCTAATTTAAAGTATGGTGGACAAGTATGGGTAAAAGAGTGGAGGAAAAATTAAAGTAGAATAAAAAAAGAGTGATACAAAAGGTCTCTGTGTATGTATATATATGTGTGTGTTTAGAGAGTGTTTCCTAATGTTTTTTTTTCAGGTAGATTTTCTTCTTCTTTTGCTTCTTTTCCTTCACCTTCATGTATGTGCATCTAATCGTGGGAGAGAGAGTTCGTTCACGCAGATAGAGAGAATTAGAGAGAGTTTGACTTTGTTCTCCAATTCCTGAGGTGGTTCTGATATCTAAGGAAGAAGATCATTTTTCCTCTTCCATCTCTGGCAGGCGACAGCCACGTAGGGCTGTGTCCATGGGAGATGGCGATCTAGTTTGGCATGCACTCAGAGGAGATTCTGACTGACGGCGGTGGTCTAGATTCAAGAAATTCTGTGAACTGGAGAGAGTTAGGACTCTTAACTTAGGAGACTCCTGGCGGCGCTATAGCACGCATACAGAGACAGAGATGTATGGTTGAGGCTCGGGCGACGCTGCTACTGGCGCAGGAGAGAGATTTAGTAGAGATGCACTGCGAGGGCTATTCCTCACGTGGAGGGAGAGATCTTTGCAGGGCTGTCAGAGAGCGGGGGAAATGGCGCTGTTATGCCATGGTAGATACCAGAGAGGTCGACCCCGGCAGATTATGGCGGCGCCTGGACACGAATGTTGATGGCACAGTCGGAGTGTCATAAAAAGAGAGAGAGAGAGAGAGAGAGAGAGAGAGAGAGAAGAGATTCTCTCCCTCCCTCCACGGCGCTGCGCACGGCAGTGTGCAAAGAGAGAGAGAGAGAGAGAGAGAGAGAGAGAGAGAGAGGCTGAGAGAGAGAGAGAACGATAGACAGAGAGAGAGAGAGAGAGAGAGATACAGGGATCGGATTTCAGAAAGAGAGATTGGATTACAGAAAGATCTAAGGAAGGAGGAACGAGAGAGAAAGAGAGGAAGAGAGAGAGAAAGAGAGGAGAGAGTTAAATTAATAAGTTAATTAATTAAGTAATTTAATTATTTCATTGCATGGTCATTTTTTTGGAGTAATGATTTAAGTTTATACATATATTTAGAGAGCATGAATGAATTAATTTGCCTAGTTAGTTCATTGAGAATACATGGGTATAGAAGCATGTGTATGTATTAATTTAGCATATTCATGTTTAGGTTTGTGAATGTATCTACATATAAGAGTGGATGGTTTGATGTGCTATAATGCATAAAAGTATGTTTCCATATATAGTAAGTACATATGCATGGTAGTGTATGATTATGGGTATATTTGAGCATGCATTAGCATATGCTAGCATGTGTGTGTGTGTGTATAGATGTAAGTACATGGGTTAATTTAAGCATAAGCATAAGCATGTATGTTAACATGAGAGTTGATGAATATTCATATGTGCATATATGTATATGAGAAAGTATATTTGTATGAGCATATGAGTATGTGTATATGCATGGAAGAGTGTGTGTATGGATAGTATGCATGTATGTGCATATGTATGGAAATAAATGAATGCATGTGTGTTAGTATGTATGTCTATTAGCATATATTAGCATGACTAAAAGCATGCATGTAAAGTGCATTAGTATGTATGAAATATGTGTGCAAATGAATATGTTTACATGAGTATGAATGTATGCATTAGATAGGAATGATTTAATGTATGTCTGTCATGTTTCTCAATAATTTCTTGTAATATTACTAATATCCCTAATGTTTTTTTTTCAGAAACATTGAAGATTTAAAGAGCAGTTGAAGTGAAGTGAAGTGAAGTGAAGTGACAGATTGAAGATCCATTTACCTTATATTTTCATTTAGACAATTACTTATTTGTTTAGACATTTATCCTATTAATAAACCCTTACATTTGTATTAGAGTTATTGATTTGAGCCATTAGCTTATCAATGCATTTGTTCAAGCAGATTTAACATCAATATTATTTCCCATTGATTTCTTTGATGTCTTCTGAGTTATTCCATAAAGTCTGAGTACTGTAATATTGAAAACACTGAACAAGCAACCGAAGCCCTAAGCATACTTAGAAGCACCCTGCGTGCAGTCACACGGTTAGGTTAGCGTGATTCTTTTTAGATGAACGTCAGCCTACCTTCACACCCCTCTACGACAACTTTGGTGAACCCGACGTGAAGCGTGACGATCGTGTGCCTAGGACTTACATTGTATGTTTAGTTTTAACTAAAATTTTTAATCTCATTTTTCTTCTTGAATGCAGCAAACTTGAAGATTGAAGTAGTGACAAAACGTGAAGAGTTTGCTATCTCCTGTTTTCCCTTGGTGAGCATCTCCACGAGAAGAAGGATTTCCAACTGGTGGAGTTTTGTCGCTTCAAACCCCCCTCATCAACATTCAAGAGAATCAAGACATAGTCATAGTCATTTTAGTTTTGAGTTTAAGATTGTTTTAACATTTACTTTTGAACCTCTTCAACAAAGCTATCATCAAGTAAGGTGTTTTAAGTTCTTTATTTTTTTTAGTTTACACACATCACTTAAAAAGAAAAGTTGTTTTCATCTACACTAGGATCTAAGCACTTTCATATTAAGCATTAAAAGAGTATTTGAATCTTTCTTTTGTATTTAGGAAAGATATAATTTTTACTTAAAGCATTTAAATATCTGCATTTTAGGAAAAGCCATTATTTTTGCATCATCAAAAAGAAAAGATTTTAAGTTTTGAAAAAGAAAGATTGTTTGCTTTATTTTCATTGCATAAAGAAAAAAGATTTTAGCATAAAAATAGATTAAATTTAGGTTACTTTTGATTCATAGTTAATGCTTTTATTTTTCAAAGAAATTATGTTTTAAAAGAGAAAATTAATATTAAACTAAAGGACTTAAAATCAAGAAAATTTATAAAAACTACTTTATTAGGTTTTTGAATATAAGAGATAAATTTAGGTTTTTGAAATCAAAATTATTAGCAAAGCCTAGGACTAGGGTAAAGCCATCCCTGGCTTTATCAACTAGTGATAGATTTTGACAATTTAGAGAGCAAATAGATCCGGCTATTAGGGAACTTCTTCTCTATTCGAAACGTTATCAAGAATGCAAAATGGAAGAGATGTTTAGGAATATGATAATAGAAAAGCAAGGGACACGTACAGTCCAAGCTATTCTAAAATAGAAAGGAAAATTTACTGGATTGAATATTACGGACTACCTGGATGCATTTGAGGAGCAAGTGCAAATCCAGGGATTGCCTGAAGATGTTTTAGTTAAATACTTTAGTCGTGTTGTTTCTAGTTCAATCCTAGAATCTATACAAGAGCATGCTGAAAAAACATGGGAGGAATTTAGAAAGGAACTTCATAAAATGTTCTACCTCGAGGATTTTAGCCAGCACAGTCGAGAAGGATTTCTGCGTTGGTTAAACACTGTTAAGAGCAATGAGTCTTTAACTCATCTTCACGGTGAGTTTATGAGACGTCTGGCTCAACTTCCTGAAGACGACAGAAATGCTATTAATCCAGATGTGATTATATATTTTCTTAAGATGCTTAATCCTAAGGATAGGGCTGAAATTGAAAGACGAATAGAGGAGCCAGGAAAAAGGTATGGGCTAACTGATGACTGGGAGAAAGTCAAAAAAGAGATAGAGGCTGTTGCTCAAATGAAGCAAAGACAAACGCTTTTGTATGCTAAATCTGATGCTTCTCAGCCTAGAGAGATTCCTACTACAAGACAAGTTGACATGCCAATGCCTGCTACTATGGCTACGGCTAATAATTCAGCTGCCACTAAAGCTCCCATAGAATTTCAATTGGATATTCTATGTAAACAGATGGAAAATGTTATGAACATGCAAGCATCTCTTTCAAAAGAAGTTGCCAATTTGAATAAACAAGTTTATTCCATGAGCTTTAATGATCCAGGGGCTAGTAATAGTGGTACAGGGCAAGTACCACCTATTCAACCAGTTATGCCTCAGTATGTTCCACCTCAACCAGTCTTTCAGCCAGCACCATAGCAAGTTCCTCAGTTTGCTGTACAGCCACCCTTTCAAAGAAATAATGAGAAAAGAGGGACTGGCGGGAAGCGTTGTGTTTGGTGTGACAGTCAAGAGCACCTATCATTTGTTTGTGAAGAATTAAAAAGTACTGGCTACACGACTAGAGCCAGTCGAGGATAGGCCTTCTTCAATGCCTAGCCAAAATCCATATTCAATAGAGGCACTGGTACGAGCTAGAGACAAAATAATGTGCAAGACCGCATGGAAATCTCCTATAGATCAATCCTCTGTCTTTTCTCACATTGCAAATGTTGAGGAAAAACGTAGACGAGAAGATCAACAGGATGATGTAGAAGAAAGTGATAGGAGGGTAACTAGGAGGCAATCAAGAGAAGATGAAAAGAAAACTGACAAAAAAGTTCAATTTGATGAATCAAATTTATCTCAAGAAGAGAAGAGGAAAATGATAAAGGAAGGAAAAAAGCCGATCGATGAAAATATTCAACCCCAAGAAGAACAAAAGAAAGTGGAAAAAGAAACCTCTAAACCTGACAATAAAGAAGATCAAAAGCAAAATGAAGAGAAAGGGAAGAAAAAGGGTAGAAGAGCTCCACGTGCTATTATGATTTCTGAGCTCGAAAAGAAAAATGATGCTAAGGAAATTTTAAATGACAATCTTCTAAAAATTCAAGTAACGATGTCACTTGAGCAAGTATTTTCCATAGCGAAACCGGAGTTCAAGGACAATTTTATTGGACTTATTAGAAGAAGACGCTTTCCTTTGCCACAAGATGAAGACATGCAAGACATGGCAGATGACACCTTAGCTATGAATGAAGCAGTTACATTGAGTGAAAGCGACTATGAGGACAATGAAGAATTTACAACAGGAAGTGTAAATAGAAATTTTCTAGGACCCATACAACCTGATGAAGAAATGTTAAAGAGTGAGAGTAAATTTAATTCTACTTTCTGGGCATGAGGTGTTGGTGCAGATCAATCACCAATTGAAGATTTGAAGCAAGGAAGGTGGAGGAATTCACAAGAGGCAAGGACATGTACACATATGTACATTAGTTATGACATAGGTTACATATACTTATGCTTTGATAAAAGTTTGTACATAAATGCCTATAAATACTTCTGGAAAATGTCGGGGCATATGAGAGAAGACAATGAGAGACTATGTATGAACATAGGAATAGAGAAATAAGTGATTGTAAATGTCAGTTGATACATGAGAAGTGAGTGGAAGTCTCTCTCTTATTTTTAGTTGTAGTCTTCTCCAGAAATGAAAAAAAATCTTGCGCCCGATCTTTTCGAGTCTGCTCCTTCTGTGGTAAATCATTTGTGAAATCCTTTTGAGGATATCTAAGTTGATAGTTGATGAGTTTGTGACCAAAATTTTAGAGTCTAATTGTAAACAGATTAGGAGAATTATCTGTAGGAACATTCATATGTGTTGAGTGTTCACGGTCTCCTAAAACAGGCGCAATTTTTGAGTCCAAAGAAATGAGTAGTGCTCAGTGCACAGTGTAAAGTTTTACACATGTGATAGCTCAAAATCTAAGTGAAGAGATAAGCTATCTACAGCCAAAAGGATTTGGCAAAACGGGTTCGACATTGTGAGAACCAAAGTTAAGAAGTTAGGGGTGTCAAATCGACTTCTCAAAAGTGCAGATTTGGACATAGGTAACTTGTGAAGTTGATTTCTCAAGTTATACTAAACCTTTTGAAGAACTTTAACTTGGAGGAGATGCGCAATGTCTAGGCGACACTCCATACAAATTTTTATAGAAAACTTTAAAGATTTGATAAGTCAATGAGAAGAAATTGTGCAGCAGACTTTCTGTGTTTCATCTTCTTCACAGAATTTTCAAGTTTTTGATAATTTGGAGATTGGACCTCTAATTTGGTAAAGGTTTTGACTTACTCTTGGTATAGAGGTGCTCTAATCTCAAGAGTAGGTTGTTCTTTTGGAGATTAACACTCTCCATCAGTGGTATCAGAGCAGGAGACATCAAAATCAAGAAAAGGAGGATCCCGACTGCTGCAGATTCAAGAATTTCAACAATTGAAGAGCTAGAAGGTGAAAGTTTGAGGGCAAAGCTTGAGGAGGAGACCATACAACATCAAGAAGGACAAAAGGAGTCTAATTCGAAGTAAAGGTACACATATTGTTCATAAAGGCTGAAGTTTTCAATACACAGGAGGACACAAGAATGGGAGATTCTCTTCAGATAGAGAAATTGGATAGGGAAAACTATCCTGCATGGTCAATGAGGATGGAAGCTCATCTTATGAGCAAAGATTTAATAGCCTACATCACAGGTGAAGAGGAGAAGCCAAGTTTCAGAGATCCTAGTGTTCCAACTAGGGAAGAGTTAGCAGATTTGAAGAATTGGATGAAGAAAGATGCTCAGGCTAGGAGCATAATATATATGGCAGTCAATGATTATTTGTTACCTCATATTCGAGTTCTTGAAAGTGCAACTGATATTTGGAATGCTTTGGAGGAGCATTTCCAGAATACTACAAAGTCAAGGAAGGCATCCTTATGGGCAGAGTTTACAACCTTCAAGAAGAAGGCTTCTCAATCTATTTCAGACTATGTAACAAGGATGAAAGACATTGCAGATGCATTAGGAGCTGTTGATGAAGATATTGAGGAGGATAAATTGGTAAGGCAAATTCTTACAGGCTTAAGAGGTGATGACAAATGGAAGCCATTCATTTTGTCTACAGAGTTATCACTTGATCATTTCACTCCTGATTTAAATCAATTGCTAGGTCATATGCTAACATTTGAGCAGGATGTTAAAGGAGATAGTGACAAGAGTGTAGGTCATGCAATGTACTCAAAGGACAAGAAGAAGAATAGCAAAGGAAAGCAACAAGCAGGTGAAGATGAAGGTACAACTAGTCAAGCCAACTTCCTAAGAGGAAGAGGAGGTGGCAAAGGTAGAGGAAGAGGCAGGAATAACAAAGATGGAGGCAAAGCTTGCTGGATTTGTGGTAAGACAAATCACTTAGCTAATGATTGTTGGCATAATACTCAGAATAATAATGGATATAATCAGAACTATAACTCTAGAGGGAGAGGAGGCAGAAATCAAAGAGGTAATTTCAGAGGTAGAGGTGGTAGGAGTTACTTTGGAAGAAATGCAGGTAGAGGATTCCAAAGTCAACAATACAACAACACCTACTACAATTATGCTTCAGATCAAAAGGAGGATTCAACATTAATAATGAATGCTACTTGTGAAAGTCAGAGTGAAGATCAAAGAGTCTTCTACATTGACTCAGGGTGTAGCAATCACCTGAGTGGTAATATATCTTTGATGACTGATTTGGAGAATAAGGTGTTTAATCATGTTGTTCAAACAGGTGACAACACAAAGCATAATGTGAAGTCAATTGGATCAGTGAAGGCTAAGGATGGTAGTACCTTATTGAGTAAGGTCTTGTATGTTCCTACAATTCCTAAGAATTTGATAAGTGTAGGACAAATTGTTGAAAAGGGGTATGAAGTAAGATTTACTAATGATGGAGTATATGTGGAAGACCCTAGCCAAGGGTATAAACAGATTGTTTCAGGGAAGAAAGAAGGAAGACTATTTACATTGAAGGTTCAAGGTAATATTGGTCATGCTATGTTCACATATGGAGGACATAAGATCTCTGAGTTAGATCTTTGGCACAAGAGACTTGGACATTTCAATGAAAGAGGTATTAAAGACATGATTAACAATGGTTCAGTGCTTGGTTTGCCTAATGTTGCAGGTCAACATATGACATATAGATGTGAGGCATGTCAATTAGGTAAGGCTCATAAGAATTCTTACTCCAAGCATGGTTTCATGTACTCAGAGAAGCTTGAATTGGTACACACAGATGTGTGGGGGCCATCAAAGGATTTCAGTATAAATGGGTCAAGATATTATGTGATTTATGTTGATGATGCTACTAGATGGATCACTATTTATGTAATCAAAGATAAGTCAGAAGTGTTTAATACATTTAAACACTATCATGCATATGCAGAAAGAATTACAGGACACAAGTTGAAAAGACTAAGGTCAGATGGAGGGGGAGAGTATTTCTCTAATGAGTTCAGTGATTATTTGTGGAATGCATGTATAAAAAGGGAAGTTACTTGCAGGTACTCTCCTCAACAAAATGGTGTAGCAGAAAGGAGAAATAGAACACTTGTTGAGTTTGCAAGATCCATGATGAAGGAGAAAAATTGCCCTAATTATTTGTGGGCTGAGGCTGTAAATACAGCTACTTATTTGGTTAATAGATTACCATGTAAAGCCTTGCAGGGTATGACACCATATGAGGCTTGGTGGGGTAAGAGACCTACCTTGGATCATTGCAGAGTTTTTGGATGTGTGGCATATGCTTATGTGCCATCACAATTAAGGCACAAGTTAGAGCCTAAAGCTGAAAAATATGTTTTCATTGGTTATGATGACAAGCAAATGGGCTATAGATTGTGGAGTCCATCTACAAAGCAATTCATGGTTTCTAAAGATGTGACATTTGATGAGCAGAGCACTTGGTATGCAGGTACAATTAATATCAATACAGGTAATGAAGAAGAAGTGAGCCAAAGGAAAGGTAAATCAAAGGTTCAAATATTTGATGAACAAGAGAATAATGAAGTGCAGATTGAAGTGGAAGAAATACCAAGATTTGATCCTGAATATGAAGAACCAGAAACCTCAAGAAGTGGAGAGCTTAGGAGGTCTACAAGAAACAAATGGCAACCTACAAGGTATAGCTATGATACTTCTTTTTTGGCCACAAAAGATTATGCTTATATGATGAATACAGATGAAGACCCTTCTACATATGAAGAGGCAAGAGGTAAGGAAAAATGGGAGAAAGCTATGCAGGAAGAATATGATGCATTGATGGAGAATCAAACATGGGATTTGGTTCCAAAGCCAAATAGTCAGAAAATAATTGGATGCAAATGGGTTTACAAAACCAAGAGGTTTGCAGATGGAAGTGTGTCTAGATACAAAGCTAGACTTGTTGTCAAAGGGTTTGCTCAGACTTATGGTGTTGACTATGATGAGACTTATAGTCCTGTGGCAAAGATGACAACCATCAGGACACTTATAGCCATTGCTGCATGTAAAGGTTGGAAGTTATGTCAACTTGATGTGAAAAATGCTTTTCTGAATGGTTATATTTCAGATGATGTGTTCATGGAGCAACCTCAAGGGTTCAAAGATAAAAGGTATCCAGATCATGTGTGCAAGCTCAAGAGAGCTTTGTATGGCTTGAAGCAGGCCCCAAGGGCATGGAACTATAGACTTGTAAAGTTCTTAAAAGAACTTGGATTTCAGGTGTCTAAAGCAGATAGTAGCTTGCTTGTCAAAGCAAGTGAAAATGGTTTCATATACATGTGCATATATGTTGATGATATAATCCTTACAGGTACAGATGAAGAAGGAATATAAAGACTCAAGAAGCAGATGGAAAAGGAATTCAAAATAAGTGACTTGGGAGACTTATCATATTTCTTGGGCATGGAGATTACATATACTCAACATGGAGTATTTGTAACCCAAGAAAGGTATTTAAAGAACTTGTTAATCAAGTTTAAAATGGATGATTGCAGGGTAGCACCTACACCAATGGAGGTGAATCACAAATTGAGTAAGTTTGGTGGTGAAGAGTTCAAGGACATGAGACAATATCAGAGTCTGATTGGTAGTCTTATCTATGCTACTTTAACTAGACCTGATTTATCATATGCAGTAGGGGTGTTGTCTCAATTCATGCATTGTCCTAGGAAAGAACATTGGATTGCAGGTCAAAGAGTGTTGAGGTACATTAAGGGTACACTCAATGAAGGTTTGTATTATGGGTTTACCTCAGATACAAATATCAAAATCTATAGTGATGCAGATTGGGCAGGTAATCCAGATGATAGAAGATCTACTTTTGGATACATGTGTTATGTGGGAGATAAACTTATCTCATGGTGTTCCAAGAAGCAACATACAGTTGCTTTGTCTTCTACAGAAGCAGAATACAAAGGCATGGTTGAAGCTGCAAAGGAAGTGATTTGGCTCAAGACCTTAATGAAGAGTCTTGACATTGTGCATGGGATACCAATTATATTTGGAGATAACATGAGTTCATTGTATTTGGCTGCTAATCCTGTTTTTCATGCCAGGACTAAACACATTGAGATTCAGTATCATTTTCTAAGAGAGAAAGTGATGGACAAGGAGATTGAAGTCATACATACTTCAACTAAAGATCAAATAGCTGATATGCTTACAAAGAGCTTGGATGGACCAAAGCTACAGAAGTTTAAAGACATGGCAGGTATAAAGAAGAAAGGAGAAATCTCAATTGATGATTGAGGGGGAGCTGTTGGTGCAGATCAATCACCAATTGAAGATTTGAAGCAAGGAAGGTGGAGGAATTCACAAGAGGCAAGGACATGTACACATATGTACATTAGTTATGACATAGGTTACATATACTTATGCTTTGATAAAAGTTTGTACATAAATGCCTATAAATACTTCTGGAAAATGTCGGGGCATATGAGAGAAGACAATGAGAGACTATGTATGAACATAGGAATAGAGAAATAAGTGATTGTAAATGTCAGTTGATACATGAGAAGTGAGTGGAAGTCTCTCTCTTATTTTTAGTTGTAGTCTTCTCCAGAAATGAAAAAAAATCTTGCGCCCGATCTTTTCGAGTCTGCTCCTTCTGTGGTAAATCATTTGTGAAATCCTTTTGAGGATATCTAAGTTGATAGTTGATGAGTTTGTGACCAAAATTTTAGAGTCTAATTGTAAACAGATTAGGAGAATTATCTGTAGGAACATTCATATGTGTTGAGTGTTCACAGTCTCCTAAAACAGGCGCAGTTTTCGAGTCCAAAGAAATGAGTAGTGCTCAGTGCACAGTGTAAAGTTTTACACATGTGATAGCTCAAAATCTAAGTGAAGAGATAAGCTATCTACAGCCAAAAGGATTTGGCAAAACGGGTTCGACATTGTGAGAACCAAAGTTAAGAAGTTAGGGGTGTCAAATCGACTTCTCAGAAGTGCAGATTTGGACATAGGTAACTTGTGAAGTTGATTTCTCAAGTTATACTAAACCTTTTGAAGAACTTTAACTTGGAGGAGATGCGCAATGTCTAGGCGACACTCCATACAAATTTTTATAGAAAACTTTAAAGATTTGATAAGTCAATGAGAAGAAATTGTGCAGCAGACTTTCTGTGTTTCATCTTCTTCACAGAATTTTCAAGTTTTTGATAATTTGGAGATTGGACCTCTAATTTGGTAAAGGTTTTGACTTACTCTTGGTATAGAGGTGCTCTAATCTCAAGAGTAGGTTGTTCTTTTGGAGATTAACACTCTCCATCACGAGGCACACCAGAAGTAAAGATTAGAATCGGTGATGAAAAGGATTCTTGTTTAGCTTTGGCTCTCATTGACTCCGGGTCAGAGATAAACGTGATTTCAAAGAAGTTCTTTGATAAATTTAGATGGCCTATCGATAAAGAGCACGGTTGGCGGATGAGAACAGCTGACAATGGCTCTGGCATTTTATTAGGTGCATGTGCGAATGTGCCTATTATGATAGGTGGTGTTCGAGAAGAGTTTCATTTCTTCGTTCAAGATAATTGTTCATATGAAGTGATTCTTGGACAACCATTTATAGCTGAAATGAGGATGGAAACAAAAGCAATGAATGACGGATCATCGTATGCAAGAATTCGATCCAAATCAGGGATGGATTCTTTGCAAGTTATGACGATTTGCCCAAACCATACTAGAAATAGAAAGAGCTTAAGAAGAAATCCCATTGACTCGATCAGTCATGTTTGTGATGATCCACTGGCTGTAAGAGAATATGGAGCGTATTATGATCAAAATTTCTGCTAGACTCCACTATTGAGCGAGACAATAGTGGACGTTGTTTTGATGTCTCGCCTATCAATGAATATAAATTTGAAAATTATCTAATTTGTACTCCTACAACTAGTTTGCATTATATTACTAAAGAAAACCTTACAAAAGCATTTAAAAAACAAACTGAAAAATATTTCAAACAAACCGGATTAATTTCAAGTGACGAGAAAATTGAGAGTATAATTGAATTATCAAAAAGATCAACTTTATTAGAAGAGCTAGAAAGTGTTTCTTATGAAAGTTTAGAATCAAATCTGATAATTCTTAACTCTATTCAAGAGTATGAGATTATTAGTGAATTCATCCTAGAACATGAAGTTAGCATAGAAACCAAATACAAAACTGTAGAAAAGAAAATAAAGCATGTAGCTCAACCCTTACCCAAAGATAGTCATAACATACTTCGTCAAGTATCAAATGATCCTATTCTTAGAGATCGATCTAAGATAGGTCACATATTTACTGAGGAGAGTAAGAAAAATATTAAATTCGGTGATGAATTTCTTTCTCAAATTGAAAAAGAGTAGTTTTCTAAGATCATTGTTCGTCATGGTAAAGCTTTTTCTTTATTCCCTCATGAGATAGGATGTGCAGACCCAAAGTTAGTAGCTCCGATGATTATTTTCATAGTACCGCATATTCCTTGGAATCTTCGTCCGATTCCAGTCCCAAAGGCTCATTTACCTGTGCTACTGAGACTGTTAAAGGAGAAGATTGCCATGAGAATCTTGGAACCATCCTCAGCACCATACTCTAGTAGGTGGTTCACGGTACCGAAAAAGAGTGGGAAGCTACGCTTTATTCAGGATTTGCAGCCTGTGAATAAAGTCACTATTAGGAATGTAGGAACGGGTCCCATTGTAGATGAGTTTGTCGAGGCATTTGCTGGTCACTCCATCTATTCAATGGGAGACCTGTATTCAGGGTACGATCAGTTTCAATTAGCAATTGAGAGTCGAGATGTGACCATGATGAGGACTCCTTTGGGGTTAGTATGTATGTGTACTTTACCACAAGGAGCAACGAATTCTGTGGCACACATGATGAATGCTATGAATCTGGTCCTACATGACTTTATCCCAAAAGTGACGATGCCTTTTATTGATGACATTCCAATAAAAGGGTGTGTGAAAAAAGAAAAGGATGAAAGTTTAGATTCGTCTGGTTGTAGGAAGTTTGTTTCCAACCAGATTTCATATTGTGAAAAGATATTTGAAAGATTTGAAGAGGTTGGACTAACTTTCTCCCTAGAGAAATCAACTTTTGGTGTTAATGAAGTGCTAATAGTTGGGCATTTATGTGGCCATTATGGTCGTAGACCCTATCCAGCAAAAGTTGATGCCATTAGTAGGATTTCTGAGAGATGTCGCAATGTAAGTGAAGTAAGGAGATTCCTAGGTGCATGTGTTTTCTATGTCATCTGGATCCCTCACTTTGCTCATGTAGCGAATCCGCTTTATGATTTATTGAGAAAAAGGAAGAAATTCTTTTGGACTGATGAGCATTCTAGAACTATGAGGCGTCTAAAGCATTTGCTTATCAATGCTCCTGTTTTGAAACGTATTGACTATGCAGGAAATAAACCTATAATCCTAACTGTTGACACTAGTCCTATTGGTATAGGCTGGGTCATTGGGCAGGATGATGAAAAGGAGCAAAGGTACGCAGTTCGCTTTGGAGCAAAGATTCTTCATGATACTCAAAAGAATTACTCGCAAATTAAGAGAGAACTATGGGGATTAGTTATAGCTTTAAAAACAGATAAAGAATACTTTATAGGAGCTAATGTAATAGTAGAGACCGATTGTCTTCCATTAATATGTTTAATAGCTAATTGTTCATCTCCGGATATAGCTATGCTACGATGGATAGCCTATATTAAATTCATTAATCCTGCTTTTGTTCATATAGCCGGAAAACATAATACCATTGCTGATATGCTTTCAAGAGCAAAGTTCGATAATGATAGTGAAGCATTAAATAATCATATTAATTTAATAAATTATGAAACATCTACCTATGCGTATGAAAGATTTAGAGAAAATGATTATGAAGAAGAGTGGCGAGATATAGGAAATTATTTGAGTTCGTTTCAACCTTCCCCAAGCTGGTCTTCAAATCGATTCCGGAACATCAGGAAGAAGTCTTTCAACTTCTTCTTGAAAGATGGATATCTTTGGAGACATGCTAGAGGAAAGGTTCGAAACCCTCAAAGAGTACTAGGTTTGAAGATTTTTCAAGTGCAAGTTATGCATGAGATGCATGAAAGCCTTTGGGCTGGTCATAAAGGCTTTGTAGCTACATATGAAAAGATTATGGAAAGCTACTGGTGGCCGAGGATGTATGTAACTGTTAAAGAATTTGTGAGCACTTGTAGTACGTGCCAGTTACACTCCTCTGTCAAGCATAGAGATCCCTTTCACCCGACCTATCCACCTTGTATTCATTACAAGTGGGTAGTCGACCTTGTGACCATGCCTAAAAGCAATGATGGTATGAGATATATTGTTCTTGCACGAGAGGACTTGACAAACCACGTCGAAGGTAGAGCACTTCGTTCCAATACTACTTATAATGTATGCGTATTCCTTTTGGAAGAAGTTTTATCCAGAATTGGATATATAGAAAAAGTAGTAGCGGATAGAGGAGAATTAGATGCGAGAGAAGCGAGAGAATTCTTTGCACAACATGGAATTCGATTGTCTCTTACGACTGCCTATAACCCAGAAGCAAATGGTAAAATTGAACGAGGACATCCTTCCATAGTGAAGGCTATTTCTAAAGCTTGCCACGGAGATATTGGTCAATGGCCAAAATATCTCCCATTTGCTCTTTGGGCTGATCGCATGACATACACGAGAACAACTGGTTTTATGCCGGCTGAACTCATGTACTGTCAGAAACCATTATTTCCCATTCATACTCAGATAATTAATTGGATGAATTTAGGTTGGAAAGATAACATTTCAAGAGAGGACTTATTAGCATTTAGAATTAAGCAATTAAAACAAGGAAATGAAAATCTTAAAGAAGCAATAAAAAAATTAAAAACATCTAGGTTGAAAAATAAATTGTATTTTGATAAGAAACATAGACTAAGACCGCAACCAATAGAGAGTGGTGACTGGGTGCTTGTATATGATAGTACGTTTGATACTCAATACGATGCACATCGGAAACTAACTAAACGTTGGTTCGGACCTTACGTTGTTGTTTCAGTTTATGAAACAAATACATATAAATTACGTGAAATTGATGGTTCTATGCTAAAGAATTTGATTGCAGGGAAAAGAATCAAGCTCTTTAGGAGAAGAGAAAGCAGTAAATTTGAATTGGACGAAGATTTCTTGGAGGACAACGAAGAAGAAGAATAAAAATGATCTGGTGAAAAAGTTCTAAACTTTACTTATTTTCTAGTTGTTAATATGATTTTTGATTGATGCATTATCATAATTAGATATGTACATTCTTCAGATAGGTTAAGAAACCTCTTAAAATTATGAAAAGTAGAATTTACGCTGAAGTAGGGATGTGCTTGAAGAGAAGATAGGGATTAGAGACCTATGGCTGTCATATAAATAGTTGAAGGAACCCTTAACTTGCAACTCCTAGTAGAAGTAGGCTTGTTTTATATAGGTAAGCTTCCTTAAATCTAACCCATTTAGCTATAGAGATCCTAGTTCCTGCTTTAGCTTACCTCTAGATCCTTTGCTCTGATTAGGGGTTAAGCCTTTCCCCTTCATCAAAAAAGTTGCGAAAAAAAATTGAAAGCAGTACATTAATGGTTGCTGTATATGAAAAGAGAAAAAAAATTGACACAAAGAAAAATTATGATGAAAAAAAAAAAGAGATGAAAGAAAAAAAAAATCAAATAAATCAGTTGTGGTCTCGAAATCACTTCTGAATTGAAAAACGGGCTATATAAGGCGGATGTATGCTAGAGGGGAGTTAGTTTTTTGTATCTTAATGGAAAATGGATAGGAGATGAGGATAGAAGGCCTATATAACATATGCTTTACTTATGAACAGAGTTACTAGAAGAGTTAGTACGAACACTATTTGAATGACTTCTATAGTTTCCTTCTAAAACCTGTTTCCAATTCATGCATTGAACGAAAAAGTTTAAATTCAAGTTTACATAATTTTATAAGTTTTCTTTGCTATTTGAAGATTTACTAATGATAGAAGCATTTTTTTATATATAAAGACTATTTGCATTTGAGTCATGAATAAGTTTCAAAAGAATTTGATATTGCTTTCTATGATCTGCAGGTTTGGCCCATCGAGGACGATGTGCAAGATTGGCCGGGGCGAATGTCGGAAAGATTTCAACCTTTCCATTGATGACCAAAGAAAATGAAAACAACTTTATTGGTGATCTCAAACCTTTTATATCACTATTGATCAGTTGTTTTGGATTGATGTAACTACTTTTGAAGTGTTTTACAGGTACAAGAAATGCCGAAGAACATATGTTCATATTAGGGTTTCCCCTAATTTCACATTTAATGAGTGTTTTATATTTAAACATGCAAGAAACATGGGTATATAACCCTAGGATTTCATAAGTTTATATAAGTTTATGTCAGTAGGGTTAATCCAAAGGATCTTAAATGATTCCAATGGGTTAATGCTAGTGTTTATTTAAGTGTTAATGGGCTAATGATAGGGTTCAGAAGGTTTTAAAGGGTTTCAATGGGGTTCTGATGGGTTTCAAGTAGGTTTTCTAGGGTTTTACTATATTTAAAGGGTTAAAATAGATGTTATTTAAAACCATTAATATATCAATTACATATTTAGGTATTTAAAAATTAAACTATGCTCTTATTAATTATTTTAAGCATACGAGTGCATTTAAATACTAAGGTTCTAAATAATTAAACCCTTAAACTAAGCTTAAATTAAATGATTTATTTAAATAAGAAATGTAGGCTAATTAGATTAAAATGATCAATTAAATGGATAAATAACTAGCGGTCTATATGAGTGCTAAGGAAAAAGAATGGTTTAAAGAAGATGTGTAACTAAAGTGATTTAAGGAGTGGTTGGAATAGATGATGCAATTAAAGGAAGTTAAAGAGAAACTTTAAATGAATGGTATATATGAATATGGTTAAAAGAATGGAACAAGTGTGTTGTGTGATTAAAGCTAATTTAAAGTATGGTGGACAAGTATGGGTAAAAGAGTGGAGGAAAAATTAAAGTAGAATCAAAAAAGAGTGATACAAAAGGTCTCTGTGTATGTATATATATGTGTGTGTTTAGTGAGTGTTTCCTAATGTTTTTTTTTCAGGTAGATTTTCTTCTTCTTTTGCTTCATTTCCTTCACCTTCATGTCTGTGCATCTAATCGTGGGAGAGAGAGTTCGTTCACGCTGATAGAGAGAATTAGAGAGAGTTTGACTTTGTTCTCCAATTCCTGAGGTGGTTCTGATATCTAAGGAAGAAGATCATTTTTCCTCTTCCATCTTTGGCAGGCGACAGCCACGTAGGGCTGTGTCCATGGGAGATGGCGATCTAGTTTGGCATGCACTCAGAGGAGATTCTGACTGACGGTGGTGGTCTAGATTCAGGAAATTCTGTGAACTGGAGAGAGTTAGGACTCTTAACTTAGGAGACTCCTGGCGGTGCTGTAGCACGCATACAGAGACAGAGATGTATGGCTGAGGCTCGGGTGACGCTGCTACTGGCGCAGGAGAGAGATTTAGTAGAGATGCGCTGCGTGGGCTATTCCTCACGTGGAGGGAGAGATCTTTGCGGGGCTGTCAGAGAGCGGGGGAAATGGCGCTGTTATGCCATGGTAGATACTAGAGAGGTCGACCCCGACAGATTATGGCGGCGCCTAGACACGAATGCTGATGGCACAATCGAAGTGTCAGAAAGAGAGAGAGAGAGAGAGAGAGAGAGAGAGAGAGAGAGAAGAGATTCTCTCCCTCCCTCCACGGCGCTGCGCGCGGCAGCGCGCAAAGAGAGAGAGAGAGAGAGAGAGAGAGAGAGAGAGAGAGAGAGAGAGAGAGAGAGAGAGAGAGAGAGAGAGAGAGAGAGAGAGAGAGAGAGAGAGAGAGAGAGCGAGAGAGAGAGAGAGAGAGAGAGAGAGAGAGAGAGGCAGAGAGAGAGAGAACGGTAGACAGAGAGAGAGAGGGAGAGAGAGAGAGAGAGAGATACAGGGATCGGATTTCAGAAAGAGAGATTGATTACAGAAAGATCTAAGAAAGGAGGAACGAGAGAGAAAGAGAAAGAGAGGAAGAGAGAGAGAAAGAGAGGAGAGAGTTAAATTAATAAGTTAATTAATTAAGTAATTTAATTATTTCATTGCATGGTCATTGTTTTGGAGTAATGATTTAAGTTTATACATATATCTAGAGAGCATGAATGAATTAATTTGCCTAGTTAGTTCATTGAGAATACATGGGTATAGAAGCATGTGTATGTATTAATTTAGCATATTCATGTTTAGGTTTGTGAATGTATCTACATATAAGAGTGGATGGTTTGATGTGCTATAATGCATAAAAGTATGTTTAGTAAGTACATATGCATGGTAGTGTATGATTATGGGTATATTTGAGCATGCACTAGCATATGCTAGCATGTGTATGTGTGTATAGATGTAAGTACATGGGTTAATTTAAGCATAAGCATAAGCATATATGTTAACATGAGAGTTGATGAATATTCATATGTGCATATATGTATATGAGAAAGTATATTTGTATGAGCATATGAGTATGTGTATATGCATGGAAGAGTGTGTATGTGGATAGTATGCATGTATGTGCATATGTATGGAAATAAATGAATGCATGTGTGTTAGTATGTATGTCTATTAGCATATATTAGCATGACTAAAAGCATGCATGTAAAGTGCATTAGTATGTATGAAATATGTGTGCAAATGAATATGTTTACATGAGTATGAATGTATGCATTAGATAGGAATGATTTAATGTATGTCTTTCATGTTTCTCAATAATTTCCTGTAATATTACTAATATCCCTAATGTTTTTTTTTCAGAAACATTGAAGATTTAAAGAGCAGTTGAAGTGAAGTGATGTGAAGTGAAATGACAGATTGAAGATCCATTTACCTTATATTTTCATTTAGACAATTACTTATTTGTTTAGACATTTATCCTATTACTAAACCCTTACATTTGTATTAGAGTTATTGATTTGAGCCATTAGCTTATCAATGCATTTGTTCAAGCAGATTTAACATCAATATTATTTCCCATTGATTTCTTTGATGTCTTCTAAGTTATTCCATAAAGTCTGAGTACAGTAATATTGAAAACACTGAACAAGCAACCGAAGCCCTAAGCATACTTAGAAGCACCCTGCGTGCAGTCACACAGTTAGGTTAGCGTGATTCTTTTTAGATGAACGTCAGCCTACCTTCACAACCCTCTATGACAGCGTACGCTTAAGCTCGTATACCCACTTAATGCCAATGGCCTTCTTGCTAGGAGGCAAGTTACATAAAGACAAGGTACCATTTTTCATGATAGCATCATATTCAAATTGCATTGCAGTCATCCAATTTTCATGATTTTATGCTTCATCAAAGGAAACAGGCTCATGCTCATCATAGAGACTAGAGGAAGCCATAGCATAGCAATCTCATGCAAAAGAGGCACTATGAGAGCTGAACAAGTATGGTATGATAGAGGTGCATCTAATTTGTTGTCACGCAAAGTTTGCACCAGCCATTTTGGCATAGTTTTTGCCTCCTCAATATTAGCTCTCTCATCAACAAGTGCATCATGTAAATCTACATTAGAAATGGAATGATCTGCATTCTCACATGAAACTTGTAAAGGCTGAGTAATTGCCTCATTAGGACCAGCTCTAGACTGTCCACCTCTTAAAAGAGGCAGCAAAGTATCATACATGTCTTTGGAACTAACAGATGTCTCTTTCGCACATGAAAGTAAAGGCTGAATAGCATCTTCCACAAAAACAACATCACAGCTAACCAAAATGCATTTAGTTTGTGGATGATACAGACGATAGCTTTGCTTTCATAATTGTACCCAACAAAAATACATTTTACTGCTTTATCATCCAATTTTTTGCGATGTTGTTCAGGCACTAATGCATATGTTAGACAAGCAAAAACATGCAAATGGGCAATAGATGGCTTGCGACCATGCCAAGCCTCATATGGAGTGATAGATTATAGTGCTTTAGTGGGACACCTGTCAAGTACATATGTTGCACACATGACAACCTCAAGCCAAAAACTATGTGGTAAAGGTTGACTCTTGACCATACACCTTGCCATCTCCATGAGTGACCTGTTCTTCTGTTCAACAACTCCATTCTGTTGAAGTGTATATGGCACTATACACTGATGTTTTATCCCATGTTTAGCCAGAAATGCATTAAAGTCAAAAGACATATATTCCCCCTCTCGATCAGAACGGAGGGTGTCCATTTTACATGCTGATAGATTTTCAACCAAAACCAAAAATTGTTTGAAGCACATGAATACTTTAGACTTTTGTTTCAATGGATATACCCATGCATGCTTGGAAAAATCATCGATGAAAGTCACGAAGTAAAGATAGTTTCCAACAGAGGGTGTCTGCATAGCACCACAGACATCATTATGAACAAGCCACAATTTTTTAGTAGCTCGAACTGAACCATCTTTTGGAAAGGAGGAATGTTGATTTTGCCCAAAATATAGCCTTCATAGACATGTTTTCCGGGTGCCTCAAGTTTGGGTAAAGAGGACACCATTTCATATTTCTGCAGACATAGCAAACTAGCAAAATTGAGATGACCAAAGCATGCATGCCAAAGCTTTGCATATGACATAGCCTCAGAATCATGTACTACACATGCTGAATCATTCATAGATTTTTCATAGTCTATGAGCTTATATAGCCCACGACATAAAATGCCAGAATCAATAATGTCTCCATTTGACAAATCTTGAACTGTACATCTGTCATCAACAAATAACCAAGACAATCTTGGCTAATGTAGAAACTGATAACATATTTTTCTTGATCCCAGGAACAAATAAAGCATCCATCAAAGTGAAAGAACTACCATGAGCAGTAGTCAGAATGATCTTACCAACTCCCATGATAGGATAAGGGGAGTTGTTGGCGCATGTGATAGTATTCCCTGTAGGGGCAGGCTCAAGTGAAGTGAAGAAACTGCACTACGAGGTAATATGTTTGGTTGTCCCACTATCAAAATACCGAACATTTGAGTCTACTCCAGACATACACTACTCATGAGAAGATGGGTCAAAACTGCAAACAATAGCAAATACCCATTCTTCATTCTTCACAAGGTTAGCAGACCATATTTTGGGTGTAGAGGCCTCTGCAACAACCATTCCAGCCTCTTTTTTCTTTGCCTCTTTTGCAACCAATTTTAGATAGTTCTTTATGACATGATCATTTCCTTTACAATACTTACAAAAGAATTTCTACTTTTCTTATTTCTTCTCATCTTTGTCTTCCTTCCTCAAAAGTGCATTATTTGCAGATTTCTGCTTACTAGTAGATGAGCTCCATTTACCTTTGCCCTTCTGACTAGCCAGGAAAGCTTGATTTGCAACACACATAATGGACCTGTTCTACCTAAACTAATCTTCCTACAACAAAACAGAGACTAACTCCTCAAATGTCAAGGCATTTGGATTGCCTTTCATCATCAAACAAAGAGTAGAAGCAAAACTTTGATATGAATCAGGAAGACTATTCAAAATGGTCTACACAAGTGAGGTATCTGGTATAATTTCATCAGCAGAAATCAATTATTCCTTCAAGTCTTTGATCTTTGTTGAGAAACTATCCATAGAATCACCTTCATTCATATGCTGACTCTCCAACTATTTTTGGAGGTAAGCAACACGAGCCTCATTCCTAGCTTGGTACAATGTGCTAAGTGCATCCCAAGCATCCTTAGCTATTCTCCAAGAGCAAATGTGAGGAATAATGGCATGTTTGACTGACAAGGCTATCACTGCATGTGCATGAGCATCTCTACCATGCCAATGAATTTGCTTTGCAGTAGGTGCAGCAGAAATCGTAGCACGAATAGGAATTTGAAGAATATTAGCATCTTTAATGCCATCTGCATCAGCTTCAATACCTGTATTTGCAAGTGTAATAGGATATTTTTCAACACCTTGCACAATGTTCCACATTTCTTTTGCAACCAATACATGTAGCATCATATAAGCCCATAATGGGTAATTGGTACCGTCCAACTTATCCTCAATAGCCAACATACAAAATACATCATTGCTTTCAACCATGGCCACTGACTAAAATACCATGATGCAAAAAAAAATGCTTGTAGCTATAAAAGTTGAACAAAATTACCCTGACAAATTCGTCTAGACCTGTAGTAGACTTTGAGATGCTTATACTGACGAAATGAAACGTGTATATATCTTTGGCACAAAAGACAAAATAGCTTGCATAAGCACTATGATAGTGCATTCGAAGGCCGAAACGAGCTCAGATCGCGATTTCGGCACAACAAAACAAAGCTGCTTTGACCTCCTAATCACTTGAGTATGCTCACCAAATTTCATGCAATTTTGAGACTATGACCGGAGGGGTGTCGACGATGCCCTAGATGAAGCGATGACCTGATTTGATACCAATTGTTGGAGTTTGAGGTGTGGGGAAGCACGAGAACAACACAAGGAAGAAGAAGAAGCTTGGAGCAAAAAAATATTGAATGTGTTACCACTAGAATGTACAAAGATAAGTAATCCATTAGGGCTATAGGCAAATATACAAGCCGGGGGGAAAAGAACCTCCTAAAGAGAGAAAAAAGTGCCTCGACAATCCGAGAGTGTTCACACACATCACCACCTAAATATATCAACAATTAGGGAGGCCCTTAACATGAAGGGCATGCATGTTCCTATAGAGAAGGAGATGATGGTGTCGGACAGCATGAAGAACATAAACCTTACCAAGCTCACGGACATGGTAATTATGACCCCAAAAATTATAGTTCATCTCAAAATTAGTATGCAACATTTTGCCTTTCCAAGGCAAGATCAGTTTACACCCTTATATGTGTTCACATGCAAAACTTGTAATCCCATAAGGGAAGTGTGGAGAGTCAAGTCATGTAACAAACCACCCGACCCACCTTGTAACATCTTTGTACACTACTAGTAAATCTGGAGCTCACTCCATTTCCCCAGTATGCATCTAGGTTACACACTAACCATATTAACTCTCACCCATACTAAGCTCACATATAACACCCACTAACTCATTACTGCCACACACAAAAATGTTCAAGGCTTTCACATTAGTATTGTAAAGGGAACAAGGCCTCATCAAGTTTCTTATACAATACTAATGTGATTCTTCTTCTTCTATCAGATCCACAGAACATCCTCTACCTCCATAATCATGGTTGAAGCAGGCACTAGTTCCCAAGCAGGTACTAGTAATCAGCTAGTAGACATTGAAACCTTGCCTATCTCTTAATTATTGAAGGAAAGGTGAGAAGCACTAGTACACCTACAAATGTGCCCATTCAAAACCCTCCTATAGGCCATACGACAAAAGTTAGTCCTCATTCCCATTGGTTCAAATGGTTGGACCCCTAGGTGATGTGCCTTATATTTGGGAAGCGGAATATGAGCTCAACAATGTTCGGGAAAAGTATTAGTTTTTTGCACGAGAATTTGAGAAGTTAAAAAATATCAAATAACTCCAACCCAAGTGGCATAAGGCATTTTCGGCATAATATTTTAGTGCACAAATACCTAAACCCGACTTCATGCGATGTTACTACCTCATCGACACCTTGCGGCCTAGCAAGGAGAAAAAAGTACCCAGTACCCTTGTTGTCCCCTTTTTGATGCATGAAAATGAGCTGAAAAAGTTCAGGATTACCCTCAACTTAGTTAGGGAGACCCTTGACATGAAGAGCATGCATGTTCCTATAGAGAAGCAGATGATAGTGTCGAAAAGCATGAAGAATAGAAGCCTTACCAAGCTCAAGGACATGGTAGCTATGACCCCAAAAATTGTAGTTCATCTCAGAATCAGTATGCAACATTTTGTGTTTCCAAGGCAAGATCATTTTACACCCTTATATGTGTTCACATGCAAAACTTGTAATCGCATAAGGGAAGTGTGGAGAGTCAGGTCATGTAACAAACCACCCAACCCACCTTATAACATCTTTGTACACTACTAGATGCATTCGGAGCTCACTCCATTTCCCCAGTATGCATCTAGGTTACACACTAACCATATTAACCCTCACCCGCATTAAGCTCACATATAACACCCACTAACTCATTACCACCACACACAAAAATGGTCAAGGCTTTCACATTAGTATTGTAAAGGTAACAAGGCCTCATCAAGTTTTTGATACAATACTAATGTGATTCTTCTTCTTCTATCAGATCTGCAAAACATCCTCTACCTCCGTAATCATGGCTGAAGTAGGCACTAGTTCCCAGGCAAGTACTAGTAACCAACCAATAGACATTGGAACCTTGCCTATCTTTGAATGACTGAAGGAAAGGTGAGAAGCCCTAGTACACCTACAAACCACTCCTATTCAAATCCCTCCCATGGGCCATACAATGAAAGTGATTCCTCATTCCCATTGGTTCAAATGGTTGGACGCCAAGGTGATGCAGCTTATATTTGGGAAGCAGAGTGTCAGTTTAACAATATTTGGGGAAGTATCAGTTTTTTTGCACGAGAATTGGAGAAGTTAAAAAATATCAAGAACTCCATTCCATCTGGCATAAGGCATGCTTGGCATAATATTTTAGTGCATGACTACCTAAACCTGACTTCATGTGACGTTACTACCTCACCAACACCTTACAATCTAGCAAGGACAAAAAGGTACCCAGTCACCCTTTGTCATCCCCTCTTTGATGCATGACAATGAATTGAAAAAGTTCATGCTTGCCCTCAACTTAGTTAGGGAGGCCCTTGACGTGAAGGGCATGCATGTTCCTAAAGAGAAAGAGATGATAGTGTCAGACAGCATGAAGAACAAAAACCTTACCAAGCTCAAGGACATGATAGCTATGACCCCGAAAATTATAGTTCATCTCAGAATCAGTATGCAACATTTTGCCTTTCCAAGGCAAGATCAGTTTACACAACTACATAAACAAGTTTGGTTTAGTCTATACCTAGTTGAGACTAATTACATGACCATCAATCTCCCAATCTAGGTCATTGACCAAATCCATACCACTCATATGAGATGGCCTTGCAAGATGATTTTGAATCAATGTTCTGCTCTCACTCGTATTATCCAAATGTTTGGGCTATTATATTACCATTTAGAGAGCCTTATCTTGGAACATAGTGCAATAGCTCAAGAGCAAAAAAACCTCAGCATACCCATCTAAGAGAATAAGATGATCTATCCCATGTGCACAACATAGAGGAGCTACATAGAGGAGCTATCTCACCAGCAGGGAAATGCCTACTACGCGCATTCACACTTAGACTGCCAAGTAAAAGTATAGATGGTGCATCCACTACTCAACAGATGGTTCCACCTGCCCTCCAATACAAGGGCATGTTAGGGACAACACATGTGAGAGAGGGGGGAGTGTTAGCGATCAAGTCAGGTTAAGTCATCAAGGGAGCATGAGGCAAGGAATCCAGAGATAGGAGATTCAAAGAGAAGGTCAAGGATGACCAAGTAGACAAGGAATTCAACAAAAACTTGGCGAGTATGCCTAATCATTTTTCTAGATCATGCATACAACAAATAGTGATTTTTATTAATACACTTCATTATAAATTCTATCTTTGGTAGATTGAATCCCATTTTTTTTCAAGCTGAGGAGTTTTCGAGCTTGAGGAGTAGTAGAACAACCTATGTATCAAATTTCATAATTTTTTGAGCCTGCTTGAGCCTTCGAACAAGCTTAGGAACCTAATTTTTAACTACATTGAACACTAGGTCTAAACTAGTCCAAAGCTAGTCTAGAAAGTATAAAAAGAGCTAGAGAGATCATTCTAGGGGTTAGCATTTTTGGGAATTGAGCTTGTAAGAGTATATCTTCTATCTTGAAAGTAGTGCAATAGAAGATTCCATTATTTCTCTTTTTTTGTTTTCTTGTGTGTGCATGCATATGTTTGTGTGTGCATGCTAGTGTGCTTCTCACTCATGCACTTGTGCATTCCACTTGCTCATGGTTGTCATACCATCCTCACGTCTTCGTGAATTGACAATTACGAGGTAAATATCCTCATGTTGGTTCTCACCATTGTGATAGAGTGACACTCTCCTATTGTGGGGTTCGAGGCAATAATGAAAAATCTCGACTCATGGGTCATAGGAAATGACAACCTCCTTGGATAGGGTCTTAGAAAAGTTCCCTTGGCGAGACAAAAAAGGAAATATTTCTATCTAATTAAAGGTGCCTTCATATTTGTCAGATCTTTATATTTGTTAGTCTAATTGAATTGACCTTAGTCACATATGGAAAAGACCACTATCTGGGTGATGGTTGCCCACAGACAATCACCCATGCCTAGCCATCCATGAAAGGCCACAGCTCTCCATCAACCTATTTATAGATGACTTGTGCATTAGTCAAGACATTGAGTTTAGCAAGCATACTTTCTTACATTTTTTTGAAGGTCATATTAGACCATTTACCGCTTCTACTCAATCAGGATTTAGTATAAGGAAAGATAGTTATGAGAATCCCCTATTGTCAAGTCTAAGACAACTTATTTGTATATAATGTACATGTATTTTTTAACATACATTTGTTTTTTTTACAGGACTTAGATTAAGTCAAAGATGGTAGAAAAGTGGTCAAAGAATGGTCAAACATTTCTATACACCATCTTATTCTACTCACTAAGAGCTTTCCATCCATATAAAGCCTTTCACCAACAAGCACTTTGAACCCTTTGAAAACTCAAACACTAATTTTGGTCAAATTCAACATCTCATTAGTCAACAAAATCAAGTCTAATCAATTGAGAAGCTATAAAAAGAAGGTCAAGATAGTGGAGAACTAGCACCACCATGGACTCTATCATGACATAATCTTTTAAACCCTACAACGATTGTGCTTCCATTGAAATCATCTTTGATCTACTCAATTCATGGGGAGGGCCTTGATTTTCACATCTAGAGTGAGAGCTCATGAGAAGGTTGCTTAGCTTCTCGTAGAACCACTATATATGTATTATGTGCTACCATAGGGTAGTTGTTAGTGCTCTAGCAACTCCTGATAGGGGATTTTCTACATATAGGAAACCTGTGTGTACACATTGTCCCCAAAGGATGATTGATTTCATGTTAAAGATGGTATCGGTCATGTTAGGAGAGGATGCTCGTATGCTTCTTTGAGGCATGGTGATCATGGATGGCATAGCCATTGAGATACCTATGTAGACATAACAAAGTGGAGGGAGATTATGTTGAGGATGTTGCCCACGATGGTAACCCTCCTTGATACCCTTGTAGTGATGGTAGTTATGTGGCTATTTACCTGAAACACATTGCCCATCGTAGTATGTTCCATGATTGTGCCTAAAGTTGGTATTTTGTTATACTCGATATATCTCCTATCGACAGTCTGATTGGGTAACCTTTCTCACTTGAAGCTTGCGTTTGGAGGTACTTCACATTTGCTAGCGAGTTGATGTTTAGAGATCCATACGAGTTGCTTACTGGATGCAATTAGATTTAGAGGAGACATTTGGATCCTCCAATGAGTTTACTACAAGGCTCCAAAAACAACAGAAGTTGAGGGGAGAGCACAAGAATGACCATACACTCTGTTGTCTTCTCAAAAGATAAAATAGCACTAAGTTGTTTTCATGTTATCCTACTATGTTGACCTTGTGAACTTCAAAGTGGCAAGATAGCATGTACCTTAGATTAACTCGGGATTTTGAGATGATAATGAAAAATAGCACTATGTTGTTTTCATGTTATCTAACTATGTTGACCTAGTGATCTTCAAAGTGGCAGGATGGGATGTACCTTAGAGTAACTCAGGATTTTGGGATGATCAGAAATGGACTTGTGCACGGAGTAATCTTCGAAGGGTTATGGTCCTTCATAGATCAGAAAGAAGGTAACTGGGATGTTCTATGAAATAGAAACTGCTAACATTTCATGATATGGAAACTTTGTGAGTGTAGAAACTGCCATAGAGACGTGTAGGAAATTTTATAGATAAATAGTTTATTGACAGAGATGATAAATAATTAAAATGATGCTCCACTTCTTCGTGAAATAAAAAGAGGTCAACAGCTGCACAAAAACACAACGGTTGTTTGGATTGATATTTGTGAATTGAGTCCAAAGTTGAAAGAAATACTTTTGCATGCCTTCTCATGTTGACTGATAAAATGCGTCTTTATTGTCCTGCTCCGGGATGTTAAAAACACATCGAGAATTTCATCGCTCAGAGATGAGCTTTATGAGTGATTGACGTTCTGTGTGTATTTCAGTGAACTGTAAGGATGATCACACGTTCATGGTTTTATCACTTGTAAGTTCTAAATCCTTTTCCATTTCAATTTCTGGAAATTTTGTGCTCAAGGCTAAATTAATGATCAGAGATTGAAAGATTTAGCAAATATCTCCAATAATTGCATTACATAAAAGCTTCTCTACTAGAAAAGACTATGAAAGCATCTATTTCACGAAGGCCTCAAAGAGAAATAGTTTAACGAAGCATTCTAAAGCCTGCGTTCAAGGTTGACATCTTGGTGCTCCTTGTGCAACCCTTTATACTTACCTTTACTACAAAGGATTGCTATTCCATACAAGAGGTAGTGGTGAGTTCTCTTGTATTGCAGGCTTAATTTCCATTATCCTACCTACTCTCAAATTTTTATATGATGAATTGAGACCTTTAGACTTGTGAATTTTAATATCTTTTGGCACTCATCTCTTAAAATTGTTATCATTCTCCAAAGCAAAAAATTTGCCTCTTTGCATGCTTGGGTCTTGTCCGTACAACTAGAAATTTTAACTATTGTGCTGAATAATGATACAGAACCACTATGATCCTAGGATTTCGGGTTAAACAATTAGAGTAGTTTTTAGGAGTTTTTGTTACCTTGGCTTAAAAGAATACAGTCCTCTTTTCAACCATGTTAGGAATGAGAGATTAAAATCATGAGATCCACCTTGAGATCGAGCAATTTAAATTATTCGACCCAAAATCAAATCTGAGATTTTCTCACTTTGAGGGATAAATCCAAATTGTTTTGGTAGCAGTCACCTCCTTTCTTGGAGACTATGAATGAAGTGTAAATATACTGGGACTTTCAATTTTCATGGCCTAACATGCATTATGTAAACATATTGCACATATGCGTGAATGTTGCATAAATCACAAAGAAAACTTGCATAAAAACATCACAATACTCCAAAAACGTTCAAATATACCTAAGACCACACATTGTATTAAAAACACACAGATACAACAATCATCACGTGGAATCATCAATGATCATTCATGACATTAGGGTAGACATATAAATATAATACACAAAACATCATATATTCTCACGAGTCATGACTTGTATCATGTACATAAGTGAGCAATATCCATAAATGTATCATCCATGGATTCATGGTGACATGGTCCATACACATACATAGAACATCATATCATCTCCAATTCCAGATTTTAAGGTTTATCTTGCAATCCAAGAATGTACTTATCTTTGAACACAAGCATATGTTCGTCCAAGTTATCCCTAGTTTCCTTTTTGTAAGAGTGTCTTCTCATGCGCATTTCCATCTTGCCTTCAGACTGCTTTCATACCATGCATCTTATTATTAATGCCATCTTTCAGGCTTCCCTGAAGCACCTTGTAATCTCTAGCCTTCTTGGGGCATGTATCTTTGTACATACTGTTAATAACAAGAAAAAAAAAAAACCCATACGAGGGCAATTCTGTAGATTCATACTCCTCTTCACATGCCAATTAGAACAGAAAATAACTAACCCTAAAAAGGTAATCATGATGACAGCACAAACAGAAAGACAGAAGGAAAGTTATTTCCAACTATATCTCTTACAATAGACTGCCTTCTTAGAGCATGATCTTGTTCCTTGATCATGAAACTATTCAAAAATGTCCCCAATATACACCATTATCCTTCCTGGAAAATACCCATGTGCTAATCATTCTGACATTTCTTTCTGATATGAGAGGGCATACAAGCACACACTCATTGCAATTGCACAGCACCACCCTGAGCTCCTGTATGAATGATAGGATAAAATTACGGATAACAAATTATATCATAACAAAAACTATGGGGCACTTCAAATAAGAAATGGCTAATTGAAGAGCTTGGCATTCAACAATTATATTCTGGACCTGTGTTCGAATTGGCATGCCATATTCTCAGCTCAAAATTTGGCCCACAAGTACATAGCATACCATGATCTTGAGAATAAATATCTGTAAAAAGCATCCAGCTTGACAGAACCAGAGAACAATTTGTATGATCAAATGAATGCTGAGCGTAAAGTACTCTGTGTAAAGCTTGTAGAAATAGGCAAAGAGAACTTTCTATGCACCGTTGTATTTGAGTCTTTGCTGTTACAGCCAAGGAGAATCTCACTGCTCACTCTCGAGCCTGCATTCTCTGCACTTGTATCTCCGCAGCCAATTGCATCAGATATGGATTGCAAATCTTTAAAACCAATTCTGCGGTCAATTCCGCCACTTTCGAGCAATGGCTTTTGCAGACCATGTATGACCTCTCGAGATGAAGAGGTCTGTAACTTTTCTATGAAGTTACACAGATACACAACACCCCTATTGGCAAAGTCCTGCTTGCTTTCTATGGTATCAATTTTCATGCCCAGGCTTTCCACAAGTCTCTGCACTGTCTCAATCTCAAGCCCATACTGTTTCACTTCAATACGAACTTCAGAAACCTCATTCTTCAACTCTGCTTGAAGTTCCATGTTCTGATCCAGGGTACCAGAAAGCCGTTCAAGCCTTGATGTCAGATGCCGTTTTGATGCGTGCAAAGCTGCTGATAATTGCTCAAGCTGCTTTGAAACACTTGAAACTGCAATTGACATGCTTCGCCTTGTAACAAACATAAAGTTTGAAAGAGACAATCCCTTCCAGCGCATGTAGGCGTAGCCTGTCCCTCCAATCAACAATAATGCTGGAAACGTCAAGGAGAAGACTGAGCCATTGGACCTCGATCCTCCAGAGATTATTGTGACTGATGGAGATCTTTCAGAAGCTAAACTGTTCAGGTCTTGTCGTAAAAGATTAAGCTGTGCAAGGAGATTGGGATCCACTGAACCTTGACCAACACGTTCATGATCATTCTTCAAGTGTTTCACAAGAACTTTCAAAGTACCATTCACACAATCCGAAAAGCTGCCATTATTAACCAACGTAGCCCCTACTACACTTGCACCAATGAGTAAAAGAATCTTTGAGGCAGAGAGAGTGGCCCCAAGCGCCATTCGATACGAAACAACCTTCAGATACTCCAACTCAAGAAACGATAGTGCTCCAAGTCCGAGGCCTCAGGGAACAACAAATTTCCCCCTCTCGAAACGGTCCGTCTCCTTGGACTGCAATGCCTCAGGGAATAAGGTAGATATTTAGAGGGCGTCGCGCTGCGGAGCAACCCAGGGCATATGTCTTGCAAGCTGAACGAGGGACGTCGTGGATGAACGTAGAGCCTGAAAATATCGTGTACGAAAACGAAAAGTGTACAGGAGATCGTGGAAACCGCACTGTAAATACAGAGTTATTGTAGGAATAAAGAATAATCCCTGTTAATAAATAATAAAGCATACAGGAGATCGCTCGTGCGGGGTAAAAAAGGGCGAATCCCTGAGGATGCACGGCAAAAGAAAAGCAAGACGTAGGAGGAAAGTTAGCTCTCGAAGATCATTAGCAATGAATATTATGACTATTGTTCTTTCCAATAACATGTTACGATCATTGTTCTTTCGAATAACATGTACTGCAACTTAAAAAAGGAGATTAATGAGGCCGACCTCCCAGGGGATAACCTTTATGAAGAAGACCCGGCTGACAATTTCATTGGATGCTCTATCAGCAAAGAAGACAACCAAGAAGGTTACACCACTAGTAAAGAGGATGGCTTCACTACTAGCAATGAAGACAACCAAGACAGTGAAAGCTCCTTTCTTAGCCCTACTCTTCCAGCATGCATGCCAAGCTTACCGCAACAAAAGTCAAAGCTTAAAGGGAAACAACCGTCGGGCATGCTTTGGAAGAGCCCCCTCAAGAGTAGGATCCTAAGTCAAGAAGGTGGGAGGAAAAAAGAAGATCAAAAGAAAAAAAAAGATCGGGCCCCTCCCCTCAAAGAGGGCAACCATCAATAATGAAAATCACTTCGCTAAACGTCAGGGGTTTATCGGACCCCTCAAGAGCGACGATTCTTGGTCAATGGTTCAAAGACAAGTGCCTCAACCCCGACTTTATCTGCTTACAAAGATTAAAATCGACGCAGATGATCTCCAGAAACGGCTTAAACGCATTTCTCCGAACCACCTTTGGCTCTCCACTTCGCACCCTAGGGGGGCAGGGGGCGCTGCAATTGGTATTAGTCACTCCTGGTCTGGTAGATTCACCTCGACTTGTGAAGATCGGAATCATCGTTTGATTGCTACCTCTATCCGATTCCCTAATCAGTTCAGTGTGGACTCAATTTATGCCCCTAATGGAGAGACGGATAGAATCGACACTTGGACTTCCCTCGACTCCTTCTCACACGATGTTTTGCTTTGCGGGGACTTCAACATGGTTGAATTTCCTCAGGACCATTGGAATAACAAGGGGAAAATTATTGACGATCAGGAGAAAGAGATATGGGATAAAATCAAGCTCCATCTCGACCTTGTCAAGGTGAAAGACATGAAGGGGTTCTCCTGGTCTAACCTCCAATTGGGGGACTCTCTGAGGAAAGCAAGACTTGATAGATTTTACATCGACCAAAACACCATCCTCCAGTGGGGTATTCCTTCGATTTCCCAACACATGGACCTGACTATCTCGGATCACTACCCGATTACTCTTTCTTTCAAACCGATTCCCACGCTCCGGAAAGCCCCTTGGTTTCAGGCTTGTCAGACGTCGTTTTCCCTCCCCTCTGTCCACCAAGAAATTTCCACTATTTGGGCGGAGGCCTTTGCCTACTGTAGTGAACAGGCTAAGTGCTGGAGAAGCGTGGTGGAAAGGACTAGACAAATTCTGATCAGGACTCATAAGGCCATAAGAGATATCCGGAATAAAAGGAGAGAAATGGTGTATCGAAGGCTCTCACGTCTTGAAGAAGAAGTGAACAAAGGTAACTTGCAATGCCAACAAGGGTTTATAAAAATTAGGGGAAGAGTAAGACTCGAGGAAGAGGTTCAAAGGAAAAATCTACAAATATTCTTCAAAGATTGGTGGGCGGGGAAGGCTGACAAACCTTCGAAAGAGATGTGTAACATCCTTAAAAGGAAACAAGCTAGGGAAGCCATCCCCTTCTTGGTCGACAACAATGGGATCGAATGTAGCACGGAAGTTGAGATTAGATCTATCAGGGTCGAGCACTTCACCCATCTTCTTGGGGTCTCAACTCCACTTTCCCCGCACAGGCGTGAGTGCATGGCATCCATCTCAAGGGTTGCTCAACCTAGAATCCCTCTGAACATGATTTCTCTGTTGGATGCTACATTTCAGAGAATGAAATTATCGAGGTTATTGATGCTCTCCCCAATGGAAAAACTCCGGGCCTTGATGGACTCACCAATGAGTTTTTCAAGTCCTTCAAGCACGTGGTGGCCACCCTGCTACTTCTGGTGTGGCAAGAGGCTCTCTCCTTCGGCGCCCTCCCTGAGTGCCTTAATAATAGTGTCATCAAGTTAATTCACAAAAGGGGAGATAAGAACAAAATTGAAAACTGGCAGCCGATTACCATGCCCCAAACTGGATACAAGATAATCGCCAAAGTTATCACCAACAGAATCTCTTGTCATTTAAAGTCATGGCTTTGTGAGGACCAGAAATGTTTTATCAAAGGTAGATCTATACTTGAAGCAATTGTCGATATTTGGGAAGGCCTTGTGTTTGCGAAGGAGTCTGCACAAGATCTGATATTCATTAAGATCGACTTCGACAAAGCATATGACAGATTGGAATGGAACTTTATTCTTCAATCACTGAAAGATCTTGGATGCAGCCAAAAGTTCACGAAGATGGTTTCCACTCTACTCGAAAACGCTTCAACAAGAATAAATATCAACGGTAAGCTCTTTGAACCCATACGTTTAAAAAGATCTATCAGGCAAGGCTGCCCACTGGCTCCACTACTCTTCGCTATCGCCCGGATGGCCTCAATCACCTATATTAAGCATCACTTGGATGCTGGAAATCTCAAGGGTCTTTCCCTACCTCTTGGTCACGACCAAATGATTGCTAGGCTCTTTGCCAATGACATGAATGCCTTTGTTCTTAACGATACCAACTAGTGAGGTGTTTTGGAGTTGCCTCGATACCTTTTGTGTGGCATCAGGTTCAAAAATCAACCATGTTAAAACTGCTTTCAGAGCAATCCGTGGACCTCCACCCTAACTGTTGATTGATCAGGGGTGTCAAGTTATCCCTAGTGGTCAAGTCTTCTGTCTCCTCGGTATTCTGGTGGGCTTCAACATCTCGATGGACCAACGGTGGAACTCGGTGCTATCCAAACTGGATAGCAAACTAAATAATTGGAAAGGTATGCAAGCTAACTTGGCAAGGCGTGCAATGGTTGTCAACACATTTATGCTTTCTACAACTATTTACTTTATCTCGTGTTGGAGACCTAAGGATAAAGAATTGGCCAAAGTGGAAAGGATCTATAGAAACTTCCTATGGACTGGGGACCCCAATAGGAGGGGGATTCCCAAAATCAAATGGGAAACTGGTATTAGCTCGAAAGACTCTGGGGGCTTGGGTATTTTGGATATCGCTGGGTTGGCTGACAAGTTGGCCGCAAAGTGGCTTATCAAGGCTTGGAGCAATAGAGAGTCCTCTTGGGCTAAATTGATCTTCAGAAATTTGAAAGACCTTACCTTAGTTGGTCTTCCCGGTTGGAAGGACACTGGGATCCTCACGCTTTTGTTCTCCCCCCACCCGTTGTCCCCTAAAGGCTCTAGCCTCGTGTGTTCCTTATGGAAGAGTTGGAACAAAGCCAAACAATTCATCAGAATCAGTGATGAGTGGAAGTGGGCTGCTGGGATAAGACAAAATGACTCTATCTGGTTCCCGATCATCGACATAAGGGGGGTGGAGTCTTGGAACCTCCAAATGGCTAACGGTTATGGAACAAGGGGTTCAAATAGTGGAAACAACTAAGGAAACAAGAGACCGACCAGTGGATCATGTTTGAAGACTTAGACCCGAGAAATAGATTTTCCCTCGAGGAATGGACTCTTCTTCAAAACAGGTGTTTAGCGTGGGACCACTCAACTACCTGCCTTCTCTGCGGACAGGATCTTCCTTGCCTAGAGGGCCTCAAATGGAGCAATGGTAAGAAACTATCCAGAATTCCCAACTTCAAAGAAAAATTAGATGGTCATCACACTCTTAATAAGGTGTGGTGCCTTTCTTGGACCAAACTTGGATGGGAACTTAAGTTCATGTCTATTTGGCACCACCTTATTGAGATCAAGAAGTCCGTTCTCATGTGGCAAATCTTGCATAAGGGTATCTAGTACAATGCAAGGGCCAACAAAATTTGTGGTGTGCCTCCATGGTGCAAGTGGTGCCATCGATGCATCAAAGACCTTGTTCATCTTTTCTTCGATTGCCCCAAGTCCCGTGTTATCTGGCATCGTGACACGGGTTTTGAAACTCTTGAACCAAATCAATTGGCAACAGGCGCTGTTGGGTGAGGCGGTTGGCTGATCATCAAGGCTGTGGAATGCCATTAGGGGCAAGACTCTTTGGAAGATTTGGAGGGAGGTAACTTTCATAGCTTCCAAGTTTGATTCTTACGTATAGAATCAATATCCTCTTCCATTGATTTCTTCCAAATAGGACTGAAGTTAGTGCAAGAATATTGTCAATCTCAAAATTTTATAAAAAAGGCTTGAAGTCTTTTGACAAATACTCTCTCCTCTATCACTCGTCAATATATGGATCTTAGACTGAATTTCATTCTCAATTATATGTAAGAATTTCTTGAATGTCTAGAATAATTTTGACATTTCTTTAAGATGAAAAGCCCATAAGTATATGGAGAAATCAAATATGAATGCAACAAAATATCTAAACTATTGAATAGAATCTACTCTCATAGGTTCACTCACATCTAAATGTATAATCTATCATTTCTTGGTAGCTCTGATGTATCCATGTTTCTTGAAAGGTAGCTTGTGCAACTTTCCTTCAAGACATCCTTCACATGCTTCTACATCATCTGGTAAGGCAAAAGTGGGAAGGCTCTCCACCATACATTGATCTTTAATGTGCTTGAGAACTATGTAACTAATATGACCAAATCTAGCATGCCACAACTTCATGTTTTCCCTAGGTGTAGATGACTTAGTAGCATTTGCAGGACTAATTTTGGATAGTACAAACACTCCACTTCTATTTTCTCCTTGCAGAAGCCATTACTCCTCATTAAGAGCGAGGATCTGGCATGAATCTTTCTTGAATATGGCCTTGTAACCATCTGGCAAGAAAGTAGAGATGGATAGCGAATTTGTCTTTATTCAAGTTACATATAGAACATTAGAAATCATGAAGTTTCCTTGTACTTTGGATTTTAGGTTTACTTCTCCAGCACCAACAACATCCAGATCATGAACATCTTCTATGGTCACCCTTCTTCTTGTTGAGTTAGTAAGGGTAGGAAACACCTTCTTGTGACTTGTCATATGCTTTGTAGCACTAGTAACAAATATTAGTGGCATATTCCTCTCTGTGAGCTGCATGTAGTAGATGTTGAATTCTCTTTAGGATTTGTAGAAGTACTAGAACTAGATGTGTAAGAACTAGTTGAAGAATAACAAGTAGAAGTCTTACTTTCCTTCTTATTATATTAACTCCTTTTCTCCTTCTTTGTGGTCTCCATTCTTCTTCTTTCTTTTAGATGATGATATCATGGCTTCATCATTCTCTTCCATTTCATCTTGAAGTCTCTTCTAGAGAGAGAAAGAGAAGTAGCAAATTATCTATAAGTAGATGGAGGCAAATTTATGAGAGTATTCACTATCTCATCATGAATTGTGACACCAACATTAAGTAGCTGAGCTCTTAAGTATTTGAGCTTCAACATCTGTAACTGAACTGATTCACCAAATTTCACCTTTGTGTTGGCTAACTATCTCTTGAGGTGAGGTTTCCTAGCAGGGTTCCTACTCTGATAGAGATTCTCTGATTTCAACCAAGCCTAATGAGAGGTTCTACATGACCTAGTATATGGAATAATATGCCTCTTGAATCTCATAGCAATAAATGAGAGTGCTTATTGATTGCTCTTCTGAAGGTTGAATCTGTATCTACCTCCTTCTATATGTGGATGAAGATGTAGTCTCCTCTTCTTCCTCTTTTGTATATTGGGTGAAAATTGGGATAGCAGTGCGCTCTCTCTCTCTCCTTATGTTTCTATAGATCTCTCTCTCTCTCTCTTTCATCTCTCTCTCTCTCTCTCTCTCTCTCTCTCTCTCTCTCTTTCTCACTCTATGTCAATAGAGAACAAAACAATCACTTACATCGATGTAATTCTTTGGATTGTTATCGTCAAAGCCCACTTAATGTTGTCCATCGAATTCCAAAGAAAAAATGCCAAAAAGATCCTGCAAAACTAAGGAGAAGAGAAATTAGAAAATAGAAAACACAAAGAAAGAGAAAGGGTGCTAGAGTATGCGTGATACTTACCAAAATTTGAGATCTAGAGATAGAGAGAGGTGTGTGAGTGTAGAGACAGAGAGGCGTGTATGTGTACACAATATGCTCACAATGCATGTCACACATGCAAACTCGGCATAGGAGAATTAAGTTCAAAATGCGAGCAAATATCGAATTTTTGCTCTCGGATCCGGTTTAAACACACAGTCGGTATGCGCGTCCGTATGCACATCGGTAATTACCTCGATTACTGACGCTAATACTAGTGCTCATATTGATGCTCATACCGATGCAAGTTTTTCTGACGTGTATACCAGCTATTTATTTTTAATGGCTATATCGATGATCCAATGACCATCGGTATGGCATGCATGCTTTTTTCAACCATTTTCAATGGTCATACCAACATCGAGGCATGAACGTTGATATGGAAATTGGTATGCCCCTCACGTGTTGTAGTGTCAGTATTGACACATGCATATGGTTCTTCATTTGAAGACTTAGGCTTTGAATTTTCTTCAACATTGTGTCTTCATGTTATGTTCTTCTCATTAAAAATCCTCTTTCTGCATTCTGCAATGTAATGTCGAGGTTTCTTGCGATAGTGCCATATTCTTGTCTGTGAGCTGCATGTAGTAGATGTTGAATTCGCGTTAGGAATTGTAGAAGTACTAGAACTAGATGTAGAAGAATTACCTGAAGAATTAGAAGTAGAAGCCTTACTTTCCTTTTTATTCGACTGACTCCTTTTCTCCTTCTTTGTGGTCTCCATTCTTCTTCTTTCTTTTAGATCATGATACCATGGCTTCATCATTCTCTTCCATTTCATCTTGAAGTAACAAGAACTTCAATTCATCAAATGATATTTCTATATCTCTTGTAGAGAGAGAAAGAGAAGTAGCAAATCATCTATAAGTAGATGGAAGTGAATTTATGAGAATATTCACCATCTCATCATGAATTGAAACACCAACATTAAGTAGCTAAGCTCTTAAGTCTTTGAGCTTCAAAATATGTGACTGAACTGATTCACCAACTTTCATCTTTGTGTTGGCTAATTATCTCTTGAGGTGAGCTTTCCTAGCAAGGTTCCTACTTTGATAGAGATTCTCTGATTTCAACCAAGCCTAATGAGGGGTTCTACATGACCTTATCTATGGAATAATATGCCTCTTGAATCTCATTGCAATAAATGAGAGTGCTTCTACATCTCTTGAATCCCATCTCGATTGCAATTCTGAAGTTTGAATCTATATCTAGCTCCTTCTGTCTATGGATGAAGATGCAGTCCCCTCTTCTTCCTCTTTAGTCTGTTGGGCAAAAATTGGGATAGCAGTGCTCTTGGATGAAGAAGCAATATCCTTTTTCTTTAATTATTTTATCTAGTTTATGGCCAACAAAGTTTGTTTTTATAAGGTCTTGGAGATAAAGGAAATTGGTCACTTTTGCATCATGTTCGCATCGTGTCTTCTTTTTGCTTCAGCCTATGGTCCGTATGGCCCATCAACACACAGAGAGATCTTCTTTTGTTCACCACCCAGCCACACCCGAGATCTAATGTTCATGTGTGAGTTATGATCGACTAACACTCCCAATAAATAGACCCTTCTCTCGGCTATCATATTCTACCAAACCGGCACAATGCCTCTAATGATACCATGTGGCATCTATGCCGCCTGACCCAAGAGTGTGCGCATCCATAATATTTCCTTCCCTCTAAGAGCATTTTCATCCTCGAAAATGTGCATGAAATGTCCGTAATGGTAGAAGAAAGTGCTCGGACTCCCCTGAACCCCATGTACTCTATGTACATGGTCATCTCTATGTGTTGTTTCCCCATATCCTTCTCCTTAAGAAGCCTCATATGTGATCATCTCAAAGGTGGGAAACCATCTAAATGGTGCCTACTATCTCCCATATACACTCCACTTCCAAACTATCACTCCCATGACATACAACATCATCCAAATGAACTAAGTCTATATGAGGTATAGTCTATGGAATAATAGTATAAGAAGCAAGTGTAAAGTGCCAAGCATATGGGCTTGACCATCATAATGGAGATAGTAAACCATAGATCCTATGAAATATATAACAAAGTCCCATAACTAGTGACTCCAAACCCATCTAAAACTAAATGATAGATTACCCTCATAACACTCCAAGTCTTCCTAACCATGAGTGTTCTCACAGGTAATAGTTTACTCTAAACTACCTTGTGACTATGCAATTCCATCATCTAGCTCATATATAAGAATTTCTTGATAGTAAGATGCAATCTCTACATTTCACCAACCAAGAAGTATGTGGTTTGTCATCCTTTAGCATTGAACTAAGTTCTATTGGAAGAGCATCTATTGGCACTAGTGCAAACTCAAAAATATTCTCTTCCCTTTAGTTTTGCATATGAATGCAAAAAGCATTCCCTTTGAGATTCAGATAATCCCTAAGTACCCATCCTCCTAACTGATGTTTACACATCACACTCATGATGTAACACCAACTAAGAGTTTGGTATTTTGATAGGTTAGATATCTCCCTATCTCCTAGAAACCCTAAAGAGAAGAGTCATAAATCTACTCCCAGCCTAACTAATGTCAATAACTAGATCATCTCATCTAGTCAAAGACCATCACTCGGATAACATAATTGCTCCTCTCTAGAGTCTCTATGTGAGACTCAATCTAACCATCATGATTAACGGATCTCCCTCTTGTCTTTCATAGAAGAGTGCCACTTCTATCTAGACAACCAAAATGAGAAAGTGGAACTCTCTCTCTCTCTCTGTCTCTCTCAGTAATCTCCTCTAAGGAAAAGAACTATGGTAGTGGAATCTATTCCACTTTCCCTTTCCCTTTAAAAAGAGATATTCTTGAATTCAATTGCTCCACTTATCCATAACTGAGAACATGCACATAAGTTCTCCATAGATTTTCCCTCCAAAATAGTGGGGAATCAAACTCCCATGTGAAGGAAAATTACACTGAAAAATAGAGGAAATGAATTCCTTTTAAAATAAATTGAAAGATGTTTTCTAAACATCTCTTCTCTCTAAAGGAAAACATACTCTATTCTTGTCCAAAGAAGAAATCATATTTTCCTTTTCTTTTCCCCTTCAAGGAAGAAGAGCTAAAGTGGGATCTCTAAGCTAGAGTGAGATCACTCCCAAATCTCTAAGCTAATTCCCTCTTTCTCCTTTCCTTAAAAGAGAAACTTATGAATTCATTTGCTCCTCTCTTCCATAACTAATCCTATAAAGATGGAGAACAAATTTGCTAAAATGGTCAGCAATGATATGACATGATACCATAAACACATGTGTATCCATACTAAAGAGCTATCTCTGCCAACCATCCTCTATGCATGGATCTATACGATCAAATCAAACTAATGGAATTATCCCTCCTAAAAAACTCCAAAATGAGTATGTGATACCAATGGTGATTAAATCACCTATCACATTCTCTACTGGAATAATAAATCTTCCCTAAACTATGAATTTTAACTCCCAATCCTAAGGAGATGTCGACAAAAAGCTCTCCTCTGATTTAGTGATATATGTCGCCATGAATTATGAGTCATTTTCTCCCTGGCCATAGACGAAGAGTGCTCAAAGGGAAGTCATTTCCACTGTCCCATACCAGTGGAACCTTCTTCCAATTGATGGTGTCATACCTACACTAAACCGAATATATATTCCATATATATATATAATGGAATATATAGGTGGACTCTAATGAATCCCATATCCTCAACTCATGTTAGTGGACTCAAATGAGTCCCATGTCCTCGAACTAGTTAGTTTGGTTCTAGTCAGTATGTGACAATGGATATCCCTTTCTTATTCCAAACTCTAAGTACCAAGACAAGATCTAAGTACCTCTCTGTAGATCCCAACATACATATATGTATTGGGTAATCCAACTATTTCTGACTAAGGGATCTATGCTCTAAGTCATAGAGCTAGTGCCATACCTCTAGGCTTCCTAACCATCACTCGAATCACATAATCACCCGTCAATGCTGTCTCATGAAAACCATCTGTGTGATCCCATCTAATTGGTTTCCTTAGTAGTGTAACAAAAATGCTTCACTACTTGGTAAAGTGATGTGCATGAGTGGAATTAGTCACTCTTTGGGTATTTCTAATAATACCCCATAGTCTCGTAATCATACTGTGAGACTCTTGTGAAGATAAGTAAATCTTCACTACATTGGAGATTATCACAAATGTATCTCCCGTGCCTCTATGCAACTTCCTATAACCTATAGGATCGCTTATGCACATTCCTAATTGTGAAGGTATATCTCCTTCCCCTTAGCAATCCTATGGTCTGAAATCCATAAGGATTATGTGTAGGGATCTTGTTTCTAATGAAGTTGCCTTATCCATAATACTGTGATGGTACTAAGTCCATCAAATACATGCTTATAAGCATGCCTAGATCTTATTGATGGACCTGTTCAACTTCTTGCTCAGGTCCTAACATAAAAACTTTGAAGTGTCCAAAAACATCAAATCACTTCCCAAAACATAAAACATGGTCAAATGATTACCAAAATAATGCAAATTTTTCTCAAAAAATGCACTTCTTTACACCTGCAAAAACCATTCTAGGACCTGAAAATAATCATAAAATGAAATATATATCATGTGCAAGTATCTAGAAGTGAAATTACTTCAATTGCCTTCCTGGTTTGTAAGAATGGCTCCCGGAAGGTAGTTGCCAAAAATTGTTCAGACTTTACAGACCTATAGAGACCTGCAAAAATACATAATTTCTAAATTTTTGTTTTCTAAACTAAAAGTAGACTTTGAGCTCTTTGAAAGAGCCATAACACATCCAATTTGGAGGTTCCTAGCCCAAGATATGGCTTTGAGTCCAAGCGAGACATGCCAAACTTGTGGACTAGTAGAGGGGCTGGAAAAAGTATGAAAATGTGACCTTTGGGATGCCCAAAAGCATTCTTCCATCAAGCAAATCCTAAAATTCTCTCAATAATCTTAGAGAGCAATATATGAAGATGCTTGGTCCTATTTTCACCTTTCCAAATCCTCCCTTCATGCATGCTAATTTGCTCCCCAAAAGAGGTCTAAATCAAGAATTTTACTTTTATGAAAAATTTTAAATGGGAGCTTTTAGGAAGCTTTAAATGCACTCCTAATGTGGATTTTTCTTGGATTTTCTTATTTTAAATGGTAATACATACACCATCCATTATATATGTATACTCTAATCCATGGGAAACCTCTTAAATAGTCTCTTTTCTTACTCCCAAAAGTGGAGTTTGACAAAAATTAACATTTGAATTTTTTCCAAAAAGTGCAGGAAGGGAGTCTTCGAGAAAGTAAAATTCCTCCTTAACTTATCATTTTAATGAATCTAGTGATTCCATTGTGAAGTCATATGATATACTCTCAGTATATATACTTTTTTCCATCCATCCATAGTCAATGCACCTCTTTTTTCCTCTTCCAAAATGGGAATTTCTTAAATTCAAGTGTTGAAATTTTTCTTCAAACACTGATGGAAGGGGATTTTGTGGAGGTTCAAACTCCCATCATACTGAGCTATATTTTGGATTTCTTAATCTAATATGGAAGTCAATAACATTAGACTATAGGTGTGCATGATTTTTCCTACCAAACCAAGAAAAATCCAGCTTCATATTCCCTTCCCGAAATGGCTATTTGTCAATATAAGCCCTGAAATTTATGTGTCAAATCATGAAAGTAGAGTATTTTGGAGATACCTTAAACTTGAACTTCTTGTATTTTGAGGGAATCCTTGACTCTAGGTGAGGGTATATACCTCATACTCTCCATACACATGATTTCTCTCCAAGAGTTTGGCCCTCAAATCCTTTATCGTGCTTCTCAAAAGTAAGGATTTTACAAAATTCAAAATCACTCAAGCCTGGAACTTGAGGTCATGACTCCTTGCTAAATCACGTAGAAGAAAGTATCATCTTTGATTGCTCCTTGTTGCCTTGATGATGGTCTCATCCTTCTCACATCCATGTGTGGGCACCTGATGTATAGACATCCGATGAAGCAAAGTGGTGATGGAAGCCCAACCTTCTTGGCTCCTTCATTAACTACTTTTCTAATATCGATGGTTCGATGTGATTGAAGATGTCAAGGAGCACTCATTATTAAGAACATCCTTTTTGCACAGGTTTGAGATGCTTCTCCCACCTCCTATCTCTCCAATATCTTTGTTGACACACTTCCAATAGATTTTATTGATGAGTACTCCAACCACTTTGGGAGAGAACACTCACCATGCACTCAAATATGAAGTTCTACAACCAAAACTACTCCCAACAATTTGGGCAACTACCCAGAAGGTCCTAAGGGAGGAAGAGAAGGGGATCCATCTCTCCTCATCCCATAGCTCACAGGTGGAGGCTCACATGTCATGCTTGATATGCATATTAAAAAGAAAAACGATAAACCTCTCAACAAGCGCTTCTGTAATGTTGCATAGCTCATATGACCATGATGAACCCGACCAGAGTTCAATCCCCATTTCTTGTGCTCGTGAACGTCGGCCAAAATCCTTGCTCTAATACCAGTTTTGCATCATGTATTTTTTTTGCTTCAGCCTATGGTCCATACGGTCCATCAACACATAGAGAGATCTTATTTTGTTCACCGCCTAGCCACATCCAAGCTCTGATGTTAATGTGTGAGTTATGATCGACTCACACTCCCAATAAATAGACTCTTCTCTCTTCTATCATATTCTACCAAATGGGCACAATGCCTCTAATGATGCCATGTGGCATCTATGCCACCTCACCGAAGAGGGTGTGCATCCATAATATGACAGTCACCCATTAACCAATACTAATGGCTTTATCTTATTATAGACAATATTCTTTTCACGTTTTAAGTAAAATCAAATGGTTAGTTGACATGATTTTTTAATGAACCGATATGCTCATTATGGTTGAATATAACAAAGATATATTAGGGAGAACCCTAATTGACTCAAAAACTATGGATTTTATCGATTTTGTTTGAAAAAGAGTACCCATAATGTTAATTAGTGTGAGTCTGAAAACTAGGTTGAAAAGTAAAAACATGTATTATCAAATGTTTTGTTACCAATATCATTGCAGTCTTGAAAATGTTTTCTAAATAACTTTAGCACAACATAAGCAAAAACTTCTTATGTTTGTGCAAATAGTCCATTCTACCATTTAGTCTATTATTAATAGCATTTAGCAAACTTTTTAGCTCTCTTAATTGTTTTATGCATGGCACCATTTCATACATTTTATTCTCAAATATTTGGTTTCAACCTCAATATTCTTTCGAGAGTGGCAGAAACCTACGAATTTGTTACTAGCTTACATTGAACGCTACTAACATTAAGTAAGAGTCATTATTCTAATTAGTAACCATGTGGTGGTTCTCGCACTTAAAAAAAAGCATGCAAACTTCTTAGATCATAACCAGAGGACCACATAATCATACTCTCTTCAGGACCACATAATCATACTCTCTTCAGTAAATCTTTATGCATATGTTTTGTTCAATTAATATACCATGGAAACTAGACTAGTCCCCTTAGGGTATCTCCCTTATTATTAGCTTTATGATTATTTTTCCATTGAAGGCTTTAAATTTTTTAACATAATACATGTTTCTCATAGAACAATGGTGAGTACCAACAATATCGATGAAGTTCCAACCTTATATTATTAACCATGGAAGCAAGAGAATGATATGAAGATCGTGAGCAAGTGACGCATGCAAATGTGAAGGTGAGAATCACAACACACACATGCAAGGAAGAGTAGATAAAGTGAAACATTGGAAGCTTGCATTCATATGCAAAAAGGATACAATGAGTATTTTATTCTATTCACAATCTCCTACAAGCTGACCTCTCAAAATGAGCCTACAAGCTTTATTTATTGTTTTTAGACTAGTGTTTGGCATAGTTAAAAAATAGGTTGTCAAGCTAATTTGGTGGCTCAAATGAGCTCCAAAAAATGTGAAAGTTAATATGGTCATTTTGCCTAAGATCTTCAAGCTCAAGGACTCCTCATCTTGGAGAAAGTGGAGGTAATATTTAAAAATGGTATTTTTTACAATATTCTAGTGATGAAAATCACCATTTTGAAGATAAAAATATGCTTTTTTTTAGTTTGAATTGTAGGGCCTCTTTTCTACATGCTTCTTCATCTTCGATGTCCACTTGAACTGTCACTTCCACATGCTACTTGACATTTTTTCCCATGCTTTTCCAACACTCCCCTCCCTCTCATGTCTATCATCCTTGACACTTGTGCTTGGAAGCTGTCGATGTAAGTATGTGGGAGTTCAATAGTTAATGTTCTTTCTACTACCCAGATGCCTCTAGACAAGTCCACTTCAAGCCTCTACCAGCTGATGGCATGTAGTGTATCTATTTGATGTAAATGGTAGACCTCGAAGTATTATTGTCTCACAAGAAAACAGATTAAGCAAGTTGGTAGGCCATTAGATGAGGACTTCCAAATGATATTCCCAGAAGTCTATGGTGAAGGCATCCTAGAAAGTTTATCTGTAGCATGCATGAATATATTTTATGCAGTAGTGCAAAGCATAACATACTTTTGTTGAGGGGGTTGTGCTCATATCATATATTAAATCAAAATTACCATGTTCAAAATTGTGAACATTGACATAAGGTGCTTTTACTTCTTTGAAAACTTTGAACATTTTTTTCATCATGTCAAAAAATTTTACAAGCATAGGAGTGACAATATATGGCGTCTTTGATAATTACGACAGCCAATGGAGAACAACCACAATCATGTAAGCTACCAATGGGGGTCCCTATGGTGGTGTTGGGTGTGGGCAAGAGCCATTCGATACAACTTCCTATTCTTCTATGATTCGACTTCCAAATAGTCGGTTGTGGATCATACTACTCTTCTTCATAGATTGGATCTAGTGGTATGTCAAATACTTCTTCAAGTTCAGGTTGGTTTCTTTGGTGACAAGCGCATGGTGAGTTCGTATTCTTGGACTATGGTGGTCATATTGGTGGCTTTCTTCCATATTTGATCCAATTCTACCATTAATTTCAATGGAGTCTTTGACATGATCGTCATGGTGGTTTGACTTGTGAGGGCCTCCAAAGGTCGTGTTGCTTTGAGGGTAGAGAATTCTTTGGTCAGTTTATCGTGTGATTCTAAGAGATTCATATAATCTTCCAAAATGGTTTCGATGTTGTCAGATTGAATGGCTTGGAAACAGGAAGGGTTAATAGGGATGTAGGGAGTGAGGTCCATGGTGGGTTCTCTGCATTTTGGATATGTAGGCATGTATTCTCTTCCCTTTGCCCTACCATTAACATTTTGGATATGTAGGCACGTATATGTTGTGAACATGCTTGTGAGTGATGCTCATGGAGGGAGAAAAGGGGATTTGGGAGTAGTGGAGAGTGGGGGAATGGTGGCAAGAGGTGAAATGTCCATTGGGTCAGTGGATGGTGAAAAGTGGTAGTTTCTGGTTAGAATGCCACTACCATTAACATTGATCACTCATTATGGATGGTTAAAAATCATTATACTTAGTACATATAGGTGTTCTTAAGTCCTTTGAAGGTCTACATGGTTCATGGAATCATACGATCTTGGAACTCTCACCTCAATATATGGCTCTAGGTTCCTTAGAATCCTCTATAAAATCCATTGACTTATATTTAATACCTTGAGGACTTTCCCATTCATATATTTATTATTTTCATCAACTTGCCCTTTTCTCCTCTCATGATCTTGGAAATTATTTTCCCTTGTCCTATTCTCATGACTTTGCAATTGCTTGCCCTTGCCTCAAGTATGAACTTTCTTGGTCTCATACTTAGTTTATCCTTCTCTATCTAAGAGTTCCATTGAATAAATATAATTTATCGTATTATGGTATCTTGTTTAGTTAGTACGTTCTTCCCACTCTCATCCGAATGATCTTTATGATTCTTATCAAGAGTATCTTTCTATGATTATTCTTAATTTAAGTGTTTATTTTCTCATAATGGCAACCATATTCATGGTTTCTCTTTGAATTGTCTTGTTCTATACACTTCAGTTTACCTCTTGGTTCAGAAAGACCAAGAACATGTATTTCTCTAGCCATAAGCATGAAAATCATCACCTTAGCTTGGCATGAATTTCCCAATGGCACATAGTTCCCTATGTAAGATAAAGGATTAATTTTCATATCATGAAGTAACAAATCTTTCATCAAGCTTAGATCGATTCCTAACATGTTACATTATCTATTGGTAACTTCAGCTTACTATGGTAAACACACATCAACCATGATGCATCTTAGTCTTTCATGTAATCTTGTGAAATGAAATCCATTAGGATTTCCCTTATGTGACACTAATTAGGTCTGTTTCTTTTTGTGTCTCACCTCGAGTTCCTCTTGATAGTATGAATGTTATTATTTTATTATCTATAATGTAGCCCTTTTTATTTAAATTTTATTGTCTACCATCTCAAGTGTCAATGATCAACTCTTTAGTTAAGAAGAAAACCTACCAAATTTCATCAAAGATATTATTATTGGAAGATCATTCCATAGATATAAAGATCCTTATATTGTGTTTCTTAAAAAACGCAAGACTTATCTATAAATCTTTGTCGATGCCTTTATCTCTGTATCAACTATTTTCTAGATCTAGCCATGGCTAACTTAAGATTTATGCAAACTTTGGCAAATATCCTCCAAAACTTTTTGTAGCATAATGGTTGCATCGGTGTAATTTTGACAATATAGCAAAGTGCACCACAGGAACATAAGAATAAAGCAAGTGATCTATAGGCACTTTATCAACTATTTTCTAGATCTAGCCATGGCTAACTTAAGATTTATGCAAACTTTGGCAAATATCCTCCAAAACTTTTTGCAGCATAATGGTTGCATCGGTGTAATTTTGACAATATAGCAAAGTGCATCACAGGAACATAAGAATAAAGCAAGTGATCTATAGGCACTTTATCAACATATGTGTGACAGCTAGCACGTAAAATCATAAGATTTGGGCACTACACGGCCTCATTTTGTCAAATTGTATTAATCACTACTACTTCAATGCCTGCAAAAGAGTTTTATAGCACAAAAGAATACATGTTTAGGCTCCTAGTAAAATTTATAAGGTACTTGTTGAGCCCCTTAGATTCATACTGGTCACAGTCAACAGGGTCAAGGTCAAATTCAGCATAGGCAAAGTCAAAATGTCGAAGTTCAAGGGTCAAAGTGCACAGGTAGTGCACAATTAATTGTTCACAAAGGGTAAATTGGAGAAAGTTGGGTGCAGGTTGCAAGGGTATTTCTCTAATTTCCCCAAGGTTCAAAAGTGAAGAAGTAAATGCAAAATGTGAAGGCATGTGAAGCGACAACGTACACAGAAGTGAAAATATGGCCCCCAATTAGAATTTTTGTTTTAGTCTAACGTCACGACAGGACAAAACAGGGATTTGTTGGCTGCCCACTTTTGGAGACAATCTTGGGACATCAAAGTGAGCAACAAGATACTCTTGCAGTTAGGAGCATACATAAATCGACACTAAAAGGAAGGCAAGGACTATTCTTGAAAAAGCAAGTGTAAGTAAGACTAACGAAGTTGAGCATAGTCTAAGGGAGGCAAGAGAGAGAAGTGCAAGAGACACACAGTGTGCGACGCAGAGAAGTGAAGTGCAAAGTGCGCATGAGGAGTGACTAAGAAGTGTGCAAAGAGTGTTAAGCTATTCCCTCTAGGATCCCAAGGTCACGTTGTGCGCGTGCCGACAGCAGATGTCCAATCCCTCCCCCTTATTGGAAGCTTGATGCAAGGTGTGCACAAGTGCAGGCTTGGAGAAGGTGGAGGTCTGGTGCAGAGGAGGCCGGCAGCAACAAGACCTTGGGTATTTGGTATTTTGTAATTGTGCACTCTGTGGGATTTTGCATAGAAGCATTGGATTGTATTGTGCATCACAATTGTATTTGTCTTATTATAATCAATAGATAGAGGCTTCCAGTGTTTACCTTTCTTCTTGTCTTTCCCTTTTCTCCTACAAACACTCAAATCCCTTCTTGTCCAAGAGCACCCCAACAAAATCAATAGACAGAAGCTTCCAGTGTGTACCTTCTTCTTGTCTTTTCCTTTTCTCCTACAAACACTCAAATCCCTTCTTGTCCAAGAGCCCCCTATTGATGTTATCTATGGTAGCGATATAGTGTTGATGAATGGAAGCCGCTGCTGAAACCGAATCCGAAGATACCCTTGATGCGTTAGCACTGCCAATAGCAATCGCACTGGCATCACGGATTAAATTTAAAAAGGAGAGTGTCATAGGGATGTCAGCTGTCGGGGCAGGCGGTAAGGGAATATCAGCATGATTAGGAGCAGGTGGAATAGATGGGGTGTGGGCAACAGTAGCGGGAGATGGAAAAGATGAAGGAATTGGAGGCCGAGGGGAAGGATAGACAAGGTCGGGATGAGGTAGGGGTTGGGAAGATACTACTGGTTGAGAAATGACTTGGGAAGGAGATTTCAAATTATTCAGAGGGGTGCTGAGGCTATGATTGGAGGCCTGCGGAGGAATTGAAGGAAGATCATTAGTGATGGAGATAGACATGGAGGCGGAAGCTGAAAGTTAGTCGACGGAAGTAAAGCAGGTGTGACTGACGGAGGAAGGCTGAGAGCGGTATGTGATGGTAATTGATATATCCAAGCTAGGAATGGAGCGGAGTAAATAGAGAATGATTTAGAGCCTTGAGTCAGAGCCTCTCGAAGGCGATGTGACCTTAATTGTAAGGATCCATAGATGAGGGTAGCATAGGGCTATGGATGGCTGTTGAGGAAGCAAAAAAGAGGATCAGCAATTCTAATTTTGGACCATGGGATGGAAGGAGACGGGCTTTGCAGCACAAAGAAAAAGATGAACGAATTAAGGATAGACATCATCCGCATGGAAAATCTGGCATTGTAGTCAAAAACGTTCTCGACAAAAATCAATAGTGGCATTGGGGGATAAGCCAAAATATAAAAAAGGGGGATTGCGAAAGTTGATTAGCAAGGACCCCAGACCCTCTGCAATAGCAGGAATGGAAAGATGACCTGAGCGAAAATGAGGAAATAGTCGAAGAGCTTCATAAACATCGTTATTATTGGTAGGTGTAGCTCAGTGATGAGTAGCACCTCCTTTAATGTCAATCCGGGAAGACGTGAGGATGGTATGATGACCTCGAGCAAGTGAAGGCACAGGTGCGTGAGTGAGAAGCACACGAACATGCACACACATACACACACACGCGCACACAAGGCAAGACAAAGAGTGAGAAGCAATGGAGTTCTTTAGATTACTTTCAAAAAGCTCATACAACTTTAGATCAATTACAAGCTACCCTAAAAAATGAGCTCTCTAGCTCTATTTATAGTTTTTGACTAGGTTTTGGCCGTGTCCAGACCTAGTGTCCGGCCTAGTTAAAAATTAGGTTCTCTACCCTATTTGGAGGTTCAAACGAAGTCTAAAAATGTGAAAACTGACAGGTAGGTACTTCTAAAGCTCCTCAAGCTCAAGGACTCCTTGGCTTGCACAAAATGGAGCTACAAAAATATGAAATGGTATTTACAGTGGTTTTTAGTGATGAAAATCACTATTTTTGTAGGGGTTTCTAATAACATTTTGACATACATTTCTTGGATCTCCCTACTTGCTCCTTCTCCTTGTGTGTCCACCTCTTTTATATGCGTTAGTGTCCTGAAAAAATATTGGCCTACTTGCCAGATCATCGTTGACTGCTCTGTCTGCTTGTACTTTCTCTTCTCTCTGACTCCCTTCGTAAGCTTCCTTGCCTGGTGAGTCCTTCAGTTCCAACACCCCCCCTCTCTCGCGTCTGTCGTCCCTGACAGACCCTTGTTTGGTGGGTCGTTGGATGTAGTACTCTACAACATCTTGTGCTAAGTGATGTTCTGCAATCCGCAACCCTTTGGCCAAGTCCGTGAGTAGAGCATCCCAATCTACCGGCCCGGGAACCTCTAGATGTGGTATACGTAACTTTTCTGAATGGAGAGCTTGTTCCACTGCAAACAACTATAATAAATGTGATGGTCTGGGAATGAATGTCTCTTAATGATATTCCCAAAATCCCGTGACAAACATTTCTTCAAACGTCTGTTTGAAGTAGGTTGGTAGATACTTGATACACGCGTGCCATGCATATACAACATTAATAGATGGTGTTGCGCTCATGTCGTAGACAAGGTCCTGATTACCTTCATTAAATCCAAGAGCTGACAAATGAGGTTCCTTGACATTCTTGAAAGTCCTGAAGGTGACCAACATGAGTTCAAAAATTTTAAGGCACATTTGGGCCATGACATCTGGTACATTTTTAAACCTGACCCCCCAATGCCGAATCGTCGAGATCATATATCCTATGCTAGGTTGGCCTTTAGGTGGTGCTAAGTAGACATAATTGAGCCATTTCTCGCATCCTTTGGTTGTCAGCACAATTTTTGTGTATTCCGGCCATGACCTTCTTCGAAATACAGGGCAGTAGCATGGGTTGTATTTGATGTATAGAGGCATGTTATTCCATGTTCTTACCATCTCTAGGTAGGTTTCCAGTAGACAAATCCTCCACGTCGGTTGATGTATATTGCCCTGCTTGGCACTTGCTGGGATGTCGTCCGGTGCAAACTGTGTAGCCGAGGTTGGTTCTTTTGAGGTGTGGTGCTTGATTTCGGCATTGTAGTTCGCCATTAAGACACAGAAAGGAACATACAAATCGTCGGATGTGCCAATCCACCTATGATGGGAGAGGTTTCGAAAGTACTCCGATTTTATAACTACCTCTTCCAATCGTGACATTGACGCTATCTGAACTGCCACTCTATCATCATGGGTTGTGGCCACTTTCTCTAACCTCTGCATCCATTCAGGAGCCTCTATCTCGATGGTGTCCATGCCCTCTTCTGTTTGCTTGCCCCCTGGTGCAGGCATGGGAACGTATGGATCTTCGAAGGTTTCCTCGATTTCAATTGGTACTAAGTCCTCAGGCTCGGGCTCGACAAGGGGAGAGGGTTGATGCTCATATTGCATGACTTTACTGCGTAATTCTTCGAGTTCTGCTCTGAGTTTTGTGACTTCTTCGGATGTGTCGTCTGTGGCAGTGACTTTTCTTGGTGACTCCTGCTGAGTTGCTAGTTGCTTAAGTAGGTCATCTCTTTCTCGTTCTAATGCTGCATGGGCCTCCAGGAGGTCGGCATGGGTTTCTAACACAATTTGCATATTCTCAGAGGGAATGGCCTTGAATTTCTCTGGGTCGATTTCCTGCGGGGAACCCTCCATTGTTGCTTCCAAGTTCTCTTCATTCTGTTTCTGCAGCCGTTTATTCTCTTCGAGTGCTGTAGACATGTGTTTTCGTAGGAGGGCTAGATTGCGTCTGAGCTTGAGATTCTCCGTTATCTGGGAGTGCAGCAAATCATCCATTTGTTTCCTTTCTTCTGCATCTGACTGGGGTGGATTGGCTACTAACTGTTCATGTTGTTCCTGTAAAGTGGCATGCTGTTGTTGTAGTAGCCGCTTTTCCCTTTCGAGATCAATGAATCGTAGTTGAAGTTCCTCATGGCTTCGAAAGAGTCGTGTATGTTGGTCATCAAGATGCTGGTAGTGCTGTTGTAGTTGCGACATACACTGATACACATGATTAAATACATTATTAATAGGGGTGGATGCGGGAAGGGTGTTGAATGCAGAAGGGAAGGGAAAGGGGAAGGGGAATGGAAGTGTGGATGCGGTGCTGGAAAATGGTGATGTGGGAGGTGGGGGAATGGGAGATGGAGGGTGTATAGGGGGAGGGAGAGGTGCTGAGGTGGGTGAGATGTCCATAAGATCAACGGTGGATGCAGTAGTGGGAGTGATTGTGAATAGTGGAATTGTGGGTGCGGTGATAGTGGTGAAAGTGTACAGTGGTGTGTGCAATTGTGAATACGAACTGCCCGGAAGTGTGATTGGGGGAATGAGATTTTCTGTGGCTGCGGTTAGAATTACTGTTTTAGTGGCCGTATAGACAAAAGAGGTGGAGATAGGGTGTGTGGATTGTGTGGGTTGACTGACAGTCTGTGCTTCGGTATGGGTAGTGGACTCAGAGGCGGTGACAGTAGTGGTTACACTGGTAGTGGGAGGTGAATGTGGTGGAGTTGGAGGCAGGGGTGGCAAAGGGGGTGACGGATGTGCACTTGATACATGGGTTTCCTCAGTATCATGGACAGTGTGTGCGGTGCCCGTGGTTGTGGATGTGCCTTGTGGTTCTGATACTAATACATTCATCTGCTTTCCTGATTGAGGGGGACGTCTGTCGTATCTTTGCTCCGTTCTTCGTGCTTGTGCAAGGGCGGTATGCACCATCTCAGGTACTCCTAAAGCCTCAGATATCATGTCAAGAGTGGCGCGGTATTGCTCGTCTACGCCTTCCTCCTCAAGTATTTGATTCATGAGGGCCTTGCCTGCTGCTAGGGACAGTCTATGTTGCTCTTGAACTCTGTTCATGGTATCATAGAGCTTCTTCAATGCCTTCGTATAAGCTGGGGCACCTTCAAGTACCTGCAGAGCTTCTTGATCATATTCCTGCTCTTCTTCCTCGGATTGTCCATCATGTTCCTCCTGTTGTTCTTCTTCTTCTTCACCCTCCACATCGACGATATCTGGTTGTCTGGGATGGGGTTGGTCTGTAGCAGTTTGTTGTCCACTAGCTTGCTCTGCCTCGACTTCCGCGTTAACAGCCTCTATGATTCTGGCTACCTCCTCATCAGTTAGGTCTTCTAAAGTGAATCCATGAGGGAACTCTAGGTCGGTTGGTACAGGTGGAAACACTAGATTTGGTCCATCAGTGCTGTGTCTTGATAATCTGATAGTGAAGGGTTTTACCCACCTCGGGAGTCGTGGAGTTGTCTCTGGTGTCAGTGTCGCGCCGCGGGGTTGTGCACAGGGCATCTGAACTGCACCTCTCATTTTCTTAGATGGCGGTCCTACGGTTGATAGTCTACGTTGGAATTCTTGTACCCTGGTCCAATTTAATGCCCTCTGCACTGGCACATCATAAGCCAAACCTCTATACACAATCCTGGTGAGGGCACAACATCCATACAGTACAGACTTTTGTTTCTTATACCACCTTTGATGAGCCAAGTGGATTTGGTCGATAATCCAGTGGGGCATATTGATTGTCAAATCGAAGGCGTCGGCCAAGTATAGACTAAACCAGATCTTTTTAGGTGGCATTGTGAACCTCTCTTGAGCGGGAAATGCAAAATGCTGCATGAACATTCGCAAGTGAATGGCAATTGTAGGTGTCATTGCCACCATGTCCTTTAACTTCGTCAGATTCCTGTTCTTCATATTGTCGGGGACCATTGTCTCTTTCTCCGTAGGAATGTGCATACCTTTCATGTCTAGAGCTTCCCTTACCAAGTTGATAGTCAACCTGAAACGCTTCGGTTCATTGCCCCTTGTGAGGGATGGGAGGACAAAGGAGTTGTATCCCTTCTTGTCTTTGCTCGGAGTGAGGGTGCTAATCAAATAAGAGCACCTTAGAAAATCGGGCTTTGGCAATTGGAATTTGAAGTAATCGTAGAGTCCTGCCTTTTTCCATATAGGTTTCAGTCCTTCATTATTCTGCAGTTTCTCAAATTCCCTGGTGAAAAAGTGATATCTGCCCCAGCGCCCATTGAATTCTATCTCAGCCTCCCACATGTATGCCTTCACCCAGGGGTCCTGCCACATCACTGAACCAATGTGAGTTTTTGCTGACCGGCATAGTGTGCCCCTGTGGAGGATTCTGAACCGGTATGGCGTGTAATGCCCTCAATGCCACTGGTCGTTCCTTCAATTCCTCCTCAATGGGAAGGCTTTCAATATCCACGACTTGGGGGCTGGTGCCTGCTTGGGAGCTAGTTCCTGCCGTATCTGCCATGTTACTTCTTGCCTCCTGATTCTATGAGAATATAGAAACATGTGTTAACATTGTAAAGGACAAGATAGAACCGTTTTTGTCCCCATTACAACATTAACATGAGGTTCGGGAGAGATTAGGGGGTTATTAAGTGCTTGGTGCTTGTGTGTGTAGTTAGGGATTGGGTAGACCTAAGAGCTAGGTGAAATGATGTAGTGTGAGAGTGACATGGTTAGTAGGTGGTCATGGATTTACAACTGGGGTCCGGGGTTTATTACAAGTTTTAGGTTGCCAAATGCAATGGATGGGTTTTGATCTTGACTTTGTGGAGACTCTGGAGGGTTTGTTAGGAGTATCCGCTTGGAAATGAGGCTTTTTTGGGGCCCATTTACGAGTGATTCTACTTGTGCGCATGGAAGAATATGTGTCCGTGCGTGATGTGTAAGACTGGGCATCAGATGTTCGAGTGAGTGAAACATGTTGTATTGGGTGTGGCCTCGGTGTAGCTATTTGAGCCTGCAAGCAAGCCTTAGGCACCCAGATTTGTCGTGATTGTGGACTGGCCTTCATCGACTTCTTGGGTAACCAAATATACTTTACTTTCACTGAAGAATTTATGAAAGACTTCTTATTAGTGTCGTGTTGTTGACTACTAATAAGAGGTTTTGGCCGTGGGATTGGTCTGGTCGCAATAGGGTGTTCGCCTTTCCGCATCCATACTTGTTTCAACGGCTGAAACAATCTGTTTTGCTCCTTTTTTTGGCCTCCAGTATAGGTAGTGCTCTGCTTCCTCTGTATTTGATCTGCCGTTGGTTGCTGCATCCTTCTGGCCTTTGGAAAAGAAGGGAGTCCCGTCTTATCCTTGACTCCGTTGTTGAAACAATCCTCTTTCTGCATCATACAGTTTTGGACAAGAATAGCATTGTCAACTTCATGTGCACCCCTGGAAGGACCAGGAGTTCGTGCCTTACCTAATTCCTTGAGTGCCTTATTTTCCAATTCAACTGTAATTCGACTATGATTTACCCATACCTGAAGAAGTCCACTCCTTAGGTTTAGGTTGACTGCATGATCATAGATCCAGTCCTGACCCAAGACAAGAGGCTCAGTGAGGTCCTCATCTTGACACACTAGTACTTTGACTGTCATTACTTCGTCTTGGATGTAGAGGGGAAGTTCCACCTCACCCATGCAAGGGGTTTCCACACCTCCCAATCCTATGAGATATGCTTCTATAGGATTGACAGTTAATTTCAACTCTTGACAGTACGAAAATTTAACAACACTAGTGGCTGCACCTGAGTCAATCAAGGCTCTTACAATCCTTGCACCCTTTCCTTGTCCTATATCTAAGGTTATAAAAGGATGTCAATCAATTATCCTATGGGAGCTGATATTTGAAACTTCACACATAGCCACGTGATATCCTTGATCTGCATATGCATCTGGCCTTGGTTGCTCTCTGCCTTGTCTTCTTAATTTCATTCTCCGGATGTGTTCCAATGCTTCTGCTTGAGCTTCTTCTCAAATTCGTTTTTCTTCTTCTTTGCGTTTCTTAGCAGTGTTGAGTCGACTTAGCATCTCTTCCGTCAGAGGTTCTTGATATAACTTGACTCCGCACCCGCTTATGTAGCTTGGGAGAATATCGCCTTCTAATGTGGCTAGTTGCACTGCTCCACTTGTTGAGATTCTATTAATGATCATGGGTCCGTAGCCTCTCTTCTCTAGTTTCCTCGCATGTTGTTTCAAAGTGTAGACTAGTACTAGAGCGCCTGCCTTCAAACCTTTATCCTTAACGTGGGCATCAAAGTAGGCCTTCTATCATTTCTTAGCTGCATATATCCCTGCAGCCGCCCTCAGTCTTGTTTCTCCTAATCGTTCAATGTCAAATAGTCTAGAGGAGAGTTCATGACCCGTCCATTCATGCTCTTGTGCTACTTTCAATGTAGGTATTAAGAAGTCCAACGGTAGCACTGCATTTTGGCCAAATACCATCTGAAAGGGGGTGGCTTGGAGTACCGTTTTGTAGGCGACTGGGTATGCCCAAACAACATGGTGTAGCCGTTTGTCCCAATCAGAGCGTTTATTGTTCACTAATGTTGTCAGTACATTGCATAGGATCTTATTGGTGCTCTCAGCCTGGCCATTAGCTTGAGGGTGATAGGGGGCAGACTTCTTATGTACTACCAAGAATTCTTGGAGCAGATTTTCAATAACTTCATTCAAGAAGTGAGTGCCTCTGTCACTGACTAGCTCTATAGGTAACCCGTATCTGGTGAACACATTCTCAAACAAAAACTTAGCTGTTGTTTGAGCATCGTTCTTTGTTGTGGCTTTTACCTCTACCCACTTGGTTAGATAATTCGTGGCCACAATGATATATTCAGCATGTGAACCCTTGGCTGGGGGATTAATAGGACCTACAAAGTCTATTCCCCACTTAGAGAATGCACGTCCACCCATCATAGGTTTCAGTGGCATCTCATCTTTGCGTATAGGATACTGAGTTCTCTGACAAACATCACACCGTTTCACATAGGTATGTGCATCCATGTGAAGGGTCAGCCACCAGAAGCCCGCAAATAGTATTGCCTTGATCACCCGATCTGGTCCAAAGTGTCCTCCTGCTACACCTTGGTGAGCAGTTTCCAAGATCTTGAGATATTCACTCTCATGGACACAGTCTCAGGTAACCATCTTTGCCACGCTTGTATAGATTATCACCAATGAGTAGTAATCCCGGGCTTCTTGTTCTAAACTCCTTTGTCTGGCCAGTGTCATATCTTGAGGGAATGTTTTTGTCCTCAGGAAGGATACTAGTGGTTCACTCCAATCTGGCACTATGGACACTTGATAAAGAGTGGCATGTTCCACAGGTGGTTTAGTGCAGCAGATTGGGCATTCCTTGCACAACTTTTGGACATCAGCTTCCATAGTCGGCCAAAGCACTCCGAGTCTCCTTAGTGTCTGTAGGGTTCGTTGCTTTGAGTAGTGTTGCTCTAATGCACCTACATGTGCTAATTGCAACCATTTAGCGTACTCATCCTCTTCCACACAACAAGCCAAGATACCTTGATCTATGTGCTTGTACATACTACCTGCCATGATGTGATACTTTTGGGCTTTTACTACCTCTCTATCCTGTGTGTTTATTACTGGATGGTTAGGCCCGTATGTCAATACTGGCACTAATGGCTTAGCCCACTGCGGCACCACTTCCAAATTAAACAGATAAGCATCAGGAAGGTCATCTGACACTCCTTGTGGGGCTTCTCCAGATGTGAGCCTAGAGAGATGGTCTGCTCTCAAATGAGTCTTCCCTTTCCTTACTACAACCTCGAAATCATATTCCATTAGCAAGAGAAACCATCTTACTAATCTTCCTGTATTGCATGGCTTGTTTACGAGATATAGCAGTGCCTGATGGTCAGTAAAAAATTTAAACTTATTTGCAAGCAAAGAATGTCTAAATTTTTTAACCGCATAGACCATGCCTAGTCCTTCTCTCTCAGTAGTGGTATAATTTCGTTCAGCTGCATTCAATTGTCTACTAGCATAGGCAATTGGAAGATCCATATTGCCTTCACCGGTAGGTTGCGCGAGTACACACCCAATAGCATAATTGGATGCATCCACATGAACATGGAAAGGCTTATTCCAATCTGGTGTGGTTAAGATTGGTGCTGAACATAATCGCCGTTTAAGCTCATTGAAGGAATTCTCACATTCGTCAGTCCACTCAAAGTTAGTCAAAAGTCCATACAGAGGCTTTGCTATGATGGCATACATGTGTATAAACTGTCGGTAATACCCACAATGCCCCATGAAAGCTTGTACTTCCTTGACATTCCTTGGCCTAGGTAGCTCTGCTATGGCTCTCACTTTCTCTTCATCAGTGGATATGCCATTCTTTGACACTATGTGTCCTAGAATCTTGCCTTGCCTGACCATAAAAACGCACTTTTCTGGGTTCAGGCAGACTTGATATTCCCTACATTTGTCAAAGATTTGTCTGAGTTCAGGGGTATGGGTTTGCCTAATGTTGGAATGAGCACAAAGATCATCAACATAGACTTCTAAGTTCTTCCTCAGGAACTCTTTAAATACATGGCACATCAGCCTCTGGAAGGTAGCTGGTGCATTGGTAAGCCCAAATGGCATTACTCTAAAGGCAAAAATGCCCCATTCAGTGGCAAAAGCCGTCTTATGCTGATCTTCTGGAGCTATGGCCACTTGATTGTAGCCCGAAAATCTATCAAGGAAGCTGTATACTTCCTTGCCTGCTACTCTTTCTAAGAGGTGCTCTGTGATAGGAAGCAGATAATTATCTCTGATAGTGGCTGCGTTAACCTTCTTCAAGTTGATGCATACTCGTAATTTGCCGTTTTTCTTGGGCACCACTACGATGGGGGATACACACTCAGTGTGCTCAATTTCATAGATAAATCCAGCTTCAACCAGTCTATCTATCTCCTCTTTGATTTCGGCAGCATAATTATCATTATATGTATATGGCTTTTGCTTAGAGGGTTTGGCATCTGAGGTCATGGGGATAGTGTGTGAGCATATGTCAGGGTCCACGCCTTTCAAATCCTTGTAACTCCAAGCAAATACATCTCTGTATTCTCTTAGCAAGGCTATCAATTCGTGCTCTTCGTCTTCCGTCAGGCCATGGCCTATGTACATGCATGTCTCTTCTCCTTCTTCCACAGCTACCACTATTTTCTTGGTGGTTTCTTTGTTATCATAGGCCTCCCCCGATTGCGCCTCTCGTTTAGGCATTCTGATCATGACTCTCCTGTCATCTATCTCATACTTCTTAAAATTTTCCGGGACCTCAAACAAAGATTCTTCCTCTTCTGATATGACTTCTCTCTTCTTTCTTTTCTTTCCTTCTTCCTTCGGGGTCACATGTGTGGCTAGCCTTACATCATTTGTAAGCTCTCCGTGCCTCTGGGGTTGAAATTCTACTTCATAGAAGTATTCTTCATCTGATGCAAAAGGTGGGTCCATAATGATTGACTCTAGATCAGAGTCACTCGCATCCTCAAATGCATCAGGGCTAGGTTCGCACTCTTCTAACACTGCCTCTCCCATGATTGGCTCTATGGAGAAAACTGAAATGTCATAGCCATCCTCATCACAGTGGGGTGTCCATTGTTCCTCATTGATGGCTACATCCATTGTTGCTAAGATTTCTGCCCAGCCGCGGGGTTCAAATTCTTCGTCAAGAAAGACTACAGGCGCATAGGCTGGGTCTTGAATTGATCTATGTGTTTCTTTTGCACCTATCTCTCTGGCTTCTTCTCTCTTCTCTTCTTCTATTGCTACTTTGCACATCCATAAGTGGGTGTCTTCATGCATCCATGAGGATCCTGACCCTATGGAATGCACCGATTCTGTATCATCTTTGGCTCTATGGATGGGATTCCATTGGATAGGAGGGACATCTCTATGAGAGTAATCTTTGAGATTCACTTTGGTTGTAACACCTAAGTGTTGCAGGTACAAGGAGTTGGTTCCCTAGTCTTGTACCACTTGCAACTGTCGCATAAATGGTCTTCCCAAAATCATCTCATAGGCATGATTCTTGCTGAAATCACATATGGCAAAAGTATGCTCAAACTCAACACCGCATGTAGTGAGAGTTATTCCTTCCAGCAAGCCTAAGGGTCTTTCTATGTGGCCATCAGCCATCTGCAATTTCATCCTCGTGGGCTTGAGTGCTGGCTTGCCCCAACGCTTCCATAGGGAAGTGGTAGCAATTGCAACTCTTGCGCCCGAGTCTAGAATGGCCTTGGTGGTGTATCCTTGATGGGTGATAGGAAGATATGTGTTTCCCTCTTCGCCCTCACTCATGTCTCCTATCTTGTCCAAGGGTATTTCTGGCACTGTTCTCTTGGATCCTACCTGCGAACGAGGTTTTGCTATTTCTGGTACTTGTTTGGCTACATGTTTCCATAGCTCTGGCCTTACTTTGAGTAGCTCTTCTAAGGTGAGGTTGCACTGTACTTTAGTGTTTTTCAATACCTCTGTGTTCCTAGGTATGATTGAGTCCTCATTTCGTACCATGACTGTGGGTGCTCTCATACAAGTAGACTTAGCTTCCCATGGGCCTGTGAAGTGGGGTAATTCTTGCAGAGAGTTAGACTCAAAGTCTAATCTTTCCTGAGATTGGGTGCTCTCCTTCTCCCCATAAATGGATGGGATGTCTTGTGGGAATTGGTCGTGTGCATCATCCACAAGTTCAATGGGAGGAGGGACTTCACTTTCTTTAGCCCATTTGTCTTCTTGAATCTCTCGTAGGAATTCTGGTGTGAACCGATTCATAGAAGATGATGTGTCTGGCTCTGTAGAGTTAGGCACATAGGCTTCCTTGTGAAGAGATGGATAGGTATGTGCTTGAAGATGAAGAGGTGTTGCAAAATCCTTGATCTACACCAGCCAAATGAACTCCAGGAGTATATGGTGGGCCCTTTTAGCTTGCCAATGGATGTATTAGACACCCTATGTACCTTGGAAGATCACTCTCAAAAAGATAGATCAAAACAGATAAGTTGGAGTTAGCTCAGAGGTGAAAACTTGCTATTCTTGGTTCATACATATGTCCAGTGTTTTACATAATTCTCTGATCACAGCAGCAATTAGCTCAATTCCTCTTGGGGAAGTCTAGGCAACTTAAAGAGCTAACTTTCAAGAGTAATCTCATAAAAAATAATGAACCACACACTGAGAATGAGTTTTAACAAGTGATGACATCATCCCGATTTTCACGGGCTGCTACAGACATAGACTAGTGAGCAGACAAATCAGCCTAACTCCAAATGTAGGAATCCAATGATTATGAAAATTTGTATGGTTATACTAGACAGTAAGATGAAACCAACAAGCTTTAAATCACTGAATTTGGATAAGTAACCACTGAGAAATGGCTCTGACAAGATGAGTGAAAAAGTCAGGTACCTGACAGAGAAGTGAAGATGAACAGACCCTGTTGACTTCAAATGAACATAACTGAAGATTGCAACATCCAAATGACATGAAACTTTGTGAGCATATAGTAGACTTATCGAGATAACTTTACCAAGTTAAATCACTGAAAATGATGCACCAAGCTCAGAGAAAACATCTCTGCAAGCTGATTGAGAAAACTGAGAGTAATGGCAGTGAGTAGTACACTTCACAAGAACATGGAAAGATGAACTCAAATAATCATGAAAATGAAAGTATAATGCTTGTACAATACAATGACTTACTGATACATATGTGTGCCTTGTAATCACACCTTGATATGGCATAAAGCTCAGCTCTTGGAGGTCTTCACATAGGTCTCTCTAACCACGACTAAAACTGCCATCTATTTATAGTTGAGTTTGGGAGGCTAACTTCCCTCAATCACTCTCCAATCAATCAATGATTGATTTGATTCTCTACCTACCACAAATCACGAATTCGTGGCTCCTCTTTCCATTCTTGATCAAGTGGACTCAACCACTTAAGATTCTCTTACTTTTACATTAAGTAAACTCTTCAAAAGTTACAAGAGGTAGTTCACAAGTGAACTTTACATAGTCTTTTTTTTTAAGCTTCTTCTAAGACTTTGTGAGACTCAAGCCAATACTTAGGCTTGTCATAGACTTGCTCCAACAGCTCCCCCTCAAGCCAAGTATGCTTGAGGTCTTCAATCTTCCAAGATTACCTGCAAACCAATCATAGCTTTGAATTTGCAAAGCCTTGTACCATCCAATGCTTTGGTTAGAATATCTGCACATTGTTGATGAGTGGACACATATGATATTTGAATCTCTTTGCTTAGAACCTTCTCTCGTACATAGTGATAATGAACTTCAATATGTTTAGTCCTTGCATGAAAAATAGGATTAGCAGCCAAGTGAATAGAACTCATATTGTCACCAAAAATAGTTGGAGTTCCAAACTCCAATCCAAGATCTTTGAATAATGTCTTCATCCACATAGCTTCTTGTGTAGCTATAGCAAGACCTCTATATTCAGCTTCAGTAGAAGAGAGAGCAATTGTGGGTTGCTTCTTGGATGACCATGAAATAAGCTTTGAACCTGCAAAGGTAAGATAACCTGAAGTGCTCCTTCTATCTTCCTTGGAGCCAGCCCAATCTGCATCAGAAAATAGCTTCAAACCTAAATCAGATACATAAGGATAATAAGTCCTTCATTTATGGTTCCTTTGAGATACTTGAGAATCCTTTTGGCAGCATCCATATGTGGTTTCCTTGGTGTGTGCATAAATTGGCTTAGCACACTCACACTGTAACATATATCTACTCTTGTCAATGTGGCATAGTTGAGACTACCCACTAGACTTTGATATGATGTGATGTCCTCTATGAGTTCACCTTCATGTCAGCTCAATTTGTGATTGACCTCCATTGGAGTACCTGCAATCTTACAATCTTGCATCTTGAATTTTGCCAACATGTCCTTAATGTACTTTCTTTGAGTGAGAAACAAACCATGATCTTTGTAGACAACTTCCAAACCTAGGAAGTAGGTAAGTGAACCCAAATCACTTATCTTGAACTCTTCTCTCATCTGATCTTTGATCTTCTTCATACCATCTGCATCATTTCCTGTCAATATAATATCATCTACATATACACATAGGTAGATGACCTCGGAATTACTCTTTTTAATAAAGAGTGAAGAATCTGCCTTGCTTGGTTGAAAGCCTTTGTCCTTCAAGAATGAAACAAGCCTAAAATTCCAAGCTCTTGGAGCTTGCTTGAGACCATACAATGCTTTGTTAAGTTTACACACATAATCAGGATAAACTTGATTCTCAAAACCAAGTGGTTGTGCCATATATACCTCTTCTATTATCCAACCATTCAAGAATGCATTCTTTACATCTAGTTGAAGTATCTTCCAATTCTTGAAAGAGGCAATACTAAGCAAAACCCTAATAGTAGGCATCTTTGCCACAGGAGAGAAAGTCTCCTCATAATCAATTCCCTGAGTTTGTGCAAAGCCTTTTGCCACAAGCCTTGCCTTATACCTGTTAATTGAACCATCAGAATTCTTCTTGAGTTTATAGACCCATCTTGAGCCTATTACCTTCATGGATGAAGTCTTGGGCACCAAATCCCAAGTGTTGTTTTCCTCAAGTGCTTCAATCTCTTCCTTCATTGCATGCTTCCATTCTGTTTTTGCTTTGGCCTCTTCAAATGATGATGGCTCCTCTTGGTTTATGTCCTGTGCTATGTAGATAGAATGTTTAGTTACTAATGAGGTGTCAAACCCATACCTTTCTGGTTTTTTCTTTTCCCTCATAGATCTTCTTAGGCCATGATGTGATGATTCTGCCTCATGTCCAAGTTCCTGCAATTTTGCTTTACCTTTAGACTTCCATGCTTTGATCTTTTCCATGTGAGATTCTTCATCATCCTCTGAGGTGTCTTGTTCTTCAATCTTTGATTGTTCTCTACCAAGCTTTGGAAAATCTTCTTCAAGATCATATGGTAAATTGATCTTCCTGCATGAATCTTCATACCATGAATTGTTCTCATCAAAAACTACATCTCTGCTTACCAAGAATCCTTTGTTGGTAGGGTTGTATAACCTGTAGCCCTTTTGATTGTTGTCATATCCAATAAATACACACCTTTCTGCCTTTGGATCCATCTTGCCTCTAACCTGTGAAGGAACATGAGCAAAAGCAATACATCCAAAAATTTTACAATGATCTAAGCTTGGTCTTCTTCCATTCCAAGCCTCATATGGAGTCATCCCATCAAGGGATTTTGAAGGCAACCTGTTAATCAAGTAAGTGGCTGTAGATACAGCCTCAGCCCATAAGTAATTAGGTAAATTCTTTTCATTTAACATAGACCTTGCAGCTTCAACAATTGTCCTATTCCTCCTTTCTGCCACTCCATTTTGCTCAGGAGTGTACCTTGTAGTTACCTCTCTTTTGATTCCTCTTTCTTGAAGAAAAGAATCAAACTCATGGGAGAAGTATTCTCCCCCTCCATCTGACCTTAGCCTTTTTAGTGATTTACCTGTTTGATTCTCCACAAGAGCCAAATATCTTTTGAAACATGAAAAAACTTCATCTTTGTGTTTCATAAAGAATAGGATAGTCCATCTGCTGCAATCATCAATAAAGGAAACATAATACCTTGATCCAGATATTGAAACTTCCTTGCTAGGTCCCCATACATCTGTATGAACCAACTCCAAGAGATCTCCATGCATATAACCTTTCTTCATGAATGGTAACCTGTGAGACTTTCCAAATTGACATGCACTACACTTATAAATCATATGTTGTTTTGACAAATTAGGAAGTCCAAGTACACTTTGGTCCCTGCAGATTTGCTTTAATGACCTTTCACCAATATGTGCTAACCTTTTCTGCCATACTTCCAATTCTGTGAGTGTCTGACTACCATAATTAAAGAGAGCAATGTTTCTAGTGTCCTATAGTTTAAATGTTTCTAGTGTCCCATAGAGTACCTTACTGAGTAGGTTGATGTTTCCATCAGGTGCTTTGACATTGCCTATTTTCTCCACAGGATGTTTTGTATCATCTCCTGTTTGTACCTCATGCTTATTCCTTGGATCTTCTAAATCTGATAGGAGTGCCACATTTCCTGCCACATGATTTGAACAACCTGAATCTATGTAGAAAACATGCTCATCAGATTTACCTTGTGGCATAGCCATGTTCATGATCAATAATGAATCCTCTTTGTTTGAGTCTTCTGTGTAGTTATTGTAGTCTCTCCTTCCTTTGTAGCCTCCTTGATAGTTTGAATGATTGTAGTTGTTGTAGTTGCCATGGTAGTTGTTGAACCTTCCTCTTGAGTAGCCATAACTTCCTCTATTGTATCCTCTGCCTCTTTGATTCCCGGAATTCCTAAATCAATTTTTAGTTGTATGATTAGTTAGTCCACAAATAGAACATGAGTTGGAGTCTTGGGATCTCCCCCTGCCTTGTCTACCTCCTCTTCCTCTACCTCTGCCATGTCTTCCTCTACCTGCATAGTTATCTTGATATGTACCTGCTTCATCATCCACTTTCTTTGCCTTTCCTTTGTTATCTTTAGACTTGCTTTTATCCGTGTATAAAGCTGAAGATTGATTACCTTTAGAGCTTTCTCCATTTTTGATAAGCTTTGCCTCTTGAGTAAGTAGTTGTCCAATGAGTGTGTTGAAATCAGGTACATGCATGTCCATGTACAAATCCATAGCTGTGGTGAATGCTTCCCACTTATCATCTGCCTTCAAGCCATTGATGACCTGTCTTACAATTTGATCTTCATCTATTACCTCTCCAATGCTTCCCAATTGATCCGCTATGTCCTTGAGCTTTGTGACAAAATCAGTCACATTTTGTTTGGGAGCCTTCTTGAGAGTTGTGAAATCCAGCCATAGTTGATGCTTACTAGCTTTGGTACTTGAAGAAAAGAAAGCTTCAAGTGCATCCCACACTTCCTGAGATGTCTTACAACTTCTAATGTGAGGCAACAAAAAATCTGAGATAGAGTTGAGGAGATAAGACCTTGCAAGTGCATCCTTGGAGCACCATGTGCTCAATCTTTCTTGCTCTTCTTGTGTTGGTTGACTTTTGTTCCTGAAACTTGGCATAACTTCATCTCCAGCCACATAACCATATAAACTTTTACCTTGGAGATAAGCTTCCATCCTTAATGACCAAGCTGAGTAGTTACCTCTGTCCAATTTGTCAATTGATGAAGGAAATCCATCTGCCATGTTGTCCAACCTTGCTCTGATACCACTGTGAAGAGATGGATAGGTATGTGCTTGAAGATGAAGACGTGTTGCAAAATCCTTGATCTACACCAGCCGAATAAACTCCAGGAGTATATGGTGGGCCCTTTTAGCTTGCCAATGGATGTATTAGACACCCTATGTACCTTGGAAGATCACTCTCAAAAAGATAGATCAAAACAGATAAGTTGGAGTTAGCTCAAAGGTGAAAACTTGCTATTCTTGGTTCATACACCTGTCCAGTGTTTTACATAATTCTCTGATCACAGCAGCAATTAGCTCAATTCCTCTTGGGGAAGTCTAGGCAACTTAAAGAGCTAACTTTCAAGAGTAATCTCATAAAAAATAATGAACCACACACTGAGAATGAGTTTTAACAAGTGATGACATCATCCCGATTTTCACGGGCTGCTACAGAAATAGACCAGTGAGCAGACAAATCAGCATAACTCAAAATATAGGAATCCAATGATTATGAAATTTTGTATGGTTATACTAGACAGTAAGCTGAATCCAACAAGTTTTAAAGCACTGAATTTGGATAAGTAACCACTGAGAAATGGCTCTGACAAGATGAGTGAAAAAGTCGGGTACTTGACAGAGAAGTGAAGATGAACAGACCCTGTTGACTTCAAATGACCATAACTGAAGATTGAAACATCCAAATGACATGAAAATTTGTGAGCATATAGTAGACTTATAGAGCTAACGTTACCAAGTTAAATCACTGAAAATGATGCACCATGCTCAGAGAAAACATCTCTGCAAGCTGACTAAGAAAACTGAGAGTAATGGCAGTGAGTAGTACACTTCACAAGAACATGGAAAGATGAACTCAAATAATCATGAATATGAAAGTATATTGCTTGTACAATACAATGACTTACTGATACATATGTGTGCCTTGTAATCACACCTTGATATGGCATAAAACTCAGCTCTTGGAGGTCTTCACATAGGTCTCTCTAACCACGACTAAAACTGCCATCTATTTATAGTTGAGTTTGGGAGGCTAACTTCCCTCAATCACTCTCCAATCAATCAATGATTGATTTGATTCTCTACCTACCACAAATCACGAATTCGTGGCTCCTCTTTCCATTCTTGATCAAGTGGACTCAACCACTTAAGATTCTCTTACTTTTACATTAAGTAAACTCTTCAAAAGTTACAAGAGGTAGTTCACAAGTGAACTTTACATAGTCTTTTTTTTAAAGCTTCTTCTAAGACTTTGTGAGACTCAAGCCAATACTTAGGCTTGTCATAGACTTGCTCCAATAGCTCCCCCTCAAGCCAAGTATGCTTGAGGTCTTCAATCTTTCAAGATTACCTGCAAACCAATCATAGCCTTGAATTTGCAAAGCTTTGTACCATCCAATGCTTTGGTTAGAATATCTGCACATTGTTGATGAGTGGACACATATGATATTTGAATCTCTTTGCTTAGAACCTTCTCTCGTACATAGTGATAATGAACTTCAATATGTTTAGTCCTTGCATGAAAAATAGGATTAGCAGCCAAGTGAATAGAACTCATATTGTCACCAAAAATAGTTGGAGTTCCAAACTCCAATCCAAGATCTTTGAATAATGTCTTCATCCACATAGCTTCTTGTGTAGCTATAGCAAGACCTCTATATTCAGCTTCAGTAGAAGAGAGAGCAATTGTGGGTTGCTTCTTGGATGACCATGAAATAAGCTTTGAACCTGCAAAGGTAAGATAACCTGAAGTGCTCCTTCTATCTTCCTTGGAGCCAGCCCAATCTGCATCAGAAAATAGCTTCAAACCTAAATCAGATACATAAGGATAATAAAGTCCTTCATTTATGGTTCCTTTGAGATACTTGAGAATCCTTTTGGAAGCATCCATATGTGGTTTCCTTGGTGTGTGCATAAATTGGCTTAGCACACTCACACTGTAACATATATCTACTCTTGTCAATGTGGCATAGTTGAGACTACCCACTAGACTTTGATATGATGTGATCTCTGACTTTCTATTACCACATATTAGAAGATGCAAGACATCTCAAGAGACTTGGGATGCCCTCAAGACTTTCTTTTCTACTAGTACCAAAGCAAGAAAGAATCATCTTTGGAACGAGTTCAACAAAATGAAGAAGACACTTAAACAAAACATCACAGAGTTTGTTACCAAGGTCAAGGAGGTTGCAGATTAGTTAGCATCCATTGGAGGGTTGATTGAAGAAGAAGCTATCATGAGGCAGATTCTCAATGGGATTCGAAGTGATGAGCAATGGCAATCCTTCGTGACGTCTTATGATCTCATCATGGATGTGCAAACTCTGGACTTCAACATCTTTCTTGGAGGTAACTCCTATCATGGTAATTCAACTAGTGCTCTATATGCAGATAGGAAGGATAAAAAGTTGAAAGGCAAGAAGAAGGAAGAAGATGAAGAGAAGACTTCCCAAGCCAACTTCGCAAGCAAGAGCGAGTAGAAAGAGATGAAGAAAGGACCAAAGCATGACAAAGCCAAAGTTCAAAATGTTGAACCTTGTGCCATATGCAATAAGACCAACCACACCACTCAGAAGATTGACCTCCATTGGAGTACCTGCAATCTTACAATCTTGCATCTTGAATTTTGCCAACATGTCCTTAATGTACTTTCTTTGAGTGAGAAACAAACCATGATCTTTGTAGACAACTTCCAAACCTAGGAAGTAGGTAAGTGAACCCAAATCACTTATCTTGAACTCTTCTCTCATCTGATCTTTGATCTTCTTCATACCATCTGCATCATTTCCTGTCAATATAATATCATCTACATATACACATAGGTAGATGACCTCGGAATTACTCTTTTTAATAAAGAGTGAAGGATCTGCCTTGCTTGGTTGAAAGCCTTTGTCCTGCAAGAATGAAACAAGCCTGAAATTCCAAGCTCTTGGAGCTTGCTTGAGACCATACAATGCTTTGTTAACTTTACACACATAATCAAGATAAACTTGATTCTCAAAACCAGGTGGTTGTGCCATATATACCTCTTCTGTTATCCAACCATTCAAGAATGCATTCTTTACATCTAGTTGAAGTATCTTCCAATTCTTGGAAGAGGCAATACTAAGCAAAACCCTAATAGTAGGCATCTTTGCCACAGGAGAGAAAGTCTCCTCATAATCAATTCCCTGAGTTTGTGCAAAGCCTTTCGCCACAAGCCTTGCCTTATACCTGTTAATTGAACCATCAGAATTCTTCTTGAGTTTATAGACCCATCTTGAGCCTATTACCTTCATGGATGAAGTCTTGGGCACCAAATCCCAAGTGTTGTTTTCCTCAAGTGCTTCAATCTCTTCCTTCATTGCATGCTTCCATTCTGTTTTTGCTTTGGCCTCTTCAAATGATGATGGCTCCTCTTGGTTTATGTCCTGTGCTATGTAGATAGAATGTTTAGTTACTAATGAGGTGTCAAACCCATACCTTTCTGGTTTTTTCTTTTCCCTCATAGATCTTCTTAGGCCATGATGTGATGATTCTGCCTCATGTCCAAGTTCCTGCAATTTTGCTTTACCTTTAGACTTCCATGCTTTGATCTTTTCCATGTGAGATTCTTCATCATCCTCTGAGGTGTCTTGTTCTTCAATCTTTGATTGTTCTCTACCAGGCTTTGGAAAATCTACTTCAAGATCATATGGTAAATTGATCTTCATGCATGAATCTTCATACCATGAATTGTTCTCATTAAAAACTACATCTCTGCTTACCAAGAATCCTTTGTTGGTAGGGTTGTATAACCTGTAGCCCTTTTGATTGTTGTCATATCCAATAAATACACACCTTTCTGCCTTTGGATCCATCTTGCCTCTAACCTGTGAAGGAACATGAGCAAAAGCAATACATCCAAAAATTTTACAATGATCTAAGCTTGGTCTTCTTCCATTCCAAGCCTCATATGGAGTCATCCCATCAAGGGATTTTGAAGGCAACCTGTTAATCAAGTAAGTGGCTGTAGATACAGCCTCAGCCCATAAGTAATTAGGTAAATGCTTTTCATTTAACATAGACCTTGCAGCTTCAACAATTGTCCTATTCCTCCTTTCTGCCACTCCATTTTGCTCAGGAGTGTACCTTGTAGTTACCTCTCTTTTGATTCCTCTTTCTTGAACAAAAGAATCAAACTCATGGGAGAAGTATTCTCCCCCTCCATATGACCTTAGCCTTTTTAGTGATTTACCTGTTTGATTCTCCACAAGAGCCAAATATCTTTTGAAACATGAAAAAACTTCATCTTTGTGTTTCATAAAGAATAGGATAGTCCATCTGCTGCAATCATCAATAAAGGAAACATAATACCTTGATCCAGATATTGAAGCTTCCTTGCTAGGTCCCCATACATCTGTATGAACCAACTCCAAGAGATCTCCATGCATATAACCTTTCTTCATGAATGGTAACCTGTGAGACTTTCCAAATTGACATGCACTACACTTATAAATCATATGTTGTTTTGACAAATTAGGAAGTCCAAGTACACTTTGGTCCCTGCAGATTTGCTTTAATGACCTTTCACCAATATGTGCTAACCTTTTCTGCCATACTTCCAATTCTGTGAGTGTCTGACTACCATAATTAAAGAGAGCAATGTTTCTAGTGTCCTGTAGTTCAAATGTGAACAATCTACCTGTCTTTTCACCTTTTGCAATTCTTCTGAATCCTTGACTTGGATCTTCAACAAATGCTCCTGCTTTTGTGAACCTGACTTGCAACCCTTTCTCTACTATCTGCCCAACACTTATCAAATTCTTTGTAATGGTAGGGACATAGAGTACCTTACTGAGTAGGTTGATGTTTCCATCAGGTGCTTTGACATTGCCTATTTTCTCCACAGGATGTTTTGTATCATCTCCTGTTTGTACCTCATGCTTATTCCTTGGATCTTCTAAATCTGATAGGAGTGCCACATTTCCTGCCACATGATTTGAACAACCTGAATCTATGTAGAAAACATGCTCATCAGATTTACCTTGTGGCATAGCCATGTTCATGATCAATAATGAATCCTCTTTGTTTGAGTCTTCTGTGTAGTTATTGTAGTCTCTCCTTCCTTTGTAGCCTCCTTGATAGTTTGAATGATTGTAGTTGTTGTAGTTGCCATGGTAGTTGTTGAACCTTCCTCTTGAGTAGCCATAACTTCCTCTATTGTATCCTCTGCCTCTTTGATTCCTGGAATTCCTAAAGCAATTTTCAGTTGTATGATTAGTTAGTCCACAAATAGAACATGAGTTGGAGTCTTGGGATCTCCCCCTGCCTTGTCTACCTCCTCTTCCTCTACCTCTCCCATGTCTTCCTCTACCTGCATAGTTAGCTTGATATGTACCTGCTTCATCATCCACTTTCTTTGCCTTTCCTTTGTTATCTTTAGACTTGCTTTTATCCGTGTATAAAGCTGAAGATTGATTACCTTTAGAGCTTTCTCCATTTTTGATAAGCTTTGCCTCTTGAGTAAGTAGTTGTCCAATGAGTGCGTTGAAATCAGGTACATGCATGTCCATGTACAAATCCATAGCTGTGGTGAATGCTTCCCACTTATCATCTGCCTTCAAGCCATTGATGACCTGTCTTACAATTTGATCTTCATCTATTACCTCTCCAATGCTTCCCAATTGATCCGCTATGTCCTTGAGCTTTGTGACAAAATCAGTCACATTTTGTTTGGGAGCCTTCTTGAGAGTTGTGAAATCCAGCCATAGTTGATGCTTCCTAGCTTTGGTACTTGAAGAAAAGAAAGCTTCAAGTGCATCCCACACTTCCTGAGATGTCTTACAACTTCTAATGTGAGGCAACAAAAAATCTGAGATAGAGTTGAGGAGATAAGACCTTGCAAGTGCATCCTTGGAGCACCATGTGCTCAATCTTTCTTGCTCTTCTTGTGTTGGTTGACTTTTGTTCCTGAAACTTGGCATAACTTCATCTCCAGCCACATAACCATATAAACTTCTACCTTGGAGATAAGCTTCCATTCTTAATGACCAAGCTGAGTAGTTACCTCTGTCCAATTTGTCAATTGATGAAGGAAATCCATCTACCATGTTGTCCAACCTTGCTCTGATACCACTGTGAAGAGATGGATAGGTATGTGCTTGAAGATGAAGAGGTGTTGCAAAATCCTTGATCTACACCAGCCAAATGAACTCCAGGAGTGTATGGTGGGCCCTTTTAGCTTGCCAATGGATGTATTAGACACCCTATGTACCTTGGAAGATCACTCTCAAAAAGATAGATCAAAACAGATAAGTTGGAGTTAGCTCAGAGGTGAAAACTTGCTATTCTTGGTTCATACACCTGTCCAGTGTTCTACATAATTCTCTGATCACAGCAGCAATTAGCTCAATTCCTCTTGGGGAAGTCTAGGCAACTTAAAGAGCTAACTTTCAATAGTAATCTCATAAAAAATAATGAACCACACACTGAGAATGAGTTTTAACAAGTGATGACATCATCCCGATTTTCACGGGCTGCTACAGAAATAGACCAGTGAGCAGACAAATCAGCATAACTCAAAATGTAGGAATCCAATGATTATGAAAATTTGTATGGTTATACTAGACAGTAAGCTGAATCCAACAAGTTTTAAATCACTGAATTTGTATACGTAACCACTGAGAAATGGCTCTGACAAGATGAGTGAAAAAGTCGGGTACCTGACAGAGAAGTGAAGATGAACAGACCCTGTTGACTTCAAATGAACATAACTGAAGATTGCAACATCCAAATGACATGAAACTTTGTGAGCATATAGTAGACTTATAGAGCTAACGTTACCAAGTTGAATCACTGAAAATGATGCACCAAGCTCAGAGAAAACATCTCTGCAAGCTGACTGAGAAAACTGAGAGTAATGGCAGTGAGTAGTACACTTCACAAGAACATGGAAAGATGAACTCAAATAATCATGAAAATGAAAGTATATTGCTTGTACAATACAATGACTTACTGATACATATGTGTGCCTTGTAATCACACCTTGATATGGCATAAAGCTTAGCTCTTGGAGGTCTTCACATAGGTCTCTCTAACCACGACTAAAACTGCCATCTATTTATAGTTGAGTTTGGGAGGCTAACTTCCCTCAATCACTCTCCAATCAATCAATGATTGATTTGATTCTCTACCTTCCACAAATCACAAATTCGTGGCTCCTCTTTCCATTCTTGATCAAGTGGACTCAACCACTTAAGATTCTCTTACTTTTACATTAAGTAAACTCTTCAAAAGTTACAAGAGGTAGTTCACAAGTGAACTTTACATAGTCTTTTTTTTAAAGCTTCTTCTAAGACTTTGTGAGACTCAAGCCAATACTTAGGCTTGTCATAGACTTGCTCCAACAGCTCCCCCTCAAGCCAAGTATGCTTGAGGTCTTCAATCTTCCAAGATTACCTGCAAACCAATCATAGCCTTGAATTTGCAAAGCTTTGTACCATCCAATGCTTTGGTTAGAATATCTGCACATTGTTGATGAGTGGACACATATGATATTTGAATCTCTTTGCTTAGAACCTTCTCTCGTACATAGTGATAATGAACTTCAATATGTTTAGTCCTTGCATGAAAAATAGGATTAGCAGCCAAGTGAATAGAACTCATATTGTCACCAAAAATAGTTGGAGTTCCAAACTCCAATCCAAGATCTTTGAATAATGTCTTCATCCACATAGCTTCTTGTGTAGCTATAGCAAGACCTCTATATTCAGCTTCAGTAGAAGAGAGAGCAACTGTGGGTTGCTTCTTGGATGACCATGAAATAAGCTTTGAACCTGCAAAGGTAAGATAACCTGAAGTGCTCCTTCTATCTTCCTTGGAGCCAGCCCAATCTGCATCAGAAAATAGCTTCAAACCTAAATCAGATACATAAGGATAATAAAGTCCTTCATTTATGGTTCCTTTGAGATACTTGAGAATCCTTTTGGCAGCATCCATATGTGGTTTCCTTGGTGTGTGCATAAATTGGCTTAGCACACTCACACTGTAACATATATCTACTCTTGTCAATGTGGCATAGTTGAGACTACCCACTAGACTTTGATATGATGTGATGTCCTCTATGAGTTCACCTTCATGTGAGCTCAATTTGTGATTGACCTCCATTGGAGTACCTGCAATCTTACAATCTTGCATCTTGAATTTTGCCAACATGTCCTTAATGTACTTTCTTTGAGTGAGAAACAAACCATGATCTTTGTAGACAACTTCCAAACCTAGGAAGTAGGTAAGTGAACCCAAATCACTTATCTTGAACTCTTCTCTCATCTGATCTTTGATCTTCTTCATACCATCTGCATCATTTCCTGTCAATATAATATCATCTACATATACACATAGGTAGATGACCTCGGAATTACTCTTTTTAATAAAGAGTGAAGGATCTGCCTTGCTTGGTTGAAAGCCTTTGTCCTGCAAGAATGAAACAAGCCTGAAATTCCAAGCTCTTGGAGCTTGCTTGAGACCATACAATGCTTTGTTAAGTTTACACACATAATCAAGATAAACTTGATTCTCAAAACCAAGTGGTTGTGCCATATATACCTCTTCTGTTATCCAACAATTCAAGAATGCATTCTTTACATCTAGTTGAAGTATCTTCCAATTCTTGGAAGAGGAAATACTAAGCAAAACCCTAATAGTAGGCATCTTTGCCACATGAGAGAAAGTCTCCTCATAATCAATTCCCTGAGTTTGTGCAAAGCCTTTTGCCACAAGCCTTGCCTTATACCTGTTAATTGAACCATCAAAATTCTTCTTGAGTTTATAGACCCATCTTGAGCCTATTACCTTCATGGATGAAGTCTTGGGCACCAAATCCCAAGTGTTGTTTTCCTCAAGTGCTTCAATCTCTTCCTTCATTGCATGCTTCCATTCTGTTTTTGCTTTGGCCTCTTCAAATGATGATGGCTCCTCTTGGTTTATGTCCTGTGCTATGTAGATAGAATGTTTAGTTACTAATGAGGTGTCAAACCCATACCTTTCTGGTTTTTTCTTTTCCCTCATAGATCTTCTTAGGCCATGATGTGATGATTCTGCCTAATGTCCAAGTTCCTGTAATTTTGCTTTACCTTTAGACTTCCATGCTTTGATCTTTTCCATGTGAGATTCTTCATCATCCTCTGAGGTGTCTTGTTCTTCAATCTTTGATTGTTCTCTACCAAGCTTTGGAAAATCTTCTTCAAGATCATATGGTAAATTGAACTTCCTGCATGAATCTTCATACCATGAATTGTTCTCATCAAAAACTACATCTGTGCTTACCAAGAATCCTTTGTTGGTAGGGTTGTATAACCTGTAGCCCTTTTGATTGTTGTCATATCCAATAAATACACACCTTTCTGCCTTTGGATCCATCTTGCCTCTAACTTGTGAAGGAACATGAGCAAAAGCAATACATCCAAAAATTTTACAATGATCTAAGCTTGGTCTACTTCCATTCCAAGCCTCATATGGAGTCATCCCATCAAGGGATTTTGAAGGCAACCTGTTAATCAAGTAAGTGGCTGTAGATACAGCCTCAGCCCATAAGTAATTAGGTAAATGCTTTTCATTTAACATAGACCTTGCAGCTTCAACAATTGTCCTATTCCTCCTTTCTGCCACTCCATTTTGCTCAGGAGTGTACCTTGTAGTTACCTCTCTTTTGATTCCTCTTTCTTGAAGGAAAGAATCAAACTCATGGGAGAAGTATTCTCCCCCTCCATCTGACCTTAGCCTTTTTAGTGATTTACCTGTTTGATTCTCCACAAGAGCCAAATATCTTTTGAAACATGAAAAAACTTCATCTTTGTGTTTCATAAAGAATAGGATAGTCCATCTGCTGCAATCATCAATAAAGGAAACATAATACCTTGATCCAGATATTGAAGCTTCCTTGCTACGTCCCCATACATCTGTATGAACCAACTCCAAGAGATCTCCATGCATATAGCCTTTCTTCATGAATGGTAACCTGTGAGACTTTCCAAATTGACATGCACTACACTTATAAATCATATGTTGTTTTGACAAATTAGGAAGTCCAAGTACACTTTGGTCCCTGCAGATTTGCTTTAATGACCTTTCACCAATATGTGCTAACCTTTTCTGCCATACTTCCAATTCTGTGAGTGTCTGACTACCATAATTAAAGAGAGCAATGTTTCTAGTGTCCTGTAGTTCAAATGTGAACAATCTACCTGTCTTTTCACCTTTTGCAATTCTTCTGAACCCTTGACTTGGATCTTCAACAAATGCTCCTGCTTTTGTGAACCTGACTTGCAACCCTTTCTCTACTATCTGCCCAACACTTATCAAATTCTTTGTAATGGTAGGGACATAGAGTACCTTATTGAGTAGGTTGATGTTTCCATCAGGTGCTTTGACATTGCCTATTTTCTCCACAGGATGTTTTGTATCATCTCCTATTTGTACCTCATGCTTATTCCTTGGATCTTCTAAATCTGATAGGAGTGCCACATTTCCTGCCACATGATTTGAACAACCTGAATCTATGTAGAAAACATGCTCATCAGATTTACCTTGTGGCATAGCCATGTTCATGATCAATAATGAATCCTCTTTGTTTGAGTCTTCTGTGTAGTTATTGTAGTCTCTCCTTCCTTTGTACCCTCCTTGATAGTTTGAATGATTGTAGTTGTTGTAGTTGCCATGGTAGTTGTTGAACCTTCCTCTTGAGTAGCCATAACTTCCTCTATTGTATCCTCTGCCTCTTTGATTCCTGGAATTCCTAAAGCAATTTTCAGTTGTATGATTAGTTAGTCCACAAATAGAACATGAGTTGGAGTCTTGGGATCTCCCCCTGCCTTGTCTACCTCCTCTTCCTCTACTTCTTCCATGTCTTCCTCTACCTGCATAGTTAGCTTGATATGTACCTGCTTCATCATCCACTTTCTTTGCCTTTCCTTTGTTATCTTTAGACTTGCTTTTATCCGTGTATAAAGCTGAAGATTGATTACCTTTAGAGCTTTCTCCATTTTTGATAAGCTTTGCCTCTTGAGTAAGTAGTTGTCCAATGAGTGTGTTGAAATCAGGTACATGCATGTCCATATACAAATCCATAGCTGTGGTGAATGCTTCCCACTTATCATCTGCCTTCAAGCCATTGATGACCTGTCTTACAATTTGATCTTCATCTATTACCTCTCCAATGCTTCCCAATTGATCCGCTATGTCCTTGAGCTTTGTGACAAAATCAGTCACATTTTGTTTGGGAGCCTTCTTGAGAGTTATGAAATCCAGCCATAGTTGATGCTTCCTAGCTTTGGTACTTGAAGAAAAGAAAGCTTCAAGTGCATCCCACACTTCCTGAGATGTCTTACAACTTCTAATGTGAGGCAACAAAAAATCTGAGATAGAGTTGAGGAGATAAGACCTTGCAAGTGCATCCTTGGAGCACCATGTGCTCAATCTTTCTTGCTCTTCTTGTGTTGGTTGACTGTTGTTCCTGAAACTTGGCATAACTTCATCTCCAGCCACATAACCATATAAACTTCTACCTTGGAGATAAGCTTCCATTCTTAATGACCAAGATGAGTAGTTACCTCTGTCCAATTTGTCAATTGATGACGGAAATCCATCTACCATGTTGTCCAACCTTGCTCTGATACCACTGTGAAGAGATGGATAGGTATGTGCTTGAAGATGAAGAGGTGTTGCAAAATCCTTGATCTACACCAGCCAAATGACCTCCAGGAGTATATGGTGGGCCCTTTTAGCTTGCCAATGGATGTATTAGACACCCTATGTACCTTGGAAGATCACTCTCAAAAAGATAGATCAAAACAGATAACTTGGAGTTAGCTCAGAGGTGAAAACTTGCTATTCTTGGTTCATACACCTGTCCAGTGTTTTACATAATTCTCTGATCACAGCAGCAATTAGCTCAATTCCTCTTGGGGAAGTCTAGGCAACTTAAAGAGCTAACTTTCAAGAGTAATCTCATAAAAAATAATGAACCACACACTGAGAATGAGTTTTAACAAGTGATGACATCATCCCGATTTTCACGGGCTGCTACAGAAATAGACCAGTGAGCAGACAAATCAGCATAACTCAAAATGTAGGAATCCAATAATTATGAAAATTTGTATGGTTATACTAGACAGTAAGCGAAATTCAACAAGCTTTAAATCACTGAATTTGGATAAGTAACTACTGAGAAATGGCTCTGACAAGATGAGTGCAAAAGTTGGGTACCCGACAGAGAAGTGAAGATGAACAGACCCTGTTGACTTCAAATGAACATAACTGAAGATTGAAACATCCAAATGACATGAAAATTTGTGAGCATATAGTAAACTTATAGAGCTAACGTTATCAAGTTAAATCACTGAAAATGATGCACCAAGCTCAGAGAAAACATCTCTGCAAGCTGACTGAGAAAACTGAGAGTAATGGCAGTGAGTAGTACACTTCACAAGAACATGGAAAGATGAACTCAAATAATCATGAAAATGAAAGTATATTGCTTGTACAATACAATGACTTACTGATACATATGTGTGCCTTGTAATCACACCTTGATATGGCATAAAGCTTAGCTCTTGGAGGTCTTCACATAGGTCTCTCTAACCACGACTAAAACTGCCATCTATTTATAGTTGAGTTTGGGAGGCTAACTTCCCTCAATCACTCTCCAATCAATCAATGATTGATTTGATTCTCTACCTACCACAAATCACGAATTCGTGGCTCCTCTTTCCATTCTTGATCAAGTGGACTCAACCACTTAAGATTCTCTTACTTTTACATTAAGTAAACTCTTCAAAAGTTACAAGAGGTAGTTCACAAGTGAACTTTACATAGTCTTTTTTTTTAAGCTTCTTCTAAGACTTTGTGAGACTCAAGCCAATACTTAGGCTTGTCATAGACTTGCTCCAACAGCTCCCCCTCAAGCCAAGTATGCTTGAGGTCTTCAATCTTCCAAGATTACCTGCAAACCAATCATAGCCTTGAATTTGCAAAGCTTTGTACCATCCAATGCTTTGGTTAGAATATCTGCACATTGTTGATGAGTGGACACATATGATATTTGAATCTCTTTGCTTAGAACCTTCTCTCGTACATAGTGATAATGAACTTCAATATGTTTAGTCCTTGCATGAAAAATAGGATTAGCAGCCAGGTGAATAGAACTCATATTGTCACCAAAAATAGTTGGAGTTCCAAACTCCAATCCAAGATCTTTGAATAATGTCTTCATCCACATAGCTTCTTGTGTAGCTATAGCAAGACCTCTATATTCAGCTTCAGTAGAAGAGAGAGCAACTGTGGGTTGCTTCTTGGATGACCATGAAATAAGCTTTGAACCTGCAAAGGTAAGATAACCTGAAGTGCTCCTTCTATCTTCCTTGGAGCCAGCCCAATCTGCATCAGAAAATAGCTTCAAACCTAAATCAGATACATAAGGATAATAAAGTCCTTCATTTATGGTTCCTTTGAGATACTTGAGAATCCTTTTGGCAGCATCCATATGTGGTTTCCTTGGTGTGTGCATAAATTGGCTTAGCACACTCACACTGTAACATATATCTACTCTTGTCAATGTGGCATAGTTGAGACTACCCACTAGACTTTGATATGATGTGATGTCCTCTATGAGTTCACCTTCATGTGAGCTCAATTTGTGATTGACCTCCATTGGAGTACCTGCAATCTTACAATCTTGCATCTTGAATTATGCCAACATGTCCTTAATGTACTTTCTTTGAGTGAGAAACAAACCATGATCTTTGTAGACAACTTCCAAACCTAGGAAGTAGGTAAGTGAACCCAAATCACTTATCTTGAACTCTTCTCTCATCTGATCTTTGATCTTCTTCATACCATCTGCATCATTTCCTGTCAATATAATATCATCTACATATACACATAGGTAGATGACCTCGGAATTACTCTTTTTAATAAAGAGTGAAGGATCTGCCTTGCTTGGTTGAAAGCCTTTGTCCTGCAAGAATGAAACAAGCCTGAAATTCCAAGCTCTTGGAGCTTGCTTGAGACCATACAATGCTTTGTTAAGTTTACACACATAATCAGGATAAACTTGATTCTCAAAACCAAGTGGTTGTGCCATATATACCTCTTCTGTTATCCAACCATTCAAGAATGCATTCTTTACATCTAGTTGAAGTATCTTCCAATTTTTGGAAGAGGCAATACTAAGCAAAACCCTAATAGTAGGCATCTTTGCCACATGAGAGAAAGTCTCCTCATAATCAATTCCCTGAGTTTGTGCAAAGCCTTTTGCCACAAGCCTTGCCTTATACCTGTTAATTGAACCATCAAAATTCTTCTTGAGTTTATAGACCCATCTTGAGCCTATTACCTTCATGGATGAAGTCTTGGGAACCAAATCCCAAGTGTTGTTTTCCTCAAGTGCTTCAATCTCTTCCTTCATTGCATGCTTCCATTCTGTTTTTGCTTTGGCCTCTTCAAATGATGATGGCTCCTCTTGGTTTATGTCCTGTGCTATGTAGATAGAATGTTTAGTTACTAATGAGGTGTCAAACCCATACCTTTCTGGTTTTTTCTTTTCCCTCATAGATCTTCTTAGGCCATGATGTGATGATTCTGCCTCATGTCCAAGTTCCTGCAATTTTGCTTTACCTTTAGACTTCCATGCTTTGATCTTTTCCATGTGAGATTCTTCATCATCCTCTGAGGTGTCTTGTTCTTCAATCTTTGATTGTTCTCTACCAAGCTTTGGAAAATCTTCTTCAAGATCATATGGTAAATTGATCTTCCTCCATGAATCTTCATACCATGAATTGTTCTCATCAAAAACTACATCTCTGCTTACCAAGAATCCTTTGTTGGTAGGGTTGTATAACCTGTAGCCCTTTTGATTGTTGTCATATCCAATAAATACACACCTTTCTGCCTTTGGATCCATCTTGCCTCTAACCTGTGAAGGAACATGAGCAAAAGCAATACATCCAAAAATTTTACAATGATCTAAGCTTGGTCTTCTTCCATTCCAAGCCTCATATGGAGTCATCCCATCAAGGGGTTTTGAAGGCAACCTGTTAATCAAGTAAGTGGCTGTAGATACAGCCTCAGCCCATAAGTAATTAGGTAAATGCTTTTCATTTAACATAGACCTTGCAGCTTCAACAATTGTCCTATTCCTCCTTTCTGCCACTCCATTTTGCTCAGGAGTGTACCTTGTAGTTACCTCTCTTTTGATTCCTCTTTCTTGAAGAAAAGAATCAATCTCATGGGAGAAGTATTCTCCCCCTCCATCTGACCTTAGCCTTTTTAGTGATTTACCTGTTTGATTCTCCACAAGAGCCAAATATCTTTTGAAACATGAAAAAACTTCATCTTTGTGTTTCATAAAGAATAGGATAGTCCATCTGCTGCAATCATCAATAAAGGAAACATAATACCTTGATCCAGATATTGAAGCTTCCTTGCTAGGTCCCCATACATCTGTATGAACCAACTCCAAGAGATCTCCATGCATATAACCTTTCTTCATGAATGGTAACCTGTGAGACTTTCCAAATTGACATGCACTACACTTATAAATCATATGTTGTTTTGACAAATTAGGAAGTCCAAGTACACTTTGGTCCCTGCAGATTTGCTTTAATGACCTTTCACCAATATGTGCTAACCTTTTCTGCCATACTTCCAATTCTGTGAGTGTCTGACTACCATAATTAAAGAGAGCAATGTTTCTAGTGTCCTGTAGTTCAAATGTGAACAATCTACCTGTCTTTTCACCTTTTGCAATTCTTCTGAACCCTTGACTTGGATCTTCAACAAATGCTCCTGCTTTTGTGAACCTGACTTGCAACCCTTTCTCTACTATCTGCCCAACACTTATCAAATTCTTTGTAATGGTAGGGACATAGAGTACCTTACTGAGTAGGTTGATGTTTCCATCAGGTGCTTTGACATTGCCTATTTTCTCCACAGGATGTTTTGTATCATCTCCTGTTTGTACCTCATGCTTATTCCTTGGATCTTCTAAATCTGATAGGAGTGCCACATTTCCTGCCACATGATTTGAACAACCTGAATCTATGTAGAAAACATGCTCATCAGATTTACCTTGTGGCATAGCCATGTTCATGATCAATAATGAATCCTCTTTGTTTGAGTCTTCTGTGTAGTTATTGTAGTCTCTCCTTCCTTTGTACCCTCCTTGATAGTTTGAATGATTGTAGTTGTTGTAGTTGCCATGGTAGTTGTTGAACCTTCCTCTTGAGTAGCCATAACTTCCTCTATTGTATCCTCTGCCTCTTTGATTCCTGGAATTCCTAAAGCAATTTTCAGTTGTATGATTAGTTAGTCCACAAATAGAACATGAGTTGGAGTCTTGGGATCTCCCCCTGCCTTGTCTACCTCCTCTTCCTCTACCTCTGCCATGTCTTCCTCTACCTGCATAGTTAGCTTGATATGTACCTGCTTCATCATCCACTTTCTTTGCCTTTCCTTTGTTATCTTTAGACTTGCTTTTATCCGTGTATAAAGCTGAAGATTGATTACCTTTAGAGCTTTCTCCATTTTTGATAAGCTTTGCCTCTTGAGTAAGTAGTTGTCCAATGAGTGTGTTGAAATCAGGTACATGCATGTCCATATACAAATCCATAGCTGAGGTGAATGCTTCCCACTTATCATCTGCCTTCAAGCCATTGATGACCTGTCTTACAATTTGATCTTCATCTATTACCTCTCCAATGCTTCCCAATTGATCCGCTATGTCCTTGAGCTTTGTGACAAAATCAGTCACATTTTGTTTGGGAGCCTTCTTGAGAGTTGTGAAATCCAGCCATAGTTGATGCTTCCTAGCTTTGGTACTTGAAGAAAAGAAAGCTTCAAGTGCATCCCACACTTCCTGAGATGTCTTACAACTTCTAATGTGAGGCAACAAAAAATCTGAGATAGAGTTGAGGAGATAAGACCTTGCAAGTGCATCCTTGGAGCACCATGTGCTCAATCTTTCTTGCTCTTCTTGTGTTGGTTGACTGTTGTTCCTGAAACTTGGCATAACTTCATCTCCAGCCACATAACCATATAAACTTCTACCTTGGAGATAAGCTTCCATTCTTAATGACCAAGCTGAGTAGTTACCTCTGTCCAATTTGTCAATTGATGAAGGAAATCCATCTACCATGTTGTCCAACCTTGCTCTGATACCACTGTGAAGAGATGGATAGGTATGTGCTTGAAGATGAAGAGGTGTTGCAAAATCCTTGATCTACACCAGCCAAATGAACTCCAGGAGTATATGGTGGGCCCTTTTAGCTTGCCAATGGATGTATTAGACACCCTATGTACCTTGGAAGATCACTCTCAAAAAGATAGATCAAAACAGATAACTTGGAGTTAGCTCAGAGGTGAAAACTTGCTATTCTTGGTTCATACACCTGTCCAGTGTTTTACATAATTCTCTGATCACAGCAGCAATTAGCTCAATTCCTCTTGGGGAAGTCTAGGCAACTTAAAGAGCTAACTTTCAAGAGTAATCTCATAAAAAATAATGAACCACACACTGAGAATGAGTTTTAACAAGTGATGACATCATCCCGATTTTCACGGGCTGCTACAGAAATAGACCAGTGAGCAGACAAATCAGCATAACTCAAAATGTAGGAATTTAATGATTATGAAAATTTGTATGGTCATACTAGACAGTAAGTTGAATCCAACAAGCTTTAAATCACTGAATGTGGATAAGTAACCACTGAGAAATGGCTCTGACAAGATGAGTGAAAAAGTCGGGTACCCGACAGAGAAGTGAAGATGAACAGACCCTGTTGACTTCAAATGAACATAACTAAAGATTGCAACATCCAAATGACATGAAAATTTGTGAGCATATAGTAGACTTATAGAGCTAACGTTATCAAGTTAAATCACTGAAAATGATGCACCAAGCTCAGAGAAAACATCTCTGCAAGCTGACTGAGAAAACTGAGAGTAATGGCAGTGAGTAGTACACTTCACAAGAACATGGAAAGATGAACTCAAATAATCATGAAAATGAAAGTATATTGCTTGTACAATACAATGACTTACTGATACATATGTGTGCCTTGTAATCACACCTTGATATGGCATAAAGCTCAGCTCTTGGAGGTCTTCACATAGGTCTCTCTAACCACGACTAAAACTGCCATCTATTTATAGTTGAGTTTGGGAGGCTAACTTCCCTCAATCACTCTCCAATCAATCAATGATTGATTTGATTCTCTACCTACCACAAATCACGAATTCGTGGCTCCTCTTTCCATTCTTGATCAAGTGGACTCAACCACTTAAGATTCTCTTACTTTTACATTAAGTAAACTCTTCAAAAGTTACAAGAGGTAGTTCACAAGTGAACTTTACATAGTCTTTTTTTTAAAGCTTCTTCTAAGACTTTGTGAGACTCAAGCCAATACTTAGGCTTGTCTTAGACTTGCTCCAACGTTCCTGGGCAGGAAGACCTGCCCTTTCACTTGCCTTGTCCTTGTCTTGAGAGGCGGGTTCCTTTTCTGATTGTGCAATTAGCTTCTCTATTCTTTCTAACATTCCATCAAAGTGCAACTGTGTCTTCGCTGAACTAGAGATGTTAAATAGGCGACTGGCTTCAAACATGGTCTGAGCCAATTCCACCATATTCGCACAAATTTTGGTTCGTTCAAGCTCTAGTTTTGCTCTAGGGTAGCACTTTTCATGATCAGTTACATTTGGCCCTTCTTGGATTCTGTCCTGATATGCTTTAAGCATCATATTAAGGTCCTCGAGAGTGGGGTCTGCTAGGACTGATCCTACTCTTGGGGGTGGTGGAATTGTGTGAGGTGGGTTGGAAGGTGGCGGGTCGGATGGAGATGGGAATGGTGGTGGTGGGGTAGTGTGAGAGGGAGTTTGAGATGTGAGTTCAGTTATCCTGGCCTTTGTTTCTCTGAGGCTTTCCTCGAGTTCACCCATCTTTTTTGCCCATTGCCTTTTCATTCTTTCACGACTATCTCTCCAAGCTCTAGTCCTTTTCTTTGTCATGCTCTCTGTTTCACTAACATCTGGGCTCTTTTCCTGGCCTACACCTGGGTTCTGCTGTAAGGCTTGGGCTCTAGTGACCACTTGTATCGGTGCAGTGGAAGTGACACTTCCTGTGGAATCTACCACTAACCCAATAACGTTAATGGGAGTGATTTTTGGCATATTGCTGGGATTCTCTGGACAATCTCCTAAGAGATGCTCCTTTCCACATTCTTGGCAAAAGCCCTGGATCGTCAGTGATTGGGGTTGTGTAGGTGGAGTCAAGGGACAATCACGAATGAGATGATCTCCCTGACATCTATAGCATGGTCCTCTAGGGAATGGGGGTCTTACTTGCCTAGGTTGAGGTCTAGGGTTGGGGTTTGCATACATGACGTTTGTGTAATCTGACTCCCAACTAGGTTCATTTGGTTCCTCACTGTAGTAGGACTCACCATGTTCAGGAGACTGCATGTAGTAAGTCTGGGGACTATCAATATGTGTAGAATCAAAGCTATGGTCACTGGGATCACTTTCTGAGAGCAATGGTGTTACCGGGACTATAGCTCTATTCAGGTTCTCTTTTGCAGTTGCATATTTTACTGGGATCACATTAGTAGGAGCAAGTGGTTGTTGTGCTAGCACTGGTTGGGGTCTTTGCTGGGCCTGATATTGTGGTTGGTAGGTTTGTTGGGGCCTAGCATACTGCTGTGGTGGATATTGGTTCTGATATCTGCCTTGTTGGTATGGCTGAGGGTAGGTTTGCCTAACCGCTTGCTTATTGTATGGGCAGTCTTGTGCTGAGTGATTTGTGTATCTTCGTTCTATGGTACAGTACTGGCTACTAGGATTTACTTGGGGTTGAGCCATAATGGGACATACATTCGCCATATGGCCACCACCGCAAGTATAGCACCTCTTTACTACGGCGAACCTTGGGATTTGTTTGCTAGAGACACCTAGTTTTTGTGCCACTTTCTCAGCGAGTTCCTCAATTGATGTGGATTGCGTGGAAGAGAGGCTAGAGGCACTATCTGAGTCTTTGTAGATTTTGGAAAGCTCTACCTCTTCCCCTAGGTTATCCTCGATGTCAATGCACATGCGTACACACTCTTCTATGGTCCTAGGGTCCTTCAAGTACACATATGATCTCAATTTGGTACTTAGCAATCCATCCAAGAATAAAGCCACTTGCTTAGCTGGTGTGGGTAGCTCCGAAACATGGCATCTTTCAAGATATTGCCTAAATCTTCTTCCTGCAAGTCTCACGGTCTCTTGAGGGGTTTTCTTGAAGCTGTGAATTAGCGAGGAAGTGTTATGTCTTATGCCACTTTTAGAGAATTTGATAATGAATGCCTCTAGAAGTTGGTCTATGCTCCTGAACTGCCTCTCGTTTAGTGGCTGAAACCATGTCAGGGCAGTGTTCCTAAGGGTTAGACCAAAGGCATTGTACTGCGTGAACATATCTTCAACTTGTTCAGCTCTCAAGACTTGCCTAAACTCAGCCACATGATCGTATGGATCTCCCGTGCCATCGAAGTAGTTCTTCATGGACTTAACTAGCTGAGTCGGTCTCAAAGTCCTTGTGTGCTCTCTAGGTCGTGGTAGAGGGAATTCATCCGCAATTCTTTGATTCCTGGGAGCTCTAAGTACCTCAGGTTCTACTCTATTTGTTTTCGGCCCCGTTCTTTCTCTGCCCCCTGGGTTGGCAAAGCTTACTTCTGGCCTATCTCTACTTCTATCTCTTTGGGTTCCTTGAGCTTGGGATGTTCCAGCTCCAGGGTGACCATAGGACACGTTCGATCTTGGTTGGGGAAAAACGAATTCACCCTTCCAAGTGTAAGCATGCCTGTCATGTTCTGTAACCACAAAGATCCTCTCTGAAGCGTGATCTAAGTAGGTCACTCTGCCTAGGCTATCAGGATCTTTGAAATCATAGATCAGGATTGACCCTACATCACTTGGCCTATCAGATTTATACCTCCAAAAGGCTTCGTCAGTCTCTCGGTTCAGGAGTAGATTCATGCTCTTATTGTCTTGGGGAATCCACTCTGGTGTGATAATCCTAGTGAGAACAGATTTTCCTCGGGGGGTTCTAGGTTCTACACCCATGTTTCCTTGCTCCAGGTCACCTAAATCCGCTTTTGAGATCACATTCCTAAATTCATCTATCCTATCCGGGTGACTGGTGACTACATATATTGTTCCTTCTTTGTCCAAGTATGCTCCGTTTTCAAACTTGACAACTGGGTGCTCTAGTCCTATGGATTGGTCAGGGTTTTTAATATGGACCACTGATCTTCCTAGGCCGTCCTCATAGATGCTAGCACCTAATCGGTTGGTCCTAAGATATTCCAGCTGTGTCTTGTAGGGGCCTTCCACCCTATACAGATATGGCACACCTAAACTTCCTGTAGGTCTGTCCATCCCTTGAGACATCACTGATTCACTAGTCTCAGAGCTAGGGTAATGCGAGTGGTGACTCAGCTGCTGGGCCCAAGACCAGTGTGGTTGACACTAGCCTCTGAAGACCTAAGGCTTTGTCTATCTCTCCCTAGATGTCGCCTTGATCTAAGGTTCATAAGCCTAATTGAATAGCCCAAATTTGCCCAAGTACAACCTCGTTGCTGAGTTCTTTTGTATCAGTTACTTGATTCTTTTTTAGTTGATTACCGTGTTTGTGGTCTTGTCTGATATCATGTCGTCAGGTGTACTTGAGTGTATTTCCGCACTTGAAGTTGATCGTTCCACGTTAAGTCTTTTCCTTTAAAGTTCTCGATCACACACAGGTTATCTCTTGAACTTGATTTCTTAGATAGTCTTTGACTTGTCACGTGCCTATCGTGTCCTAACTTACTCCTAGCACTACTCGAACTTAGCCTAAGCTAGGAATTGACAAAGGGAGTTGAGAATATTCCGACCTTTCTTGCTGATCCCTTGTTCTTTAGTGCTCGAGAACCCGATTCTCAAGCTTGCACAGAGCCCTTGCTTCGGATGCCTTCAAGTGCTCTCAGTGGACCTGTAAAAGTCCCAAAGTTAGTTCAAGACTTAAATCCCAATGACTGATAGATCACTTTCATGCATGTAATTCACAAACCAAATACAAATTCCCCTTTGCCTTTATGGAAAACAATCTCAAGGATCCTTTAGTTTTCCTACCCCGGGGTATGGTCAACTTCAAAATACTCTATCTAATAATCTTGATCTTAATTTAACCGTAACCAGTGGAAGTTTTGGTTGTACTCCCCACGATCTTTCCAACAAGACAAGAATCACAGCAAACGGATTTCGTATGAGAAAGTTATGACAGTTCAGGGTTCTGGTGCTAAAACAGGGTTCAAACAGGCTGACAGATCACAGGATTTTTCTCAAAATCACATGTGTAGGGGCCTCACCAATCACTAATGACTCTCTAATTATGCCCAAAATTCCCCAAGGACTTGGAAAAATTAACCCTAAAATTTTGGCCGAAAAGCCTGTCAATCGCTATCGACAGGTCTGTCAATCGCCATCGACAGGTCTGTCAATTGCGATTGACAGAGGTGTCCGTCGAGGCCTATCGGTCACGATCGACACGTCAATCGCGATCGACACATCAATCGCGATCGACACGTCAATCGCGATCGACATGTCAATCGCGATCGACACATCAATCGCGATCGACAGTCGATCGTGGGTCCTGTCAATCGCGATCGACACTTTTTCCGGGATTTTTGCCGTGATTTCAGTCAATCAGGGATGTGTCCATCGTGATGGACACGTGGCAACGCGAATTTTGGTGTCAATCGTGAATTTTTAGTCGGTCGCGATCGACGGTGTCAATCACGATTGACTGAATCCTACATGGCAGTCAGTCGGTCGTGAGGTCTGTCGGTCGCGATCGACAGGGTCTATCGGTCGCGATTGACAGGGTCTGTCGGTCGCGATTGACAGATGTTGTCGATCGTGGCTGTCGATCGTGATCGATGGTGTCGGTCGCGATTGACAGAGAAACACAGAATTTTTCAATTTTGTTTAGTGATTTGGAATGTGCTCTTGGTGCTTGTCCTAGTGGTGCACTTAGTTTTACCAATCGGTCGAATTTTCTGTCGATCGCGATCGACAGAGGTCGACGACACAGAGACAGTTTCTGAGTTTTTCCGTACCTGCGCAGCATGCTGGAGGGGATGATACAGCTGGATCCTGCAAAAAAACTCAACAAACATGCAAAACAATGCACACACTATTGCTCTCTCGCTCTCTCTCACAAGTGGAATGAGGGAAATGGAATGGAGATGGTGATATGATCAAAAACTGAAAATTTTCACGATGATGGAGATGGAGATCGGATATGGTGAGGATGATGATGGTGATGATGGTGGTGAGGTAAGAAAGAGAAAAATAAGAAGAGTGAAGAAATTACCTACAATGCCAACGTCTCAAATCTACGTCTTACCATCACACGCTCGTCCTCAAAGCTCGATCCCCGGCAACGGCGCCAAAATTTGGTGTAGCTCAGTGATGAGTAGCACCTCCTTTAATGTCAATCCGGGAAGACGTGAGGATGGTATGATGACCTCGAGCAAGTGAAGGCACAAGTGCGTGAGTGAGAAGCACACGAACATGCACACACATACACACACGCGCACACAAGGCAAGACAAAGAGTGAGAAGCAATGGAGTTCTTTAGATTACTTTCAAAAAGCTCATACAACTTTAGATCAATTACAAGCTACCATAAAAAATGAGCTCTCTAGCTCTATTTATAGTTTTTGATTAGGTTTTGGCTGTGTCCAGACCTAGTGTCCGGCCTAGTTAAAAATTAAGTTCTCTACCCTATTTGGAGGTTCAAACGAAGTCTAAAAAATGTGAAAACTGACAGGTAGGTACTTCTAAAGCTCCTCAAGCTCAAGGACTCCTTGGCTTGCACAAAATGGAGCTACAAAAAAATGAAATGGTATTTACAATGTACCGTTTTTAGTGATGAAAATCACTATTTTTGTAGGGGTTTCTAATAACATTTTGACATACATTTCTTGGAGCTCCCTACTTGCTCCTTCTCCTTGTGTGTCCACCTCTTTTATATGCGTTAGTGTCCTGAAAAAATATTGGCCTACTTGCCAGATCGTCGTTGACTGCTCTGTCTGCTTGTACTTTCTCTTCTCTCTGACTCCCTTCGTAAGCTTCCTTGCCTGGTGAGTCCTTCAGTTCCAATAGTAGGGTCATTCAAAAGAACATTTGCTAATCCCTAGAGACCCGCATGATGAAGGTTTTGTTCAGAAAAAAGGCTAACCAGGTCGACAGAGGGTAATGATAAATGAATGCAAATCTTGAGTCTCAAATCAGCAGGAGTAAATATGCGGATGTAATCAGCTAAAGGGGAATTAGGTTGAGAATTTGGAGAATTGGAGGGAATTGAAGCGATGGAAGGAGAGTTGTCTCGAGGGATGGAAGGGGGACAATATAACACAGTTGAATCTGATGGTACTGAGTAAGTGGGGATATTAAGAAAAGGGGGATCAAGATTGGAAAGTTGAAGAATACTGCTATCTCAATTATGGGTTGTTGGCAACGGAGGAAGGGAGATATTTGACGCATTGGGTTGGTGGTCAATATGGGCTGAATCAGGTTGTGTGTACTCAAGAGGGGAATAATGAGGTTGGGTTGTATGCAATGCCGAAGGGGTAAGGTCAGAATGGTCCTCTGTGGCGAGAGATTCGTCCATGAATATAGCAAGAATTGGAACAACTGATGAGGAGTTCAGATTCAGAATGCGAATAGATAGTTGAACGATGGATGAACGTTTGATGAACTGCTGATGAAGGAAGATTGTGGAACAGGTGTTGATAGGAGAGTGCTGGGATGGTTGGAGGGATCTTAACGGGAGGGATTTGAAGGGGGTTGTTGATAGGAGAGAGCTGGGATGGAGGGCGGGCGGTGCGGGTGTAGTGATAAGGTGGAAGGAAGCCAAGTGGGTGACTTGAGGTGTGGGGAAGGAGGGTGGCGTTTGGAGGGGGTGGGGGGTTGTTGTGGAGGAAGTGGGGGGTAGTGTGGGAAAAGTGTGGCTGCTTGGAGGAGGGTAGGGAGGGAGGTCGTGTGGAGGGTGTAAACGGTGGTGGAGGGGGGGGGGAGGTGGAGTATGCGGGGCCGCAAGGGAGGAGGGGGAAGAGCTGGATGAGGAGGTGGTGGAGTAGGGTGGGGATGGGTGGAGGTGGACCCTAGGGGTGGATTTGGACCGTGAGGTGGAGTTGGACCATGGAGGCGGAAGGGAAGATGCAGGGAGGAGTTGGAGACGGAAGTGGTGTTGGAGGCGGGGGGAGTTGTGGCTAGGTGGGAGAGGAGGGGGATGGAGGTGGAGGTGCTGGCAGAGAGGGGAAGAAATGGAGGTGGTGGAGGATGGGTGGGGCAGTGGTGTAGGCGGGGGAAAGATGCGGGTATGGAGGGGGTTTGAGGAGGCATGGGAAGGAGGCAGTGGAGGAGGGAAGAGACGGGGAAGGGTGGAGAGGTGTAGGAAGAGGTGGGGCAGGGTGGAGAGGTGTAGGAGGCGTGGAAGGAGGGGGGTCGAGGCGGAGCAGGCGGAGCAGGCGGGGTAGAAGGGGAATGGATGGGGCCGCTATGGAGGAGAGGAGGGAGAGTTGGGGGGCAGAAGGGAAGATGTCAGGAGGGAGGGGATCCGGTGGAGGTGGGAGGGAAGAGGAGGGGTTGGAGGTGCGGGTGGAAGCGGTGAAGGAGGGGGGCAAGAGGTGGGGGATGCGGGGTCGCAAGGGAAGAGGAGGAAGAAATGGACGAGGAATTGGTGGAGAATTGGGAAGGGTGGAGGGGGAGGGAGATGAGGGGAGTAGATGGCGCTGCGGGGAGGGGGGAGATCCGGTGGGAGGCGGGAGGGAAGAGGAGGGGTTGGAGGTGGAGGCGGCAACGGAGATGGAGGGGGAGGGAGAGGTGGGGGATGCGGGGCCGCCAGGGAGGAGGGGGGAGAGATGGAGGAGGAATTGAAGTGGGGACGGGGGAGGTGGAGGTAGATGAGGGGGGTGGGTGGCATTGCGGGGAGGGAGGGGAGACGATGTAGAATGGTGGGAAGGTTGGAGGTGGAGGGAGTTGAGGGGGGGTGGCACTGTAGGGAGGGCGGAGATACGGTGGAGGCAAGAGGGAAGAGGAGGGGTTGGAGGTGGAGGCGGGGAGGAAGAGGTGGGGGAGGTGATGGTGGGGGGACGACGATGGAAGAGGCGGGGGCAGCGATGGAGGGGGGGATGAGGGTACGACAGGGGAGGAGGGGGAGGTTGGCGGTGCGGGGAGGAGGGGATCCGGTGGAGGCGGGAGGGAAGAGGAGGGTTGGAGGAGGAGGCGGAAGCGGTGATGGAGGGGGAGGGAGAGGTGGGGGATGTGGGGCCGCAAGGGAGGAGGGGGAAGAAATGGAGGAGGAATTGGTGGAGAATTGGGAAGGGTGGAGGTGGAGGGAGATGAGCGGAGTAGTTGGTGCTGCGGGGAGGGGGGAGATCCGGTGGAGGCGGGAAGGAAGAGGAGGGGTTGGAGGTGGAGGCGGCAGCAGAGATGGAGGGGGAAGGAGAGGTGGGGGATGTGGGGTTGCAAGGGAGGAGGGGGGAGGGATGGAGGAGGAATTGAAGTGGGGACGGGGGAGGTGGAGGAAGATGAGGGGGGTGGGTGGCGCTGCGGGGAGGGAGGGGAGACGATGTAGAATGGTGGGAAGGTTGGAGGGGGAGGGAGATGAGGGGGGGTGGCGCTGCAGGGAGGGTGGAAATACGGTGGAGGCGGGAGGGGTTGGAGGTGGAGGCAGGGAGGAAGAGGTGGGGGAGGTGATGGTGGGGGGATGACGATGGAAGAGGCGGGGGCAGCGGTGGAGGGGGGGATGAGGGTACGACAGGGGAGGAGGGGGAGGTTGGTGGAGTGTGGACAATGGGGGATGGAGGGGGGGTTGGCGCTACGGGGAGGGGGAAGATCTGATGGAGGCGGAGGAGCAATGGTGGAGGCGGGAGTGGCAGTGGTGTAGGTGGGGGGAAGATACGGGTATGGAGGTGGAGGGAGATGGAGGGGCGTGGTAGGTGTGGTGGAGGGGGGGCAGGGTGGAGAGAGGGGGTAGTTGTGGCTAGGTGGGAGAGGAGGGGGATGGAGGGGGAGGTGCTGGCAGAGAGGGGAAGAAATGGAGGTGGTGGAGGATGGGTGGAGCAGTGGCGTAGGTGGGGAAAGATGCAGGTATGAAGGGGGTTTAAGGAGGCGGGGGAAGCAGGCAATGGAGGAGGGAAGAGGAGGGGTAGGGTGGAGAGGTGTAGGAAGAGGTGGGGGAGGGTGGAGAGGTGTAGGAGGCGTGGAAGGAGGAGGGGTCGAGGCGGAGCAGGCGGGGTAGATGAGGAATGGACGGGGCCGCTATGGAGGAGAGGAGGGAGAGTTGGGGGGCGATGGAGGAGGGGTGGGGCAGTGGTGTAGGCGGGGGGAAAGTGGTGGTTATGGAGGGGGTTTGAGGAGGCGGGGGAAGGAGGCAATGGAGGAGGGAAGAGGCGGGGGAGGGTGGAGAGGTGTAGGAAGAGGCGGGGGAGGTTGGAGAGGTGTAGGAAGAGGCGGGGGAGGTTGGAGAGGTGTAGGAGGCGTGGAAGGAGGGGAAGTCGAGGAGGGGAGGTGGAGGAGGGGGTAGAGGTTGAGGTGGGGGGAAGATGGAGGAAGGAGGAGAGATGGTGATTCACGAAAGAGGGAGAGGTCGAGGAGGCGATGGAGGGGAGGTAGAGGTGGTTTGATGTAAATCAGATGGCCAGGATGGATTCATTAGCCTTGGACTGATCAGAGTGGCAGAATCTCCAAAAAGATTGATGATGTCTCATTGGATTTGGACTCCAATTTATAGCTAAGGTCACTCAACTTAAAGTGAGGTGTTTGCGAATCAACAGTAAAGGGTGGTTTAGGTGATAAAACATTTTTAAAAGAGAGGCCTTGCAGAGATGACTATTCACCCACAAAAGAGTGAACTAAAGGAAAGGGCAAAATCAAAAGTCCTCTCTAGAACTAGAGAGCCATAGAAAAAAAAAGGCAACGCAAAAGTTATACGTGAGATTTTATCTATAAAAAAAAAGAAAACTAATTGAAACAAAAGAAAAAGAATATAATGTTTATTCAATTTTAAAACAACAGCTGAGTGGAAATGGAAGAAAGGACTAGGGTAAATTTATGTAAAAGCAAATTGCCTATACAACCTAGAGAACCTAAGTGATCCATTTTCTTCATTGGTGTTGATGATAGGCCTTGAGCCTTGAGATATTGACCAGTGGCAGGGCCTCTCCCTTGAGTGTCTCTAACTCCACAGCACCCCAATTCAACATCTTTTTAATTCGAAAAGGGCCTTCCCAATGTGGGATCCATTTCCCTTTAGATTGAGTAGACATCTGTGGTCTGTGTAAAAGAACTAAGTCACCTGGCTTCAAAGTTGTAGGCCACAAGTTTTTGTCATGAGTTTCCTTTCTCTTGAACTAGATCTGTTCTAATTGTTTGGAGGCTAGAATCCGGGATTCTTCCAATTTGTGCAAGGTTGTGAGCCTATCTGAAACTTTTGAGCTGCTTTTTGTTTGAACCCCTTCAGTTCTGATCGAGCCATGTATAAACTCAAATGGTTCTATGGGGGCAATTCCATAAACCAGTTGAAATGGAGAAAATCGTGTTGTTTCTTTATAGGCTAATCTGTATGCCCACAATGGACCAAGATAAGCTTTACCCTAAGTGGCAGGTTGTAGCATACATTCCTTCCACAACATGGTAATCAATACCTTATTTGTGGACTCAACTTGGCCATTTGCCCTAGGATAATAAGAACATGAAGTCCTATGAATAATCTTATACTTGTTAAAGATTTTGTGTAAAATCTTATTCACGAAGTGTGTTCCTTGATCTGTGCAAATCTCTAGAGGACACCCAAACCTGCAGAAAATATTGCTGAATAAAAAATCAGCCATTGTTTGTGTTGTGCAATCAGTTGAAGCAATTGCTTCAGCCCACTTTGTAGCATAGTCTGTTGCAATTAGTAAATATTTATATCCATGTGGGAAAGAGGGAGGATATATAGGTCCTACAAAATCCAATCCCCACTTCTCAAATGGTTGCCAATTTGTAGCTTCTATTAGGGGGTTATTTCTTTGCTTGATGGGTTTAGGGCCGCATCTTTGGCAGATGTCGCATATCTTAGCCCTATCATTTGAGTCCCTAAAAATGGTGGGCCACCATAATCCTGCATCTAGAATTCTTTGGCCCATGATATGACCTGGAAGGTGCCCACCACCTGCACCTTCATGTGCCCTTAGTTAGGATATCCCATGTATCCTCCTTTTCCATGCATTTCCTCAAACAACCATCTTTCCCATGCCTGTATAGTTTGCCTTGAATAATTGTAAATGGTCTGCTACTGATAATAAAATACTTTATGTCCTCATACCAACCCTGAGCTTGTACAGTAAACAAATTGGCATCTGGAAAATCATCATTTACCCCAATTGCTTGATCCCTTATGGTAATCCCGGATAAGTGGTCCGCCATGACATTTTCTTTACCTGGTCTATGGACTACAGAAAAATCAAATTCCTGGAACAGCAATAACCACCTCCATATTCTACCGGTTGCTTGTGGTTTGTTGAGTAAGTATTTGAGTGGTTGGTGATCCGTTATAATAACAAATTTCACTCCCAGTAAGTAATGATGAAATTTTTGGACAAAAAAAACCATGGCTAAGGCTTCCGTTTCTATGGTGCTATAATTCCTTTCAGCCTTGGTCGAAATTCTACTGGCATATTGAATTGGTCTGTCCACCTTAAATTCTTCACTAGGTTGGGTCAAAACTGCCCCCATTGTAAGGAAATTTTATATTTAATCTTGATAGTAAGGTTTCCAAGTCTACCTGTCCTGCCATGTTCTTTACTGATGAGGTTGAAGATAGTGGACTAGAGGATCTTCTAATAGCCTTCCTTCTTGTTTGCTTGCAGGTGACCCTCAATGTTTGGGATTGGGTTGCGGTCATGGGCTATTGTCCTTTTAGTAAGAGATAACTGATAAGAATATTTACCTCTTAGTCCACTGAAGTAGTACTCTTGGCACTTGAACTCTTCTACCCTTTGCACTTGGCTTCTCCTATGCTCAAATCTCCTTGAGTCCCACTGAGCATGCCAAATTTTGTTGGGGGGCTCTTGGACAAGAAGGGATTTGAGTGTTTGTAGGAGAAAAGGGAAAGACAAGAAGAAAGGTACACACTGAAAGCCTCTGTCTATTGATTATAATAAGACAAATACAATTGTGATGCACAATACAATCCAATGCTTCTGTACAAAATCCCATAGAGTGCGCAATTACAAAATACCAAATACCCAAGGTCTTGTTGTTGCCGGCCTCCTCTACACCAAACCTCCACCTTCTCCAAGCCTACACTTGTGCACACCTTGCACCAAGCTTCCAATAAGAAGGAGGGATTGGACACTTGCTGTCCGCATGCGCACACTGCAATGTGACCATGGGATCCTGGAGGGACTTAACACTCTCTGCACACTTCTTAGTCACTCTTCATGCACACCTTGCACTTCACTTCTCTGCATCACACACTGTGTGTCTCTTGCACTTCTCTCTCTTGCCTCCCTTAGACTATGCTCACCTTCCTTAGTCTTGATTACACTTGCTTTTTCAAGAATAGTCCTTGCCTTCCTTTTAGTGTCGATTCATGTACGCTCCTAACTGCAAGAATATCTTGGTGCTCACTTTGATGTCCCAAGATTGTCTCCAAAAGTGGGCAGCCAACGAATCCCTGTTTTGTTCTGTAGTGACGTTAGACTAAAACAAAAATTTTAATTGGGGGCCATATTTTCACTTCTGTGTACGTTGCCACTTCACATGCCTTCACATTTTGCCTTTAATTCTTCACTTTTGAACCTTAAGAAAATTAGAGAAATACCCCTACAACCTGCACCCAAATTTTTCCAATTTACCCTTTGTGAACAATTAATTGTGCACTACTTGTGCACTTTGACCCTTGAACTTCGACATTTTGACTTTGCCTATGCTGACTTTGACCTTGACCCTGTTGACTGTGACTAGTATGAATTTGAGGGGCTCAACAGTACTAAAATCAAATATGAAAAATTGAGCTTATGCTGAAATTCAGTTCGCTGCATGTACTCATGCTAGTTAAATAAGATAGGAATTAAAGATTATGCTTTAATAATGATTCATGATGCAAAATTGAGAAAAAGTTCTTACTTGAGAGCATAAACTTGGTGAAGAGACGTAAAAATGAATGAAATAAACTACTAAGTGATCCTTAATGTGTTTAAAATATCTAATAATCATAAATAAACAATATTACCACTCGAAAAGGATTCCTTGCCAGTCAAAAATCACATATAAAACTCACACGAATATTGTCTATATAAGCTTAGCTATGGCATACTCATAAGATATATCTTGAAGTGTGAAACCTAGATAAACTTAAAACTCTCCATTTGCAGCTTTCTAACCAAATATATGCCTATAAAACCAATTTTGTATGCTCTAAAATTGTTCTCTACAAAGAGGGTGCAAAGGAAATGATTCCAAAAGAAAGGGAATGGGCTCCTTGAGCTCACACACGGATGCGACATACCTAGGATGGTTTACACTATTGCCTTTTAATCCCACATAGGTAGGGAAATCCTAAAAAAGTAGAGTATATGGATGATGTTACCTCGGATACATCTTAAGATGAGAGAAGAGGAGTCCTCTTTCTTATATTCAGATGGACTTAACACATGCGTATGACCAAGAAAAAGGATTAGGCGCAAATCCTCATGCCGAACATTGTTCACATGCTACAAGAATACTTGGAGGCCTTTTCAGCCTCCTCGGGGCTCAAATATTTTTTTTGGGTTGCGTACAAGAATCTGTAAAATTCCATAGCTCCATCATGCCATTGATTCCCCCAAGAAAGAAGATAATTCTTGAAAGAAACTCATTCATATATTATTTTTCTTGCCAAAAAAAAAGAAGCTTGAAATCTTCTTTTTTTTTTTTCTCTCTCTCTCTATCCCTCTCTCTCTCTATCTAGATATCTATCTCCACATGCCCAAGAGCCTTTATAAGCTCTAGTACCACGTGAAAAATGAGATAAATTTTCATGTATGCTACTTTCCTCCCATCCCATTTATCTCATTGCTTCCCATTTAGAATGCCTGTAGAGCCTTTTAGTGTGACATGTGGCCACCATGCACTATTGTCAGGATCTTATCTCACGCGCATACAGAGATTACGAACACAAAAAACACACAGAAGAATAGAAACGACAAGAGACGAGACTAAACACAAGATTGGGTGCAATCTCCCCCCATGCACTCTGATGGACGAGTCTATCAGAGTACACGTATTTATAGGTTTATTTCTATTACATCCTGAAAATAGAGGTTACATGAGGGCTGTCGCTTTTAAAAGCGTCTTTTTAGGTAAAACTACTTTATTTACAAAAGGCATCGCTTTCTAAAGCGAACCACTACTTTTACAACAAGATAAACCTAAATATAACTATTCTAGAAGTCTTCGATTTAGTCTTCGAATTTATTTATTTATGCGCATCCACTTGTATCCACGCCCTCATGCTTCTTCACCTGCTAGATCAAACACAACCACATTTAAACCTTCTAGATATTTAAAACATTAAAAATCCATTTAACCTTCCATGATTCCATAATATACAACATGCCTCCTAGTTGACAAGCAACTGACTTCAGTTGATATAATAATAAACATGGATGGCCAGTCACGTGTTTCATCATTGAATAAAAAATAAGCATGGTCCATCTAAAAACACATGCATGGAATCGGAAACCTGAAAGTTTTAATGTAATTGGGAATGATATGCAGAAATGATAATAATGAGGTGATAATTGTGTTTTAAATAAGTCAATATTCTAATTCATTTTTAAAAGTACATCTAAAGTATGATCCTACATACTAAATTCTATGTAAATTCATTACATATAATCAAAGAAAATTAGGCTAGCAAAAAAAATTATTGTTGTTGATGTGGCTACTGCAAACGGATCCTCTTGATAAGCAATTGGTACTCATTCTTCGCATCGTGAGCAAAGGCAATGGCTTCATGAAGCCATGTAGGCTGGCATATCCCATCATCATACTTCTTCTTCATAGCATCATTGGAAACATCTTCCAGCAAGCGAAGCGTTACTAAGTATTGGTAGAACAGGTCCGTATAGGTTGTCAATGTATCATTCTTGAAAAGCCTTCCATGTGCGTGGACAATCTGCACGATGAAAAAGATCATTCCACCATAGCTGAGCTCTTCCTACCAAACAATTAGTAGCAAACTTGACTTTCTTATTTTCTGAATATGACTCATCGGAATAGAAATCATCGAATAAAGAAAGCCATGATAGGACAAATCGACCATACTTTTGTCCATCGAATTGGAGCATAGCATAGCGTTCGTGTATAGATTGTTGAAGTGCTTGAAGTTCTTGGTGCATAATATCTAACTATTGCTCGAATGAGACTCCAGGTAAAGGTGATTTGCCAAATTCTCCATTGTTGCTCTTGGACCCTTAAGCTAGTGCTTTCCTCTCGGGATGTACCCTCAGCAAATGTACCCTAGCAGAAAGTACCCTAGCAGAAAGTACCCTGTCTGGATGTACCTTGATGTACCCTGACAGGATGTACCCTGTCTGGATGTACCCTGGTGTACCCTGAGAAGTGTACCCGACAAGATGTACCTTGAGACATGCCGCTATCGGAGCGAATGGTGACGACTGGCGGATCAATTCAGTCGCCTCGCTAACGGCGCACGCCAGGTACTTGGAGCAAACTCAGGTAATGTAGTCTTTGAGAAAGCAATTCGTTTCGAATCTCAAGTAAATACTCGAAAACTCAAGAACATTGATTACGTCAATTGCCAAGATTTTATCAAACTTGTGACATCATTAAACAAAAACTAGCTTTGGAATGACACTTTGACTTTAGAATCTCAATTGAAATATGAAATACTATCTCCAAAAGGTACAATTCCTTTGAATGTCAATTCGATAATGTCACAAACCTTTATCTCATCATGATACCAAAACAGACAATTTCAATGCGTGAGAACTTAATGTGATTATGTGAAAATGCACTGGACTATGGAGTTTAAGAAATTTCAAAGAAACTGTAGTTCGTAACATTTATAAGAACGCGTTAGTTTTTATCAAAGATACCATCTTCATACTATCTTTATAATTCTAATGACTCACGATTAGTACTATTGGTCCAAGCTTAGTAATAACTTCAATTTGTAATTTGTGAAACACTCTATTTATCTTGTTCACGTTTGCTCAATAAGCATCATTTAATAAAATTCTTTGCAGATAAACTATCAGCAAGAGCATTGATATCCAAAACATGCAAAAGCTTTAGCAATATTGTAATCAAAATATTGTAATCAACAAGTACGCTTGCCAATTCCAAGCGCTTCGCAATCACATTCAAATATTCTGTGATTCAAATATTCCAGGAATAGTCATATCTTTTGACGCCTTTCAAAACCAACAAGATTAAACAGCCATCACATCGAAGATGGATGAAGATCATCAAAACTTGCGTAGACTTCTTTTAAACAGCAATTAGAATACAACTAGTAGTACTAATGTGCAATTCTCGTTCTGCGAAGTTTGTTGTTATCAACAGAAGATATATTCTACATAAGTCACATTTCTTTTCCAAAAGCATCAGATACGCAGTTTGATGAATCTTCTTCAGTAAAAGAATGAAGGAACAGCAGACTAAAAATTGAAAAGTCCTGGATGTACCTGCTCAGTTGCAAGAACGCACAAACTTATTGCGATCATGCACATAAAACAAAGCGGATGATCAAATAAGATTGTAATTGCATCTAGTAAAATATGTGATGTGGGATATGAGAAAGGACTTTACGATAAACAACGGTTCAAAGCATTTCCTTGGAAGCATTCAATGCCTTGATAAATTTCATAACATATATGCAGAGACGGAGATGGTTAGACCAACTTTTGCGCAACATATGAGCTACTAAAAAATTATGAGTGGTACATCAAGTGCGGATCGGGACAACAAATCATGTTAGAACAAAAATGGATGCAGAAGATATATTCGAGCAATTTCATCATAAAAGGTATTTTGATTGAATGTTTAACATATTTTGTAAGTGCAATTATTTGATATTCTCAATAATTATCAACAAAATTTAGTATTTAAACAGGAAATTTTTATCCAATACTTTGAAATCTGCATTCAATCAAGCAACTATGCGAGAAACAAAAGCCAGCACTAGGCACAACAAAAGTGGTCATAGGTGAAGATTTCCCGATTCAAAACAAGAGCACACAGGTTTCAATACAACAGTAATTCATCAACAGCTAAAGTCCGTGCATCAATAGAAATCCCACAATATATACTGACATGCGCAGAAGATTCAGCTGCAAATATACCTGGCGAGGTCATTCTCTAAGCTGATGATATGGCATAATAACAGTTGCTGTAGTAGCGTCCATGATGTCGTTAAATCATAAATCCGTCATTTAGTTCACTTCATTGAGTGAAGTTCTTAAAGTGAGCAGCACATCGTGTAGAAATGATGTCTGCATGATCGCCTGCAACCCCTGTAAGTGAGGAGCTTTCCCTCTGAGAACTCACCTTCTATCTCTTTTCGTACGATTCCTTTGTCATGCAGAACTGTGCTTCTCATGTATAATCGTCAGAACGCCACTAGTTGCAACGTCGAATCCTCTGCAGCCTGAAGTAAAAATACTGATTACCATGATCATCAGGAGATAAATATCATGATCATCTCCTCCCCTCTAGCAGCTCGCATCCGTCCTTAATTTACTATTTCTCCTATCTCTCTCTATGAAGCACCGCAGGCGGCCAGGTCTTCTCTCTTTGTCAGTGCCAAAGATCTGCCTCCAGCGCTGTCTTTCCCTCTCTTCGACGCTGTCGCGTGCCTTAATTTCCACCAAAAAAAATGGACGATCAATTGCCCCCCCAATTCGGCAGCAACTCCTCCTCAGATAAAAGCGCTCTCCCAATCTGTCGGACCACTCCTAGTTGGTCTCCTCCGGAGCCTTAGACGACCCCCCCCTCCTTAGATGGCGCCGCCTATTTTCTGTTAGCAAAAAATTTCCATGCAAACTCTTGAGTTAACTTAACTATCACCAATCATAAAGCAATAAATATGAGTTAACCCTTGAAGACTTCGTATTTTCTGTGCGAGATATCTTCCAAAAAAACCAAAACACATAGGAGTAACAAATGAGAAACTCATTTGCACATATGCGAAGCATCCATCATTATTTGCCGCCTATATCTTCATATCCACTTATAGCTTCATTGCTTGCTCCATGAGAATCATCATGTTCAGACATTGTATGTATGAAAGAGCATTTCAATCGTATGTTTACAAGACTTTTTATGTGCACCATCTGAATGTCTTCAATAATACTAGTCACTAGTTCGACAATTCTTATGTCAAAATAAAAGATTGAGATATCCAGTTAGGGAGAGAGAATCTCTCCGACATTCACCCCCACCAAACCTGTGCTTCCTCCGTATGCGCCAACCCTGCAAATCATAAATGGCAATATCAAATTCTTTTGAAAAGTTATTCATGACTCAAATGCAATTAGTCTATAAAAAATGCTTCTATCATTAGTACATCTTCAGATAGCAAAGAAAACTTATAAAATTATGTAAGCTTGAATTTCAACCTTTTCGTTCAATGCATGAGTTGGAAAATAGGTTTTAGAAAGAAACTATAGAAGTCATTCAAATAGTGTTCGTACTAACTCTTCTATTAACTCTGTTCATAAGTAAAGCATATGTTATATAGGCCTTCTATCCTCATCTCCTAGCCACTTGCCATTAAGATACAAAAAACTAATTCCCCTCTAGCATAAATCCGCCTTATATAGCCCGCTTTTCAATTCAGAAGTGTTTTCAAGACCACAACTCATTCATTGAAATCATTTGATTTTTTCTTTTATCTCCTTTTTCATCATAATTTTTCCTTTTGTCATTTTTCCTCTTTTTGTATGCAGCAACCATTAATGTACTGCTTTCAATTTTTCTTCGCAACTTTTTTGATGAAGGGGAAAGGCTTAACCCCTAATCAGAGCAAAGTATCTAGAGGTAAGCTAAAGCGGAACTAGGATCTCTTTAGTAAAATGGGTTAGATTTAAGGAAGCTTACCTATATAAAATAAGTCTACTTCTACTAGGAGTTGCAAGTTAAGGGTTCCGTCAACTATTCATATGACAGCCATAGGTCTCTAATCCCTATCTTCTCTTCAAGCACATTCCTACTTCAGTGTAAATTCTACTTTTCATAATTTTAAGAAGTTTCTTAACCTATCTGAAGAATGTACATATCTAATTATGATAATGCATGAACTTTCATAATAAATTAAAACATAAATCAGGTTTAGAACTTTTTCACCTGATCTATATTGACTCCATCTTCAGTTCTCTTTAAGTTCATCAGAACTTTTGGCAAAAAATCTTCAACTGCTTTGATCAATTCATCTTCAAAACCTGTAAACACTCATAAAGTAGAAGCTACAAAACAAGTAATCTTCATTATCATTTATCTTGCAAATATAAATTCATATATTCTATGAGATGCATCTTCATCATGTCACAAATTTCATCATAAGAAATTCATAGTGGTTATAATTGTCATAATGCATTCTTAATTTTTACTATAGGTTTTTTTTTAACCTATGTAACAAAATTCATAAGTTTCACATTAGGTTTTTCAACCTTTGTAACAAAGTTCATAAATTTTAGAGTATAATATACCCATCATATTTGTTGAAAACAAAATCATTTTGATCAAAATATTCATCATTTCATTATAATAATGTTCTTCATAATTGTTCATCATAATAGATTTCTTCCTATTTGTGAAAGAAAGAAAATCATAAGTTCATCATAAGTTTAGGAAATGACAAGCATATTTATCAAACTTATTTGCAAGCGTATTGTACATATAATTTCAAACATGTTTTAGTTTAATTTGAAACCAACAAACTTTGTGTTTGATATTTTAGTATTCTTTTGGTTAAGCAAATCATAATGCAAAACTTTATCATAAGCTTTTAACTAGCTTTTCCAAGCATAAAAACTTCATAAAACAAAACAATTTAGGTATATGTTCATATTCTTTAGGAAAACAGGCATACATGCAGCAAGCAATATCAAAACTTGAAAAGTTTTATCTTCAATAAACAATTCCATCACAATAAAACTATTCTCTAAAATTCTTCTCCTTTTTCTTAACTTTAAATGAATTTTTGGTATTATTTTCAATCTTCCATATGGCTTCTTGTACCCATTTTTCCATATTCTTGTCATATTCTAATTGAATTTGAAGATTTTCATCATCAGATGTTTGAACTATTCTTTCATCATTTTTATTTTGGTCATATTTATTGTCATTTACTATGACTTTAGGTTTTATTTTAACCGCATGTATGTCTTTATTTCCATCAATTGATTGTTCATTTTCTTCATCTTTTATCCTGACAACATCTTCTTTCTTAATCTTTTTCAATGTATCTTGATCCTTAGATGTAGTTTGATTATCAATGTTATTCATAGATTTAGGTTTAAGAAGGTTTTGATCATTGTCCAAACAATCACTTTTAGTCACAATCTTGGTGTTCATAGAATGTAATTGACATACATTACTTTTCTCATTATGACTCTTAGGTTTCCATTGTTTTTGAAGTTTGGTTTTAGGACTCAATTTTGTTTGATCAAAATAGTCTATCATCCCTCCTCTACCTAAGTTTAATCTCAAAGGTAGTTGTGTTTGATAATCACATATTTTCTGTTCACTTTCTAGTACCAATTGTTGGCTACATGCTTTCTCATAGGCCACACAATTCCCATAAGTATGACCTAGTTGGTCACACAAGAAGCATCTTACAGTTCTCTTTGGTCTTTGATATAAAGGCCAAGGACCGACTCTGCTATGATCGGATAAAAGGTTTTGGTCAATAGAAGACATAGATCTACTTTGAACTCGTACTTGATATTTATATTTGCATTCACATGTAGCACTTTCTTGTATTTGATTGTTTAACCTTTCAATGTTCTCTTTTAAACATGCAATGTCATGACCAATAGTTTTGAATGATGAAATTTCTTTTACATGATTTGCTAATGTTTCCATATGCTCATTCAAATTTGACAGTTCATAATGAAGAATTCCTTCTAAATTCCTAAACTCGTGATCAAATTGAGTACCTATTGATTTAAGATTTGCATTAAAATCAGATACTACTGTAGTTAAGATTGAAAGAAACGAGTTTAATGACTCAAACTTAGAATTAAGCTTTAAATCTATAGAGGAAACTAATCGTGATTCCATATCATGCAGAAGGGTTTCTACATTAGATTTCATTTTCGTTAAACTATGTGCAAGCAAGAAGAATTCAAGTATAAATACCTGGAATTTGTTTCCCGTCCGATGTACCTGAGTGGCAATGCCGTCTTTCACGTCAGGTTCACCAAATGTCGGAGCGAATGGTGACGACTGGCGGATCAATTCAGTCGCCTCGCTAACGGCGCACGCTAGGTGCTTGGAGCATACTCAGATAATGTAGTCTTTGAGAAAGCAATTCGTTTTGAATCTCAAGTAAATACTCGAAAACTCAAGAACATTGATTACGTCAATTTCCAAGATTTTCTCAAAACTTGTGACATCATTAAACAAAAACTAGCTTTGGAATGACACTTTGACTTTAGAATCTCAATTGAAACATGAAATACTATCTCCAAAATGTACAATTCCTTTGAATTTCAATTCGATAATGTCACAAACCTTTATCTCATCATGATACCAAAACAACCAATTTCAATGCGTGAGAACTTAATGTGCTTATGTGAAAATGCACTGGACTATGGAGTTTAAGAAATTTCAAAGAAACTGTAGTTCGTAACATTTATAAGAACGCGTTAGTTTTTATCAAAGATACCATCTTCATACTATCTTTATAATTCTAATGACTCACGATTAGTACTATTGGTCCAAGCTTAGTAATAACTTCGATTTGTAATTTGTGAAACACTCTATTTATCTTGTTCACGTTTGCTCAATAAGCATCATTTAATAAAATTCTTTGCAGATAAACTATCAGCGAGAGCATTGATATCCAAAACATGCAAAAGCTTTAGCAATATTGAAATCAAAATAATGTAATCAACAAGTACGCTTGCCAATTCCAAGCGCTTCGCAATCACATTGAAATATTCCAGGAATAGTCATATCTTTTGACGCCTTTCAAAACCAACAAGATTAAACAGCCATCACTACGAAGATGGATGAAGATCATCAAAACTTGCGTAGACTTCTTTTAAACAACAATTAGAATACAACTAGTAGTACTAATGTGCAATTCGCGTTCTGCGAAGTTTGTTGTTATCAACAGAAGATATATTCTACATAAGTCACATTTCTTTTCCAAAAGCATGAGATACGCAGTTTGATGAATCTTCTTCAGTAAAAGAATGAAGGAACAACAGACTAAAAACTGAAAAGTCCTAGATGTACCTGCTCAGTTGCAAGAACGCGCAAACTTATTGCGATCATGCACATAAAACAAAGCGGATGATCAAATAAGATTGTAATTGCATCTAGTAAAATATGTGATGTGGGATATGAGAAAGGACTTTACGATAAACAACAGTTCAAAGCATTTCCTTGGAAGCATTCATTGCCTTGAAAAATTTCATAACATATATGCAGAGACGGAGATGGTTAGACCAACTTTTGCGCAACATATGAGCTACTAAAAAATTATGAGTGGTACATCAAGTGCGGATCGGGACAACAGATCATGTTAGAACAGAAATGGATGCAGAAGATATATCCGAGCAATTTCATCATAAAAGGTATTTTGATTCAATGTTTAACATATTTTGTAAGTGCAATTATTCGATATTCTCAATAATTGTCAACAAAATTTAGTATTTAAACAGAAAATTCTTCTCCAATACTTTGAAATCTGCATTCAATCAAGCAACTATGCGGGAAACAAAAGCCAACACTAGGCGCAGCAAAAGTGGTCATAGGTGAAGATTTCCCGATTCAGAACAAGAGCACACAGGTTTCAATACAATAGTAATTCATCAACAGCTAAAGTCCGTGCATCAATAGAAATCCCACAATATATACTCACATGCGCAGAAGATTCAGCTACAAATATACGTGGTTAGGTCATTCTCTAAGCTGATGATATGGCATAATAATAGTTGTTGTAGTAGCGTGCATGATGTCGTTAAATCATAATTCCGTCATTTAGTTCACTTCATTGAGTGAAGTTCTTAAACTGAGCAGCACATCGTGTAGAAATGCTGTCTGCGTGATCGCCTGCTACCCTTGTAAGTGAGGAGCTTTCCCTCTGATAACTCACCTTCTATCTCTTTTCGTACGATTCCATTGTCATGCAGAACTGTGCTTCTCATGTATAATCGTCAGAACGCTACTAGTTGCAACGTCGAATCCTCTGCAGCCTGAAGTAAACATACTGATTACCATGATCATGAGGAGATAAATATCATGATCATCTCCTCCCCTCTAGCAGCTCGCATCCATCCTTAATGTACTAACTCTCCTATCTCTCACTATGAAGCACCACAGGCGGCCAGGTCTTCTCTCTTTGTCAGTGCCAAAGATTCTGCCTCCAGCGCTGTCTTTCCCTCTCTTCGACGCTGTCGCGTGCCTTAATTTCCACAAAAAAAAATGGACGATCAATTGGCCCCCCAATTCGGCAGCAACTCCTCCTCAGATAAAAGCGCTCTCCCAATCTGTCAGACCACTCCTAGTTGGTCTCCTCCGGAGCTTCAGACGACCCCCCTCCTTAGATGGCGCCGCCTATTTTCTGTCAGCAAAAACTTTCCATGCAAACTCTTGAGTTAACTTAACTATCACCAATCATGAAGCAATAACTATGAGTTAACCCTTGAAGACTTCATATTTTCTGTGCGAGATATCTTCCAAAAAAACCAAAACACATAGGAGTAACAAATGAGAAACTCATTTGCACATATGCGAAGCATCCATCATTATTTGCCGCCTATATCTTCATATCCACTTATAGCTTCATTGCTTGCTCCATGAGAATTATCATGTTCAGACATTGTATGTATGAAAGAGCATTTCAATTGTATGTTTACAAGACTTTTTATTTGCACCATCCGAATGTCTTCAATAATACTATTCACTAGTTTGACAATTCTTATGTCAAAAAAAAAGATTTATAGATAAGAATGAAGGAACAACAGACTAAAAACTGAAAAGTCCTGGATGTACCTGCTCAGTTGCAAGAACGCGCAAACTTATTGCGATCATGCACATAAAACAAAGCGGATGATCAAATAAGATTGTAATTGCATCTAGTAAAATATGTGATGTGGGATATGAGAAAGGAATAGCAGACTAAAAACTAAAAATATGTGATGTTTGATGAATCTTCTTCAGTAAAAGAATGAAGGAACAATAGACTAAAAACTGAAAAGTCCTGGATGTACCTGCTCAGTTGCAAGAACGCGCAAACTTATCGCGATCATGCACATAAAACAAAGCGGATGATCAAATAAGATTGTAATTGCATCTAGTAAAATATGTGATGTGGGATATGAGAAAGGACTTTACGATAAATAACGGTTCAAAGCATTTCCTTGGAAGCATTCAATGCCTTGATAAATTTCATAACATATATGCAGAGACGGAGATGGTTAGACCAACTTTTGCGCAACATATGAGCTACTGAAAAATTATGAGTGGTACATCAAGTGCGGATGGGGACAACAGATCATGTTAGAACAAAAATGGATGCAGAAGATATATCCGAGCAATTTCATCATAAAAGGTATTTTGATTGAATGTTTAACATATTTTGTAAGTGCAATTATTCGATATTCTCAATAATTATCAACAAAATTTAGTATTTAAACAGGAAATTCTTCTCCAATACTTTGAAATCTGCATTCAATCAAGCAACTATGTGGGAAACAAAAGCCAGCACTAGGGGCAACAAAAGTGGTCATAGGTGAAGATTTCCCGATTCAAAACAAGAGCACACAGGTTTCAATACAACAGTAATTCATCAACAGCTAAAGTCCGTGCATCAATAGAAATCCCACAATATATACTCACATGCGCAGAAGATTCAGCTTCAGATATACCTGGTGAGGTCATTCTCTAAGCTGATGATATGACATAATAACAGTTGCTATAGTAGCGTCCATGATGTCGTTAAATTATAATTCCGTCATTTAGTTCACTTCATTGAGTGAAGTTCTTAAAGTGAGCAGCACATCGTGTAGAAATGATGTCTGCGTGATCGCCTGCTACCCCTTTAAGTGAGGAGCTTTCCCTCTGATAACTCACCTTCTATCTCTTTTCGTACGATTCCATTGTCATGCAGAACTGTGCTTCTCATGTATAATCATCAGAACGCTACTAGTTGCAACGTCGAATCCTCTGTAGCCTGAAGTAAAAATACTGATTACCATGATCATCAGGAGATAAATATCATGATCATCTCCTCCCCTCTAGCAGCTCGCATCCATCCTTAATTTACTAACTCTCCTATCTCTCACTATGAAGCACCGTAGGCGGCCAGGTCTTCTCTCTTTGTTAGTGCCAAAGATCTGCCTCCAGCGCTGTCTTTCCCTCTCTTTGATGATGTCGCGTGCCTTAATTTACACCAAAAAAAATGGACGATCCATTGGCCCCCCAATTCGGCAGCAACTCCTCCTCAGATAAAAGTGCTCTCCCAATCTGTCAGACCACTCCTAGTTGGTCTCCTCCGGAGCTTTAGACGACCCCCCCTCCTTAGATGGTGCCCCCTATTTTCTGTTAGGAAAAACTTTCCATGCAAACTCTTGAGTTAACTTAACTATCACCAATCATGAAGCAATAACTATGAGTTAACCCTTGAAGACTTCGTATTTTTTGTGCGAGATATCTTCCAAAAAAACCAAAACACATAGGAGTAACAAATGAGAAACTCATTTGCACATATGCGAAGCATCCATCATTATTTGCCGCCTATATCTTCATATCCACTTATAGCTTCATTCCTTGCTCCATGAGAATCATCATGTTCAGACATTGTATGTATGAAAGAGTATTTCAATCGTATGTTTACAAGACTTTTTATTTGCACCATCCGAATGTCTTCAATAATACTAGTCACTAGTTTGACAATTCTTATGTCAAAATAAAAGATTGAGATATCCAGTTAGGGAGAGAGAATCTCTCCGACATTCACCCCCACCAAACCTGTGGTTCCTCCAGATGCGCCAACCCTGCAAATCATAAATGGCAATATCAAATTCTTTTGAAAACTTATTCATGACTCAAATGCAATTAGTCTATAAAAAATGCTTCTATCATTAGTACATCTTCAGATAGCAAAGAAAACTTATAAAATTATGTAAGCTTGAATTTCAACCTTTTCGTTCAATGCATGAGTTGGAAAATAGGTTTTAGAAAGAAACTATAGAAGTCATTGAAATAGTGTTCGTACTAACTCTTCTATTAACTCTGTTCATAAGTAAAGCATATGTTATATAGGCCTTCTATCCTCATCTCCTAGCCACTTGCCATTAAGATACAAAAAACTAATTCCCCTCTAGCATAAATCCGCCTTATATAGCCCGCTTTTCAATTCAGAAGTGTTTTCAAGACCACAACTCATTCATTGAAATCGTTTGATTTTTCTTTTATCTCTTTTTTCATCATTATTTTTCTTTCTGTCATTTTTCCTCTTTTCGTATGTAGCAACCATTAATGTACTGCTTTCAATTTTTCTTCGCAACTTTTTTGATGAAGGGGAAAGGCTTAACCCCTAATTAGAGCAAACGATCTAGAGGTAAGCTAAAGCAGAACTAGGATCTCTTTAGTAAAATGGGTTAGATTTAAGGAAGCTTACCTATATAAAACAAGTCTACTTCTACTAGGAGTTGCAAGTTAAGGGTTCCGTCAACTATTCATATGACAACCATAGGTCTCTAATTCCTATCTTCTCTTCAAGCACGTTCCTACTTCAGTGTAAATTCTACTTTTCATAATTTTAAGAAGTTTCTTAACCTATCTGAAGAATGTACATATCTAATTATGATAATGCATGAACTTTCATAATAAATTAAAAGATAAATCAGGTTTAGAACTTTTTCACCTGATCTATATTGACTCCATCTTCAGTTCTCTTTAAGTGCATCAGAACTTTTGGCATAAAATCTTCAATCGCTTTGATCAATTCATCTTCAAAACCTGTAACCACTCATAAAGTAGAAGCTACAAAACAAGTAATCTTCATTATCATTTATCTTGCAGATATAAATTCATATATTCTATGAGATTCATCTTCATCATGTCACAAATTTCATCATAAGAAATTCATAGTGGTTATAATTGTCATAATGCATTCTTAATTTTTACTATAGGTCTTTTTTTAACCTATGTAACAAAATTCATAAGTTTCACATTAGGTTTTTCAACCTTTGTAACAAAGTTCATAAATTTCAGAAAAAATCATAATGTTCATAGTATCATATACCCATCATATTTGTTGAAAACAAAATCATTTTGATCAAAATACTCATCATTTCATTATAATAATGTTCTTCATAATTGTTCATCATAATAGATTTCTTCCTATTTGTGAAAGAAAGAAAATCATAAGTTCATCATAAGTTTAGGAAATGACAAGCATATTGATCAAACTTATTTGCAAGCATATTGTACATATAATTTCAAACATGTTTTAGTTTAATTTGAAACGAACAAACTTTGTGTTCATATTTTAGTATTCTTTTGGTTAAGCAAATCATAATGCAAAACTTTATCATAAGCTTTTAACTAGCTTTTCCAAGCATAAAAACTTCATAAAACAAAACAATTTAGGTATATGTTCATCTTCTTTAGGAAAACAGGCATATATGGAGCAAGCAATATCAAAACTTGAAACGTTTTATCTTCCATAAACAATTCCATCACAATAAAACAATTCTCTAAAATTCTTCTCCTTTTTCTTAACTTTAAATGAATTTTTGGTATTATTTTCAATCTTCCATATGGCTTCTTGTACCCATTTTTCCATATTCTTGTCATATTCTAATTGAATTTGAAGATTTTCATCATCAGATGTTTGAACTATTCTTTCATCATTTTTATTTTGGTCATATTTATTGTCATTTACTATGACTTTAGGTTTTATTTTAACCGCATGTATGTCTTTATTTCCATCAATTGATTGTTCATTTTCTTCATCTTTTATCCTGACAACATCTTCTTTCTTAATCTTTTTCAATATATCTTGATCCTTAGATGTAGTTTGATTATCAATGTTATTCATAGATTTAGGTTTAAGAAGGTTTTGATCATTGTCCAAACATTCACTTTTAGTCACAATCTTGGTGTTCATAGAATGTAATTGACATACATTACTTTTCTCATTATGACTCTTAGGTTTCCATTGTTTTTGAAGTTTGGTTTTAGGACTCAATTTTGTTTGATCAAAATAGTCTATCATCCCTCCTCTACCTAAGTTTAACCTCAAAGGTAGTTGTGTTTGATAATCACATATTTTCTGTTCACTTTCTAGTACCAATTGTTGGCTACATGCTTTCTCATAGGCCATACAATTCCCATAAGTATGACCTAGTTGGTCACACCAAAAGCATCTTACAGTTCTCTTTGGTCTTTGATATAAAGGCCTAGGAGCGACTCTGCTATGATTAGATAAAAGGTTTTGGTCAATAGAAGACATAGATCTACTTTGAACTCGTACTTGATATTTATCTTTGCATTCACATGTAGCACTTTCTTGTATTTGATTGTTTAACCTTTCAATGTTCTCTTTTAAACATGCAATGTCATGACCAATAGTTTTGAATGATGAAATTTCTTTTACATGATTTGCTAATGTTTCCATATGCTCATTCAAATTTGACAGTTCATAATGAAGAATTCCTTCTAAATTCCTAAACTCGTGACCAAATTGAGTATCTATTGATTTAAGATTTGCATTAAAATCAGATACTACTGTAGTTAAGATTGAAAGAAACGAGTTTAAGGACTCAAACTTAGAATTAAGCTTTAAATCTATAGAGGAAACTAATCGAAATTCCATATCATGCAGAAGGGTTTCTACATTAGATTTCATTTTCGTTAAACTATGTGCAAGCAAGAAGAATTCAAGTATAAATACCTGGAATTTGTTTCCCGTCCGATGTACCTGAGTCGCAATGCCGTCTTTCATGTTAGGTTCACCAAATGTCAGAGCGAATGGTGACGACTAGCGGATCAATTCAGTCGCCTCGCTAAGGGCGCACGCCGGGTGCTTTGAGCATACTCAGGTAATGTAGTCTTTGAGAAAGCAATTCGTTTCGAATCTCAAGTAAATACTCGAAAACTCAAGAACATTGATTATGTCAATTGCCAAGATTTTATCAAAACTTGTGACATCATTAAACAAAAACTAGCTTTGGAATGACACTTTGACTTTAGAATCTCAATTGAAACATGAAATACTATCTCCAAAAGGTACAATTCCTTTGAATTTCAATTCGATAATGTCACAAACCTTTATCTCATCATGATACCAAAATAGCCAATTTCAATGCGTGAGAACTTAATGTGATTATGTGAAAATGCACTGGACTATGGAGTTTAAGAAATTTCAAAGAAACTGTAGTTCGTAACATTTATAAGAACGCGTTAGTTTTTATCAAAGATACCATCTTCATACTATCTTTATAATTCTAATGACTCACGATTAGTACTATTGGTCCAAGCTTAGTAATAACTTCGATTTGTAATTTGTGAAACACTCTATTTATCTTGTTCACGTTTGCTCAATAAGCATCATTTAATAAAATTCTTTGGAGATAAACTATCAGCGAGAGCATTGATATCCAAAACATGCAAAAGCTTTAGCAATATTGTAATCAACAAGTACGCTTGCCAATTCCAAGCACTTCGCAATCACATTTAAATATTCCAGGAATAGTCATATCTTTTGACGCCTTTCAAAACCAACAAGATTAAACAACCATCACATCGAAGATGGATGAAGATCATCAAAACTTGCGTAGACTTCTTTTAAACAACAATTAGAATACAACTAGTAGTACTAATGTGCAATTCTCGTTCTGCGAAGTTTGTTGTTATCAACAGAAGATATATTCTACATAAGTCACATTTCTTTTCCAAAAGCATCAGATACACAGTTTGATGAATCTTCTTCAATAAAAGAATGAACCAACAGCAAACTAAAAACTGAAAAGTCCTGGATGTACCTGCTCAGTTGCAAGAACACGCAAACTTTCAAATCTGCATTCAATCAAGCAACTATGCGGGAAACAAAAGCCAGCACTAGGCGCACGAAAAGTGGTCATAGGTGAAGATTTCCCGATTCAAAACAAGAGCACACAGGTTTCAATACAACAGTAATTCATCAACAACTAAAGTCCGTGCATCAATAGAAATCCCACAATATAAACTCACATGCGCAGAAGATTCAACTGCAAATATACCTGGTGAGGTCATTCTCTAAGCTGATGATATGAAATAATAACAGTTGCTGTAGCAGCGTCCATGATGTCGTTAAATCATAATTCCGTCATTTAGTTCACTTCAATGAGTGAAGTTCTTAAAGTGAGCAACACATGGTGTAGAAATGATGTCTGCGTGATCGCCTGCTACCCCTTTAAGTGAGGAGCTTTCCCTCTGATAACTCACCTTCTATCTCTTTTCGTACGATTCCATTGTCATGCAGAACTGTGCTTCTCATGTATAATCGTCAGAACGCTACTAGTTGCAACGTCGAATCCTCTGTAGCCTGAAGTAAAAATACTGATTACCATGATCATCAGGAGATAAGTATCATGATCATCTCCTCCCCTCTAGCAGCTCGCATCCATCCTTAATTTACTAACTCTCCTATCTCTCACTATGAAGCACCGCAGGCGGCCAGGTCTTCTCTCTTTGTCAGTGCCAAAGATCTGCCTCCAGCGCTGTCTTTCCCTCTCTTCGACGCTGTCGCGTGCCTTAATTTCCACCAAAAAAAATGGATGATTTATTGGCCCCCCAATTCGGCAGCAACTCCTCCTCAGATAAAAGCGCTCTCCCAATCTGTCAGACCACTCCTAGTTGGTCTCCTCCGGAGCTTCAGACGACCCCCCCTCCTTAGATGGCGCCACCTATTTTCTGTTAGCAAAAACTTTCCATGCAAACTCTTGAGTTAACTTAACTATCACCAATCATGAAGCAATAACTATGAGTTAACCCTTGAAGACTTCGTATTTTCTGTGCGAGATATCTTCCAAAAAAACCAAAACACATAGGAGTAACAAATGAGAAACTCATTTGCACATATGCGAAGCATCCATCATTATTTGCCGCCTATATCTTGATATCCACTTATAGCTTCATTGCTTGCTCCATGAGAATCATCATGTTCAGACATTGTATGTATGAAAGAGCATTTCAATCGTATGTTTACAAGACTTTTTATTTGCACCATCCGTATGTCTTCAATAATACTAGTCACTAGTTTGACAATTCTTATGTCAAAATAAAAGATTGAGATATCCAGTTAGGGAGAGAGAATCTCTCCGACATTCACCCCCACCAAACCTGTGCTTCCTCCGGATGCGCCAACCCTGCAAATCATAAATGGAAATATCAAATTCTTTTGAAAAATTATTCATGACTCAAATGCAATTAGTCTATAAAAAATGCTTCTATCATTAGTACATCTTCAGATAGCAAAGAAAACTTATAAAATTATGTAAGCTTGAATTTCAACCTTTTCGTTCAATGCATGAGTTGGAAAATAGGTTTTAGAAAGAAACTATAGAAGTCATTCAAATAGTGTTCATACTAACTCTTTTATTAACTCTGTTCATAAGTAAAGCATATGTTATATAGGCCTTCTATCCTCATCTCCTAGCCACTTGCCATTAAGATACAAAAAACTAATTCCCCTCTAGCATAAATCCGCCTTATATAGCCCGCTTTTCAATTCAGAAGTGATTTCAAGACCACAACTCATCCATTGAAATCATTTGATTTTTCTTTTATCTCTTTTTTCATCATAATTTTTCTTTTTATCATTTTTCCTCTTTTTGTATGCAGCAACCATTAATGTATTGCTTTCAATTTTTCTTCTCAACTTTTTTGATGAAGGGGAAATGCTTTACCCCTAATCAGAGCAAAGGATCTAGAGGTAAGCTATAGTGGAACTAGGATCTCTTTAGTAAAATGGGCTAGATTTAAGGAAGCTTACCTATATAAAACAAGTCTACTTCTACTAGGAGTTGCAAGTTAAGGGTTCCGTCAACTATTCATATGACAACCATAGTGTTGGAAGCAGCCAGAGGCACAGACGCCACGGAAGCATGTAAAGACGGAGCAGGGAGCCAGTCGGATCAATTTTCCAAACAAATATGTTTCTTATTAATTCTTCAAACACTCAACAGTGATTATTATCACTAATTGTAACATATGTATCATAAAAAACCCCCATTTTGTAATCCATAGCTCCATTTTGTGCAAGCCGAGGAGTCCTCGAGCTTGAGGAGCTTAGGTAGAATGCGCATACCAATTTTCGTTATTTTTAGACATCGTTTACCCTTCCAAATAGCCTCTAGGACCTATTTTTTAACTATGCCGGTCATTAGATGTGAAACCGGTCAAAACTAGTCTAGAAACTATAAAAAGAGCTAGAGAGCTCATTTTTGAGGTTAGCTTGTTGGAGATTAGAGTTATTTTGAGCTTGTAAGAGTGTTCTTGAGTAATAGAGCTAATTTCCTACCTTCCATTGTGTCTTGCTTGTCTCTTCATTGTGTGTGTATGTGTGTGTGCATCTTTGTGCTTCTCACCTTCACTCTCACATCATCTCACATTCACGATCTTCATATCACTCCTACCTCTCCCACGGATTGACATTAAGGAGGTGAAGTTTCTTAACGTGGTTCTCACCATTGTGCTAGAGCAACACCAAATTTGGCGCCGTTGCCGGGGATCGAGTCTAGGATGAATGTGTGATGGTAAGAGTATAGCAAGAAGTGGCGTTGGAAGGTAAAAATTTCAGTTTTTGTTGTTGTTTTACTTAGTTTTTAGTGTTTTTCACCTCCCCCACACTCCATCTTCATCATCGCATCATCATCTTCATCTCCAAAAAAATCAGAAAATTCACCATATCCACCCATTCTCCTCATTTCCCCTCATTTGTGCATGCGAGAGAGCGAGAGAGAACTTTTGTGCTTGTGTGTGCTTGTGTTTTCTTGAGTTTTCTTGCAGGAACAGAGCTTCAGAGCATCAGGAGAGCTTCCAAAAGGTAAAACATGTACTTTCTGTCAGAAATTTCCGAGTAGGGCGGACCATCGCGATGGTCTGCAACTTTCGGACTTTGAGGTAGGCGACCACACCACGAGGAAGGCGATCCCTGCGCATACACGGAACCATTTTTGCATTTCAAAAATTCGTTGTTTGGTGGACCATCACGATTGGCTCAGACCATCGCGATTGTGTCGCACCATCGCGATAGGCTCACGCCATCGCGACGGCTCGGCCGGACCATCGCGACGGTTCATCTTTTCGGACCATCGCGACGGTTCACTTGAGCCATCGCGACGGTCCACTCGGACCATCGCGATTGTTCAGCTGACCCCGGACCATCGCGATTGGCTCATGCCATCGCCACGACGGTGCCACGTGTCAAGACAGACCATCGCGACGGTTCGTTTTTCGGACCATCGCGACAGCCCAAAATCGGACCATCGCGATTGGCTCACGCCATCGCACTTGTGACCATCGCGACGGGTCACCCCGGACCATCGCGATTGTCCACCTTTGACCGTTGACCGCGCCATCGCGACGGTTCATTTTTTCGGACCATCACGACGGTTCGATTTTCGCGCCATCGCGATTGTCCACCTGATCACGCCATCGCGATCGTTCACCTCGGGCCATCGCGATTGTCCAAATTCCGCGCCATCGCGACGGTTCGCTCGGACCATCGCGACGGTCCCAGACCATCGCGATTGTGCACCCCCATCGCAAATTTTGGACTTCAATTTTTGACCAATTTTGAGGGTATTTTTGAGAAATTTTTGGACCATTAGACTCATAGGAGACCCCTTAGCTCATATTGGAAGGAAAACCTGATTGTCAGTTTTTACCCCCTAGGGCCTGAACGCTCATAACTTTTTCATCCGAAGTCCGTTTTTTGAGCTTAATAGCTCATTAGAAAGCTATTGACGCCTATTTTTAGATAAGCTAATTTGAGGTTCACTCAGTTAGGGACTAGAAAGCCAAGGGGCACACATTGAAAATTTGGGCAAAAACGAGAAGGGACTTAAAAGGGTATATATACTCAAGTGTTTGATCATCCTGTGAATTGGTCTAACATTGGAATTTTCCAGGTCTAGCAAAGGACAATCAAAGGCAACCGAAGCAAGGCAGAGAAGACATCAGAGCTTGGGAAGCGCGGCTTCTTGGGCTACAGGGCATCAGAGCAACAGAAAAGCCGACTCGAGGTTGGAAGATTACTCAACCCCCTCAGTCAATTCTTAGCTTAGGATAAACGTTAGCATCGTGGATTAAGATGATAGGAACGCCTCAAGTTCAAGATATTTAATTCTTTCAAGTTCAAGACTAAAGTAAAGGTGTGTGTGACGAAAACCTAAAGGAAAGAACCTAATTTTGACGGAACGAGAACTCAAAATTATCACGGAAAGTCGAATTCCTGACGCATACATTAAGACAAGAATCTAAAGAAATCTAAAAAGAATCAAGAAAGTAATAACAAAGAATCGGTGACGATCTGAGCGTGTACTGAGTGTGCAAGGAAGAAAATTAATGAACCTTAGATCAGGGAGACATATAGGTAAGTCAGACCGACGAAGCCTTAGATCATCAGAGGCAAGTGTAAGAACTACTGCACGATCGTGGGCTCAACAATTGAACACTAGTTATCCCTACGAGAGCTCAGAGACTAGTGATTCAGAAATGGCATTTAGCACAGACAGACCAGAAGGAGGGTCAAACGTAGCATACTTAGAAAAACCAGAAGGACCCTATAGAACGCAACTAGAGTTTCTCCGAACCAACCGATTAGGTGCTCGCATCTATGAGGATGGTTTGCGAAGGCAAGTGGTGCAAATGCACAACCCTGATCAACCCATTGGATTGGAAAGACCAGTGGTGAAATTCGAGAGAGACGCGTACATAGACAAGGAAGGAACGATGTACATCTTAAGTACGCAGCCAAACAATACCAACGAGTTTGGCATGATTCAACCAGAGACGGAGGCAAAACCTCAAGGAAAAGAACCATTAGAAGAGCCTAGAACACCTAGAGGGAAATCTGTACTGACACGAGTACTAATCCCAGAATGGATCCCTCAGGATAACAGAAGCATAGAGTTGTTTGTAAATAAAGAAACGGATGAAGCCTTTTGGAGATACAAGACCGAGATACTTAGTGAGGTAGGTATCATCACAATATACGAGTTCAAGGACCCGGATACACCTGGAAAGGTTGTATATCTGGATGAGACTTCAGAAAGAGTCTTTGTGGTGCCTGACCACGCTAAAAACACATATACATGGAGAGGTGAATTGATATTCCCTCCATCTAGAATGAACTTGAATACAAGACAACCAGGGGCAGGAACATCCTCAGCCCATGGAAATCAAAGAGAAAAGAATAAAGAAAGACCCGAACTAAGCTTCACTCATCCCATAGGGAGAGATAGAACAACCACGGATAGACCTAGAGATCATGGAATACCAGGTGGTAGAGATGATTTTTCTCTACCTAGACCACGTGAACATGCAAGAACATTGAGACCCACACAATTAGTAAAATCAATGAAGAATTATTTTGATGGGACAGGAGATCCCTATGACCACGTCGCAGAATTCAAGCAAGTATTAAGAGCCGAACAAGTCGAAGACATGTTTACGCAATACAACGCATTTGGACTAACGTTAAAGAATACCGCTTTAACTTGGTTCCAACCATTGCAACAAAGGCAATTTAGGGACATCCATCACTTTTTAGAGTCATTCATTACTGAATTCTCTAAAAGTGGGATTAGACATGATACGTCTTCGTTGATTCATAGCTTTAAACAGACCCATCAGGAAACAGTTAGACTCGCAGGACGTAGATTTAGACAATATGTTGAACGATGTCCAATGCAAGAGCTACCCTCACAAGCCAAGCAAGTGTCATTGTTCCTAGATGGCTTGTTGAGCTCTAAACTACGCTCCTATGTGTACCTAAAAGAACCCAGAACGCTAGAGCAGTGTGTAAGAATTTGCATAGACATTGAGGACAACTTAGGAGACGAGTTGGAACTCTCAAAGGTCTATAAGGACTCAGACTGTTCATCTCTAGCATCCACGAAATTGTCTAGCTCGATAGAGGACCTAGCAGAGAAAGTGGCCCAGAAACTAGGAGTTTCTAGTAAACCTAGGGAGTTTACAAACAAGCGTTGTTACACCTGTGGTGGTGATCATATGGCAAATGTGTGTCCCAATGCACCACAACCACAAGCCAATCCTAGTGGAAAATACTGTACAATTGAAAGAAGATACACAAATCATACGGCTCAGGACTGCCCATACAACAAACAGACCGTAAGACAGAACTACCCGCAAGCATACCAGCAGCCGGGTAGGTATCTAGGCCAATACAATGCTCAGCCTTATTACTATAGGCCTCCTCAGAATTACCCATACCAGGCTCAACAGAGACCTCAACCTGTCTTAGCTCAGCAGCCACCACCACCAGCGAATGTTATCACAGTCAAATACGCTGCTGCAGAAGAAAACCTAAGTAGGGCCTTAGTGCCTTCTTCACCTTTGATCACAGAGAGTGACCCACATTCAAACAGTTTTGACTCTACTCATGTAACTAGTCCACCCGCTTATTACACGGAGTCACCAGAACATGTGGAGACATATCATTATGATAGTCCACCAATGGAACCAAGTTGGGAGCCCGACTATGCTCAGGTGAGATACACCACCCCAAACCCACGGCCCCAATTGAGACAACAGAGACCACAGGGCCCTAGAGGACCATGCTTTAGGTGCCAAGGAGATCATTTTATAAAGGATTGTCCACATCCTCCCATAACAGGACAATCACCGTACTATAACATCCAAGGCTTTTGTGCCGATTGTGGCAAAGAGCACATAATCAAAGATTGTCCTAAGAACCCAGTTAATGCTTCGAGTGTGACACCGATCAACGTGATAGGCATTGTGAATAACGCAGATGGATCCAACCCTACCTATGTGCCTATCCAAGCTATAACAAGAGCCCAGGCGCTCTTACAGAACCAACAGCTTAACCAAGAGAAGGTAGCTGGAACCAGTGAAGTAGCAGAATCTAGCAGTAAAAAGACAAAATCTTGGAAAGATTCTCGAGAAAGAATTAAGAGAAAATGGAGTAAAAAGATAACTGAGTTGGAAGGAAGTTTAAAGGAATCTAGAGCCAAAATCCAAGAATTGACCTCACAAGAACTGAATCAAGAGAACCCAGCTCAGAAATCAGGATCAGTGTTAGCGGAACCCATACCGGAAAATCTAGACATGATGTTTCGTGCATATGAGGCTAGATTAAAAGAGGGACCTCAAGTAGCTGAAATGAGTAAGAATTACCCTCGAGCTGATCTGGAAATTGAGAGAACTAAACTTTGCATGAAGATGGTAGAACTAGCACAAGCTTTGTTCGAAGCCTCTAGATATCTTAACTGGAATAACATGGCAAAACCGGAGTTACACTTCCAAGGACTAATGGAGAGGTTAGAATATTTGATCGAGAGCAAAGAGAAAAAGGATCAGCCTAGGAACCCTATTGTCCCAGAGACACAGGAAAGGAATGCACCATCCCTGTCTCAAGTACCCAATACAGAAAGTCAAGACAATTTGTCTTCTATACATAGGTACTCACATGAATTTTTGAGAGAAATCCAAGAAGAGAAATGGAGAAATGAACAAGAAACTCATCCTCCTATTCAAGAAATAGATGATTTGCAGGAGCAATTTCCCCAAGATATTCCCTCTATTTACGATGATGTAGAGGAAGAACAACTGAGTGAACACACAGGCTTTGAATCGAATTCTTTACAAGAATTACCTCAGTTCACAGGACCTTGGGAAGCAAAGTCTATTAGTATGAGAGCACCCACGATAATAGTGAGGAATGAAGAATCAGTAATCCCTAGAAACACGGAAGTGATCAAGAATACTAAGGTACAATGTAATCTCACTTTAGAGGAGCTATTAAAGGTAAAACCAGAATTGTGGAAGCATGTAGCAAATCAATTCCCCGAGCTTGCTACTACTCCCTCACAAATAGGATCACATAATAAGGTACCAGAGATTCCTATGGAAAAGATTGGAGATGTGAGCGAAGGAGAGGAAGGTAACACTTATCTTCCAATAACCCATCAGGGCTACACCACGAAAGCCATCTTAGATTCAGGAGCAGGAGTAGCCATAGCTACCACCGCTTTATGGAAACGTTGGGGTAAGCCAGCATTAAGACCCACCAGGATGAAGCTACAAATGGCTGATGGACACATAGAAAAACCATTAGGCTTACTAGAAGGAATATCTCTCACCACTTGTGGTGTAGAATTTGAGCATACCTTTGCCATTTGTGACTTTGCAAAAAACCATGCTTATGAGATGATATTGGGACGACCATTCATGCGTCAGTTGCAAATTGTACAAGATTGGGGAACTAATTCTTTGTACTTGCAACATTTAGGAGTGACCACAAAAGTCAACCTTAAAGACTATTCACATAGAGACGTACCCCCAATACAATGGAATACCATCCATAAGACACCAGTAGAAACAGAATCCGTGCACTCATTAGAATCCGATCCTTCTTGGTTGCACGAGGATACTCATTTATGGATGTGTAAAGTAGCCAAACAAGAGGAAGAAAGGTTAGGAGCCAGGACCTTAGGTGCAGAACAACATCCACGAACCCTACAAGATCCAGCCTATGCACCAGTAGTATTCCCAGACGAAGAGTTTGAACCCCATGGTTGGGCAGAAATCCTAGCAACCATGGATGTAGCCATCAATGAAGAACAATGGACACCCCACTGTGACGAGGATGGCTATGACATTTCAGTTTTCACGATAGAGCCAATCATGTGCGATGCGATTTTAGAAGAGTGTGAACCTAACACTGATGCATTTGAGGATGCAAGCGATTTTGATTTAGAATCAATTATCATGGACCCACCCTTTGCATCAGAGGAAGAATATTTTTACGAAGTAGAGACTCACCCTCAGAGACATGAGGAAATTACGAATGAGGTGAGAATAGCCACTCAAGTGACTAATAAAAGCGAAGGCAAGAAAAGAAAGAAGAAAGAAACCATGTCCGAAGAAGAAGAATCTTTATTTGAAGTACCGGAGAATTTCAAGAAATATGAAATTGAAGATAGAAGAATCATGGTACGAATGCCTAATAGAAAGGCGAATGACGGACAAGTATATGATAACCGAGAGAAAACCAAGAAAATAATAGTAGCCATAGAGGGAGAAGAAGAAAAATGTACCTACATAGGGCATGATTTGACAGCTGAAGAAGAAGAAGAGCTAGTTGCCCTATTGCGCGAATATAGAGATGTTTTTGCTTGGAGTTACAAAGATTTAAAAGGAGTAGATCCAGATATATGTTCTCATAGAATCCCTATGACTCCAGATGCAAAACCGACTAAACAAAAACCATACACGTACAATGATAACTACGCTGCGAAGATTAAAGAGGAGATAGATCACTTGATAGAAGCAGGATTCATTTACGAAATTGAGCATACCGAATGGGTCTCCCCCATTGTGGTTGTGCCCAAGAAGAATGGAAAATTGCGTGTGTGTATTAACCTTAAAAAAGTTAATGCCGCAACGATTAGAGACAGTTATCCACTTCCTATCACAGAACATCTATTGGAAAGAGTCGCGGGCAAGGAAGTTTACAGCTTTCTTGATGGATTTTCGGGCTATAATCAAGTAGCCATTGCTCCAGAAGATCAACACAAGACGGCTTTTGCCACTGAATGGGGCATATTTGCATTTCGCGTGATGCCATTTGGCTTAACAAATGCACCCGCCACATTCCAGCGACTCATGTGTCATGTGTTTAAAGATTTTTTACGCAAAAGCTTGGAAGTTTATGTCGATGACATATGTGCTCATTCAAGTGTAAGACAGACGCATATCCCAGAGTTAAAGCAAATATTTGACAAATGTCGAGAATATCAGGTTTGTTTGAACCCAGAAAAATGCGTTTTCATGGTCAGACAAGGCAAAATTCTCGGACACATTGTGTCAAAAAATGGAATCTCTACGGATGAAGAAAAGGTGAAGGTAATTGCAGACTTACCTAGACCAACTAATGTGAAAGAGGTACAGGCATTTATGGGCCATTGCGGCTATTACAGGAGATTCATACACATGTATGCAATCATAGCCAAGCCTTTGTACTCTCTTTTAACCAATTTTGAATGGACAGATGAATGTGAAAGTTCATTTAATGAACTTAAACGACGCTTGTGCTCAGCACCTATATTGACAACCCTAGATTGGAGTAAGCCATTCCATGTACATGTGGACGCATCCAATTATGCCATAGGATGTGTGTTAGCACAACCCACGAGTGAAGGTAACATAGATCTCCCCATAGCTTACGCGAGCAGACAATTGAACGCAGCAGAAAGAAATTACACCATGACGGAACGAGAAGGATTAGGGATGATCTACGCAGTAAAGAAGTTCAGGCACTACTTGTTGGCCAACAAATTCAAGTTCTTTACAGATCATCAAGCCCTATTGTACCTAGTCAACAAACCATGTAACACGGGACGATTGATACGTTGGTTTCTATTACTCATGGAGTACGATTTCGAAGTAGTAGTCAGGAAAGGAAAGACACATCTTAGAGCTGACCACCTTTCAAGATTAACATCAGGAGAAGCTCCTCAAGGAGTAATGGATGATCTACCAGATGCATATTTGTTTAATCTTGAGATAGCACCAGAATGGGCTAAGCCTATAGTCCCTATTCTCACATACGGACCCAAGAACCCTAGGATAAAGATCAAAGAAGGAGAGATTACCAAATCTCAGAGATACCAAATCTTAGCAGGAAGCATATATAAACAGGATAATCAAAAGATTCTTGCTTGTTGTGTAGAAGAATCAGAACATGCAAATTGGTTGCAATTAGCACACATAGGTGCACTAAAGCAACATCATTCGAAACATCGAACATTACAGACTCTGCATAGACTAGGAGTATATTGGCCTATGATGGAAGCAGCCGTCTACAAACTGTGTAAAGAATGCCATGTTTGTTGTGAAAAACCACCAGTAGAGCATGCTACATTATATCACGTGTCTCTCACACCAGACTGGAGTGAACCTTTAGTGACATACTTGAGGACGAACACATTCCCTCAAGGCATGACCTTAGCTCGACAACGCAGTCTAGAGCAGGAAGCTCAAGACTATTCTCTTATTGGCGATAACCTATACAAAAGAGGACGAGATGGATATCTAAGACAATGTGTTCATGAAAGCGATTATCTGAGCATACTAGAGACTGCACACCAAGGTGTTGCAGGAGGTCATTTTGGACCCGATAGGATAATCAAAGCCATCCTCTTTGCAGGGTTATGGTGGCCCACTCTTCACATGGATGCGCATACCTATGTTAAGAGATGTGATGTGTGCCAAAGAACTCAGTTTCCTACTCGCAGAGATGAAATGCCATTGAAACCCATGATGGGCGGACGTGCATTTTCAAAGTGGGGTATAGACTTTGTAGGACCCATCAACCCCCCTGCAAAAGGTACACATGCGGAGTACATTATAGTTGCGACAGATTATCTTACGAAATGGGTAGAGGCAAAAGCCACGAAAAAGAATGATGCACACACAACTGCAAAATTCTTATTTGAAAGTGTCTTTACAAGATATGGATTGCCTATAGAGATAGTGAGCGATCGAGGCACTCACTTTCTAAACCAAGTCATTGAATATTTGTTACAGGATTTTATGGTAATTCACAAGAAATCTGCACCATATCATCCTCAGGCCAATGGTCAGGCTGAAAGCACTAATAAGATCCTTTGTAACGTACTGACAAAACTTGTGAACAACAAACGTTCAGATTGGGACAAACAGTTACACCACGCTGTTTGGGCATATCGAGTGGCCTACAAGACCGTACTCAATGCAACTCCCTTTCAGATGGTTTTTGGTCAGAATGCTGTGCTTCCCTTGGACTTCTTGATACCGACCCTTAAGGTGGCGCAAGAACGTCAGTGGACCGGCCATGAATTATCAGCGAGAATAATGGACTTGGAACGATTAGGAGAAACGAGGCTAAAGGCAGCAGCAGGAATATACGCAGCGAAGAAGCGAGAGAAAGCATATTTTGATGCACATGTGAAAGATAAAGGCCTAAAAGAAGGAGATTTAGTTCTAGTGTATACACTGAAACAGCACGCACGGAAGTTAGAAAAGCGAGGTTATGGACCTATGATCATTAACAGACTCTCAACAAGTGGAGCAGTACAGTTAGCCACCTTAGAAGGAGACGTAATGCCTAATTATATTAGTGGCTGTAGAGTCAGGTTGTATCAGGAACCTCTTACTGAGGATATGCTTAGACGACTCACGTTGGCAGAGAAGCGTAAGGAGGAAGAAAATAGAATACGAGCGGAAGCTCAGGCAGAAGCAATGGAACGCATAAAGCGCATGAAGCTAAGAAGACAAGGACTAGGGAGAGAACATTATAACCATCTGGAAACTACACCCAGATATCCCATGGCCATGTGTCAAGTCAAGTCAACCCCTCATCCTAGTATAGTGGACAGGAGACCATTCATTACAGTTAGGCTAGAGCACGGCAACCCTTGCCAAGAGCTCAGGGCTTTAATTGACTCAGGTGCTGCGACTAGTGCGATTAGATGGTCCCACTATAAGGATTCAGGAATAGAAATGCGGCCAATTGAGGCATACCTCATAGGGCTAGGAGGCATGGAAACCCCTTGCATGGGTGAGGTGGACCTTCCTATCCTCATTAAGGATGTGACCATGACAGCGAAGCTACTAGTGTGCCATGATGACGACCTGATAGAACCCCTAATCCTTGGCCAAGATTGGCTATACGATCACTCAGTGGACCTAAATCTTAGACAAGGCTCCTTACAGATTGAAACCTTCGAGCAGAAGCGAGTGATACCGCTTGACTTCCCTAATGGCATTCCGCCTGACGGTTGTGACCCTAGACCCTATGAAACGCATGCGACGGAAGACCGGAAGATCTTTAATCAGCTCAGTCACGCTACGTCTACACCGACCCCGTCGGGCTTGGCAATAGACAGTTGTCAATTAGAAGGACGACAGAAGATCTTCCCTGGGACTTCCTGCAAACTAGAAGAGACAGCTACCCAACCGCTTGGGCAGATGGACACAATTAGCGGTCAGGTGGGTTGCATCAGCGGCCAAACGAGCACACCATACTGCGGTGCTCATCCTTCCAAACTTGTTGCGGACTGGCCTAGATTAAAGTTAAATAAGGCATCACTTCCTAATGGGCAGGTCACGCAGGTCTTGGATCTCCCTTCTTTTCCAAAGCAGAGTGTCCATCCGACCTCTCAACTCGAGCAACAACTGAGTCAATCACGACGAAGGAACCCAGACCGACTGCAGTATCGGAGGAAACAACAAGAAAGGCAGTTCAGGCCACCCAAAGGAAGCGGCACCAGACAAATGTGGGTGCCAAAAGGACAAAAAGCACCAAAGAACTCCAGCTAAGCAGAAAACGATAAAAAAAAGGCAGTACAGAAACAGAATCGATATCCACCATCCCCTCGACCTTCTTCTACAGGTCCGAGCATCCGACAAATGTGGATCGCCAAGAAGTACCTTACCCATAGACCCACGCCCACGCAGATTTGGGTACCCAAACCATGTATCATAGCTCAACCCATAAGCCATGTAATATATAACCCCCACAACTCATTTCATCCCTCGATACCACCACACACGACACCACCCTTTGCCCCTCAGCAGAAACCCACCACCCACTCCAAGATCCTTAGGAAATGGATACCGAAACGTGTCCAACCGTCTCCCCCTAACCCCATGTCTGATAAAACTACCCCCCCGACTAACATACAACCTCGTACTAAATCACTAACCTTTAAACCTTGTATAAATTCACCCACCATCATCACACATCACTCGTAATCTCATATCATCAAGAAATGTATGCATGATCTGAAACGTATAGGTGTCTAGAGACCTGCACTAGTGCTGCAAGAAACATTGCATCCATCGCATCACAGCACTTGGCTACACGGGTTACGCATCAGTTATGGAAAGGGATTGCGGTCTCACTTTAATGGGATCATAATTGATTTCCATGCTAATGTGTTAATCTTTTGTAGCAGATCTTTCTAATTAGAGCATCAGTCACCATGCAAACCGACGAACGAACATCAGGAGCAGGCCCCAGTGTAGCGGCTGTGCCCCTCAACGTGCTACGAGCAGAGTCCCACCCGACTGCTCCACCGCCGGAATTTCAGGGATTTCCAGGGCCCATGCCTATCGACAACCCACCCATGGGTTACACCGAAAAGATACACAGGAACTCTCATTGGTTTCAGGGCCTTGCAGGACCCCTTGCGGACGCGGACTTTATATTTGAATCCTCTTTGACATTTGATGACCGCACGTGGGGAAAATACCAGTTTTTCTCCAGAGAGTTCGAAGCCCTACAGAGCACACAGGATTTAACTCATGTTTGGGCCAGAGCAGGCTTCACAGAGTATTTCAGTGATCCTCTGCCCAAACCGGATTTTTACAGGTGCTATTACTTAATCACTACCCTACTGGCCTCAGAGAATAAGGACATCCCAGGGACCTTCATATTGCCTACTCTAGTGGATGATCCACCTTACAAAAGGTTTTACCTATCTAAGGATTTAATCAGAGCGGCCATCAAAATTCATGGCACCCACACACCCACAGATCGAGAGAGATTAATTCCAGAACCGATGAAACGTGGGGATGTCACGAAGTGGGAGGAGATTTCGGCAATTACACCTGAGCTGTCGAAGCCACTAAGGATATGCATGCAACATTTTGCGTTTCCCGCTCAGGATAGATTTACCATGCCCCATAAACGAATCTGGTTCGGATTGTATTTGGCATGCACGGGACCTCAAACTGTTGATCTGGCAAGCTGGATCATAGACCAAATGTATCTGGCACAGCACAGATGGGAGCGCAAGAAAGTACTTAATGGATGTTGTGCACTCACTAGAATTGTGTATATGTGCTTAGCATATGACTTGCCCATCGAGCGTGCATTAACAGGAGAAGAGCTGAAGGCATTCAAAGGAACGGCGAAGAAAGCCAGGAAGCCCAGTAGAACACGGGCAGGTAAGCGCATGAGAGGCACTATTCCTTGCCTTCAAGTGCCAGAGTCACCATCACCACAACCCTCTCCAACACAATCACCGACAGAAGCCGCTCCCACAGTGCAACCTATTCGCATAAGGTTGTCTAGACCAGTGGTCACGGAGGGCACTACAAGTACAGTTGCACCTGAGGCAGCTACAACCACAGAACCCACCACCACGACAGCAGAAGCTCCCACCACTATTGGTGCGGAAGCCTTTTCTTTCCCAATACCCCACATGGAGGCAGAACCAATAAACACAACATTCGATTTTGAGATGCCGGATGCATTCTCAAATGAGTTCCAGTTTTCAGAGGCACAGATGTTCTCTCAAGAATATGAACGCCCCAGTTACCCTACCACACCGCGGGACCTGCCACAAGGACAAGTTGTGTCGAGCTCTGATGACGAAAGAACAGCCACCGACGATGACGAAGGTGATGACGAAGCCAGCCAGGGCACGCATGATTCCCAAGAACAAGGACAGACAGACGGTCAAGACCAACAAACCGATGCACACGGTGACACCAGCACGCACGAAGAGGAGACTTTCGAAGCAGCAGCGTACACGCTGGCAATTAAGAAATTATATCGTACGATGGAGAAAGTCTGGGCACGGAAGAAATTGACGGAAGAAGAGAGCCAGGCCCTAATCGAACAAAAACTAGTCTCCGGAGGATTTGAAGAAGTCTACATCAGAGGGTTCAGAGAACTGGTCCAATCCATCGGCCCGGTCGAAGCACTGAGGTATTTACAAAGGAAGCCACTCCCCCAATATGACCCTCGCAGAGTTCGCCTGCTATCGAAGCCCGGTGAATATATTCGAGTTCCGGTAGGTGCTCAATCATCCCACCAAACGCAAGATGCACGCCTACGGCCGGAAAGATCCTTCACCGAAGAAACCATCCTAGTCGACTCCCCACCACATACTACCGTTGTACATACTACCACTATCCTTGAAATAACATCCACACCATCTACTCCTCTCTCACCTCATGTTTCACCAACCCATCCTGTATCCCCCGCACACCCTACTGCTCCTCCCACATCCACACCAGTTCACGGCAACATAGCCACCACCTTTGCCCCACCCATTCAGGCCGCCACGCCCGTACCCACCCCACCTCATCCACATGATAACCCCTTCATCCCTTCATCCTTCCCATCCTTTCCCCCACCTTTAAGACACCCTTTCACCTTTCTAACCCCACTAACCTTCTCACCAGTTTCACCTCCTCAACCCACTATAACCCCTATTTCCCCTTTTTACCAAGCTGCTCCAGCCATCCCCCCTGTAAATTACTCTACATTTGTAAATCCTGTCTTCACACCGACACAACCACCCACATACACACCACTTTTCACAGTCACCGCACTTGACACGTCCAGTGACATGGACATCTCACCACCCACCGCACCAGCACCCACTCCATCCGCAGCACCATCATATTTAGGTACGTCACAATTTTCCACGATCACCACTGCATCCACCTTCCCAACCCCATTCCCCATTCCCGCTGCATCTACTTCCACCGCATCCTCACTTAGCACTCCATTACTATTAACGCCAACCATAGACACCGCACTTCATCAAATGTTCACATGCATGACACAAGTACGAGATGAGTTTACATCTCTTGGCAACAACTATCAACAGCTGCAGAGGACGACAAATGAATTACAGTCGCAGCTTAATTCATTATCGATTGAGAATGCCTCTTTAAATACACAATACCAAGAACTAAGAGAGGCATATCATAAGCTAGAGTTAGAAAGTGAAGAGAAGACAAAAGAAGCCACTGCTGATCTGGACAACCTGCTTCGAGCCCAAACAATTAGGAACGCGACGCTGACCAGAAATATGGGCCTACTCAGGAGACACCTAGCCGCAGCCCAGGAGGAGAACGTGAGACTCCAAGCGCAGAATAGAGAAAATTTGGAAGCGGCATTGGACCATCCGGAACAACCATTAAGTCCGAGCAGATTCAAGGCAATCCCATCCGAATCGATGCGGATGTTGCTAGATGACCACGTTCGACTGCTAGAGGACTACGATCGAATGAACGAAGAGCATCAGAAGCTAAAAGAAGATCACAAATTACTACAACTCAGAGAACCGGCACCACAACAACTACCAGTGGCAACAGAAGTACCAGAACCTGTGGACCCCTCTCCTGAACTCATAGAGGAACTCAACGCACTACGGGCCCAGGTAACCACTCTTCAAGCACGCATAGATGTATACGAAGCACCACCACGGCCTGATTCCCCACCGGAGATCCCAGCTGACGACGAGAACATAACCATCCCGGTGGAGGAAACGTTTGAAGAAGCATACGAGCCCATACCCATCCCAAGCGGACAAGTCACGGCCGAAGGCCAGATGACCTATGAACTTCCTACCCCCGCGTGGATGAAAACGATTGAGGAACTTGGAACGACACATTCAGCCAGAGTAGAGGCCCAGCTACATGCTATGGCCATGATCGAAGAAAGAATATTGCAATCTCCCTACTTTGCTCAATTGGCCCCACGAAGGTATATATCCGGGCATGAGATACAATACAAACCGTACTTTATGCTAATGGCCGAATACCAGCTGGCCATAGAGAAGCGAACTGGCAAGAAGCCATCACATGCAACTCAATTTGAGCCTGAAGACTTGCCACTGGATGCGCAACAAGGTACTATTTATCAACCAGATTGGCGTACACGTCTTTTACAGGAGTACCCTGAAATGATGAGCACATGGGTTAAGGCACCTTTACATTTAAAATACAATCCGTGTTGGGGACCAGTGCCACGACGCCGCTCCTGGACTGCCTTCGCTATCAAAGTACAAAACAATAAGCAGTGCCAAGATTGGCTGAATTACCCCTATTTTAAGCCACCCATTGAGTTACCAACTATTGGCTATATGATGGCTACAATCCGTCACTGGCTCCCTCGCTTGAGATATATGGATGATATAGCAGCACATATGACTGTCAAGATTTTTGACATGATGCAAATGATATTTAAAGTCTTCCGGCGAGTCAAAGCACCACATGTTAACACCCCGGGCTTTGAGCATGGCAACTTGGATCTCGCATACGACATGAGTACAACGCCATCGCTCCGGGTTTGTTACGCCTGGCATTGCAGAGTCAAGTACTTACCGGCGTGCTACAAGCAGACATTTGAAGAGATGTTCACCACCGGATTTTGGGAATACCACTCTGAAGTGTTCATCAGCAGGCCGACCCACTTATTGCACTTATTTGCCTGTGAACAGTTGGTGTATTCCACGCATTACAGACTCCCACCACCCAATGAACCGCAACCTATCGACTGGGAGAAACTCGAGGCTGATCTAGCCCGAGGCATTCGTATATCAGAGCACACCCTCGCTCAAGACCTACTACAGAACTACATCCGGCAGACCGCACAACAAGGTTCTGTCAGGGACGACAGAAGCGAGAGGGAGGGGGGTGTTGGAAGCAGCCAGAGGCACAGACGCCACGGAAGCATGTAAAGACGGAGCAGGGAGCCAGTCGGATCAATTTTCCAAACAAATATGTTTCTTATTAATTTTTCAAACACTCAACAGTGATTATTATCACTAATTGTAACATATGTATCATAAAAAACCCCCATTTTGTAATCCATAGCTCCATTTTGTGCAAGCCGAGGAGTCCTCGAGCTTGAGGAGCTTAGGTAGAATGCGCATACCAATTTTCGTTATTTTTAGACATCGTTTACCCTTCCAAATAGCCTCTAGGACCTATTTTTTAACTATGCCGGTCATTAGATGTGAAACCGGTCAAAACTAGTCTAGAAACTATAAAAAGAGCTAGAGAGCTCATTTTTGAGGTTAGCTTGTTGGAGATTAGAGTTATTTTGAGCTTGTAAGAGTGTTCTTGAGTAATAGAGCTAATTTCCTACCTTCCATTGTGTCTTGCTTGTCTCTTCATTGTGTGTGTATGTGTGTGTGCATCTTTGTGCTTCTCACCTTCACTCTCACATCATCTCACATTCACGATCTTCATATCACTCCTACCTCTCCCACGGATTGACATTAAGGAGGTGAAGTTTCTTAACGTGGTTCTCACCATTGTGCTAGAGCAACACATAGGTCTCTAATCCCTATCTTCTCTTCAAGCACGTTCCTACTTCAGTGCAAATTCTACTTTTCATAATTTTAAGAAGTTTCTTAACCTATCTGAAGAATGTACATATCTAATTATGATAATGCATGAACTTTCATGATAAATTAAAACATAAATCAGGTTTAGAACTTTTTCACCTGATCTATATTGACTCCATCTTCAGTTCTCTTTAAGTTCATCAGAACTTTTGGCATAAAATCTTGAATTGCTTTGATAAATTCATCTTCAAAACCTGTAACCACTCATAAAGTAGAAGCTACAAAACAAGTAATCTTCATTATCATTTATCTTGCAGATATAAATTCATATATTCTATGAGATTCATCTTCATCATGTCCAAAATTTCATCATAAGAAATTCATAGTGGTTATAATTGTCATGATGCATTCTTAATTTTTACTATAGGTTTTTTTTAACCAATGTAACAAAATTCATAAGTTTCACATTAGGTTTTTCAACCTTTGTAACAAAGTTCATAAATTTCAGAAAGAATCATAATGTTCATAGTATCATATACCCATCATATTTGTTGAAAACAAAATCATTTTGATCAAAATATTCAGCATTTCATTATAACAATGTTCTTCATAATTGTTCATCATAATAGATTTCTTCCTATTTGTGAAAGAAAGAAAATCATAAGTTCAGCATAAGTTTAGAAAATGACAAGCATATTGATCAAACTTATTTGCAAGCATATTGTACATATAATTTCAAACATGTTTTAGTTTAATTTGAAACCAACAAAGTTTTGTTGGAGATAGACGTCTACTGAAGCACGCGAACAGCACAAGGAAGAAGAAGAAGAAGCTTGGAACACAACACACAAGACTGAATGTATTACTAGAGAATGTACAAAGATAAGTAGCCCATTAGGGCAATAGGCGTATATACAAGCCGGGGGAAAAAGACCTCCTAAAGAGGGAAAAAAGTGCCCCGGCGGTCCTAGAGTGTTCACACACATCACTACCTAAATATATCAACAAATCCCCCCTGGGAGTGATGCGGTGAACAAGGAGCTGGCACTCATGTATAAGGAAGTGCCAAGCTATGTGGAAATCACTCCACAAAAGGAAGTAAGCCCAAAGCTTTGCGGAAAGCTTCAAACTTCTCCCTAGGCAGAGCCTTCGTGAAAACGTCTGCAATGTTCTCCTGCGTGGGCACATATGCCAAGCTGATCTCCCCAGCAGAGAACCTCTCCCTGACATAGTGATAATGCACCTCAATGTGCTTAGTGCGAGCATGGAACACAGGGTTCCTCGCAACTGCCAATGCGCTCTGACTGTGAGTGAAGATGGTGGTGGCAGAAGACTGGCCAACACCCAAATCAGCCATAAGGCGTCTGAGCCACACACACTCAACAGTAGTTGTGAAAGCTGCCCTATACTCAGCCTCACAACTGGAAGTGGCCACAGTAGGCTGCTTCTTGCTCAACCAAGATATACATGAGCTACCAAGCATGAAGCAAAAACCACTGGTGGACACACGAGTGTCATAGCAACCAGCCCAATCTGAGTCAGCAAAAGCATGCAAATCTGGCGGTAGTGATCCCCCCTTGGGATAAAACAACCCAAGTAGCCGAGTACCACTCAAGTAGCGAAAGATGCGCTTAACCGCTTTCCAATGCGTGACTCTTGGGCAATGCATAAACCTGCTCATCTGTGAGACAGCAAACTGAATATCTGGCCGAGTAATGCATAAGTAAATCAAGCATCCAACAGCCTGCTGATAGAGAACAGCATCAAATGCATCTCCAACATCATGAAGACTCAATCGTAAACATGTATCCATAGGAGTGGCAATAGGCTTACAGTCTTCAAGGCCAAAACGCTGCAATAATGTGTCTATATATTTCGTTTGACACAAAGCCATTCCACCATCAACATGCATAAACTGAATGCCCAAATAGTGATGCAAATGCCCCAAATCAGACATCTCAAATGAGGCATGCAAATCAGCCTTAAAATCAGCAATATGTGTCTCAATAGGACCAGTGAGCAGCATGTCATCAACATAGACAACAATGATCAGAAGCACATCATTAGTACGCTTAACATATAAGGTGCTTTCAGTTGGACTATTCTCAAAACCATGTGCAATCAGATAGGCATGTATCTTCTCATACCAAGCACGTGGTGCTTGCTTTAAACCATATAATGCCTTCTTTAACCTGCAAACCTGGTTTTCATGCCCTTTCTGCACAAAGCCACGGGGCTGAAAAACATACACTTCTTCATGCAAGTCACCATTCAGAAATGCTGTTTTAATGTCCAACTGATGTACATTCCAACCATGATGGGCTGCAAGTGCACAAATGCTGCGAACAGTAGTCATACGGCATGTAGGTGCAAAGGTCTCATCAAAATCAATGCCTCTTTCCTGTGCATAACCCTTTGCAACAAGCCTAGCCTTATACCTGTCAACTGTACCATCAGGTTTACGCTTGAGCTTGTATACCCACTTAGTGCCAATGGCCTTCTTGCCAGGAGGCAAGTCACATAAAGACCATGTACCATTGTTCATTATAGCATCATATTCAGATTGCATAGCAGCCATCCAATTTTCTGAATTTTGTGCTTCATCAAAAGAAACAGGCTCATTCTCATCACAGAGACTAGATGCAGCCATAGCATAGCAATCTGATGCAAAGGAGGCACTATGAGAGCCTGAACGAGTACGATATGACAAAGGTGCATCTAATTTGCTGTCACGCAAAGTCTGCACCAGCCATTTTGGCATAGTTTTTGCCTGCTCAATATCAGCTCTCTCATCAACAAGTGCATCATGTAAATCTGCATCAGAAATGGAATGATCTGCATCATCATATGAAACCTGCAAAGGTTGAGAAGTTGCCTCATTAGGACTAGCACTAGCCTGTCCACCTGTAAAAAGAGGCATCAAAGTATCATACATGTCTTTGGAGCTAACAGATGTCTCCTTAGTACATGAAAGCAATGGCTGAATAGCATCTTCCACAAAGACAACATCACGGCTAACTAGAATGCGTTTAGTCTGTGGATGATACAGACGATAGCCTTTACTTTCAGAACTGTACCCAACAAAAATACATTTTACTGCCTTATCATCCAATTTTCTGCGATGTTGTTCAGGCACTAATGCATATGCCAAACAACCAAAAACACGCAGATGAGCAACAGATGGCTTGCGGTCATGCCAAGCCTCATATGGAGTGATAGACTGCAACGCTTTAGTGGGACACCTGTTCAGTACATATGCTGCACACATGACAGCCTCAAGCCAGAAACTATGTGGTAAAGCCTGACTTTTGACCATGCACCTCCCCATCTCCATGAGTGACCTGTTCTTTCGTTCAGCAACTCCATTCTGTTGAGGTGTATACGGCACTGTACACTGGTGTTTTATCCCACGTTCAGCCAGAAATGCATTAAAATCTGAAGACATATATTCCCCCCCTCGATCAGAACGGAGGGTGCCCATTTTACATGCTGACAGATTTTCAGCCAAAACCAAAAACTGTTTGAAGCACATGAACACTTCGGACTTTGCTTTGAGTGGATATACCCATGCATGCCTGGAAAAATCATCAATGAAAGTCACGAAGTAAAGGTAATCTCCAAAAGAGGGTGTCTGCATAGGACCACAGACATCACTATGTACAAGCTGCAATTTCTGCGTAGCCCGAACTGAACCATCTTTTGGAAAGGAAGAACGCTGCATTTTGCCCAAAATACAGCCTTCACAAACATGTTTTCCAGGTGCCTCAAGTTTGGGCAAAGAGGACACCATTTCAGATTTCTGCAGGCGTAACAAACTAGAAAAATTCAGATGACCAAATCGTGCATGCCAAAGCTTTGCATCTGTCATAGCCTGAGAATCATGAACTGCACATGCCGAATCATTCACAGATCTTTCATAGTCTATGAGCTTATACAGCCCACGACATAAAATGCCAGAAGCAATAATCACATCGCCATTTGAGAGATCATGGACTGTACACCTGTCGTCAACGAATTTCACAACCAAGCCAATCTTGGCTAATGTAGAAACTGATAACAGGTTCTTTTTGATCCCTGGCACAAATAAAGCATCTGACAAAGTGAAAGAACTACCATCAGCAGTAGTCAGAATGATCTTACCAACTCCCATAACAGGATAAGAGGAGTTATTGGCGCATGTGACAGTATTCCCTGTAGGGGCAGGCTCGAGTAAAGAGAAGAAACTGCGCTGCGAGGTAATATGTTTGGTCGCCCCACTGTCAAAGTACCAAACATCTGAGTCTACTGCAGACATGCACTGATCATGAGAAGATGGGTCAAAACTGCAGACAGTAGTAAACGCCCATTCTTCTTCCTGCACAAGATTTGCAGACTCTGTTTTTGGTGTAGAGGCCTCTCCAACAACCATTCCAGCCTCTTTCTTCTTTGCCTCTTTAGCAGCCAGTTTTGGACAGTTCTTTATAATATGATCATTTCCTTTACAGTACTTGCAGAACAATTTCTGCTTTTCTGATTTCTTTTCATCTTTATCCTGGTTCTTTGATTGTGCAGCATTTGCAGATTTCTGCTTACTAGTAGAAGAGCTCCATTTTCCTTTGCCCTTCTGACTAGCCAGGAAAGCTTGATCTGCAACACGCATAATGGACCTGTTCTGCCTGGACTGATCTTCCTGCAATAGAACAGAGACTAATTCCTCAAATGACAAGGCATTCGGATTGCCTTTCATCATCAACCGAAGAGTAGAGGCAAAACTCTGATATGAATCAAGAAGACCATTCAGAACGGTCTGCACAAGTGAGCTATCTGGTATAACCTCATCAGCAGAAATCAATTGTTCCTTCAGGTCTTTGATCTTTGTAAGAAAATTGTCCATAAAATCACCTTCATTCATGTGCTCACTCTCCAACTGTTTTCGGAGGTAAGCAACACGAGCCTCATTCTTAGCCTGGTACAAAGTGGTAAGTGTATCCCAAGCATCCTTTGCTGTTCTGCAAGAGTGAATGTGAGGAATAATGGCACGTTTGACAGACAAGGCTATCAATGCATGTGCCTGGGCATCTCTGCCATCCCAACAAATCTGCTCTGCAGTAGGTGCAACAGAAACAGCAGCACGAACAGGAATATGTGGAATATCATCTTCGACACCATCTTCATCAGTTCCAACACCTGTATTTGCAGTACCTGTCGTTACAGGTGTAATAGGACGTCTTTCAACACCCTGCACAATGTTCCACAATCCTTTTGCAACCAGTACATGTCGCATCATATAAGCCCATAATGGGTAGTTGGTACCATCCAACTTATCCTCAACAGCCAACATACGGAATACATCACTGCTTTCAGCCATGGCCGATGACTAAAATACCTTGATGCAGAAAATTGATTGTATCTCAAAAAGTTGAACAGAACTGCCCAGACGAGTTCTGCTAGACCTGTAGCAGACTTCGAGACGCTTAAACTGGCGAACAGAAACTGGTATATGCCTTTGGCACAAAAGGACGAAATAGCCTGCGCAAGCACTGTGATAGTGCGTTCGGAGGCCGAAACGAGCTCAAATCGCGATTTCGGCACCACAGAGCGAATCTGTTTTGATCTCGAAAACAGCCTGAGTATGCTCACCAAATTTCGTGCGAATCTGAGACTGCAAACGGAGGAGTGTCGACGGCGCCCTAGAAGAAGTGACGACCTGCTCTGATACCAATTGTTGGAGATAGACGTCTGCTGAAGCACGCGAACAGCACAAGGAAGAAGAAGAAGCTTGGAACACAACACACAAGACTGAATGTATTACTAGAGAATGTACAAAGATAAGTAGCCCATTAGGGGAATGGGCGTATATACAAGCCGGGGGAAAAAAACCTCCTAAAGAGGGAAAAAAGTGCCCCGGCGGTCCTAGAGTGTTCACACACATCACTACCTAAATATATCAACAACTTTGTGTTTCATATTTTAGTATTCTTTTGGTTAAGCAAATCATATTGCAAAACTTTATCATAAGCTTTTAACTAGCTTTTCCAAGCATAAAAACTTCATAAAGCAAAACAATTTAGGTATATGTTCATCTTCTTTAGGAAAACAGGCATATATGCAGCAAGCAATATCAAAACTTGAAAAGTTTTATCTTCAATAAACAATTCCATCACAATAAAACTATTCTCTAAAATTCTTCTCCTTTTTCTTAACTTTAAATGAATTTTTGGTATTATTTTCAATCTTCCATATGGCTTCTTGTACCCATTTTTCCATATTCTTGTCATATTCTAATTGAATTTGAAGATTTTCATCATCAGATGTTTGAACTATTCTTTCATCATTTTTATTTTGGTCATTGTTATTTTGTCATTTACTATGACTTTAGGTTTTATTTTAACCGCATGTATGTCTTTATTTCCATCAATTGATTGTTCATTTTCTTCATCTTTTATCTTGACAACATCTTCTTTCTTAATCTTTTTCAATGTATCTTGATCCTTAGATGTAGTTTGATTATCAATATTATTCATAGATTTAGGTTTAAGAAGGTTTTGATCATTGTCCAAACATTCACTTTTAGTCAGAATCTTGGTGTTCATAGAATGTAATTGACATACATTACTTTTCTCATTATGACTCTTAGGTTTCCATTGTTTTTGAAGTTTGGTTTTAGGACTCAATTTTGTTTGATCAAAATAGTCTATCATCCCTCCTCTACCTAAGTTTAATCTCAAAGGTAGTTGTGTTTGATAATCACATATTTTCTGTTCACTTTCTAGTACCAATTGTTGGCTACATGCTTTCTCATAGGCCATACAATTCCCATAAGTATGACCTAGTTGGTCACACCAGAAGCATCTTACAGTTCTCTTTGGTCTTTGATATAAAGGCCTAGGAGCAACTTTGCTATGATCGGATAAAAGGTTTTGGTCAATAGAAGACATAGATCTACTTTGAACTCGTACTTGATATTTATCTTTGCATTCACATGTAGCACTTTCTTGTATTTGATTGTTTAACCTTTTAATGTTCTCTTTTAAACATGCAATGTCATGACCAATAGTTTTGAATGATGAAATTTCTTTTACATGATTTGCTAATGTTTCCATATGCTCATTCAAATTTGATAGTTCATAATGAAGAATTCCTTCTAAATTCCTAAACTCGTGATCAAATTGAGTATCTATTGATTTAAGATTTGCATTAAAATCAGATACTACTGTAGTAAAGATTGAAAGAAACGAGTTTAAGGACTCAAACTTAGAATTAAGCTTTAAATCTATAGAGGAAACTAATCGTGATTCCATATCATGCAGAAGGGTTTCTACATTAGATTTCATTTTCATTAAACTATGTGCAAGCAAGAAGAATTCAAGTATATACCTAGAATTTGTTTCCCGTCCGATGTACCTGAGTCACAATGCCGTCTTTCACGTCAGGTTCACCAAATGTCGGAGTGAATGGTGACGACTGGCGGATCAATTCAGTCACCTCGCTAACGGCGCACACCAGGTGCTTGGAGCAAACTCAGGTAATGTAGTCTTTGAGAAAGCAATTTGTTTCGAATCTCAAGTAAATACTCGAAAACTCAAGAACATTGATTACGTCAATTGCCAAGATTTTATCAAAACTTGTGACATCATTAAACAAAAACTAGCTTTGGAATGACACTTTGACTTTAGAATCTCAATTGAAACATGAAATACTATCTCCAAAAGGTACAATTCCTTTGAATTTCAATTCGATAATGTCACAAACCTTTATCTCATCATGATACCAAAACAACCAATTTCAATGTGTGAGAACTTAATGTGATTATGTGAAAATGCATTGGACTATGGAGTTTAAGAAATTTCAAAGAAACTGTAGTTCGTAACATTTATAAGAACGCGTTAGTTTTTATCAAAGATACCATCTTCGTACTATCTTTATAATTCTAATGACTCACGATTAGTTCTATTGGTCCAAGCTTAGTAATAACTTCAATTTGTAATTTGTGAAACACTCTATTTATCTTGTTCATGTTTGCTCAATAAGCATCTTTTAATAAAATTCTTTGCAGATAAACTATCAGCGAGAGCATTGATATCCAAAACATGCAAAAGCTTTAGCAATATTGTAATCAGAATATTGTAATCAACAAGTATGCTTGCCAATTCCAAGCGCTTCGCAATCACATTCAAATATTCCAGGAATAGTCATATCTTTTGACGCCTTTCAAAACCAACAAGATTAAACAGCCATCACATCGAAGATGGATAAAGATCATCAAAACTTGCGTAGACTTCTTTTAAACAGCAATTAGAATACAACTAGTAGTACTAATGTGCAATTCTCATTCTGCAAAGTTTTTTGTTATCAACAGAAGATATATTCTACATAAGTCACATTTCTTTTCCAAAAGCGTCAGATACGCAGTTTGATGAATCTTCTTCAGTAAAAGAATGAAGGAACAGCAGACTAAAAACTGAAAAGTCCTGGATGTACCTGCTCAGTTGCAAGAACGCGCAAACTTATTGCGATCATGCACATAAAACAAAGCGGATGATCAAATAAGATTGTAATTGCATCTAGTAAAATATGTGATGTGGGATATGAGAAAGGACTTTACGATAAACAACGGTTCAAAGCATTTCCTTGGAAGCATTCAATGCCTTGATAAATTTCATAACATATATGCAGAGACGGAGATGGTTAGACCAACTTTTGCGCAACATATGAGCTACTAAAAAATTATGAGTGGTACACCAAGTGCGGATCGGGACAACAGATCATGTTAGAACAAAAATGGATGCAGAAGATATATCCGAGCAATTTCATCATAAAAGGTATTTTGATTGAATGTTTAACATATTTTGTAAGTGCAATTATTTGATATTCTCAATAATTATCAACGAAATTTAGTATTTAAATAGGAAATTCTTCTCCAATACTTTGAAATCTACATTCAATCAAGCAACTATACGGGAAACAAAAGCAAGCACTAGGCGCAGCAAAAGTGGTCATAGGTGAAGATTTCCGGATTCAAAACAAGAGCACACAGGTTTCAATACAACAGTAATTCATCAACAGCTAAAGTGTGTGCATCAATAGAAATCCCACAATATATACTGACATGCACAGAAGATTCAGCTGCAAATATACCTGGTGAGGTCATTCTCTAAGTTGATGATATGGCATAATAACAGTTGTTGTAGGAGCGTCCATGATGTCGTTAAATCATAATTCCATCATTTAGTTCACTTCATTGAGTGAAGTTCTTAAAGTGAGCAGCACATCGTGTAGAAATGCTGTCTGCGTGATCGCCTGCTACCCCTTTAAGTGAGGAGCTTTCCCTCTGATAACTCACCTTCTATCTCTTTTCGTACGATTCCATTGTCATGCAGAACTGTGCTTCTCATGTATAATCGTCAGAACGCTACTAGTTGCAACGTCGAATCCTCTGCAGCCTGAAGTAAAAATACTGATTACCATGATCATCAGGAGATAAATATCATGATCATCTCCTCCCCTCTAGTAGCTCGCATCTGTCCTTGATTTACTAACTCTCCTATCTCTCACTATGAAGCACCGCAGGTGGCCAAGTCTTCTCTCTTTGTAAGTGCCAAAGATCTGCCTCCAACGCTGTCTTTCCCTCTCTTCGATGTTGTCGCGTGCCTTAATTTCCACCAAAAAAAAAAATGGACGATCAATTGGCCCCCAATTCGGCAGCAACTCCTCCTCAGATAAAAGCGCTCTCCCAATCTGTCAGACCACTCCTAGTTGGTCTCCTCCGGAGCTTCAGACGACCCTCCCTCCTTAGATGGCGCCGCCTATTTTCTGTTAGCAAAAACTTTCCATGCAAACTCTTGAGTTAGCTTAACTATCACCAATCATGAAGCAATAACTATGAGTTTACCCTTGAAGACTTCGTATTTTCTGTGCGAGATATCTTCCAAAAAAACCAAAACACATAGGAGTAACGAATGAGAAACTCATTTGCACATATGCGAAGCATCCATCATTATTTGACGCCTATATCTTCATATCCACTTATAGCTTCGTTGCTTGCTCCATGAGAATCATCATGTTCAGACATTGTATGTATGAAAGTGCATTTCAATCGTATGTTTACAAGACTTTTTATTTGTACCATCCGAATGTCTTCAATAATACTAGTCACTAGTTCGACAATTCTTATGTCAAAATAAAATATTGAGATATCCAGTTAGGGAGAAAGAATCTCTCCGACACCGTGTCACGTCGCACCGTGCCGCCTTGAAAAAGTAAGAAAAATTGCAAATTATGTTAAATATAAGAGGAGAGAACTTGAGTGTCAACACCAAGAAAGAGTGTAGTGGTAAAAGTACTTCCCTTGTAAGTAGGAGGCTATGGGTTCAAATCCTCCTACCTTAGGGAATCTATAACTCTCCATTGCCACTCAAAATTAAAATTGCCTCGCGTGTAGCCAACGGTCGCCAAGGGATCCTTGGGTGCCAATGTTGCCAATGTATTGCCTAAGTTATTGCCTAAGTTATTGACTAAGTTATTGCCTAAGTTCTTTGCCTTAGTCGACACCTTGGAGTAAACGTAGGTGCAAACGTAGGAGCAAACGTAGGTTCTAGTTCTGGAACTGGAACAGGAACCGGAAACGAAAATGGAGATGGATATGGAGACCAAATTGCGAACAGAGAACAGAACCCTCTGTATTGATGCGTGCAACGCTCTGATACCACTGTTGTGAGGATCTTGCTTACGCGCATACAGAGATAACGAACGCAGAAAACACACAGAAGAATAGAGACGGCAAGAGACAAGACTGAACACAAGATTGGGTGCAATCTCCCCCCATGCACTCTGATGGACGAGTCTATCAGAGGACACGTATTTATAGGTTTATTTCTATTACGTCCTGAAAATAGAGGTTACATGAGGGCCGTCGCTTTTAAAAGCGTCTTTTTAGGTAAAACTACTTCATTTACAAAAGGCATCGCTTTCTAAAGCGAACCACTACTTTTACAACAAGATAAACCTAAATATAACTATTCTAGAAGTCTTCGATTTAGTCTTCGAATTTATTTATTTATGCGCATCCACTTGTATCCACGCCCTCATGCTTCTTCACCTGCTAGATCAAACACAACCACATTAAAACCTTCTGGATATTTAAAACATTAAAAATCCATTTAACCTTCCATGATTCCATAATATACAACATGCACACTTGCTCTCCCTCCTAAAAAGTGAATCTTATGATAGCCTCCAAGCTTGGAACCTTAGCATCTCATGTCTTGTTCCAACACACATTTATAAATGATTTAGCTTTGATCTATGTAGCACTTCTCTTCTTCTTCCTTTTAATAATTGTGGGCATTCGAGATCTCCAAACTCCAAACAGTTGGTATTTGACTCAATTTTTCTTTCCTACCACATGCTTCTAGCACACCCCCACTTATTAGCTCACATTGCTATAAACGTTTACATTCATACTAAGGGTTTTGTATACTTAAAAAAAAACATGAAGAGTTACACATATCTTAAGAATTATGTTGAGCTTATTTTATCATGTAAATTCACAATCATAGTACTTGTGCAAGAAATTTCATTATTTTATGCAAGTTTCATTGCCTTTTGTCTTTTCTAAGAGGGATGTTGACTCAACACTAATCATTTTGGGTACACATGATACTCCAAGATAGGTGTAGAATGTCACGAGGAAGGAGATAAGGAGGAGAGCTCACACACACACACTCTCACAATCAAAGAGAAGCACACACTCTGATTGAGGCAAGGAAGAATAATCTTCTTCTTCTTTTTCTATTACATAAACAGGAATGTACAAGAGTGACCTAAAACAAGAATACAACAAGTCCAATATATATAAACCAGTACATAAGGAAAAAACTAATGTCCGCGAATGAGTGAGCTGGCAAGAAACAAATGTGCCATCACTCTTAGTAGATAAATCTAATAAAGCTCAATGAAGTATCCCTGACATATATTGGCATGACCACTATACATGTCAGAGAAACAAAAAACTGATACGTGTCATCCTAGATCATCACCTGTTGAGCTTGATATCTCAACACTCCCCCTCAAGATCAACATCATATCGTATAATCCAAGCATCTCCCGAAACTTCTTCAACTTCTTAGCTCCAAGTGCTTTGGTGAAAATATCAGTAACCTGCTCATCTATTCTCACATAAACAAGATCAATATCACGTACTAATACCTTTTCTTTGATGAAGTGATAATGTACCTCGATATGTTTTGTTATGGAATGAAATGCAGGATTTTGTGCTAACTGTATGCTACTAAGATTATCACAATAGATAGTGATGGGCTTTTGCACTTCCACACCTAAATCTGCAAATAGCATCTCTTGCCATGATGTCTCACTTGCTGCCATTGCAGCACCTCTATACTCAGCCTCTATACTCGACAAAGCAATAGTGGGTTGCTTCTTGCTGCTCCATGTAATAGCTGCACCTCCAAGTGAGAATAGAAAGCCACTAACAGATCTTCTATATGGAGTACTACTAGCCCAATCTGCATCAGTGTATCCATGAACCTACACATCTACACCAGCTTCATAAAACAATGCATAATCCAAAGTAGCACTCACATAACGTAGAGTGTGCCTTAGAGCATCCAAATATGGCTTCCTGGGAACTTGCATAAACTGACTTTGAAGTCCAACTGTATAGCTTAAATCAGGCCTTGTAATTATGAGATATATAAGACTTCCCACAACTTTCTTGTACATAGTATCATTTTCCAATGCTTCACCTGATGTAGTATCCAACTTCAAATTCTGATCTAATGGCATAGAAATTGGCTTACAATCAGGATACCATACTTTTGTAGCATATTCAAGGCATATTGCCTCTGTGACATCCATATACCTGTTTCTGTATGTATAAACTCAATGCCCAAGAAATAGCGCAACACACCAAAATCTTTTATGTCAAATTCTTGCATAAGGAGTTGCTTTACCTCTTTAATACTTTTGTCATTATCACCACCTACAATCAAGTCATCAACAAAAATAGCCACAATTGTGATGCCATCATCACGCTTCCTTGCATACAGTGAATGATCTACATCACACATAGAAAACCCAATGGTGGTTAAGTAATCAATAATCCTTGCATGCCATGCACGAGGAGCTTGCTTCAACCCATACAAAGCCATTTGCAACCTACAAACATCAATGCCATATGTCTGTGCATATCCTTTTGCTACCAATCGTGCTTTGTACTTGCTTATGCTACCATCAACATTGTGCTTTACCTTGTAAACCCACTTGCAGCCTATGGGTTCCTTTCCTTATGGTAATGGAATGAGCTTCCATGTTTTGTTTCCATAAAGTGCATCCATCTCCTCATCCATAGATTCATTGATGACCATACATGGAAAGTGTGGGTCTATTTCATGAAAGCGAAGAGTGAGGTATTCAGTCACTTTCAGAATTTTAAAGCTATGGTGGAAAAGCAGACAGGGAAGTATATTCAAACATTAAGGTCTGATGGAGGAGGTGAATACATGTCAAATGAGTTCAGAAATTTTCTAAAAATTCATGGAATTCGATGTCAGTTTTCATGCAGGTACACACCACAACAAAATACTATCGTTGAACGCAAAAATAGACATATTGCAAAAATAGCAAGAGCCTTGATGGATGAGAAGAATATGCCTCAATGTTATTGGGTAGAAGATGTTCATACTGTTGTATAAATCATGAATAGAACTCCGACTGCTATTGTACATCAAGTTACACCTGAAGAGAGGTTTACAGGTAAAAAGCCGAACTTATCACATCTGAAAGTTTTTGGCTGTATTGCATATGTACATGTTCTAGATGAATTGAGGATGAAGCTTGATCCCAAAGCAAAAAAGTGTGTCTTCATTGGATACTCCCTTGAGCAAAAGGGATATAAATGTTATAACCCACTCACACGACAGGTGAAGATGAGTAGAGATGTGATATTTTATGAAATGTCAAGCTTTTATGCAGATGCGAAAGAAGGACTAAATCTTGAACCAAATGACAAAGAAAATGTTGAAAAATCAAGTGTAGAATCTCAAAATTTGAGTGGACCGGATGCATCACCAAGCAATAGTTCCAACTCAAATCCATGGAGTGGAAGATTGCCTGGAAATTTCAATCCAGCAAATTCATCAAATACATCCAAGAAAGGAAAGAAAAGCTTGCTGCTGGTCATGAAACATGTGTAGGTTTTGAAGATGTTGATGGAGATTCAAGTGGTTCAAAAAAGAGTCTTGATGAGGAACTTGGATTGCCCTCTATGAAGACTCCAGGAGTTAGAATGGCACATGCTAGGGCCAAGAAGATTTGGGAAGATGCAGAATTCTGTACAATGATTAACATATGATAGTTACATGGCTCGTCATTGTGCCTACATGACAAAGGTAATACAAGATGATGAACCTTCTTGTTTTGAAGAAGCAATTGGAAATGAAGATTGGGAGAGATTGAACGTGACCTGCAATCCCTTTTCCCCAATTTGTCCAACACTCATCAAATTATTGGCAATTGTAGGTACATATAAAACCCTGCTCAACAAATTCTTGTTTCCATCTGAGGTCTTAACATTTCCTGCTTTAATCACTGAGTGCTTGGTGTCATCACTTGTTTGTACCTGATGCTTACCCTTTGTTTCCTCAAGGTCAGAGAGAAGAATTACATTGCCTACCACATGGTTTGAGCATCCTGAGTCAATGTAGAAGAGATGGTCATCATTTATACCTGGTTTTGAAGTCATGTTCATAATTAGAAGAGAATCCTCTTGCTCCTCTATGTAGTTGTTGTAATCCTTCCTTGATTTGTAGCCTCCTTGGTAGTTGCTATTGTAGTTGTTGTTGTTGTAGTTGTTATTGTATCCTTGACGGTGATTAAATCTTCCTTTGGATTGTGTATATTCACCTCTTTGATATCCTCTACCTCTCTGATTCTTGAAGTTCCTGTAACACTCATCTATAGTATGATTTGAAAATCCACAAACATTACATGGTGAGGCATTATAGGGTCTCCCCCTACCTTGGTTACCTCCTCTGCCCCTTCCTCTTGAGGCTCTACCTCTCCATGCATAGTTGGCTTGGGAGGTTGTCCCTTCATCTTCAACCTTTTTGTTCTTCTCTTTCTCTTTGGACTTACTTTTATTAGTGTGTAGGGCAAAAGAGCTGTTACATCTTGATGAATCTCCATTCTTGTTGAGCTTGGCTTCATGGGTAAATAGTGCTCCCATGAGTGTGGTAAGGTCTGGAATCTGCATGTCCATGTACAAGTCCATGGAAGTTGTGAAGCTCTCCCTTTGTCATCAGCTTTAATACCATTGATCACTTGTCTTACAATTTTCTCCTCTTCAATTTCTTTTGCTATGCTTGCCAATTGATCTGATACATCTTTGACTTTGGTCACATACTCTGAGATGCCTTGCTTGGGTTGCTTTCTTTGAGTGGTAAACTCAATCCACAATTGGTTCTTCCTAGCCCTTGTGTTGGAAGAGAAATACGAAGATAATGTTTCCCAAGTCTCTTAGGATGTCTCACAGTTTCTAATATGTGGAAGAAAAAAAATCAGAGATTGAGTTAAGTAGGTAAGACCTTGCTAATGCATCCTTGGCACATCATGTGTTGAGTCTTTGATGCTCCTCTCTTGTAGGTTGTCATTTGCTTCTGAATATGGGCATTTCCTCATCTCATGAGATGTATCCATAGAGGCTCCTTCCTTGCAAGTATTTCTTCATCCTCAAGGACCATGCTTGGTAGTTGTTCCTATCCAATTTATCAATGAAAGAAGGAAAACCATCTCCCATTTTACCTTAGCTTTGCTTTGATACCACTATTGGGATAGATGGATGGACACTCTAAGAAATGAGTAGGTATTGCCTAATCTTGCTTTGTACTACCCCCTTGTAGCTTTAGATTTGAGTTTTGGGCCCTCTTAGCTTTCCAATGACACTAAATAAGTGCCTATGTACTTTGGAATTAATGTGAGAAAAGATTGAACCAAAATAGACTACTTCCTAGTTGAAGGATCAATGAAAACCTTCTATTTTTTATCACACACCTGCTGCGTATTATGCTTTGTGCTTCCAGTACAATAGGATTTAGGAAAATTCCTTCTAGAAGTATCTAACTACCTTATTAAGCTAATGATTCCAAGTGGAATCACTTAAAATGATGTACCATACACATAGAAATCAATTTAACAATTGAATCATTACCCCCGATTTTTTAGGACCTCTCTAGAGTTTGACCAGTGAGTGATCCGATGCACTTTTCTCCAAATTGGCTAAATGAATTTCCTTCAAAATTTGTGAGCATGTAGAGAACTTAGAGAGGATTCCAATAAACTATAGAAATTTGAAAATGGTGGAGAAATGACTGAGATATGAGCAGTACAAGTTGACTCTTATGAATGACTATGACAGAGAGATCATAGATGAGTAATGTAGATCTATTGTGTTAATGAATAGTGTTGTACATGATCATAGGCTTGACAATCACAGCATAATGATGATGAGTAGTGTAGGCTACGATGTAGACCTCACTCTCTTACAAAATGACAATGGAGAACTCGAGGATTGAGCCTTCTTCACGCGACCTTTTTAAGCCACTTTTATAAGTGCTACATTCAAATTTGAATTTGAATTCATCTTTTGGATCTCTCTAAAAGTAATCCACCAATCTAGGAGTTATTCTCTCTAACATAAAGTTGTGACTTCTCAACTAATAAACTCCATGAGCTTGTTGAGAGTTACAAAGATTCTTCCAAGTTAAAAATAACTTTTACAAATGTAAAAGATAAAATTCTCCTAGCAATGGTTTCCATGGAGCTTCAATTGTTCATGAATTTTCTAGACAAATGTGTAGGCTTGTACTTTGCACCAGAAAGTAAGAGTCAAAGAACCTTGTGTTCCATGCTCGCACTAAGCACATTGAGGTCCATTATCATTATGTCAAGGAGAGGTTCTCTGCTGGGGAGATTAGCTTGGCATATGTGCCCACAGAAGAGAACATTGTAGACCTTTTCATGAAGGCTCTGCCTAGGGAGAAGTTTGAAGCTTTTCGCAAAGCTTTGGGCTTACTTCCTTTTGTGGATTGATTCCACATAGCTTGGCACTTCCATATACATAAGTGCCAGCTCCTTGTTCACCGCATCACTCCCATGGGAGATTTTTTGATATATTTAGGCAGTGATGTGTGTGAACACACGAGGACCACCAGGGCACTTTTTTCCCTCTTTAGGAGGTTTTTTTCCCTAGCTTATATATATTCCTATAGCCCTAACGAACTACTTATCTTTGTACATTCTAGCGGTAATACATTCAGTATTGTGTGTTGAGCTCCAAGCTTCTTCTTCTTCCTTGTGTTGTTCTCATGCTTTCACATACGTCTAACTCCAACAAGATGTATAGTTCATGATCTATCAAATGGAAATGCGATTATTGCTTCTCGCATTTTATGTCATGGGCTTTATAAGCTCATAGACTATCAAAAATCTATGAATGATTGAACATGTGCGGTACATGATTCTCAAACTATATGAGATGCAAAGCTTTGGCATGCACGCTTTGGTCATTTGGGCTTTGCTAGACTGCTACACCTACAAAAATCTAAAATGGTTTCCTCTTTGCCCAAACTGGAGGCACCTAGAAAACATGTTTGTGAAGGCTGTATTTTGGGCAAAATCGAGCGTTCATCCTTTCCAAAAGATGGTTCAATTTGGGCTACTCAGAAATTGCAGCTTATACATATTGATGTATGTGGTCCTATGCAGACACCTTCTTTTGGAAGCTATATTTACTTTGTGACCTTCATTGATGATTTTTCCAGGCATGCATGAGTATATGCACTCAAAGTAAAGTTTGAAGTGTTTATTGGCTTCAAAAAAGTTTTGCTCTTGGCTGAAAATCTGTCAGCATGTAAAATGGGCACCCTCCATTCCAATCGAGGGGAGGAATATATGTCTTCTAAATTTAATACATTTCTAGTTGAACATGGGATAAAACATCAATGTATAGTTGTGTATACACCTCAATAGAATGGAGTTGCTGAATGGAAGAACATGTCATTCATGGAGATGGCGAGGTGTATGGTCAAGAAGCAGGCTTTACCACATAGTTTCTTGCTTGAGGCTATCATGTGTACATCATATGTACTTAACAGGTGTCCCACTAAAGCACTACAGTCTATCACTCAATTTAAGGCTTGGCATGGTCGCAAGCCATCTCTTGCTTATCTCCATGTTTTTGGTTCTCTGACATATGCATTAGTGCCTGAACAACATTGCATGAAATTGGATGATAAAGCAGTAAAATGTATTTTTGTTGGGTTCAGTTTTGAAAGCAAAGGTTATCATCTATATCATCCATAGAATAAATGCATTTTGGTTAGTCATGATATTGTTTTTGTGGAAGATGCTATTTAGCCTTTACTTTCATGTACAAATGAGACATCTGTTAGCTCCAAAGACATGTATGATACTTTGTTGCCTCTTTTTATAGGTGGACAATTTAGTGCTAGTCCTATTGAGGTAACTTCTTAGGCTTTACAAGTTCCATATGATGATGCAGATCATTCCATTTTTTATGCCGATTTGCATGATGCACTTGATGAGAGAACTGATATTGAGGAGGCCAAAACTATGCCAAAATGGCTAGTGCAAACTTTGCATGATAGCAAATTAGATGTCTCATACCATACTCGTTAACGCTCTCATAGTGCCTCTTTTGCATCAAACTGTTATGCTATGGCTGCCTCTAGTCTCTATGATGAGATTGAGCCTGTTTCATTTGATGAAGCACAAAATTTTGAACATTGGATTGTTGCAATGCAATCTGAATATGATGCTATTATGAAAAATGGTACCTAGTCTTTATGTGACTTGCCTCCTGGCAAGAAGGCCATTGGCACTAAGTGGGTGTAGCTCAAGCGTAAGCACCACCTCCTTTACTTGTCAATCCGCGGAGACGTGAGGACCGGTATGAAGACCACAAGCAAGTGAAGGCACAAGTGCGTGAGTGAAAGCACACGAACATGCACACACATACACACACACGCGCACAAAGTAAGATCAAAGAGAGGAACAATGGAAAGTTTTGTTTGCCAAAGAGTTCTCTTACAAAAGTTCTATTCTCTAACAAGCTAACCCCAAAAATGAGCTCTCTAGCTCTTTTTATAGTTTTTTGACTAGTTTTGGCCCTGTCCAGACCTAGTGTCCGGCCTAGTTAAAAATTAGGTTCCAGGGCTTATTTGAGGGCTCAAACGAAGTCTAAAAATTATGAGAATTGGTACGATGGTACTTCTAATACTCCTCAAGCTCGAGGACTCCTCGGCTTTGAACAAAATGGAGTTACTAAAAATAGATAATGGTATTTACAATGGTTTTTAGTGATGGAAATCACTATTTTTGTAGGGGATTCTTCTGAAAATTTGACATACACTTCTTGGAGCTCCCTACTTGCTCTCTTTCCTTGTGTGTCCACCTTTTGATGTGCTTCCATGCTTTGTCCTTGACTTTGAGCTTCAACACTCCCCCCCCTCTCGAGTCTGTCGTCCCTGACAGACCCTTGTTGGAAGGGCTGTTCCATGTAGTGCTTTGAGAGGTGGTGTCCATCCGTTGTATGAGCTGGTTCCTTGGATTCCAGCAAGAATGTGTTGTTGTGAGCTTTCAAAACTGTAAGTTGCTCAAAAGAGGTTGTCGAGAGTGATTTGGAGCAACTACTGGCTTCAATTTGCTTTCGAGATATGGATGTTGTTCCCAAGATGTCCGCTAGCTCTTCCAAAGATGATGTTGAGAGCAGTCATGCCAACTACTCATAACCCATAATGAATGATGGGTAAGTGTGTTCGTGCCTGGGTTGAAAAAAGTATGTGCCTTGTGCACGGCCTTGTAGTGTAGCCCTACGCATGCTTACTTGGAAAATGCATTGGAAGAAGTATGGTGCAAAAATTGCGGGTCTTGAGCTAAGTGCTCAAGGGTATGCTGACGAAGAGGTTTCCTAAACTATCATGGTTATGGTGTTTCCAGAGTAAAGATACTTACCAAGGAGAAGGTTGATGGATGTTTGTCTCTTCGTGTTGTACACTCGGCCTTTGGGATGGAACCTTGTTGATGAATGTCCATGTTGATTGTCCACTGATGAGATCTTTTGAGTGGTGGATCCCCTCTCCTCTTTTCAAAGCAACCTTTGTCAGTAACAATGTGCATTTCTGAGCTTGGGCTCATGCACGTTCACTTCCCTATATTGACACTCAGAGGAATATTGGACACGTGCCGGTTTCTAAGAGATAACCATGCTGATTGACATAGACCAGTCACCAGTGCTACTGTTCCATACATATACAGGAGTCTTCTCCTCTAGAACTACCCTTTGCAGATATCTCCTTGGATGTTCTGGTACATGAAGTAGTTAAGCATCACTCAAGTTGTGGACCTTCAAGCTCTTCATTCCTACCATGGTAAGAGAAAACCATAGTTGTAGATGCCATGTTCATGCCAAATGCTTGTCATCTGCCAGATAAGGCAGCAATAATCTCACTGCTGGCCGAGACACACTTCTATCCAAATTACTAAATGCCCAGTAATCAACAGCTCTACCTTCAACTAAGCATGACTCATTCATGTTTCATAAGCCAAACCTGGGAACAAGCTCTCTCCAGTTTTTTTTTTTTTTTTTTTTTTTTTTTTTGCAAAAGAATATCACAAAACAAGAACACAAAAGTTAGTATCAATAGAAATATTTGACATATGTCACCGTGTTCTTGTGCGTGGGATTCTCAAGTGTGTCTATGCACGGCCGTGTAATGTGGCCCTATATTAATGCATACTTTGGAAATGCATGACCGGAATGGTGCAAAAGACAGGGTTGTGCAAGGAGCACATGGTTGTTGCTCGTTCGAGGCTTTCGATGTTACTTGTGAAGGTTGATGCCGACCTTGGTGGAGGTATCCATTGAGTCTCGAACTGCTGTAATCCTCCTTATTGGAGTCCATTTTAGAACAGCATTTGGGACTGTAGAGGTCACTTCAAGCGTCTTTGTCTTTGGATGTTTTCTGAACTGTGGTGTCCAGTGTGGTTGACGTTTTGGTTCGGTGGAGGCTACTTGCACTTTTGGCTTCCAAACCCATATCCTTTTTGCATGTCTCCCTATTAATGTTGAATAGCTGATCTGATGTTCCTTTGGTCGCTGTACGTGGTTCTTACCCTTTTCTCTTTGTGGCTTCTTTGTTGAAACCTTTTGCCTGTGGGAGAACAAAGGTTGTTGTGGATGTAGGAGCTTCTTAGGTATCCACATCTGTAGTTGCCCTTGTTGAGCTGCAGCTAATTTCTTAGGCACCCAAACTTGTTGGATACCTTGTGATTGAGTTTGTCTGAGCTGCTTCCTTTGTCTTCTGGCCTGGTTGGTTTGCATGGATGGAATTTGTGGGGGCAAGGTTGGTGGTTGCTCTCCTTTGCGTACCCATATCTGTTTCATGCTCGGAACTGCTTTTTTATCGAATGGTGTCTTGCTATTTGATGTAGCAGTCGTCGTGAACGGTTGTGTTTGCTTGTATGGTGGACTCACTACTGTGGCTACTTGTTTCTTTGGAGAAGAAGAAAGATCCACCCGCCTTTGAACCTGGTCTTCCACGATTGACTCCTTCTGCATCATAGAGCTTTCGACACATACAACATCTTCTTCCATATGATTAGTCTTGGAAGAACTAAGGGAGTGTGTGGTGCCATGATTTTGGAGCATGCAGTTCTCTAATTCTAATGTAATGCATTGTTCATGTACCCAAACTTGAAGAATTTGACTTCTTAGGTTTACATTAACTGCATGGTCATAGATCCAATCTTGACCCAAGACAAGTGGTTCTGTAAGGTTCTCATCTTGACATACTAGCGCTTTGACTTTCATTGGAACATCTTGAAGGTAGATGGGAAGTTCCACCTCGCCCAAACAAGGGGTTTCCACACCTCCCAATCCTATGAGATAAGCTTCTATGGGATTGATATTCAACTGCGAGTCTTGGCAGTAGGAAAGTCTAACTGCACTGCTTGCTGCACCTGAGTCAATCAATGCTTTCACCGTCCTTGCACCCTTCCCTTGTCCCATCTCTATGGTCACAAAGGGACGTCGGTCAATTATTCGAGAAGTAGATTGGCACATGTCCATATGATATTTGGGAGCTTTTGTGTTGATATCTAGGCCTAGTCGTCGTAACTTATTTCTTCTGATGCGCTCTCTAGCCTCTGCTTGTGCTTCTTCTCTAACCCTTAACTCCTCTTCTTTTCGCTTCTTAGCAGTGTTGAGTCTCATGAGCATTTCCTCTGTAAGAGGTTCTTGATATAACTTGACTCGACAACCACTTATATAGTTTGGTAAGATATCACCTTCTAAAGTGGCCAATTGAACTGCACCACTAGTGGAGAGTCTATTAATGATCATGGGTCCATATCCTCGTTTCTCCAGCTTGCGGGCATGTTGCTTTAGCGTATAAACCAACACTAGATCTCCTTCCTTCAATCCTTTATCCTTTACATGGGCATCAAAGTATGCCTTTTGCCTTTTCTTTGCAGCGTAAATGCCTGCTGCTGCCCGTAGCCTCGTCTCACCTAAGCGTTCTAGATCAAAGATCCTGGAAGACAACTCATGTCCATTCCACTCATGCTCTTGTGCTACTCTCAAGGCAGGGATTAGGAAGTCTAATGGTAGCACAGCATTCTGTCCAAAGACCATCTGAAATGGGGTAGCATTGAGTACCGTTTTGTAGGCCACTCGGTATGCCCAAACAGCATGATGAAGTTGTTTGTCCCAATCAGAGCGTTTATTATTTACCAGTTTTGTCAATACGTTACAGAGGATCTTATTGGTACTCTCGGCTTGTCCGTTGGCTTGTGGGTGATAGGGGGCTGATTTCTTATGTATCACCAAGAATTCTTGGAGAAGATTTTCAATGACTTCATTCAAGAAGTGCGTACCTCTATCACTAACCAACTCTATTGGTAACCCATATCTAGTGAACACATTTTCGAATAAGAACTTAGCCGTCGTTTGAGCATCATTCTTTGTCGTGGCTTTTACTTCCACCCACTTTGTAAGGTAATCTGTGGCTACAATGATGTATTCTGCATGGGAGTTTCTAGCTGGGGGGTTGATGGGACCTACAAAGTCTATACCCCACTTTGAAAATGCACGTCCTCCCATCATTGGCCTCAAAGGCATCTCATCTTTTCTTATCGGATATTGGGCACGTTGGCATGTGTCACATTTCTTCACATAAGTATGTGCATCCATATGAAGAGTGGGCCACCAAAGTCCTGAGAATAGAATGGTCTTAATTACTCTGTCAGGCCCAAAGTGTCCACCTGCAACACCGCTGTGTGCAGCTTCTAAGACTTTCAAATAGTCTGATTCATGAACGCACAGTCTTAGGTAACCATCCTTGCCTCTTCGATATAGGTTGTCTCCTACTAAGGCATAGTCTTGAGCCTCTTGCTCCATGCTCCGTTTTCTTGCAAGACTAGCCTGATTGGGTAATGTTCCCGATCTCATGAACTCAACCAATGGAGCACTCCAATCTGGGATTAATGACACATGATAAAGAGTGGCATGCTCCACTGGGGGTCTCTTCTGGCACACTGGACAATTCTGGATCCACTCCTGTATTTCTTTGTCCATGCTAGGCCAATACACTCCTAAACATTTTAGATTCTGCAATGTTCGTTGTTTAGGGTAGTGATTTCCTAGCAGTCCCTCATGGGCTTGTTGCAACCAACTAATATGTTCATCATCCTCGACACAACAAGCTAATATGCCCTCAGTATCTTGCTTGTACATACTTCCGGCCAATATTTGATATTTTTGTGATTTTACAATTTCTTCTTTGCTTGTTTTCACATTTTTATTTGCAGGCCCAAAGGTTAGGACGGGTACCAACTTATTTGCCCATTTAGGAGCAACTTCTAAATTGAACAGATAAGCATCGGGCAATTCATCAGACACTCCTTGCGGTGGCTCTCCTGAAGTGATGCGAGAAAGATGGTCTGCCCTAAGGTGGGTTCTGCCTTTCCTGACAACAACTTCAAAGTCGTATTCCATTAGTAAGAGGAACCATCTTACTAAGCGGCTTGTATTGCAAGGTTTATTGACCAAGTAGAGTAAAGCTTGATGATCAGTGAAAAACTTGAACTTATTGGCCAATAGATAGTGTCTAAACTTTTTCACAGCATATACCATGCCTAAGCCTTCTCTCTCCGTTGTGGTGTAATTTCGTTCAGCTGCATTTAATTGCCTACTAGCGTATGCTATCGGCAAGTCTAGGTTTCCTTCACCTGTGGGTTGTGCTAGCACACATCCTATTGTATGATTGGAGGCATCCACATGGACATGAAAGGGTTTGCTCCAATCCGGAGTAGTCAATATTGGTGCCGTGCACAAACGTCTTTTCAGCTCGTTGAAGGACTTCTCGCATTCCTCGTTCCACTCAAAATTTGTTAACAACCCATAAAGAGGTTTAGCTATGATGGCATACATGTGGATAAACCTACGGTAATATCCACAATGGCCCATAAGGGCTTGTACCTCTTTAACATTCCTCGGTCTTGGCAATTCTGCTATCGCTCTCACCTTGTCTTCATCTGTTGAGATTCCATTCTTAGAAACAATGTGACCTAAGATCTTACCTTGTCGTACCATGAACACACACTTCTCTGGGTTCAGACACACTCGATAATCTCTACACTTGTTGAAGATTTGTCTGAGCTCAGGGATGTGGTATCTTCTTTGTTGGGAATGAGCACATAAGTCATCCACATATACTTCTAAGTTCTTTCGCAAGAACTCTTTGAAGACATGACACATGAGCCTCTGGAATGTTGCAGGTGCATTGGTGAGCCCAAATGGCATCACACGAAACGCAAAGATTCCCCATTCTGTGGCAAATGCCGTTTTGTGCTGATCTTCGGGGGCAATGGCTACTTGGTTGTAACCTGAAAATCCATCAAGGAAGCTATAAACTTCCTTGCCTGCAACGCGCTCCAATAGATGTTCGGTGATTGGAAGTGGATAACTATCTCTGATTGTAGCGGCATTAACTTTTTTAAGGTTAATGCACACTCGCAATTTCCCATTCTTCTTGGGCACCACCACAATGGGGGACACCCATTCAGTGTGCTCAATCTCATAGATGAATCCAGCTTCAATCAGCCTGTCAATTTCCTCCTTTATTTTGGCTGCGTAATTGTCATTATATGTGTAGGGCTTTTGTTTGGTGGGCCTGGCATCAGCGGTCATCGGAATCGTATGAGAGCAAATCTTTGGATCTACTCCTTTCAAGTCTCTATAGTGCCATGCGAACACATCCCTATATTCCCTTAATAGAGCTACAAGCTCTGCTTCTTCTTTTGCACTTAGGTCGTCTCCTATGTACGTACATCGCTCTTCGTTCCCTTCAATGGTCACTACAATTTTTTTGGTCTTTTCTTTATTGTCATATGCTTCTCCTATAATGGCCTCTCTCTTAGGCATTCGTACCAAAATTTTACGGTCTTCCACTTCATATTTCTTGAAATTTTCTGGTACTTCAAACAATGATTCTTCCTCTTCTTGTTTCACTGCTTTTCTTTTCTTTTTCTTTTGACCTCCTTCACTTTTTTCCTTTGAATTTATCGTTTTAATACTCGTGAGGGGTTCTTCTTCTTTTTGGGTTAACACTCCTATGTCTTCTAAATAGTGTTCCTCCGAGTCAAAGGAAGTATCCATCACAATGGATTCTAGATCATCGTCATTCTCTTCTTCTTCTATGAACTCACTAGGATCACACTCTTCCAACAAGGGCTGACACATGAACACTGAAATATCATAACCCTCCTCATCGCAATGAGGTGTCCATTGTTCTTCATTGACTGCAATGTCCATGGTAGCTAAGATTTCTGCCCAACCATGAGGCTCAAATTCCTCATCTGGAAATATCATCGGTGTATAGGCTGGGTCTTTTATTGGTCTATCTCCTGGGGGAGTTCCTTCTTCTCTCGCTTTTAGGCGCTTTTCCTCTTCCTCTGCGACCTTGCACATCCACAAGTGAGTATCTTCATGCAGCCATGATGGATCAGGTGAACTTCCAGAATGCACGGAGATAGAGTCTTCTTTCGCTTTGTGGATAGGATTCCACTGTAGGGGTGGTACATCTCTGAAGGTGTAATCCTTCAAATTGACCTTGGTGGTGACCCCTAAGTGTTGTAAGTACAAGGAGTTAGTTCCCCAATCCTGTACTATTTGTAATTGTCGTAGGAAGGGTCTTCCTAGGATCATCTCATAGAAATTATTTTTCTCAAAGTCACATATAGCAAATGTGTGCTCAAACTCTACACCACAAGTGGTTAGAGTGATCCCTTCTAGCAATCCTAGAGGTCTTTCAAAATGACCATCAGCCATTTGAAGCTTCATTCTAGTTGGTCTTAATGTGGGCTTGCCCCATTGCTTCCACAAGGAGGTGGTCGCAATAGCAACACCAGCACCTGAATCTATGATTGCTTTGGTTGTGTAACCTTGATAGGTGATTGGAAGATAAGTATTACCTTCTTCACCTTCACTCACGTCCCCGATTTTGTCTAGAGGTATCTCTGGTACTTTCTGTTTAGAGCCTACTTTTGGCATATTGGACTCGAGTTCTGGAACCTGGTCCTTCACATGATTCCAGAGCTTAGGTTTTGCTTTGAGCAGCTCTTCCACCGTGAGATGACATTGAATCTTAGTGTTCTTCACGACATCAGTGTTTCTTGGAATCACTGAGTCTTCATTTCTTACCAATATTGTGGGAGCTCTGATCTGGATAGATTCAGATTCCCATGGGCCTGGAAATTGAGGCAGTTCTTCTAGGGTATTAGATTCAAAATCTAATCTTTCATCTTCTTGTTGTTCTACTTCATCTCCATAAATAGATGGAATGTCTTGGGGAAATTGATCATGAAGATCATCAATCTCAGGAATAGGAGGGGAATTACCCTTCTCCTTGGCCCATTTCTCTTCTTGTATTTCCCGCAAGAACTCTTGAGAGTACTGTTGAATTGAAGGAGGTATTCCAGCATCCGTGGAATTAGGAACATAAGCTCCCATTGGTGGTGAGCTTCCTCTTTCCATAACTGGTTGAGCCTGTGGAGGTAAAGAAATTTGTGGTCTGTTTACCAACTGCTCTAATTTTTCTAGTAAACCTTGGAAGTGCAAATCTGATTTGACAGAGTTTGTCTGATTGAACTTTTGACTAGTCTCAAGTATAGCTTGAGCTTGTTCTACCATTTTCATGCACATTTTCATCCGTTCAATCTCTAAATCTGCCCTAGGGTAACTCTTGTCTAGGTTTGCAGCTGTTGGCCCTTCTTGAAGACGAGCCTGGTAGGCCTTGAACATCATGTCCAAGCCTTCTGGGGTTGGATCTGCAAGAACAGACCCTGGTTGTGGGTTATTTACAATGGGTGGTGAGGTGGAATGAGGTGGAGTGGATGGAGCTTCGGTATGTGAGGGGCTTTGAGATGCAATGTCTTCTATTTTTGTTTTGGTATCCCTTAGGCTTTCTTCTAGCTCGGATAGCTTTTTGTTCCACTTGCGATTAGCCTTCTCTCTGGTATCCTTCCATGTTCTTGGTTTCCTCTTACTAGGCTCTCCTGCCTCGCTTGACTCTGATTGCTCAGATGGTTTTGCTTGTTGTGCAGCTTGTGCCCTAGTAACTGCCTGTACAGGAGCCACATTACTGCTACTTGAACTTGAATCTGCCACTAAGCCTACCACGTTGATGGGTGTGACCTTGGGTGCACTAGAGGGATTCCTGGGACACTCTCTAGGAAGATGTTCCTTGCCGCACTCAGGACAAAAGCCTTGTATCGTAATGTTTTGCCCTTGTTCCAGAGCTGGTTGGTGGGGACATTCACGAATGAAATGATCGCCTTGACATCTAAAGCATGGTCCTCTAGGGGCTTGTGGTCTTACTTGTCTCAATTGGGGCCTAGGATTTGGATTCGTATACATAACATTGGAGTATTCTGGCTCCCAATTTTGTTCCATAGGTGGTGTCTCATATTGACATTGAGAAGTCTCGCTTTGCTCAGGTGACTCTATATAATAAGCGTGTGGACTATCTTCATGGAAGTAGTCTGAACCATGAGCGTGAGAATCATTTCCTGAGACCAATGGGGTTAGTGGCACTAATGCTCTATTAGGGTTCTCCTCCGCCATCGTATATTTAACTGGGATCACATTGGCAGGAGCTGGTGGTTGGTTTCCTAGGACTGGTTGAGGCCTATATGGTGCCTGATATTGCTGCTGGTATTGGGGTTGATATTGTTGTGGCCTATAATATGGCTGTTGGTACTGATTCTGATATCTACCCTGCTGGTAAGGTTGTTGATAATTTTGTCTAACAGCCTGCCTGTTATAGGGACAATCTTGGGTCGTATGATTTGTATATTTTCTCTCAATGGTGCAATACAGAGCATTAGGGTTTCCTTGGGGTTGAGTCGTCAATGGGCAAACATTAGCCATGTGATCTCCTCCACATGTATAACATCGCTTCACTGAGGTGACCCTTGGCATTTGTCTATTTTGAACTCCTAGCTTTTTGGCCACTTGCTCAGCTATCTCATCTATCTCAGTGGAGGTTTTAGAGGTATGACTTGTAGAACTATCAGAGTCCTTATAGAGTTTGGATAGTCCTAACTCCTCACCCAAGTTGTCTTCTATGTCAATGCATATCCGTATACACTCTTCTATGGATCTAGGCTCTTTCAAGTATACATATGACCTTAATTTTGTGCTCAATAGGCCATCTAAAAACAGTGCCACCTGTTTGGCTGATGTGGGTAATTCTGGTACAGGGCATCTTTCCAAGTATTGTCTAAACCTTCTTCCTGCAAGTCGCACTGTTTCTTGGGGTGTCTGCTTGAAGCTGTGGATCAAGGATGATGTGTTATGCCTGATACCACTTTTGGAAAATTCCACAATGAATTCTTCTAGCAGCTGACCTATCTCTCTATAGTTGCGACTGTTTAGAGGTTGAAACCAAGCTAAGGCAGTACCCTTAAGAGTCAAACCAAATGCTTCGAACTGGGTGAATAAGTCTTCAACCTGTTCAGCTCTCAACACTTGTTTGAACTCCGCCACATGATCATAAGGATCTCCAAATCCATCAAAGTAGTTCTTCATTGTCTTAACCACTTGAGAGGGTCTAAGGGTTCTTGAGTGCTCTCGTGGTCTAGGCAATGGGAAATCATGATCATCTCTTTGATGCCTGTAAACTCTATGTCTCTCCCTTTCAGGTCTTTCCGTTCCATATCCTGATCTGTCTCTGCCTACAGTGTCTGCAAAGCTTACCTCCGGTCTCTCTCTAGTTCTTTCCCTCTGGGTTTCATGAGCCTTGGATGATCCGGCTCCTTGGAGGCCCTGGGAGACATTAGATCTTGGTGGAGGGAAAATTGATTCGCCTTGCCAAGTGTAAGCATGCCTGTCATGATCTGATACCAAGAATAATTTCTGAGATGTGTGATCTAGATAGACAGCTTTCCCTGGTGTCTCTGGGTCCTTGAATTCATAGATGGCGACTACTGGGATGGGTTGATCTGGCCTAAATCTCCAAAAGGCTTCCTCCGTTTCTCTATTCACGAATAGTTCTATGCCTTTGTTATCTTGAGGAATCCATTCAGGAGTGATCACTCTAGTCAAGATTGACTTACCTCTAGGGGTCTTGGGTTCTCCTCCTAGGTTCCCTTTCTCTAGGTCTCCTATATCATTCTCAGGAATGATATTTCCAAACTCATCTGTCCTATCTGGTAAGTTGGTAACCACATACATGGTTCCTTCCTTATCAATGTAAGCACCCTCTTCAAACTTGACCACTGGGTGTTCAAGCCCAAAGGGTTGGTCAGGATTTTTGAGTTGAACCACTGATCGTCTTAGACCATCCTCATAGATGCGAGCACCTAATTGGTTGGTCCTGATAAACTCCAATTGGGTCTTATAGGGACCTTCTGGTGTCTGTAAATAGGCAGTGCCTGTGCTACGTGTGGGTCTTTCCATGCTAAAGGACATTTCTGAGTCACTGGTTTCTGAACTTCGTGCGTACGGATAACCACTAAGCTGTTGACCCCAAGACTTGGCTGTGTGGTTGACACTAGTTTCAGAAGATCTGAGGCTTTGTCTGTCTCGGCCCAAGTGTCTGCCTGATCTAAGGTTCATATGCCTGATTTATCTACCCCCTTGAACCTAAGCACACTCTCGTTGCAGGTTAATTTGCACCAATCACTTTGTTCTTTTTGAGTATGTTTATGGTCTTGTCTGAAATCGCGTTGTCAGGAGTACTTAAGTGATTTTCCGCACTTGATGAGTGATCGATTCCAGTTTACCTTTTGTTCCTTAGAGTTTTCGCACTTAAGACCTACTTAATTCTTGCACTTGGTTGATTAATACTCTTGGACTTGATTCTTGCCTAACGTTGCCCTAATTAATTACCACGCCTAAGTCGTACTTAGCCTAGGCTAGGAATTGACAAAGGAGGGTTGAGGGATCTTCCAACCTCAATTAGCTGGTTGACCAAACTGCTGCACAGGCCAACGAAGTCTTCTCCCAAGCTTGGTACTCACCCTTGCTAGCTTGCTTTGGATTACCTTTGATTGTCCTTACTAGACCTGGAAGAATCCAATATTAGACCAATTCACAGTTGGATGATCAAGCACTTGAGTATATACACCTTTTGAGTCCCTTTCCTTTTGCCCAATTTTTCAATGCTTGCCCCCTGGCTTCCTAGTCCCAAACTAGGTCAACCTCAAAATAGCTTATCTAAAAATAGACGTATCCTTTAAGAAAAAAACAGTTGAGATCACGTAGTACTCGTCAAGAGCTTTCTAATGAGCTATTAAGCTCAAAAAACGGACTTCGGATGAAAAAGTTATGACCGTTCAGGCCCTGGGGGGGTAAAAACTGACAATCAGGTTCTCCTTCCAATATGAGCTAAGGGGTCTCCTATGAGTCTAATGGTCCAAAAATTTCTCAAAAATACCCCCAAAATTGGTCAAAAAATGGAACCCTAAATTTGCGATGGGGGTGCACAATCGCGATGGTCTGGGACCGTCGCGATGGTCCGAGCGAACCGTCGCGATGGCGTGGAATTTGGACAATCGCGATGGCGCGGAAAGGTGAACCGTCGCGATGGCCCGAAGTGAACGATCGCGATGGCGTGAGATCGAACCGTCGCGATGGTCCGAATAGATGAACCGTCGCGATGGCGCGGTCAACGGTCAAAGGTGGACAATCGCGATGGTCCGGGGTGACCCGTCGCGATGGTCACAAGTGCGATGGCGTGAGCCAATCGCGATGGTCCGATTTTGAACTGTCGCGATGGTCCAAGTGGACCGTCGCGATGGCTCAAGTGAACCGTCGCGATGGTCCGAAAAATGAACCGTCGCGATGGTCCGGCCGAGCCGTCGCGATGGCGTGAGCCTATCGCGATGGTGCGACACAATCGCGATGGTCTGAGCCAATCGCGATGGTCCACCAAAATGTGATTTTTTGCAATGCAAGTATGGATTCCTAGTGGTGCAAGTGTGCTCTACACGCTGGTGTGGTCGCCTTCTCCAAATTCCGAACTTTGCAGACCATCGCGATGGTCCGACACAGTCGGAAATTTCTGACAGAAACTGAAAATTTTGCCTTTTCCAAGCTTTCCTGATGCACTGGAGATGAAGATGATGAAGAAGATGAAGAAGAAGGAAAATTCAAAAACTGAACTGAAAATGATGATTTTTTTACCTTCCAACGTCGCTACTCTACGTCTTACCGTCACACGCTCGTCCTCCAAGCTCTCTCCCCGGCAACGGCGCCAAAATTTGGTGTAGCTCAAGCGTAAGCACCACCTCCTTTACTTGTCAATCCGCGGAGACGTGAGGACCGGTATGAAGACCACAAGCAAGTGAAGGCACAAGTGCGTGAGTGAAAGCACACGAACATGCACACACATACACACACACGCGCACAAAGTAAGATCAAAGAGAGGAACAATGGAAAGTTTTGTTTGCCAAAGAGTTCTCTTACAAAAGTTCTATTCTCTAACAAGCTAACCCCAAAAATGAGCTCTCTAGCTCTTTTTATAGTTTTTTGACTAGTTTTGGCCCTGTCCAGACCTAGTGTCCGGCCTAGTTAAAAATTAGGTTCCAGGGCTTATTTGAGGGCTCAAACGAAGTCTAAAAATTATGAGAATTGGTACGATGGTACTTCTAATACTCCTCAAGCTCGAGGACTCCTCGGCTTTGAACAAAATGGAGTTACTAAAAATAGATAATGGTATTTACAATGGTTTTTAGTGATGGAAATCACTATTTTTGTAGGGGATTCTTCTGAAAATTTGACATACACTTCTTGGAGCTCCCTACTTGCTCTCTTTCCTTGTGTGTCCACCTTTTGATGTGCTTCCATGCTTTGTCCTTGACTTTGAGCTTCAACAGTGGGTTTATAAGTTGAAGTGTAAAGCTGATGGAACAATTGACAAGTATAAGGCTAGGCTTGTTGGAAAGGGTTATGCACAGGAAAGAGGCATTGATTTTGATGAAACGCTTGCACCTACTTGCCAAATGACTACTGTTCATAGCATTTGTGCACTTGCAGCTCATCAGGGTTGGAATGTACATCAGTTCAACATTAAGAAAACATTTCAAAATGGTGACTTACATGAAGAATTGTATGCTTTTCAGCCCCATGGCTTTGTGCAAAAAGGGCATGAAAACCAAGTGTGCAGGTTAAAAAAGGAATTATATGGTTTAAATCAAGCACCACGTGCTTCGTATGAAAAGATACATGCATATTTGATTGCACATGGTTTTGAGAACAGTCCAACTAAACACACCTTATATGTTAAGTGTGCGAATGATGTGCGTCTGATCATTCTTGTGTATGTTGATGACATGTTGGTCACTAGTCCTCATGAGAAGCATATTGCTGATTTCAAGGCTGATTTGCATGCCTCATTCGAGATGTATGATTTGGGGCATTTTCATCATTATTTGGGCATTCAATTTATGCATGTTCATGGTGGAATAACTTTGTGTCAAACAAAATATATTGACACATCATTGTGGAATTTTGGCCTTGAAGACTATAAACCTATTGCCTCTCCTATGGAGACAGGTTTATGATTGAGTCTTCTTTGTGTTGGAGATGCATTTGATGTTGTTCTCTATCAACAGGCTGTTCGATGCTTAAGTTATTTATGCAATACTTGGCCAGATATTCAGTTTGCTGTCTCACAAATGAGCAGGTTTGTGCATTGCCCAAGTGTCAAGCATTGGTAGGCAATTAAGTGCATCTTTCCTATTTGAGTGGTACTTGGCTACTTGGATTTTTTTATCCCAAGGGGGGATCACTACTACCAGATTTGCATGTTTTTTCTAACTCTGACTTGGCTGGTTGCTATGACACTCATGTGCCCACTAGTGGTTTTTGCTTCATGCTTGCTAGCTCCTACATATCTTGGCTGAGCAAGAAGTAGCCTATTATGGCCACTTCTAGTTGTGAGGCTGACTATAGGGTAGCTTTCACAGCAACTATTGAGTGTGTGTGGCTCACACACCTTATGGATGATTTGGGTGCTGGTCAGTCTTACGCCACCACCATCTTCAGTGACAGTCATAGTGCATTGGTAGTTGCAAGGAACCCTGTGTTCCATGCTCACATAAGCACATTGAGGTGCATTATCATTATGTTAGGGAGAGGTTCTCTGCTGGAGAGATCAACTTGGTATATGTGCCCAAACAGGAGAACATTGCAGACCTTTTCATGAAGGCTCTCCCTAAGGAGAACTTTGACGTTTTTTACAAAGCTTTGGGCTTACTTCCTTTTGCGGATTGATGCCATATAGCTTGGCACTTCCTTATACATGAGCGCCATATCCTTCTTCATCGCATCACTCCCAAGGGGGATTTACTGATATATTTAGGCAGTGATGTGTGTGAACACACTAGGACTAATGAGGCACTTTTTTTCCTTTTTAGGAGGTTTTCCCCCTGGCTTGTATATATGTCTATTGCCCTAATGTAATAAAGTAAGTCTATGATCTAAGGGTTTGAGCGCTTTAGATAGATATGAAATCAGATATCATTTGATCACTCGTCTATAAGACCAAAGATCTCAAGAATAGACTCAAGCATCATGTGCTCTCATATTCAAGTGATCCACTTAGCCTAATGGTTAAGTCTCATGGTTGTGAAGGAGGAGGTCTTGGGTTCAATTCCCATGGGGAGCATGGGGAGAGAGTTTTACCCAAGGATCTCTAGAGCCTTCTTACTCAAGTTAAGGTGAGTTAACTTGAGTCCAATGAACTTAACTTGAGTGGCGAGTACAACCACCACTAGTGGACTCTAGTGGAAGGTATGGTTGCACATGCACTTGTGGGATCTAGTTACATCTGTGGTCCTCGTTGATTTGAGGAGCTATATATACAAGCATAAGGTTGGGAGGAGAGTCATCTCTCTAGCACGTGGTGGTCATAATTTCTTAGGTTGTTGCATTGGTATTAGAGTAGTAGTCAGGATTCGAGCTCGAAACCTCTATCTACAGGCACATTGCATCTACAACAAGCCAACAAAGCCTTGGTATTCAACTGATGTATTCTCATATATTGACTAATGATAAACTACCAATGCTCAGAAGGTTCAAGTAAGGTTCAGATGATAAACCGCGAAGATTCAGAAGGTGACCATATTTAAGGCTCTTCTTTTACCTCGTGGGAAGACCAGTGAATAACCATTATAGCAAAGGGCCATTCATAATTTATCTATGAAATTATTCTTGTTCAGTATTTTTTCACACCTGATTGTGAATCGCATTCGCAACTTATTCTTGATCCAATGTAAAAGATCAAGTCATCGGATCAAGTCATCGATGGTGTACCAAAGTGTTTGAGATACAAGAGTGAAGCCTCGGAGGTTGGGATTTCCTTAAGAAGATTCCAAGGTAGCTATGAAGCATGGAAAGATGCTTGGAAAAAATGGCTTTCAAGAATGAGTATGTTGTTTTCTAACATGACCAAAGGGTGGAGAATGGCTTTTCTCGAGGATCATTGGAGGGACGAAGCTAATTGGGAGATAAGTATTTTCCAAAGTTAATGATTGGTTTCAATATTTGTTTTTCTCTATGCTTTCATGTAGGATGCATTTTTATCATTGAAGTATGGTAGTAACACTTCATTTTTTATATTCTTGATGCAAATTATGGAAACCTACATGAAAGAACATAAAGATATTGAAACACTCATTAAACACAATTATAAGCATGCATATACAAAAGATTGTTGGTGTATCTCTCCTTTCAAAAGAATGTTTTCAAGCACCATACACATTTTCTTCTTGCTTGCAAAAGGAATAGGATGCACTCAAGTCTGTGCACATGTATATTTATAACCTTTTGTAAGGTAGAGGATAGATTGTTTGTGCATGGATGATTGGATGCACACATGTCAAGCTCAAGAATTTCTTGAATTAGGTTTGATGCATGAAAGGAGAATGCCAACATGTGCATGCACTCACATGCATTTGCATGCAAGATGAGATATTTTTATATGCATGATTGTTGGTTAAGTAGTTGAATACTTTTATTAAGCACTTTTCTGAGGATAAGAAAAGTATGCTTGGTTTTGTTTAAGCTAATTAGAGCTTAAAGAAGAACACTTAGTCAAATTAATCCTTGGGAATCAAGATATTTTCTAAAAGATATGTCAAAGTAATCTTTAGAAATTAAGCTCTTTCCTAAAAGTTAAGACAGTAAAGGAAATAGCCTAGTTAACTATTTCCTTAGTTAAAAAGGAATATCTTTTGGACAAGCAATAAAGCCATATGTATTTTTTGTTGGAAATGAGGTAGGCCCATAGCTCATGTCACAGGTCCATGGTTCCATAGGTCCAGCATATACAACACAGAATCTAGCAATCTTCAATATTGACAAAACATGAACATACCACAACTTAATCATACAGATGATGAGACAAAGATAGAGAACTAATAGATGACATGTGTAAGGTGTTACATAAGCCATCACTTACTCATAGTATCATATATACCAATGTTCAATGTACAATGTGGGAGCAAAACTCTCAACCACTCTATGCGATGAGAAATAGATGAAAGAGTGAATGTACAAATGTAACAAACATATTCAGATGTATGGGCAAAAATCTGAATATACATGAGATGTGTGACCTAATAGGTTATAGAAGAGTGAATATGAATGACTGAAAGAGGAAGGATCAGTGTGAAACTGATAATCAACAAACCCTCATCTAACCTTAGACTATGGAAGACCCTAAGTCAGATATGTGTGTGAAAAGTTCACATACTTAAAAATTAGCAAAGAATGCTAACAAGTTTGCTGCCAAAAATCGTCAAACTCATGTGAACACACCTTCTCAAACATGTCATCCAAATATTCATAAAGCATATATGTACTGATTCTCTTGTACCTATGCCGAATAGGACTCCTCCTGATATGGATGCTACCGCCTCCATAAACTCCAAGTACTACCTATGTGCATAAAGAGAATATGTACCTGAATACTTAACATAAGATGTAAATCTTATGTTAAACACCATCCAATGTCTTTGAAGTAGCCCAAAATCTTCATGTAGAAGACAATCTTCAAATACACCATGTAGATGGCCGATCCTCACCATCAAGCTGCTAATGACCAAGTCCTCTTTCCATGAACAAGAGATAACCTCCTCTCCATGAGCTAGAGTGTGAGAACACCCTTCATCTTCTCCAAGAAGAATCTCCTAGAAGAACTCCATAGCCGCTCCTCAACATGCTTCAAGTTAGCACCATGGCTGCCCCATGTGCTAGAAGAAACACCACCTCTATTGAGGTCCAAGCACAAGGCTTGTGTTGAAAACTAGGTGAAGGATACAAGACAATGAGATACTACTCTTCTTATATAGTATTTGTCTACCCTTGAAAAGCAATAATAAAGCAAACACTCATGCGATCTTCAAATCTATCGCGATCCCATCGCTAATTTGGAAAAGCATTGCGTGTAATTTATGGTCCGCTAAAAACAAAAATGTAATTTTGTCTTCGCACTGCGCCCGCTGGGTCTCAGGGAATTCCGTCTCGGGTCTATATTATAGGAATGTTATGATCTAACCACGTCGCCTTCTCATTTTGTTTGTTGAAGAATTAATGATGAAAGCTATACATGCTGTGACCCTTGCTGTGACCGCCCGTCTACTTTTGAAGAGCAACTTGTATAATGTGTACAATATCTAACATGCTAGACCCCTTTGTCATTGGGACATTGTTTTCCAACATTTTTCTTGTTCAATGGTCAAGATTTCTTTTAGAGAGATTATTATAGTAAAGCAAAAGACTCCAAGATGAATCATTGGCTTAGTATTACTTGATTCCTTGGTAGGAATCTAAAGCTCTTGAAAGAAATATATCTCCCTAGATGTGAGACTAGCATCTTTCAAGTCACTTTGATAGCAAGTAGTTTCCAACAGTTCCCAAACCCTCAATATTGGTACTTAAGTACAAATATTGATATAACCTAAAGGTGTATCAAAGATTCTTAGCTTTGGGATCTGAGGGGCATCAGTGTATGCTTGGAATTCAGATGGGAAAAGATCTATAAAAGCCCATGGGTAAGCGAAGACGCTTTTTGTTATTTTAAGAGATCTTAATAATAAATTCTAAGTCTTTATTTTAGTCGCAAGATCAACCAGACTTGATCAAGCTTGGCCATGATTGTCCAAGAATGTGTGATTAGAACTACTCTATAGATTGCCCAAGTATTGGCAATAAACTTACTTTTGGGAATTATTCACTCAGGTTCCATTT